>VWZS01009400.1:1255239-1904089 GCA_013397075.1 Rhabdornis inornatus | reverse complement strand
TTGTTTTGTTTTAATGAAGCACTGTTCTGGATGCCATAAAATCTTTAACAACAAACCCTACAAACCCTAAAGCACATATACTTAGAGAGAAATTACAGTCCTTTAGATTTTACAATTTTTAGTCTGTACTTAGAATAAGTATAATTTCCTTGATATAGTAATGTCAATATACATACATGATCAATAAAAGAACTGAGAAATTTGTTCATGGCATTGTAGGCCCTTGTGCTTTGTTCGAAAGTATTTGCAGACGAGTCCAAAAGCCTGGTAGGACCACGTTTCTGAAATACAACCAGACCAAGACTTTAACAGAAGAATTTAATATTTTAAATAACATTTAAAGAATATCAATATCTCACTTACTCTTGTTAAGGTTTCATGAATCCAGTCATAGTGCAGTCGCATTTTTCTTGAAATGGAAATCTGAAATGTTTGGTCATCTGTGTTTGGTAACAAACCTCTCTGACTACACAGATTTTCCTATACAATTAAAGCAATTGTAAATTAACATTATTAATGTCTTTCATAGACCCAAAAATAGTCAAAAGCTTTTCATTTCCTCTCTTCCATGTATAGATAATACTTAGTATCTCTAAATATTTGAATCCACTGCACTCTTGTTCAACTGCAGCAAGATTTCCTTATGACATGAAATTCTGACCCCTGCTGTTGCAAAATTATATTTCTCTTCTCATCTGTGTTCAGTTCATTACCTTCTAATAATACATATTCTGATATTTATTCTGAAGAGATTTCTTTTAGGTTTATAATTTCTTCTATACTTGTCTCGCTTTTTTTGTTTCTTTGTTTTGGATTCCTGACTTTTTCCATATGTTTCTCAGGTCACATTTAATAAATCTCAGAAACCCCAAGAAAAGAAAGAATTTCATGTCTTCATGAGGAAACCCCCTGTTTTCCCCAAAATTATATTAAAATAAGAAATTAGGAAAAAATTGTAGGAACACATAAGTCAAAAACATTATTAATAAGACTCTTCTGTATTTCAGTGTTTGAGATTTAATTTTCTCATGGTTATGTTTTTTTCTCTCCACTTAACATTGAAATAGCAATATCCTTATTTAAGGCACTTTCTTAGTTGTCCCTAAAAAGATACAAGATGTCATGAAATTTAATGCAGTTTCTGATCTTGTATTAGACATTTTATATTTGCCTGATGTTGCAGCAAAGATACAACATATGACAAACTAGAAACAATACTTACGCAAATTAATTTCTATAAAGAATGGGTTGTATCACCATAGTAGAAGAGACAGAATAAAAGAATTGATTGGCAGATCACAGGTTTCTGTATTAGGGTTTCAGATCTGTCTCTTTATAAAAGCTTTTTGGTATGTACCTTTTTGAATGTAGCTGTGACCTTATGAAAAGCTTAAATATTGAAAAGAAGGTTCTTAAATACATGAGAAAAACTTTTTAGGGAAACAGGAATTTTACATCCTTGAAATGTGAAGAAGTAAGAAGATGAAATATGAAGAAAAACAAAGATGAAGAGCTAGTTAAAAGAACTACTGGGTCATATATTTACATACCAATAACTGCTATCTTTAAGTAACATGGTTCAGTGTAGTACACAATTGCAGACCCTTAATGCAAAGGTGTGTGGTCTTTATATAAAATAAATAATTGAGCAGGTATAAACTTGAAAACTATTACTTACTGCTTCTCTCTTCAGGTTCATATTCATTTCTTCCATATTGGTGTCCGCATGTCCATGCACTGAGCGACCATGAATATAATGACCGAAGCAGTTGTGTGACAAGAGAAACACTGAAATCTAAGAAATGGGGGAAGAGAGAACACTTTAATCAACAATTATCATTTTATTTTTGATCTTCTGTATTCATAGTGAAGTTCAGTCAAACCAGCCAACCCTGCTACAAATACAAAGTAGGCAGGTACTGAAAAAAATACGGGAGAAAAATATTTAGCAACTCTTTCACTAATTAGTTTTATCTATATGTAAATAGAAACACATACCAGCTTCAAGTTTAGTTTATCAACAGCAAGGATCTGCTGCTGCTTAATTCCCTTGAGTCAAGAAGTTAAAGCTATTAGATTTCATTTTGATTCAAAGGTTATTTCTGTGCTACGTAATATGTATGCATGATTCCAGCTGGACTCCTAAAAGACTGTATTTAACAGAACTTCATTCAGTATGATACAATGCTTATATATCACATAAACTCCAAAACTAATTATTTTCTACAACCCAGGTACTACATGGGTGTTTCACAGAAGAAGAATAACCACGGCTGGAAAGACTGATGAAAGAGGTAAATGATATTTTTAAGAAGTTTTGGACAAATGAGGTAATCCAATCTGTTCTGACTGTGCTCCTCTTTGGTTAAAAGGGAATTCCTGCAGTACAAAGCTTCAAAACCCATATGTAAAGAAGAGAAAGCTCAGATGTGAGTAAGAGAAAATGCATGCAAAAGGTGGTAACTGTTAAGAGGGACAAAATGAAATTCAGCAGTTGAGGGACAAGCACAAGACAGGAGTAGAAACTGGACATTATGTATTAAATAAAACCAAGACAATTTGCAAGTCAGGAGGACTAAAACACAAACAGTATACAGAATGGCAGTAAATAGTTCCACACCTAATTTCTGTTATAACTTGTTATTTTTTAATTCTGTATCAGCACAAGTAACCAATTTAAACTAAAAAAGGAAGAACAACCAAAAACCCTAAAAATCAGATGTCTAAAAGAAAATATTGATACCTATGCTTCTGAAATCATTTTCCAATTTAAGTTTAACTGAAATCATTCAGAGTTCACCAATAAAATGAGTTGAACAGAACATCAGCTTTGGCTGTTAGCTAGTAATCTAAATTAAATGAATAAATACTATTTAATATTCTTAGGACTATGTTATTTACTACTCTATTTAAAATGCCACACTACAAATGAGACAAAGAAATACTTACATTGCTCACACAACACAAATCAACAAATTGGCTTATCTTATCTTCAACAAATCTTTCATAAATCACAGCAAAAAATATAACCTGAAATAAATCAACAAATTTTCTTTTATTAGTTCATCAGATTTGATGTGATTAAGCAATTAATTTCACCACTTAACAGACCCACAAAAAACAGACTTCTGTAGTGGCCACCATTGCACTGGACTTAATGAAATGGGATTGACATACTACTTCCTTTAAGAAGTAAAGTTGTAGTAAGAACCTGCTTTTTATTTTGAACTTGTCAGATGCTTCAAAGTTACTTAAAACAAAACAAAGTATTTGCATCAATTCACATCTTTGAGAGGATTAAAATTCTGATTCTAAAGTCAGATGTCTCATATCTCAGAAGATTCATTTTGAGTCCCAAAGGTGTGCTATGCTAAAACAGCTAACCATAACAGTTAAGAACATATCCTATGCTATGATAAGCCGTTTGGACAGTCTAGTCATTTATTCTAGCTTCCAAGAACCAGCCTGAAAATGATAATTCAGGATGTCAAGTGTTTCACATACTTGTAGGATGGCAATGGCTACCCAGAGTGCAGCAGACACACCAAATCTTAAAATGCGGCTCCAAGGAGCTACATAGCTCTCACTGCTTCTTGTAAGACTGGAAGAAGCATCCATTAAAGCCAGGTTTGAAAATCCCACCACCTGAAGAGATAAGAATGTCAATATAACAACAGGTGAGAATGAACAGTATTAATTAGGATCTTGTTGTTTCCATCATAACAGGAACTAAGAAAAAGTAATGAATAATGGACCTGGGAATAGTAGCCTGCTCACTATGACGGAGCTCAGTTGTGTGATCCAGTGTTGGTACTGAGAAACATAATTAAAACATAACCTGTACGTATATAGGTTGATACATAAATTAAAAAACATGCAGCTCAGTCTCACAAAAAGTCGATATTGGCTTTTACTGAATAACTCCGAAAGATTCTACTGCTGTACTGCATAGGGATATAACTTCTGCCAAATTTCAGCTCTTTAGCCCTATATATTCCAGTGTTAAAGCAAATTTTAATGTGTTTTGCAACTCTTAAAAGACTGATTTCTTTTGTTTGTATTGAATAGAAATATATTTTCCTCCACCATCTATTTCAAACAAAAAATATAGAAAAAGTTCCAAAATAAAAAAGATGAGAGGAGCACTATGTGTTGAAATACTTAAGAGGTGAAAAATATGTGAAAATCTTTCAGAACAAAAGTTTTACCAAAATATACTTGTGGTGGGTTGACCATTCCCTCATGTCCTAGTGCTTATTACTTGGGACAAGAGACACCCACCTCACTACACCCTCCTTTCAGGTAGCTGCAGAGTGCAGTAAGAATAGGTGCTGTCTTTTCTCCCTCTCTTGTAATATTGCACCTGAGTTGGTCCTGGTCTGTATTTACCAACAGCAAAAATGCTCACGTAGTGAATGAAGAAAGTTTCAGGACTTTCATTATCTAATTTAAAGGAAAAATCTTAAAAAGGACTATAAAATTGAATAAAAGTGTTAAAATATGTGTAAGAACCTCACAAAAACAACTATATGCTACACACTTTAAGAATACTTCCCAAGATTAAAAAAAAATACTAAACTACAAAAGAAACAAGCCCAAACCTTTTTTAAAAGCTAAAGCACAGTTTCTGACATGTCCTCAAGCTGTAACTGAAGGCATACTGCCATCAGGAACAGAACTGGCACATTTTATTTCCTGCATTATGAAAGGGCACTGCAGCAAATTAGCAGGAAGGAAGCTCTCTTCAGACAAATATGAAATCAGAAATAAAGCTGTAGACTATAGCATGATGGTGCTAGTAGGCAAATAAAGCATCAAGTGTGTACACAGATCTATCAGTCTCTTAAGCCCTTTAAGGTAACTCATTACCTTAAAAAAAAACCCCAAACAAAACTAACAAAGATCTCTAAGGTAATTAAAGGTTGGATTTGTTTTTTAAGTCTTCCTTAATGAAATATTGCAATGACCTATACATACATATAAATTTAAAAATGCATTAAAATAATTACTTTACTAAATTACATTGTTTCAAGTTAATTTAAAGGTGATTCACTATTACCACACAGAATGCAAGAATTAAACATCAGACCCTTATGCTACACTCTGGTTGCGAATTATAAATTATAATAATAATAATAGTCATAATAATAGTAATATTACCTCCAGAAAAAAAAGAACTGCAAGCACTTGAAAGAGAGGATTTATTTTCCTAATTGTCTGAATTTCATTCCATTCATTTGCTATAAAGTATGTCCTCCATATGCTCACAGGTGCAGCGGCACTTTTCGTAACACCTTCACCTAAAAAGTACATACAGTAAAGTTCTAAAATTTAGTATCTGAGATATCTGAATTTCACCAAATCTGCTTATACAAACAAGCATAGTTTGAATTACCTTCAACTGCTTTAAGAACTTTGCCCTTAGGTCTTTCCCAGTCAATAAAGAAAATATCAATAGCAAGTTGTGAAACCAGCAAGTGTAAAAATTGCAGAGCCTAAGAGAGAAAAGTAAGGACAGAAACAGCATATACACAAAGATGGAGGAATAGTCACTGTGTGGCTTATTCACTAAACATAACAAGCAATATCTTGATTATGCATGAAACTGCAACTTCATGACCAACTTTTGATAATTTTTTGTTTGTTTAAAAGCTTGTAATAATGGTAAGTCATGTGACAATGTCCAAAATTATGAAGAAAATACAGCAAAGTAACAAATTTTAAAAACTGACTATTTCCCCATAACATACTAACATGCACTCAGAATTCTACATATTTGAATGTAATTATTTGGATCTGTCTTCTTTCTAATCAGGAACACACGAAACTTTGATTATGCTCTAAATGGAAGTATTTGCTTTCTTGGTATGATGTTATTTTATTTGGGTTTGTTTACACCTTTATCCTTGAAAGAATTAATTTTCAGTGTTTCTCTTGTGACCTTCTTGAGACATTTATTTTCCTACAAAGACTCCACAAAATAAATTTCTATGGAAAAATGACTTAATTCTTAGAACATAACTATTAGGACATAACATCTACACACAAATAACTAGTAACTGTACAAGATATTTAAAAACAAGGCTACTGAAAATATACAGAAGCATGCTGTCATATATTTTATGGTGAGGAAAAAATTATTTACCTTTAAACTAAATGCACATGCTACGTATGTAACAAAATCTTCTTCTTGAGATGGAAGAGGTAAAAGGACAGATACAAACTGCTGAGCCTATAATGGAGAAGTTACGTTGAAACAGTACACCTGGCACACATGACAACATAATAAATGCTTAAGTGTGAATAAATTTTTCCAGAAAAAGATCAATGAATGTATAAAATATTTTAAGTGACTATTAACCAGACTGCAAGAACAACAAATCCTAAGGAAAAGAAACAGGCGAACACAGATTTCAAGCACACAAAACAGAATATTATATAGAACTTGCCTCAATAGTCTGACAAGAAAAGAAAAAAAAAAAGAGGAAAAAAGAAAATTAATGTCCATGTAAAAATAAATTTAATATTACTTGGCTTTCATACATCCAAATCTGGAAAAACACTTACTTTGAAGAATACAAGCCAATAAATCCCTGTGCCCAATGTGATGATAAAGAAAACGTTGGCAAGGTCTCCAGCATAGAACAGTAAGAACTTGAAAACTGTCTGCAATTATAAAAACATGCTGTAGACATCTGTAAAGCTAATTAAGTAATGCATATGTCCATAATGCATTCATATAAAATGTCATGTAGCTCACATAGGAAACTCTAGTGCTGAAAATTATCCCTTAAAAAAAACTTTCCACAGTGGTTATATATTTATGGTATAGTCACTAGCTGAAACTCCTACATGCTGGTCTTTGTTCAAACAATTAATGTGAAAACCAAGTCCACTCAACTGATCAGAATAGCCCTGTAAATATCTTTCTTTTTAGAGCAGTATTTCCTCAATGACAATATCAGAATCAAAAAGAATGCAAAAAACCTACTTCCTCAAAGTGAGCCTAACTCTGTGGCACAGTTCTATGCAGCTAGGCTAGAAATTATTTCAGTTACCTTAAGAAAATTAATCATTATAATCACACGGAATGACAGCAAAGGTGCCCTTAAAGAGAGGAAGAGATGTCCCATTTCAGTTTGCCAACTGTTCATACCTGCAAGTCAATTATAGAGCTTCCTGTCCGCCTCTTCCAGCCTGCAGTCTTGAGAAGGGACCATAACACTGCCAGTCCACCCAACACACCCAGTGCGATCTGAACATAACCAAAAATTATTTGCAGATATTTTTAAAACACAAAAAATAGAAGTAAATCATTATATCAACAAATTAAAGGGAATCACAACTTACATCAGTCTGAATCTGAGCCTCTGACTGATTCATCTCATAGCTGACTGCGAAAGAAACCTGAATATTCAAATACAAAAAGTAAATATGCATAGAAATTCTGTAGTGCTACAACCATTACAGACAGTGGTAGTTTTCAGATTTAGTTGGTGGGGATTCGCATCTAGAGCTACTATACAAGTACCACACACTTTTTTTTTACGGCATATGACCTGGTGTGCTCAGGTGCCAGGCTCAGTACCAGCACGTACTATGCTACTCTTACTGCAGATTTTACCAGCAGTAATGCCTGGGCATGGGTGCCTGCCATCTGCAAGTTACCGGCTATACCTATTTGTAATTCTTTCAAGTGTGCGTGATTTTTTTCCTCCTGAAAGGAGACACTGAATGATTTATACTTTCCCTTTTATCCGTGATTAAAGGTAACCTTGATGTAATCACATGCAAAATTAAATGGTAAGCTTGCACAGCTCAGATACTGTGTTTTTTTCAGCTTGAATGAAATAAAAACTGTTATGCAGCATCAAAATTGTTCTCTCTAGCTTAAATTTAACCTAAGACCTCTTTTGACTTTGGTTTGAAAGATTTGTACATGGAAGAGAAAATGTTTGACTTGATTTTATAATTTTCTGTCCTGAGTCTTTGCCATTGCACAGCTAAATTTAATACAAGTAAGATAATAAATAGTATTGTTAATTAAGTTTAAAAGAAATATCCCCTCCCCCCACCTCCCCAAACAATCCCTTCTTCCCTACACGTTGTCTTCACTAAACATTTGCTCCTGTCAGACCTCCTATCACTGCACTTACACGTAAGTCTAAATATCCTCAGTTACTACAAGCTCAGTGTTTACAGAAACTGGAAACAAAATTCAATGTATCTTTTTAGTTGCATAGAATTTGTTAAATGGAACAAGACATCCAAAACTGACAATACCCAAATAGATCTCACATTGATTTAAGGATGAAATAATATGACAGAAAATTGAGGAACTGAAAACAATTCCTCCTACCATCACTCTTTCAATGAATTACTTTCTAGATACAGTGCTGTCTCAGCAGGTAAATAAAGACATCACTTAGGCAGGAAAAAAAGTCTTGATTTTTCTATCTTTCTAATTCTCTTGCTTTCATGCAACTAATATGGAACTCAAGGAATGCTTCTAGCACCACAAATTTGTTCTAGTCAGATGTCTATTTGTACTGAAGTCTGAACAGTTGAAGGTTGACAAGCAGAAAATGCTAGTATTAATTTTTTTTTATTCTACCATCCTAAGACCAACATTTTTACTTTTTAATGCAGTGTGATCTAACACACAAACAAGACAGAAGAATGGGACATCTGAGCTGCTGCCCAGGAAGGCAGGCAAAAGGGCAAGTAGGAAATGCCCCTTCTGCATCTGCTACAGCAGGGTTTGGTGGTTTTCAGTACAGAAAGATGAAACAGTAAAGGATGTTTTAAATATATTATCAATGTTTTAACTTAAACTACAGGTGACCTGAAATGTTTGTGTCATAACAACTTCCTCTTAATGCATCGTTCTAAATAAAAATACTAATTCCTTGCATAAATTGCTCGCAGTGCTGAATGAAGTCTTTCATCTGTTATTTTATGTGTGTATAATTTTATTTGAACAGTAGCCTAATTTAGCATTATAAAACCAACTTCAAATTCTATGTGTTTTAAGTTAAAAAATACTGAAGATAAATTGAAAAGAGAATACCTTTAACTGATTTTTTTAAGAGGTTTTTGTGAAAACTTGTAACTTCAAAACTGATCAGAACTAGAAACTGCTTATTAGATTTTTATAACCCACTACCAAAAATTGTAATTCCAATAGAACTAAAAGTATAATTAAGGTAGCACAAAGATCTCACCATCACATTCTGGGTTTCAGGGCTTTGGATAAGCACGTCTGTGTAAGCAACAGTAATTAAAGGAGGGTAGATAGTTCCTCTCTGTGTATGGGGTACCAGACGAATACTGCAGAAATACAGAGTATGATTTTTAATACAAAAAAAAACAGATGAGTGCTTGGAAAGCAATCATTGAAACTTGTACTTATGAGAAAATACTAAATGAATGGAACAACCTGATCAATACAACGTGAATTTCTAACCCAATGACATGGCACTGCACATTTTAAAAGCAACTGGAGTGTACAAAGGCATGTACAGCAATATATTAAAAAAATCATGGGAAGGATTATTTACTTGTAAGAAAATACCTGAATCAATCTTTATGTGTCTGCATGTTACAGGAGGACATCACATAAAGGAGAAAAAAAGTTTCTTCCAAAATATATTCCAGCTGAGATGAGCAATCAGTAATGACCCTAACAGGCAGTCTCACAATTTTAGTTAAATGACTACAAGCCTATTCTGGATTGTATAACAGAAGAGGCAAGAGGTTGTAAGAATACTGCAAAAAAGAATATGACGTATGAAATAATATCCTTGTATAGTCAGCAAAACACACATTAAAAAAGAATTAACAGAGGAGTTTTTTGGTCCTTATAGACAACACCTGCTTCTAAGAGGTGACTGAATACCTGCTAACTTGCATTATGCAAGCATGGTCTGGGTCCTTGTACCTGGAAGGGAATCATGGTGATTTTAATTCCCACAAGTCAATGTTGTTTTCTTTCACTCATCAGAACAACCTATGGAAATTCATGCCATTTCCAAATATGCAATGGAAAAAGCAGCACATATTACGTATTCGACATATTAGAAAATACATAACAAAACAACTTTAAGACAATAAAATGCAGATTGTACAACATTGGCTTTATTTTCTATATACTATATAATATATGAGTCCATCACCTTATTGTTATTTTGCTAGCAATCCGAATTACCCTTGGTGGTTTTCCTAAGTCATTCTCTTTTCCACTAAGTGTATCCACCAAAAAAAATCGACGAGTCAAAAGCCAGTTGTTCATATTATTGTCTAGGAAGAAACATGACAGTTTCACACACATTATTCAACACACAAAAAGAATGAAGTGTATTAGAAACAACACATGTAATTGTATAACACATAGTAACTACTGAGGATATAAAATTGTTTATTTTCAACTTATACAAATATATAATGAAATGAGATTATTTTATTTCTGCATATTAATGATTGGAATGGTGTATGCAACCAAAGCCTGCACTTAAGCTACCAGAACTTGCCCACAAATACTAAATTTTTAAAATGGAAAGAAGTTATGGTGTGTTGTGGTTATCTTTAAACACAACACAGTAACAGTAATTAATATAGATTATTTCTATTTTCAATTTTTCAGATTGTTTAAATTCATAGAGATGTTACTGTCACTATCTTACCTTGATTAACAAACTTTTCATTGTATTGAAGATTCAAATTTAAAACTGGCACGGCCCAAAGATGTTGCTGTCCATTGTCACCATTATATTCAAGGAACAGGTCGTAAAAGACTGGATTAGCAAAATCCAATAAAATCTTAGAAACTGAAATTTTGCACTACAAGAAAAAATGTGAAAATAAAAAGATCACTTTAACCATTTAGTTATTTTGTGGATTCCTTCCCTACAAAATTATTGTGGAATCTGTCCCACTTCTTCACAAAAGAGAGAATCACAGAATCAATCAAGGTCCTGCATGAACCCCTATTTCTCCAGGCTAAACACTCTCAGCTCACTTAGCTGCTCCTCATAGGACTTGTGCTCCAGACCCTTCCCCAGTTCCATTGCCCCTCTCTCCATGCTCCAGCTCCTCAATGTCCTTTTTAAGTGA
Source organism: Rhabdornis inornatus (assembly GCA_013397075.1). Lineage (NCBI taxonomy): Eukaryota > Metazoa > Chordata > Aves > Passeriformes > Rhabdornithidae > Rhabdornis > Rhabdornis inornatus. The sequence goes on along the minus strand of VWZS01009400.1, from coordinate 1,892,977 downwards.
GAGGCCCAAAATTGGACAGAACACTCATGGTGCGGCAAAGAACAATCCCTGCCCTGGTCCTGCTGGCCACACAATTCTTGGTACAGGCCAGGATGCCATTGGCCTTGGCTACCTGGGCACACACTAGCTCATGTTTGGCCAGCTGGCTGGCAACCAGCAACCCCAGGTCTTCTTCTGCTGGGCAGCTTTCCAGCCACTCTTCCCCAAGCCTGAGCACAGCATGAGATGGTTGTGACCCCACGTGCAGGACCTGGCACTCAGCCTTGTTACCTCACACCACTGGCCTTGGCCCATGGATCCAGACTGTCCAGATGCCCCTGCAGAGCCTTCCTGCCCTCCAGCAGAGCAACACTCCCACCCAATCTGGTGTCATCTGCAAACCCGCTGAGGGTCAACTTGATCCACTTGTTGAGACTACTGATAAAGATGTTAAACAGAACCAGCTCAGTACTGAGCCCTGGGGAACACCACCAGTGACCAGCTGGATTTAGTTCCATTCATCACTCTCTGGGCCTGACATCAGCCACTTTTTCACCACATGAAGACTGCACCTGTCCAAGCCATGAGCAGAGAGTTCCTTGGGAGATGGTGTCAAATGCTTTACTGAAGTACTGATAGACAAGCTAGATTTCCAGATTCCAAGATTCCAGCTATTACAAGCAATTACAAAGTACTTATGATTTTATGCAAACTTCTTGGAAATGATTGTAATTAACTAGAATTACTAATGGGGAGAATGAAGCTCTTAAAATTTTTCAACAGATTTGGAAAAAATATCCTAAACCTCACAGACATAAAATTTGAAACAGCGTAAACATTAAAGTCAAGAACCATAAATGCTGAAGTCATGGAGTACTGAATCTGGTTCTGGGCCCACCAGTACATGAGAGAAAGTAAGCTACTTGATAGAGTCCAGCACAGACCACTATGGTGAGGAAGAGACTGAAGCATCTCTGCTATGAAGAGGAGCTGAGACTCTTTTGCCTGGAGGTAAGAAGGCTCAGGGGGATCTTATCAATGTGTACCAATATTGTATAAGGGAGGGTGTATGAGACAGAACCAGGCTCTTTTCAGCAGTGCCCAGTGACAAGACCAGAGGCAATGGGCATAAACTGCAACAGGAGGTTCCCTCTGAGCATCAGAAGACAGGTTTTCACTGACACAGGTTGCCCAGGGAGGCTGTGGAGTCTCACTCCCTGGAGATAAAAACCCATGTGAATATGGTCCTAGGCAATCTGCTCTACATGGCCCTGCTTGTCTTGTGGACCAGACAGCCTCCTGGGTCCCTGACTACCTCAACCACTTTGTGATTGTGTGAAGAAATTAGATGTGAAAGCAGGTAACTTTTTGCAAATGTGAACATGCATCTTTAAATACTCATATAATTTGTCAACCATATTTTCTCCAAAACATGGAGAAAAAATAATGCATACAATGGATGAAAATTATATTAAAAAATAGTAAGTTACTGATGTAGCTATTCAAACTCAACAATATTAACTGCTATTAATACTCAACAACAGGTAATACAGACTCAATATCAAATATTCAAGATTAAAAAAAAAAAGCCCCATACTCAACTAGTTCAATGATCCTAAATAGAACATGTTTTCATTCTGTCTGAAATAGTGGAATATGGATTAAACAACATTAAACAATATGGAAGAGTAAAAATATTCAATAAAGATTTGTCAATGCTATTTGGTAAATTTCCCAGACTAAGCTTTGACAGGTATTACTACCAAGACTTTCACACCACCTAAATAGAAGCCACAGTTTTATATATTTATACTCCAACATAATGTGGGGAATGGTTTTCAATGTTAGATAAGTTAATAAAAAATATTAATATATAGGTATGAGATACTGTACACATATAAGGAGTTTTATAAGGATGTTTCTTTCTCCACTCCGTTGCCAAAGAGACTACCACCTTCCCATATAACATATTAAGTGACAAAAATTAATGAAGCTTTATCATTGGCAGAACCATTTCTGTGGCTGACATAATTTAGTGTTCTATTCCCTCTTCCTTTCCTGGTGTTTAGTAAAGTTTTATTTCATAGTTAAGACAGCTAAAGAATCTCTTTCCTCTGATGAGTCATCTGTTCAATTAAAATGCGTTTTCAGTCTCTTTACTGAATTCACTAAAATCGGGGCATACAATAAAGAGTAAATGGGAACAATATTCTGCAATGGCATGACTGGATTTGCCTTCTTTCCATATGAAAACTGGCCGAAGATGGCAGCAGGAAAATTAGGAGATATAATAGAAAGCATATGGCTGTCATAATTCAGGCACTGTGTTCTTTCACTGCTAAGTTAGCAACCTCACAAATACAAATGCCAGTTTAATTTATTGTGATTATGCTATGTAGTAAACAAGTTTTGTGATGTAGTTAAATAATTTTTAAAAACCCACGCTTATTTCACTCAATTTCCCAAGAAAGAACTCCATGTTGCAGCTTATGCCTAAACTTCAAACGTTCTTCAATATGCACTGAATAACTAATGATAAGGCAGCTTAATTCAAAATTCAAAATAGCATTTATATCTTACTTACACTTTGTTGGTAAGTTGTTCCAAAAATGTAAGCTGCATTCAATTTAGTTTGGGTATCAGGACAAAACTGAATAAAACATAGTTATAATTAGGTTAATTCAAAGGTATATTCTTGTCATATGAAAAATATTTGCAAGCACTTACGTATTCAGAGTTCTCACAAAAGATGTTTTGTTCTATTTTTTAATAATAGAAGGATTTATTTTGGACTAAACACAATTATTTATTTCACTGATATTGATGTTCTTAAAATGCTGGTTTAGCTTATTCATACTTGCAATAGTATTTTTCAATTCCATCACTGAAATCTGTGGACAGCAGCATCCAAATCGGCAAGAATAATCTTTCTGTGGACTGAATGTTCAATGCACTGTGTTGCCTCAAGCTCAGTCAGTGACTTCTGCTAAATTCAAGAAACCCATAAGAAAAGAAGTCCACATTCACACAGCCCTATTTCTCTTAAGCAGGCATGCTCAGAGAATCAAAGTTATAGCAAGTAATAGATTTTTTTCTTTTTTTAATACACACTTATATTTTCAGAAGAGAACAGCAGATTCAGCTAAATCCAGAAAAAAATGGTCCAAAGTCTAACTAAATGAACATATCATTTAGTGGAGGGCAGAGCCATTTTCGCAAAATGAGAATCAAGTCTAAATTTCCATAAAACACAATTTTATTACTGTGAAACTGAAATTCTGGGAATTGCTACAATTATGCATTGAGACTACTTTAGCACTGTGATGTTTTATCATCATGCACAATCTATTACATTAAAGGAGGCTTCGAAAGGAAAAGCTATTCCTTTCCCATTGGCTCTTGACAGCTGTTGAAAGCTTTGCCTAGAAAACAAATGTGCCCCAATAAACCTAAACTTATATGTCAGAATATATAATTTTCTATTCATAGTAACTGTCTTAGTAACCTGTTCTCTTAAACACTAGTTTTCCTTAAAACTGGAGACACAGACACAAGATGGCTCATCCTGAGGCAATAATAAAATAAATCCTGAATGTCAGTTGCTCTTCTGTAGACACTGAAATGTTTGAAGTGATGTGCTCCAGCAGCAAAGGAACCAACAATTCCCAATTGTTCTTGCTAGTGCTCCTATTGTTGTCTGCCTAGGGAAATACTGAGAGTGTGTAGAACACCACTGGACTGCTAAACAAATTCTATTCTGTAACACTTTGCAGTTGCCAATTGTTCTCTCTGATAGACTAATTGCTATTGCCCTTTCTAATTGCAGCTTACTTGCATTTTTCACAGCCTAACTACACAGCATGGTACTGCTGAAGTGGAACCTCTGTGTCCCTGAAATCTGAGGGTGTAGTGTCCAAGGGTATTTCCAGACAGTATTCCCCCTTTCTATGTAAAGTCTCCACCTTATTTATAACTTTCTATTATAAATAGTTAAAGTATAAAAAGTTAATGTATGTAGTTTATGTATAAAGCATAATAGTTAATGTATAAAAAGTTATTTACAACTTTCTGTTATGAAAATGGCACATGCTAAACATAGTGTTCATTTTATATTTAAAACCAAAAGAAATAAGCAAGCAAAAAATTCCCAAGACAACGCAAAGAAAATGGTGTAGATCAGCTTTCCGACCTCCCTTGACAGTGACATAACCACTGATGTGATTGTCACCCACATGATGTGTGCAAATAGGTGACAGCATCTAATAGGGGCATACTCATAGCATCATCTATAAACACATGTGGACAACGGGCTAAAGAGTACACTTTTCTCGATAAGAAAAAGAGGTTTAATAAGAAACTACACACATGAGCAACTATGCTGAATGGAAGACAGAGATAGTTGGTTCTAAATGACTAACACCATTTTTCAGAGCTCCCCAATATGCCAAATTTATACTGGTCCAAAGGATGAAGGCAGTGTTGACGAATTTATACTTCTGATTTTGTAGAGATCATCATGAGCAAGAATAAAGGGCCATTTTCCCTAATCTAGATCTACAGTTATGAACTGTCATTAGTGTAATAACCAAACTCTCGTATTAATTTGTACTTTTTGTATTAATTTGTATTTCGTATTAATTTGGCTAAAGGCACTCAGAACATTGTGTTACCAAGAAAAGATAACTAAAATCAAACATACCTGTAAGATACCTCCTTCCAAACTTTGCCACTTAAGAAAGTTTCCTGCTGCATCAAATGAAGCTGCAATAAATTTCAGCTTTACATCCTGTTGATGAAAAAAATGTAAAGACCAATGAAACTGCTCTGAAGTGGACATACACATTTTAGAGACTGCTAACTAATTGATTGATGTTTCCTAAAACTTTCAGCACAATCCTTCATTTTTTTGCACTTTTGGTTTTGTTTTTAATCTTGGGTTTGGTAGTTTACTTTTTTAAAAAAAAACATATGATTCTTCTACAGCCTCACTGGTGACATGGAAAAAATTCCAAAGGAACTTCTACACACGTAGACATGCCCTAAACTAATCAGAAATCTATGCAGATTTCTAATGTATACTACGCTGGAATCTAGAGGGCTTCCATGACTTTCAGTGTTAGGAAGAATAACAAGTATTTTAATTATTAAAACACCTGCTACATTTGAACACTGTTTAATTTAAAACATAGACTTACAGAATATGGCTGAAAAAGACTACTATTTTATTTCTGAGTCAATGAGAAAACTCTAGATAAATTTGGCAGTATAACTGACAAACAGGTTATCACTAGTACTATTTTCCGTGATTAGCTGAACTGGAATAACCTATTCCAGTTATTCTATTTCTACAATGAATTTGGAAAAATAAGTCACTTTGCTGTTTGATTTGCTATCTGATTTCTTCATAAAAATGTGCCAATTAACAAACTACTTAAGCAGACATCCCTCCCAGAGATGGATATCTGGCTTTGTTAATATTAAAATTATTTTTCTCACCTCTTTTTTTTCTGTAATTCACTGCAGTAAGAGGAAAAGGCTGGAGTAATACACTAAATCCATCTCTGATACAATCAGCTTGTAGATTTGTATCAGAAATATTACAAATAAATCCAGTAGGGGGAGAAATGTGTGTAAGCAACAGAAAGTGTTAAACACCACAGAACAGTGATGAAGAACACTGTTCCCAGCTACAGAGCTGATAAATGGGCTGTGATAAAACCTGGCACAGACAACTTGTCAGCAAAAGATCCTGCACTTTGGCACACCAGGAGGGTGGCAGTAAAGATACAGCACATCACATATACCCCTCTTTTTTGCATTAGTTCACCATGAAACCTGACAAAGGGATGTACATATTTTAAATATAGAGAAAAGACAAAGACCAACTTTGCCTCACATTTATGAAGATGGAAGTAAACAAGACTCTGAAGGAAAAGACAGTGTCAAAACAACTATGAACTCCTAAGGTGTCTAAAAGGTTTGTCTAATTACTAGTTTACCACTGCCTATCCAGATCCTTGGGGACACAATGAACACTTAAAAGCTGGCATCATTTGTTCCTTGTGCCCTGGTCAGACCACACAGGCAAGCACATCCTGGCCTGATGAGAATGTGGGTATGAGAGTGTAAGCAAAGGAAGTGACCAGACATTAGTTTATGGAAATACCACCTTCCTCTTCCATGAGATCTCACACTCAGTTTTGTTACACTAACCGCCTAAAATCTACCTTTTGTAAAGTCACATCTGTAATAAATCTAAACCTTTTTATGTGATTATGTCCTCTTCCTAATGTATGTTTCACTATGTCTACTACCCAACACCTACCTTATCTGTTCCCTTAAAAGTGAAGGTCGTAGGAAAATGATTTTTCTCAAGCACTTGGGATGCTAATCCTGGTTGGTCACCATAATACAGCCATGGAAGATTATGCCTCCTGAAAAGAATTACAATGTTTTCTCTAAAGAAATATAATATTTTTCATCAAAGAACATTTAGAATAATATTCCCATATTAAAGACCAGAAGTTATGGAAAAGGCAACTTACCAGTAGGGTATTGAATGAATGATGCCTACCCTTGCTGTACTGACAAAAATATACTGAAACAAACCACAGGCATCAGTGGTTGAAGAACTCAATGAATTCATATTCATCACACACATATTTCCAAGAGCTTGGCATGCTGTTAGATTAGAGTACAACTGCAGTGGAGAAACACAAGAAAAGAGAAAAAAAGTATTTAATTACCCCCCCTTTTGTGAGGCAGTCATCAAATGAATGTTATTTTTAAGAAGCCACTCCTAAACCTTTGTTTTCACTTGAAAGTAATTTCATTTTGTCAACACCTAGTATTTTCTCCCAGGTATTCAGATACCATATTTTTACAGATCTTCAGAGGGCAGCATGAAATCAACACTCTCACTTTTTCAGCTTATTTTAATTGCATCTGCTAGATGGTAAAAAGTGACAGAAATGTCAAAATCTGCACCTAGAAAACAAAGTAAGAATCAAAATGTTTAACATCACTTAGACTGTATGGCAAACATGACTCCTTCAAAGACCTCAGACTGACAATTACAGATGCATGTAGTATAAGTATCTCCTCTTCAGTTTTATGTACCTTGCTCAATTTTGGTAAACACACCTGTGCCAAGTGACACGCAGAGGTGACACCTGGCATCTGTGTGCAGGGGTCACTGCAGTGGTATTTTCTTGTCACCTCCTAACTCTCATTTGTGTGGGTCAGACCAGCAGCTGCTCATCACATCCAGGCAGCACCTCTGAATGGCTGAGCAGGGTGAGGCAGACAAACAGGATAAACTGATGTCAGTGACAAAGAATGGGACCAGTGGGAGAATACATCTTAGAGCTGTGTATATGAGATGGTGATAGGAGCAGCTGCAAAGGTGATCTGGGAAAATTCTGAACATAAGTCTGCTGAAATACTGACTGAGAGAACACCTGCCAGCCTGGGAACATGGCCGGGAATCTGAAACATCCTTGAGAAGTGCAGCTGGGTACCTGAACTTCAGAGACTTCCTGAGATACCATCAATAAGCACAAACCCACGGAATTGTAACAGCAACCTATCATCTGGAAAGATGAAAAAGAGTCTAGAAGAGGGTTAGGGTTTAGAAGAGGGAAAACATTCCAAAAGAGTATGTAGGAATAGGCAACTGCTACTGATGGTTGTACATGAAAGAGTAGAAAAACAGTCTGCAAAAAACTAAAAGTAGCCTGAGATATAAAACGTTGTCATCTATTGGCTGCTACAGGTGGTGCTGCCCTACACCACCTTATGTCTCTCTGATATAAAAATTACTTTTTACCCAAAATGGAGAGTCAATCTGTCTCTGCCTCCATCTCTCTCTCAATCTCTGAACGCAGAGGAGGTTCCCTACACAAACTTTTCTATGAGCTCTCCTAGGCAAGTTACCAGACTGTGGCCAGGGATGCCTGACTGCCTCCAGATTCTGCAACGTTGATCATCTTTGAAGTGAAACTTCATCTGTCATCAGGTAAGGCCCCACTCCTGGGAGTGGTTTCTTGAGTACTGTACTGGTACAATTTGGAATAATACACACACATATGGGTAATTCATCACAAGTGCATTTGCTGCTTTCCTAGTGACCATTTTGTAGCAACTCATAATATTGAAATGTATCCTTGCTGCTACCATTGACTGCTGCTACCACTGGAGTATATAAATACACTTGCTTTACTAATCATAACTGTACTCACTTTGCCAGTAATAATTTGAAGTAATCTGTAATAAAAAGTGTAGGAAATAGACTCCATATAATCGTGTATTACGGAATCCTGCAAATCTATATTGTGATCTTTAGAGTCTTCTAGACTAGTCAACCCTTTGGGTTGTGTCAGATAGGGACAAAAAGTAGAACCTGAGAAGTTAAAATCTGATCTTCAGGACAGCAAAACAGAAGAAAAATGAGAATGTGTGATAACAGAGTTGGTAAAAGGAAGGCAGAGGCACATGCCCTTCACAAGCGTCTGTGATTCTGTTGCTGCAGGCACCCTTTAAACCATTACTGTCAACCAGAGCAACAAAATGGTAAATAATACTTGCATACAGAAGGCAAAGCAAAGCTAAAAAGAGTGGTTCCATGGTTATGAATAACTCAATATCAACTAAGAAGTAAAGAGCAGGTGCCAGTAAATACTAGATATGTAAGAGATTAGTTTTCTGAATGATCCCTTACTGGATATACTCATTTATATCCAAATATATAGAGAGTAGGTCACATTGAATATTGAAGAATTTCTTCTTTAACACCATTCATCTTGTGAAAATTCCAACACTGTAGACTTGCATTAACATTGACTAGCCCTCAATATTTCTAAGCATTCTGTATATATAATTATTTCTTTTCTATTCTCATCTCAAAATAAAATTCTTTAAAAATAAGCAAGGTAACTTCCAAAAATAAAAGTGATATGCTTTTATAGAGTACCATTCTGTATTAAAAAAAACTGCAAACATTAATGAAACTCACCCAACAGGCAAAGGCTGAGGACTGCAGGTTTTTCAGAAACCATGCTGATGTCAGTGTTATACCCTGTAAATAAGGAACTTTTTCACTGTCTTTGTTCACAACAACTCATCCATAATGTAACAGTCTGGAAAACTATGTCAGCTAGAAGATGCTACTTATTTTTTTCTAAGAGCTTTCTGTCCTTTGTAAATATCTCAGTCTAATAACATCAGTTCAAAACACAACCGTAATGCAATAATTTCTTTCACTTCACTAAATTAGACAAAGTACACAGGACAAGAGCTGAAATATTTAAGCTTTGAATATGGATTCTGTGATGCAGAAGTTTTCTTTACCACACGAAGGGAAGTACTAACAGCTTCAATGGTAAGATGTTGACTTGATGGAAAATCTAACTCAGGACCAAATTTGCCGAAGTAATTACTTTACAACCTCCTTTTTATAACTACTCACATTTGAACTACACATAGCATTCATACACACTGTAAGCAACTGAAAAGACATATTTTCAATGAAATACTTAGAAGATGGCATTATCGGGGAGCAAACCAATGTTTGATATCAGAAAAACCAAAGACTGCTTTTGACTTTCACCTGGTAGCTTTTAATGTCAATTCATTTAGGAGAAAAATACAGTTCTTAGCCACACAGCATTTCCTGAATTCAAAACTACTTGGAAAATGGTCCTAACTTTGAGCAGATTTCACAATTAAGGAAAGTTCATTAGATACAACCACAAAAATCCCTTCAATCTTCCCAACAGAACATATTTTCATTCATTAGCTAATTCAAAGAGTTCAGCAATTTCATACACAATCTCAAACTTCATAGGTGCCCATTTTTCTCTATAAGCTCTTAAGATCAAGCACTACACTCAAGCCTTATATCTTTTTTCAAATGTTTCATACAAATATAAATTTTATATAGTAAAAAAGTCCAAAGGCACTCATGGACTCTTTAGCATGTTTTTGTGATACAAGAGTATGTTTTAAATGCACACAATTAATAAAAAAGGCCACATGCTACTTGTTTTGCTACTAAAGTCATGTAAATTACTTCCCTTTTTCAGCTTCCAAGAGGGTATGAATTTTTAAAAGCTTACTCCGTTAGAACAATGCTTGCTTGGTGTCCATACCTACACTCTATCTTGATGCATATGACCTTACAGTCACTGGGATCAGACAAAAAAGTACCACCTTTGTTTTCCAAGAACAGGTATTTGAAATACTTACTGAAAGTAATGAGAAAGCTTAAAAGTGTTTTAGAATAAGTACACTTACTAGCTGTGCAAAACGAACAACTGCAACTCCCTTTGGGGGTAAGCCTTCACGAGCCAAGAAACACAACCCCCCAGTCTAAAAGAAATAAAAGAATAAAAAAACATTGATAAGATATTGATACACTTGTCAAAATAACTTTTCTTTTTCTGAACTTCAATACAATAACCATTGTTCTACTTACTAGAATGTTTGGGCTGTTGCAGTCACAAGAGTTGCTTACTTGGATGAATGTCTTTTCACATCTTACACACCTATGGATCACAAACATGAAGAATGCACTTAAAATGTAGTTAAGTGTGATATTTAGTCCTCAGTGAAAGTTGATTACATAGCATGCCCAGGAACAGCATCAGCAACTTCACTAGTCTGAACTGAAATACAAAAGTTAATTACTGATTTGTTTCTACTATCAGTGAAGTAGAAAATAAATAATTAATTGTCAGAGTAATAATTCTGTTCTGCTTCCAATCCAAAGCCTGCTTTTTAGTCACAGTAAAGCAAGACAAAAAAAACCAAGCTGCTGAGCATATGAGGACTTCAGTGAGCACAAAACACGGTGAGTTTGATACAGGGTTGAAGATTTCCAATTCCCTACCTTCAAAACTGTCATCCCAAAGATACAGTCTGTTCCTCAGGAACATTCCATTTAAACTAGCATGACACATTCAAATTTATCATGACAAAAGGCAAAGAGCACCCACCTGCTTCCTGATGCATCTGAGGCAGAGAATGACTGCTCACTTCCATTACAATGGATACACAATGCTTCTTTAAGCAAAACACCATCGATGCTTCTTTCCACTAAGTAGAAAAGAAACGCAGCTGTGATTAAACTGCCTGATGCAAAGTGTCACACAGGTTAAGATAAGTGTGAATAAAAATTCAGCATTTCTGTAGATTTATAATAAATTCCAAGAGTTTATTTTGAAAAAATCAAGAGCACAACATGCAGATAACAACCACTATAAATGCACATTCATGTATGTATGTATGTATGTATGCACTGCTTATAGCTGTGCACGTGCAGTTTGGTTTTAAATGAGAAATGCAACATTTTATGCCTAGTTTGGCTGTCCCTTTGTTATTTATTCTGAATAAGATTCAAACAAAGGCCTCACTGCAAAGCAAAAATTCAAAACATCAAGTTTGCAAATTACTTGGGAAAAAAATTACATTTCATCTGAAATGATTCATGGAAATATCACAATTTCCAAGTTTCAAAACTGCATCTTCCACCAACTATATAATTTGGCAAGAGATTTCAAATCGAATTATTAAAAAAAAAAAAAATCCAAACCAAAGAGAATCAAGAACATACAGTACTAATGTCCTTCCTGCATGTCAAATTACAGAATCAGCTTTGCTCTCAATATTTTACCATTAAGGCCCAAAATATATTTTGTAACTCTCCTAAAGTTTAAGGTAGAAGACTGGTATTCAGTGTTTTCCAGATTCCTAGGAAAATTTTAAATTATTGATCTGGAAAACAGCGATTCTCCATTATACTCTGTTGGAAATGTAACCAAAGTGGACATGTGTAACACTTTATTCAGAGAATTACAGGCATTCCATGTCCTTGAAAATAAGGAAAACTAGAAGTTCCAAGAGCTTTTATGTTTTACATTACTAATGAGAACTGTACTTTGCTCTTACATTTCTACTATGCAAAATAAGCAAAAATCCATTTAACACAAACACTAAATTTAACATTATTTTTCTGTCTACTGAAAATCCTCTGCAACCACTAGAGAGCATCAAGTAAGAAGCACAGGTATAGAGAAGCACATCTCAGAAAGTCACAGGTACAGGTGTCTCAGAGAGGCATGAAATCCACTGACACTAATACACAGCCATTTGCTTGATTTGCTCAGCCTATTCCCTTCTGCTTACTCATGTAAGTATAATTCCTTTACTGCTCTTTATACTTCCAAACATTGTAATGTTTTTATAGTCTATATTGACATTGTTTTTATTCCAACCTTAATGACTCTATCCATTGCCAAAGAGCTTGAAGGAAGTAATACACCACTATTCATTTATGGAATGTTTGCATAATAGATTTAATTGCAATGAGCAATGGTATAGATTTATCTGTTTTCTTTCAGAAACGATGACTAAGATCGAGAGCAATGTTGAATTTTTACATTAGATATGAAAACATACGTACATTTTTTTTCTTATCTAACAGAAAAGCATATCTTACATATGCATATATAAATATGTAAAACAAGTGCTATCATCTCATAATTGGCATATATTTTTTACCTAGTATTTCATTATTGGGACATTTACAATTTCCTTTTGAAGTCAGGCCTTTGGGACAAGTAATACAATTCCATCCATCTTGAGTAACTCCACTCTAAAACAAAACATAAAACTATTAAAATTTTCAAAACCATAGAGATCACCCAGTATCTGTGAAGAATGCCTTATCCAGCCATTAGTTACTAGAAAATGTGTTCAGATAAAACATCGATAACATTCATGAAGCTTTTAAAGATAAAAAAGGCTAAGCAATCTGGCAAAAGTTATTTCTAGCAGACACACAAAAAAAAGTTAAGCTCTTCCGAACCTGTTAGCTTACATCCTTCAGGGAAAATTAAAAGCAGAATGTTTAAAAAGAGAGACATTGAATAAATGTAATAAACATAGACATTTTGTATATAAATTGCATATTGCGATTGCATATAAATACACAGAAGTAATGGAAACGGAAGAGTTCTAAGTGAAGCAGCTTACATAATTGTTAGGAATTTTGTATCTAGCCAGATAGTTCACATGCACAACTCACTTTATCCTATGAAGTAACTGCACTACAGATAAAAACCACTGAGGAAAATGAAGATAACTGCTCATCCTCAAGTGCTACTGATGTTACTCCCTTCTCCACTATCATAATTTTATCTTTGCAAAAGCCTTGGCAGTAGATCAAAGGCAAATGCCACTATTGCAGAAAAGAGGAAAAAACAGGAAAAGATCACAACACAAAATGATATGTGCCAAAGTCTTTGTCTAACACAGCAAGAAGATGGAAAGAAAAGGGAAATTACCTACATAGCCCATTAGCCACTGAACACCTAACTCAGGCAAGTAAGCTGCTCTCCTGAGAGTTCTTCTATAGTTATGGAAGGGACAGAAGTATTCAGGAAGGCTTCACCCTCAAAAATTGGAGGAAAGCTGGAAAAATACACTTCTTTGCTTACTATAGTGGGAAAAATCTGGTTAAGCTTGGTGTCTCTGGATCAATGCTGAGACTATGACACAAAATTATAGGTTAGTTTGTCAAGGAAGGTCAGAAGAACTGATCAAACTACAACTATAATTAAAGTAACATAGTAGGAGCAGCTTGTTTTGAAGTAAGAAGATGAAATATCGCAGATTACGAAGATACAGCCTAAATATTACAATAATAGTATTTACATAAATAATCAGTTAAGATACCTATGAGCTGAAAAGCACCTTTAACATTGTACAGAGTTGTATTCTCTGGGCAAGGACTAAGCAGAGAAGAAAAGGAGTGGAAGGAAGTTAAACACTTAAAAAAAATTATTTTGACTGTGGTATCAAATTTGTAATTAAAAAAGCCTGCAAAGTAATAGAAATAGACAATTCTAAATTCCCAATCAAAGACTGTTACGCAAAAATATTTTAAATTAATGGAAAATCCTTGCAGTCAGGATAAAATTTAAAATTTAAAAGCCCATAGTGGTTATGATTAGCATTTTATCATTATGGCAAACATGAAACATTCAATACTTACCATATTTTCTGGGCATTTTTCACAAGTAACAGAGAATCCACCATTACTAGAAACCATCCTGTATCCTGACTCACATACACAGGAACTACCTAAAGAAAACAAAACAAATCCACTTTTAATCTATATAAAACTGACTGGTTGTAACAGAATACTAAGAGTAACTACTATTGTTCTCAAGAGATCAAGACGGATTATTAAACAGACACATAAAACACTTGAGTGAGATGTGAATGAAAATCATCTTGCTTTTTAAAAAATGCTCATTTTACAGTTTGCACACAGATATTTTAGGACAATATTGCAAGGCTGACTGATCTACCAGGGTGGAACAGGGACCCGGAGCTTGTATTTTGTGGGTTTTTTAATTAAACCAAATTTTACCAGCTGTTCTGTAATAGATAAAATCTCTCCATCTAAATCTTGCCACAGCCTTTCCTCTCTACAACACCAGCACTACATGTCTGTATACAGGTTTTATTTTTTCAATTTGAAGTCAGTCCTAAAACCAAAATGTGTTTCTATGAAAAGGTTTTTCAAAATATAATTGTTGTATGAAAAGCTGTTTTAAACTCAAGGCTTTTAAAATTGTGCATGGGTATCAAGGTTTATATTGAATGGTTTTCAGTGAGGGAACAGAACATACTTAACATTTTGTATGAAATGAAACACTATTTTCATGGCACAGTGTAATGCCCATCTGCTAGTGCTCAACAACTTTTTTTTAGAAACTTTTCCTGTCTCAGTGTCATGAACTTCTCTCTGTGCTTTTACACACATACCACAAACCAAAATTGATTATATCTACTAATAAACTGTTTGTATCATTTAAGCTTATTGAACTGTGCAGGCAAAAATAATGTAAAATCGTGTGGAAAGTTTTATAACCTTAAAGTACATTCTAACAAGACCAGCTGTACAGAAACATTCGTCAAAGTGATCAACCATTTCTACTTAATTCTAAAGAAGAAAAAGCCCAATTGGACTAGATCAGTGAAAAGTTCAAGTTGTGACACAGTGACAAAACCTAGATTTTCAGTCATGTGACCTGAAAGCAGAATCCAGACTGATGAGCTAGCCAGGGAGTGTATGGGCAGTCACAAGTGGAATTCAGTCAAGATGCAAACAGCACCGAGTGGCACCTACCTACACTGCTCCAGTCAGATCTGCAGGAAGAAATAAACCCTTGACCTCCCCTTGCAATTTTCCTCTCCCTGAAGCCCTTTATCTAGAGGAAGAATCAGCCTAAAAGGGAGTTATGGATCTAGACATCCACATTATCAGGGAATCTGAAAACAAACAATGTGTTTTTTTCCAGTTAGTAAACTATGGGATTAGTCTTTAGGGCACTGTGGTGGTGGTGGAAAAGGTGAGCAGCTTTCACGCAGCAGCTGTGAACACAGCCCTCCACATCACTGCTTCTGACTGAAGTACCAGTTCTGAAGGAGATGTTGCTGGGTCTTAGCCTCAAATTTATACACACAACAGGGAACTCCCACTCTTGTTGGACTGTGTACTTATAAAAGATGGACCCTTTAATAACTCCTTATGCCCTAAAGAAAGTAGCCAACTATCTGTATTTTCCATTTAGTACTGCCAGGCTGTGTTGTATCTGCTCCAAGTTCCCGCGTGGGACTGGGACTAGCATAGGCACAGCCTGAGACTGTCTGAGGCTCTCAAACATTCAAGTCGGTCAAGGAGTTTCAAGTTACAGAGGTGTTCAAGAACATAAATTCAGGGTCCTATGGAATTTGAGAGATGAAAATGCAAATATAATATAATGCTCGAGGAAAGAAAGGTTATTAGAAAAAGGTTGAAAGTAATTTCTCTGAGCTGTATGCCAGATACATCACGGCTGTGCTAGGGTCTCCTAGGTCTTTGCGGAATCCTGGCCGTTTTGCAGCTTCCCCCCGAGCTGCCCGAGGGCGGCTATTTTAAAAAAACACCCTGAGCCCGACTGCGCATCTCCCGCTGCTGGGGGCGGATTCAGCGCGGAGCCGCCCGAGCCCCGCCTCCCCCATCGCTCACCGCCGGCGCTCTGCCGCTGGTGGGCCCCGCAGGGAGCGCAGGCCAGGCGGGTGCTGTCGAAGTAGCGGTCGGCGCCGCAGTCGGTCGGGCGCTGGAGCGGGACGGAGAAGCCGCGGGCGGAGGGCAGCGCCACCGACACCGCCACGAGCAGCGCAGCGGCAGCGGCGGCGGCCCCGCGGCCCCGCGTCGCCATGGCCACCGCACACCCCACCCACGCACGCCGATTGGCCAGAGCCGCGCGGTACGGCGAGCGCCGGGGGCCCGTCGCCGCAGCAGGCGAAAGAGTCCGCGGGGCGGGCCGAGGGAGGGGGACAAGTCCGAGTTTAGGTATTTGGTCTACAGAGAGTTTTGTTCCTCTTGTGCGGGACCAGGAGCGAGAAACGAGAGGACACCGAGGCCCGGTTTGCACTTCCCGGTGCCTCGTCTCTAGAACTGGTGCACAGTGTATCATATAAATGTAACACACGTTTTAATTTCTCCCCAGAGAGGAAAGTATTAACAAGGTGAGAGAACACAAAATACCTAGGGCGACGGATGCTCAGCCAAAGCTACTCCCCTTTACCTTTTACACCTTTGTCACATTCTTGTTCACATTACACAGAGTGGGTCCCGTTGGAGAGGACCACAGTGGGTGATCTGGTCCAACCTCCTTGCACAACCAGGGTGTACCAGAGCACACAGCACAGGATTGCGACCACAGATTTCTTGAGTATTTCCAGTGAGGGACACTCCACAACCTCTCTGGGCAGCCTGCTCCAGTGAACCTGCACAGTAAAGTTCTTCATGCTTAGGTGGAACTTTCTGTGCATGTTTCTGCCTGTTGCCTTTTGTCTCATTTCCTCAGATGTTACCAAAACTTTGTACGACTCCGTGCCCTGGACTTTAGATATTTCTCATTGTCCCTCTCCTGCATGCTAATTGCCTAGCTATTATGATTTTCGTCATCAGCATGTTTTATTTCTGACTGGATTTATTTTGTTGGCTCAACAACTGTTAAAAGGATGCGTTGATGTTTTCAAGTCGAATTATCTGTCCCCAGGTTCAAGTTCATGTAAATTCGACTGTGTAAAGATGTAACTTTTTACCGGCGCGCTTGATTTGTGGAAGCCTCCACCTTGTACCCCGCTCAGAATAAACAATGTCTTTTTCCTAAACAAGACTCCGTCTGTGTTGAGAGAGCTCCTAAAAGTCGGCAACATTGCTAGGTGAATCTACCATAAATAGTACAGGGGGCTTTTTCCTGCGTAAAATGGAGCAGATAACTATTGGATATGCATAGAAAGACAGGGGAGAACACGTAAAGACAAGGAAGGCAGATAGGATAAACATTCGGATAAATATAGCTCGCTTGCACAACCAAAGTACTCTGCCTTTGCCCTTCCCTTTACTTAATGTTGAACCTTTCCTTCTTCTCTTCCATTCCTCCATTCCTGCCTTCCTTGTCTCTCACAACCCAGGCTTGAGCCAGCCCGGCGCTCCGTTAGAAATCACGGCTGAGTGTAGGAAAAGCAGCGGCGAGTGGTGCCTAAGGCGAGGCACGCGCCGGCACCGACGGGAATGAGTCTGACGGCAGCGGCCCTAGGTCACCGATCTCTGTACACAGATCTATCACCGTGCAGCTCTATCGCTATGCCTATCTATAATCACACACACCTATCATTACACGGCTCCCTCAGATCTAGCTAAACAGGCACCGCAGAGCCGCCTCACGGCAGGCAGCGCCCGCACGCCCGCAGCGCAGGGGGCGGGGTCACGGGGCCTGCGCCCCGCCCCCAGGGTGCGCGCGCAGGCCAGCGCTCGCGGGCCGGAAGCGCTCGCGCAGCGCAGCTTCCCCTCAGCGCTGGGGGGAGGCAGTGGAGGTGGCGCCATCTTGGCGGAGCTGTGCGGGGATCTACGGGACCCGTCCGAGCGGCGTGTCCGGTGGGTGCGTGGATGGATGGCGTGAGGGACAGAGCACACCTCCCCAGGGTGCAGCGTGTGGCCGAGGGCGGCGCGGAGTTTGCCGGTTCTCGGTTGCCCGATCCTTGCGGAACCGCTGCGCGGCCACTCCGCGTGCCCCAGCCTCCTCGTGTCCCTGGGCTTCCCATTCCCCTTCCCCGCTCCCGGTGCCTCCCTCAGCCCTGTCCCGGTGTCGGGAAGCAGACGGTGGGGGCGGAGCACCGGCGGCTCTGGCGGGTCGCAGCGCGTGTGGCCCCTCGCCCCGTCCCCCTCGCCCGTTCCCTGCCCCGTGCCCGCGGCGGGTCCCTCCAGCAGCGCTGATGCCGGCGGAGCGACCTGCTCGGAAGCGGCTCCGTGCTACATTCGACCGTGTAGCGGGCCCAGCTGCAGAGCTCACTCATGTTTTCCTTCAGCACTGTGAAAAGTGCTATTCGCAGCAGCCTGCTTCCTCTATTAAGGCTTATTTTGAAGAACAGAATAAGAAACGTTCTCCCGTTCCGCTGGTTATTCTATACTGGTCCAGTTTCGTAGCTGGGGTGTTTATGTGGGTGTTCTTTCTAGCTTGCCGTCTGTGTAATCTTTCAGTGTTATGATAAAAATACTAGTCTAGTGCAGACTTAGTTTGCTACTGTGTTTACAAGTTGTGGATTATTTTAATGGCTTTAATGCTTGTAATTTCCCGAGATTGTGGAAGAATAGGTACTGTGGTATTTTCTAGCCAATTTTGCTCATATATAAAATTTCGTAAAACTGTGTACACGTCTGTGCTTTTAAGTTGTGGCATTAAGTTGTTTATTCTCCAAATCCTTGCTCTATGAAGTCCTTGTTCAGTTAATGAATTGCTCTTACTTTTCATGACAAGTCAACTCTTTTTGGTTATGGACTTCAAATTTTTGGATGGCTTGTCTATGCTTTCTACCCATGTGTGATTGTTTCCTATACAGTCAGTAAGAGCTATTATTTGAATTTGCATTTGTTTATGGACTTCTTAGAGATCACAGTATAATCTGGAATCACTGTGTCTGGTTTTCACCACTGAAGGTTGTGTATTGTATCCCTGGTGCATCATGGAGAACTTGCTGTTTATCACCGAAGAATTATGGAGGAGAGCTGTTGTGAATGATGTTTAAAAATTGGGATAAGAAAGTGGAGTTGTGAATCCAGAAGTACTACAGATTAAATACATCATGAAGTAGCAGGGCAGCGGATTTGCTTTTTCAAGACATGAAGGTGCTGTATGAAAATTCTGCCCTTGAATTCTCCATGCTTTTTGGCACTGCCATTGCATCTGTTGAGAAGACAAGTTGTAAAGTGTTCTGGGTCTGGCTGGGATGGAGTTAACGTTCTTCACAGCAGCCCATACAGTTCAGTTTGGATTTGTGGCTAAAAGAATGTTGACGACACATCGATGTTTTGACTGTGGCTGAACAGCACTTGCACAGTGTCAAGGCTTTATCTGTTTTTCCTACTCTGTTCACTGTTCAGTGAGTGTGCTCAGAGTAGGTGAGAAGCTGGGAGGGAACATGGCTGGGACAGCTGACCCAGACTCACCAAAGGGATATTCTGAGACATGTAACGTCGTGCTGGGCAACAAAAACTGAGGTCGAGGAAGAAGTATTTTGATGGTTTTGGTTTCTTTGGGGGAGTTTTTTCTTGGCTCCCAAGGCAGTTGTTATTTGGAGGAAGGCTGGACATCAATCAGCCTGTGTGCGGTGGTGAGTGATTTCCTCTGTTTTGTGTTTTTCTTTTCACGGATGAAAGTGTCTTTATCTTGACCCACAAGTTTTCTGACTTTGTTCTTTCCCATCCTGCTGATGGGGACGAGGAGTGAACAGTCACTGTGTGGGTGCTTGGCTGCTGGCTGGAGTCGACTCACAACAAAAGTATAGAGAACAGATGGTCTTTAGTGAAGTTTCTAAATGGGCAGTTGTTTTCAGTTTGTTGTGCTTATGGAGTTCTGGTGCTGAAGTGGCGTGGAGTCCATTAGTGACAGAATTTGGGCATTGCTCTTCTTTTGCTAAGTTCAGGTGGAGTGAGTTATGGTTATTGATAACTCATTATCAGGATCTAGTGCTTTATAGAGCAAGGTTTGTAGGAGGAGTGTTGTCAAATGCTCAGTGTTGGCCTGTTGTGTTTGTTCTAAAGGGATGGAGTTTGCTGCAGAGGCTTGTGTTTGTTCTGAGAATCTTGTGCTATTTATTGTGTGATGATAGAAAATGTTGAGAATCAGGGTATGTTAAGTCAGTGTATTCAAGCTTTTCTTGTTCTTATGTTTGAAAGGCAGTAGAGTAAGGATATAGGTAAAATACTGAAGTTGGCTTTGTAAATGCAGGTATTTCTGAAGTTTCTCCATGTTGGATATTTTTGCTCTTTCATTTGATGGTCTTCACTGTGTACATTAAGTGGAGTGCTGGACTGGTCGGTAGCATACTCTTGTTGTGAAGTTTGAAACCAGGTGGATTTCAGAAGAATGGATGTGTCATGTAATCCTGAGATGGACCTAAGCATCTTTCAAGAACTCAGTTAAGAACTGTTCCCTCGATTTACTGTCAGTCTGTTTCATTGCAAGATTCAGTGTGGCACAATTGATGACCAAGTAATCCCATCGTATTTTCATCGTTTCCAGAAGTCAACTTAAATTTTGAATTTCTTTTGCTTCTAAAATGGAAACAAAGATGCAGTGCATGGCATCTTGGAACATGGATGGAGTTCTTCACATGGGTTCATAACATGCTTGGCTTTAGTATTAGCCACTGCTATGGATGGGCTGCAGCAGTGTAGCACAGTGTGTAAAGCAAAGTACAGGTATCAGCCATTAATTATGTTTCGTTTTCTTTCCACAGTTAAGTTGATTTTACAGAATTTATCAGGTCTCCAAAGCAGAAACAGGTAAGCTGCCAAAAGCTTAACACTTCTCACTGAGTATTGTGACAGGATCATACACAGCCTTTTTTCCTCACAGAGTTGTGGCTGGCAACTAGGATGTGTTTGTGGCCACTGCAGTTAATACTCTGACTACGACAAAGAACACAACATTTTTGAATGCTGAGAAAACATATATTATTGAACAGAACTGATCACTGGGTAGAGCAACTTGTCAAAGCAGTAAAGTCATCGCTGTTTGTGAATTACTTCATTTTCCAGTGACACATTTTGAAGTGACTTATTTTCCTTTCTCCTTTTATCAGTTAGTGTCCTGTTCAAAAGTAAACTGGATTTTTTTTGTTCTTAGGAGTAGGCAGAGATCTCTGGCATATAGTAACTATGCTGTGAAAGACTTGAGGTGTTCTTTAGGTATTGTGGATGGTGAGGAGTGACTTAGGTGGATTTTGTTGCCCTTAGTGTAGGGAATATTGATAGATTTGTGCACGTGTGCCGGTGGAGTAGCTAATTGTTCTGACTAATCAACATTCAGTGAACTGTGTTTTAATCTTGTTCTTGTGAACTTGTGTTTTTTTTGATACCTTCTCTCTTGATGAGACAAGGGCATTCATTAAAAAGGCTCTAGCTTCTTAAGTGATAAGATACTGTAAAATAGCTGAGTACTAAAGACGTGCTATCATGTGTACCTTTTTGTCTGCAGGTGATTTTTGCTGTGGGTTGAGCTCAGCATGGCTGTAGTCATCCGTTTACAGGGGCTTCCTGTTGTTGCGGGTCCTCCAGATATTCGTCGTTTCTTCTTGGGATTGAATATTCCTGATGGAGGTGTGCATATTATTGGAGGAGAGATTGGGGAGGCTTTTATTATATTTGCAACAGATGAAGATGCACGGCGTGCCATGAGCTGTTCAGGAGGGTTTATCAAGGACTCGCGCATAGAGCTCTTTCTCAGCAGCAAGGCAGAAATGCAGAGTACCATAGAAATGAGCCGGAAACGATTTGACCGTGGGGGACGAGAAACTATGTCTGGCTCTAGAAGAACAGGTACTAATGGTTCTAGTACATCAAGTGTTGGAGATATACCACATTTAGTTACAGCTTCTCCTAAAGGAATGAGAAAACCTAGTTATGGGCCACCAAATCGCCTGGAGGCTGGTTTCCATACCAACGGCACAAGATATGGTGATATGGGTATACCTAAGTCAAACTATCAGATAAGAAAGGATTCTCACCCGTTTAACCCAGATGATCGTTACTTATTTCTACGTGGTATACCTTACTCTGCAACAGAAGTTGAAGTACGTGCTTTCCTTTCGGGGATACGTGTGGATGGAGTAATTCTGATAAAGCACCGCAATGGTTTAAACAATGGTGATTGCTTGGTAAAATGTGCTACACCTGGTGATGCCTTAGAGGGACTTAAACGTCATAGACAATACATGGGTCAGAGGTTTATAGAAATTAGTCCAACTACAGAGGAACGGTGGATTGAATGCGGTGGGAGGATTGACATGCCAGATGAAATGGATCACTTTTTGTGCGAAGACCATTCTCCAAGAAGTTCAGGCTACATGCATTCAAGGAAGCATTCTCGTTCAAGATCACCAAGGAGACAAAGAACACATTCTCGTTCATCTCCCAGCCAGGAATACTACATACACTTAAGAAATCTATCTTATAATGTGGAGAAGAGAGATTTGAGAGATTTTTTTCCTGATCTAGATATACACAGCAAACAGATCAAGATTCTAACAGATAAGCATCAGAAAAGGACTAGAGATGCCTTTGTGGTGTTAAGGAATGAGAGAGAATATCAGGCTGCTTTGGAATGTCATAGAAAGGTTCTTTTCAATCGTCCTGTGTACATTTTTCCAATTTCAAGAAAGTCAATGTTGAAAATAATTGACTCTTGTGAGAGGAAAAGATCACTGGACAGAGATCATTTTGGACAGGCCATATCAGAAAAAAGCTACCGAGAAGGTCATTCCAGCCCTAAGACTTGTGTTTATGTAAGGAATTTTCCATTTGATGTGTCAAAAATGGAAGTGCAAAAGTTCTTTTCAAGATTTGATGTTGACGAAGACGATATTTACTTGCTCTATGATGAAAAAGGAGTTGGACTGGGAGAAGCACTAGTGAAGTTTAAATCTGAAGAACAAGCTATGAAAGCAGAAAATTTAAATCGTCAAACATTTTTGGGAACAGAAGTATTAATAAGACTTATATCTCAAGATCAGATGCAGAAGTTTGGTGTACCTGCACCATTATCTGCACCAAATGAAATGCACGGTCATTCACATCCATATGACAGAGCTGACCTGTCCCGTGCAGTTGGTTCACCATCTGGGCCACCACAAGGGCCACCCATGCATTCATTTGGTCCCCCTGGGAACTTCAGGCATCATTCTGAATTTAGACATCCCCCTGAGGACTTCATGTGCCCTCCTAAGGATTTTAGGGGTCCACCACCCCTCATGGATTTTGGTGGTGACAGTGAATCTTTTGGCAGATTGGAGTTTGGGAATAATAAAATGGGAAATTTTCCTGAAGGAAGATTTATGCCAGATCAAAATTTCAGTGGTGGTTCTGAACGTGTTGTTCCTATTCTATTGAAAAATTTACCTTTTAAAGCTACTCCTAATGAGATTCTGGATTTTTTCTATGGCTACAGAGTGATACCGGAGTCAGTTTCTGTGCAGTACAATGAACAAGGATTACCTTCTGGTGATGCCATCGTTGCTATGACAAACTATGAGGAAGCTATGGCTGCTATTAATGAACTGAATGATAGGCCCATTGGTCCACGGAAAGTTAAGTTGAGTTTGCTGTAGAGGAAAAGATACTCTAATAACACATTCTAGGTTTGACAGTATTGACAGTTATTTTAATTACTGGAAGATGGAAAACAAACATTTTCCATCAACGGTTGTAAATAATACCCAGTTAAGTTGTTTAGCTCTCAGTTGAAATACCTGTAGGACATGGAATGTCATACATCAAGGTATAAAAGGATGGAGTTGTAGTGCTTTGGGTTTTTTTTTTTGTTTGTTTGGTTTTTTTGGGTTTTTTTGTTTTTTTCTTTCCCTAGATTAATTTCAGCCTTATGTTTTTGCATCAAATAAAAACGTAAGTGCTGGCTGACTGACCACACAAACGGTTCAAATAGAAAATTTTCAGTGCTACCTGCATTAGTAAATGCCATTTCTTACTGAGGTTAGCTTAATAAAATTTTTTAAATTACTGATTTTTTTTGTTTCTTTTTGTGTAAACTTTTCAGGTTTTATTCGGTTTCATGTGTTTGCAGGCATTCCTGTTTAAGAGCTTCCTGTTCTCATTAGCTGGCTTTGCAACTTTTTTAAAATAAAAAGGAAATTGCCATTTAAATGTGTGTCTTATATTTAAAACTTGTATAGTTAATGATCTCAACTATTATGCTCAGCAGATCTGGGTCTTGGTGAGAATGATGCTGGCTGCTTCATCTGGAAAGAGTGAACTGGTAGTTTATCAACAAAGCAAAGGATGGGTAGTTTACAGAGATTGCAGAGGCTGTATTCATCAGTTAGGCTCTTTTCTCACTATAGTGAGGCAGAAAATGAATGCTGGAATTAGATCAAGAATTCTGACTTCAGTGGTTTTGTTTTATCTTCACATGCTGCGTAATATGAATACTAACTTGCTAATGATGTCTGGATGCATTCCAGGTCAATCTCTGATTAGTTTTAACTATCATCTGTCACTGGCAACCAAGCTGACAACCAACTATGTTATTTTCTTACATAATAAAATAAATGCTTATGTCAGCATTTAGAACGTGTTGTTTTCATTGGTTTGTTACCAGCACATGTAAATTTCAGGAAGAAATAAAAGGTAGCTTGGAAAAGTTGTGTCCTCAAAATTAAGGCTTAGTAGGAAACTGATTGTGTAGGGAAGGACTTTCATTGTCATTGCAATTGTGCAACATAGTATGTGTAGTACCAAAGGATTAAGTCTCAGTCCCCTCAAACTGAGACAACAAAGTTGCAACTTGGCAGTGAAAACTTCTAACCTTTGTTTGTTCAATAACCCAAAAATTCCTAAATCCATGAAGTAGGTAGGTCTCTATTCCGTCTCCTCCTCAAAGCAAGTTTTGGCTAGAATGGTCCACTTAAGGCCTTGTCCTTTGCATCTTTAATAGTTTTAAGGACAGCTGTTTGGGCAGCCTTTCCAGTGAATGATCCCCCTCACTAGAGGTCAAACCTTCATTACTTTATGTGAAGTCATCATTGTGATTGCAGCACTTCCATGCCAGCTGTTTGCTACAAGCAAACAAAACAAGTAGAATTTTTTGTCCTGTTATATTTAAAAGGTTAGTGTAGCTTTATATCTTCTGCATATTATTTGTTCTGTGTTTTAAGTGCCAAGAAAAAAGCTTTTTGAATGATAATGCAAGGTCTGTATATGTAGATTCCTCTGAGCAAAGAAACGAAATGGCCAAGTTTTCAATTTCTGAAAACTTGGCATACTGCTTTTTGCTTTCTGGTAGGAATTAGCTTCAGAATCATACAATTTTGAATCCTCCTCTGAAATTAAAAGTAAATAAAACCCAACAATTTTTTGCTTTATTTAATTGCTACTGTAAAAGAGATCAAGGAGTCAGAAGATGTTGCAGGGAAAATAAAAACATGAGAATTCTCAAACTTCCTGACAATCATGTTGAAAACTTCATTGTTACTATTTTTGTAAGCTAATATTTTTACTACTAAGCTGTGTTGAAAATGTGAATACAACTAACTTCTCCAGTTAATCAGTTTTAGATGATTTGTTGATTTTAAAGCACTTCTAGTTACTACACAATAGGAGATTTCAAACTTGGAGGCTGGAAAGGTAAGAGTTTAGTAGGTTTTGCCAGTAAAGTGTGAGATTATAATTTAGAAACAAACCATCTGTTTTCAGAAAAGGTTAAAAGTAATTGCTGATAAGATGCCATTAGTTTTTCAGATGGTAAACTTTTTTCCCCCTTAGTGACTGTATAAAAAGTATCATAAAGCTTGTAATGGCAGAAGTCATAATTAAGGCACTACAAAATGGTCTTTTGTTTGCCATGTAGCTGATTTGTATTTAATTTAAAGACAGATTAGATTTTATGACTACTTTAGGTTAATCTGAAATGTTTGATTGAGAGACAAAAAAAAATTATTTTTTCAAGGTCTATAAAGAGCTATATCTTAAAGTATGTACAGATGCACTGAAGCATAAGAAACTGGGGAAGGGATGCCAGTACATCAGTTAAATAATATGGTTAACAGGACAGTTGGTTCTTAGTTTATAGCTGTTGTCTGGCTGGTGTTTGGGGTATGTGTGTGTCCATGTGCCTCTCTTCCCCCTGCCTCTCCAGACTAGGCATTATATTCTGATTCTGCCTGAATAGATGGTACAGGTGCATGGTGTGATGACAGCATTTCCTGATAATAGGGTTTTATAACAACAGATGTTTAGTGATTTGGAGGCACTGTATTTCTAGTACAAAGGACAAATCAGACACTGTCTAATTACACGGCTTGCAATACTGTTCTTCCTTTTTAAGTACCATCCATATAGTACGGAGTAACGAATGAAATGCTAGTTTGTGATGCTGTTACAAAACGTGGCAAGTTTCCTTAGTTATGCCTTCTCTGATGTTGCTTTTGCTACCATTGTCCAAAAATTCTGGTGTAAAAGAGAAAAGTTTCTGTTGTCAAAAACTAGAAATAGTGATTACCTAGGAAAGCCGCTTGAGGCATTTAGGGAAGGTCTAACAGGACAGTCTGATGAGCACCCTTAATCCCAAAGGAATGTGCCTGCTTGTTCCACAGAGAGGCAAAATAGTCAAGGTAAGAATGGATACAAGCCTGCATCATCTAAGTGCCAGTAATAAAATCTACAAATGAGTGAATGGAATAACTGCAACTCAGCCTTGCAGTATGCACTTACACCATGAGAAGTTTTTTTGCCGAAGTATCTTTAGGTAATACTTAATTCTTGACTAACATCCTGAATTGTTATTCTGGCTGTGAAGTATTTTAAACAGGGACTTCTCATCTGTAGTTTCGAGGCCACAATTTCTGTGCAACATGCAAAATTAAGACATCATGCATGCAGGACAAAGATGCCCAACGCTGTACTTCTTTTCTGGAAGTTTTTCTGTGATTCCTGAAGTTGACTTTTTTTGTGACATAGGGAGAATGAATTTTATGCTTGTGAACTGCATAATCTTTTAGGGGTCAATTAATCTAAACTAAACTGCCTTTTTTTCAGAATTGCTTTCTCAAGGCATAGTACACAAATATTTGCTATTTGTATCTATGTATATTATATGAAAACTTGAAATTGTTATGAAGTTAGCCATCTGTTCTAGAGATGGACTACTTCATTGCGTGTGAAATGGTAAAGTGGTGATCACCAGAATTCTAATGTGATACAACTATTTATTGAAGTGCCTTAGTTGCTGAAATAGATGGGAATTAATTACGTAGATACTTTTTAAAAAAGTTTTGCTCATGGGTATTACTCCTTGCCAGCAGTAATTCAATAATTCAATATCAATGGTATGTAATGCTGGTGTAAAATTATTTTCTGGGTTTAAAACAGAACCCTATATTGTGAACTTTTCACTTATTTTCATCACATTAATTTTTGGCAAAACCTGTTTTTTCACATGTCAAAACAGGTATGCACTGCATACTTTGCAATAGTGGACAAAAGTAGCATCAGTATTATAAATGCACTTGGTTTATTTCTGCAACTGAAAGAAGATTTTGTTGAAACTTTGTTTTCTCAGTCACTAGTTTAAATTCTTCTGCATTTGTTCTTTAGCAGATACTAAAGCTGGAGGTGAACAGTGTGGTAACATCTTTCTGGCAGACAACCATACACTGTTAAAAAATGAACACGTGTAACTTCTATCTCCAAACAGGATAAGAAATTACACTCAAAATGTGTAATTTCTTGTATGTTTGATGGAACCAGTAACTGAACTATCACTGGTTCAAACTGTTATGTTTGAACTATGTGTAGCATGTCAACTAATATAATAAACATCAACTACATAAAATATCCACTAATTTTATCATGAAGGCACTTTTATTTAAAAGCAGAGCAGCAGATTGAACATAAGATACTGGGCCAGGTCCTTATTTGTGACTGTTCTTTCTGTATGCATAAAGGAATCAAAAGTCATCTGTACCTGATGAAAGCCTGAGGAAAATGAAAATAAAAGTACACCTCACCCTGCCTTCTGCCATCCAGTGTGGATAGCAAAATGAATATTAACAGGTTGTTGCTGCAAACAGTTTCTTAACTACTAAAGTTACTTTAGGATGTATAAACCCAATTATAACAGTTACAGCTAGACCACTTAATAAATTCAAGAGGTGTATAGCTAGAGAGGTAATATATTGCCAAAGTAACAAGAAAACAATGTAACTGCTTGAAAGCTTAGTGCAGTTTTTGGACACTTTATCACTTAAATTTAAGCAAATGTGGTTACAGTGTAACATCTATGCAAATATAATACAGGCATCTATTTAAATATTTACTTTTCTAGCTACTGAAATTGTCCACTTTCAGTGGATTTTTTTCCATTCTTTGAAATCAGTCATTTGTTGTCTGGCACTCTAGAATCAGTGCTGATGCTTGCTTCTGCTGGAGTTCTAAATATATAGCCCCAGTGAAACTTTTAAGTCCAACATACAAAAGCCTTTATGTAAAGGGTTTTTTTTTTTTTCCTTAATAAAAACCCCCCTCAGAACAGCTTTGTTATCTCACTTCCTTAGTAGCATCAAATTCATCCTCTTCATCCTCCTCTTCATCATCGTCATCTTCCTCCTCATCCTCTTCTTCATCTCTTCTTAGCATTCTGCGGGAAATCTGCTAGAACAAAAATCCAAGAAAAAGGTATCAACTGTTTTTTCTCTGCAAACATAATTCTCCATTGGTATTTTCAATCTAAATGTTTGTAGGGTTTTCATTTGGGGGAGGGAGTAAGTTGTTTATTTATTAACTCTTCATAACATACACACCAATGGAAAGATACATGACATAGAATAAAAATACTATAATGATTTTTAAAAGCTAAAATCCATGTCATCCATGACAACTATTACAGGACAGGAGAAATGGTATTTTTACCCAATTGATGCTAAAAATCAACAAGATGCAATTCAGTTTTCCTGGGTTGGCTGTTGAAACAGCAGGCTGAAGATGAGTATTACGACTTATCTTGAAAACATCAGACTTCTTCAGTTAAAAGCTCAAAACTGTGGTGCTCTAAACTTTTTACTTTTTTTTTTCAAGAATGAATTATACAAACTCAGTAAGAGTTTGATTCATAGATGAACTTCTTTCTGTGCCAATCAGTGCTTGCCTTTTGAGTGACTCCTCTTTTTGCTTCATCAAACATTAAAAACAAGTGCCAGCTGCCAAGCTTTCATCTCATTTGACAGATTCTGTAGTCTGTACTTTTTTTTAATGAGGGCTCAATCTAATTCCTATTGAAGATAGATTCTTCACAGACAATGCAACATTTATGAAGGATATATGTTTTTTTTTTCTTTCCCAATGAGAAAGAGAGCATTGAAGACAGTTATCCAAGTCATCTGGAATGCTTTTGAAAAATTTTTTCAAGTTCAGTAGTTCTCTAAGGGCATCTGCAGCTCTAATTTTGGTTATATTTTCTGTGTCTTCTCACATACAATCATATAATAAGAACTTCTGCACTGAAGACAGAGCTTGCCTTTTTTTAAGCAGCCCCCTACTTTAAAAGTCCTTAAATGCTTAAGTTATTAAATTGACTTCTGAGATGTTATACAGCCATGTATGTTATGTAAGTTTTTGTGTGCATAAAGCAAATTGTAGTCATTGAACTTTTAAAAGCAGAAAAATCCTTAGTCTTGCTGATGCTCACAAAGTACATAATTTAGCTCGAAGCAAATACTTGCTTACAAATTCCTGAACACAACAGAAAATGGAGTTAATCATTGGGTGAAGCTGGGTTAACTTGTGTTGAAATGTCTAAAGCAGCAGTCTCATTCTGTGAAAGAAGAAAAAGACAATGGCAATGATTTGTAATTGGAGTTTAAGGAACGATGCAGATTGAGCCTGTTAAGGTGAAATGGATTTCACTGGGATAGACTAATTTTCTAACTTTTATTTTCTAGTTCAGAGCATCTGAAATTCTTCAGCAGAACTTGCATCATATTTCTGAAGAAAAGATTCCCCCCCCCTTCCCGAAATAAGGTGTTTTGGCTTTATGGCTTTTTTTCTGCTCACTACTCAAATACCTCTGACCATGCAGCAATTAACCAAATAGTATATTAAATATTATCACTGGTGGTGCTAAGATGACTATCCCTAAGAACCAAACTGAATCAGGGAAGGGAAGTGAGAAAAGAAATTATGTAGTTTAAATCCAGGTTATTCTGCCAAAAAATTAAAATATACCAGTATTGAAATTTAATTTTTCATAGCTTAGTGCAAAAAAGAATATGATAATTTGTTGACAGTAAATAATTTTATGTAAAAATTAATTCTATCAGTTGCATGTAGGTGATGACTATCCTTGCTTAAGCAGTTCAGCTCCGTGTTTCACTGCAGATGCTACTACAGAAGCATGGCAATTCACATGTCTTAGTGTTGGAACATTTGGATGCAGACATTTTCAATAATGGTTAAAATGATACTTTGCTGTCCTACAGAGTGTCAGTGCAAAAGTTTGCTATATTTAATGCATGTAGATAAGACCTGTATAATTAAGTTTGATTTAAAATATCTGCAAAATACCATTCTGTTTTGCTATAGTTCTAAAATATAAGATATACCAATCTGAATTGGTAAACCAAAACGTTGAGGATAAGTTGCCATGTGAAGTATTGTAAAATGAAGGACATAGCTCTTTGTAAGAAAATGAATCAAGCTCAAGGAGTACTTTAGATTTTTAACATAAAGATAATATAGAAAGTTAGTCCACAGAGCCAGAAATAAATTCAACGATGGTATGTGTTAAATTCACTGAAAAGACCTGAATTGTGTTACTGGCACACTTTATTCTACTTGGTATGCAGGTATGCAGTGACTTCCGACATTGCCCCCCACCTACAGGTTAGTGTTCGTGTGTGTCTGTCTGTCCTCCCCTGCCCCACAGACTTGGGCCATGTGATTCTGTGAACTTCTCCCCACATTATTTACACTGCTCTACATTGGAAATTGCAAAGTACTGCATTACAGACAGTAAAGGATTACTGTGTAGCAGGAAACTAGATTTGTCAAAAATTTCAGAGTGAAAGATCCACAGAAAAGATAAAACAAGTCACCTGAAAGTTTTTCTGAATACAGCATTTTTTTTTCCCATAAGATGTTTGGTGGTTCCAAAGATTAGAGGCCTTAGTGTAATTCAGCACCATGCTATTTACAGAATTGGGAAGGGCTGCCCTTTCTTCACTGCCCTATGGTGACTGCATTAGTAGGGTGTTCCATCCCTTTTTTCTGCCATATGATCTTCCTCTGCAGACACACTGCACAGCCAAGTAAGATGACCTTATTTTGAATTGCATTGCAGTTTCCCTTTAGGTCTAGATGACTTCCTATTCTTTTCAGGTAAGTGAGAGGTTATGAGAACACTAACACCCAAGGTTATAATTAAGAGAGCAGTCTAGGAAGTGAGAAAGGTTAACTTGCAAGTTAGTCAAAATGGAGTTCCACTTCACCTCTGGGAGAAATCAGTGTACATAGTCTCAGTTTTCTCTTGTTTTGTGTTTTTTCTCTCTTATATTTTCTGAAGTAGCTTGAACATGAAATTTGCTGGAGTGATAGGACTGGCAAGTTCATCAAGGTAGTACTTCATGCACTAAATCACTAGGTTGTATCTCTTCAGATGACACAACTGATACTTTCAACAGCAGAACAGCTCAACTGTAATAACTGATTTCTGCCCTGTTGAGGGCAGAGAAGGTGTAAAGTGTGTATGAAGTCAAGAAAGGTTTTCCATACTACAATATCAATGCATGATTCTATTCAAAGAAGAAAAGTAAGACGTACATTTTAAATGAGGTTTTGTCTTTAACCGAAACACTGGTAAGAAACATTGTAGTTACAGAATTACAGTTGCATTAAATTAAAAATAATTCAGCCGTTTTACAGTGTCTGCAAGTTTACTGCTGTAAACAAGTGGCAAAGATATTTACAAGGTAACTGGTCCAAAAAGAGTGGCACTGTCTTCAACTGTTTCACTCATTTTTATCATCCTTTTCCTCACCTGCTGTGAATTTTCAGAGTATAAAAGGAGAGGTCTATTGGTCATGGGTTTGCTTTTCTGCTAGAAGGTATCACTAGTCTGGATTAGGGCCTGATAGAGAGGCCACACTCAAGAATCTGAATACAAGAAATACGCAAGTATTTAAAGAATGCCACTACTCTTTCAAATAAGCTCCTAGATCTCTTCTCTGCAAGATGCTACAGTTTGTTGATGGAAGACCAAGTATTGCTGGAAATGGCATTTGTCATAAGTAAGCAACACAGCTTTAAAAGCTGAGGGTTTTTTCCCATCAATGATAAGGTTCTATTATCAAGAGCTTAATTTGATATTTATAACATTCAAAGTTTCTTTACATTTCTGATGATCCTGAACTGAGGACAGTAGATCCATGTGCATTAACTAAAAGATTACCTTAAGCAGAGGTTTAATATACTGATTTAGTATGTAATTTTTTCTTACCTGTGCTGTTCTCAGTGAAGATTTTGAGGAGCCAGTTCTTTGCAGGGGGGACTTGGAATTTGCACGAACTATGTCGAGGCGAGACTGATAGTCTGGTGGATAAAGCGAGCTCCGAAAAACCTAATCAAATGGAGAAAGCTGTTACTTAGATGCTTGCAAGCTAAGAATCACCAAGACTGAAGCTTGCAGAAATGCAGCATTGGACAATGAAACCTAATCTAGAGATACGCATCAGCTGTATTTGGACTGATCACTTTTAGCTGAAACAAGTCCTTGCTTAACCTGAGACACATCAACATACTTAGGTGGTCAAGGTAAACATTCTTCAGAAGTTTGGGGGCATTTACACAGGGAAAACTGCAACGGTTTCCCACCAACATATGTAGCTGAGTTTCAGGCTGAGCTAGAAGTATGAACCCCAGCAACTCCTTCAGGCTCTCCATTTCTTGCAGAGATGAACTCAGCCCCTTCACAAGCAAATCCCTGCTGTCAGTCACAACTGCATCAGAAAAATGTTACTTGCAATGTACAGGAGATGTACAACTCAAGAAAAATTTGGGAAACCTCTTAGCACACATCCATTATATTTTAAAGTGTAACATCTATTATATTTTAAAGTTATTTCAATAACTAATAAAGCTATTTGTATAAGACTAAGTCAAAGAGATGGTATATTATGGTCAGTATTTTTATGAAATGTCCAATTAACAGGACATTTAAAATGAGATTAGAAATTTGGCTGTGAAAAACAAAGTACTGACTTAAAGGACATTTCTGAATTGGTGGCATGTGACATTATAATTGTGAAATTAAAATAGTACAAAATTGCCATGGCATAGTTTAAATGAAGTAAAATTACCAAGTAGTCTCAAATATGACTGTCACTTAAGACTCATGGTTTTTTAAGTCTTGTGCTAACTTGGTTCTGAGCTATGTCATAGACAAAATAAAATTATGACTGGTAGGATATACAAAAAAAGACTGAAAATTATTCAACTTTTTTGACAAACCAAGCATATATACACAACACATATTTCAATGATATTAAATTTAAAGGCCCAACATCTAGAAGAACTGGAAGAATTAATAAAGGACTGAAAAGCCTATCTTGGGAAAGAGAGACTTGTAATTAAAATAGAAAAGAAAGGGGTGACTTGAAGCTGGTTACTGCCACAAGGAAAAACACCAATGTAGTAAATAACAAATGCCTCTTAATTCTAGAACAGCCTAATAAAGTGATTATAAGATGAAAACAAGCAAACAAAATTCAGGTAAAAGGAGATCTTTAATGCAGTAATTAGTCTTTACATCATCTTATCACAGCAGTATAAGATTTTTTTCTAAGTGCATCTTCAGAGCAAGACTCACTGTAGAAGTGTTCTTTAAAATCTATGTTAGCTGAGCTTGGAGTGGCAAGTAATTTTGTGAGTCTCTTTTCTGTGTTTGGTGGGAAAGATTAGATTGCCACTGCAGTTGCTCTCTATTTGCGCTCTCTGAGATTTTAAACCTGCATGCTCTTGCTGAAGAAGTGCAAAAAAAAGGCTTAGTATACATGAGTTTGTTCTGGGAACCTGCAGTATTTGTTGCATTTTTCTGTGTAGGACATGTGCAGCCCAACTGCGAAAACTGTTTTTATGTAGGAAGTAAACAGAAAAGTAAATCTCAATCACTCTTACCTCCAAATCTTCATTTTCATCAATATTTTGGATATTTTGGTAGGCAGCAGTGTATATCTCTAAAGCTTTCCCATGGAACAACATTTCAATAGTTATAAATTCAGAAAATATGTTCTGAAAGCAAATGAAAAGAAAGGTTTTCTTAATGCAATAAAGTATATTTGCACTTCAAAAAATTACTCTATTCTGTGTTTGGTGTTTATATGATACAAATAATGACATGATACTTACAATTCTGTGAAATATTCAGAAATACCATGACATTTGCATTTCAGTGAATACAGAATGTTGCTAGTCTTGCCCCTAACTATAGTAATTTTATTATGCAAGATGAAATGTGAGCACACATACTTTTATGTCCCTTATCTTCTGTTTCTCAAAATTATCAATGGTTTCCTCTAAATGCCGAGTTGTTCGAGTAGCATCCAGTGTCGCTCTCTGCAGTTCATTTTCAGCCTGGTCAAGTAACACAAAGGTGAAATTAGTCTTGCATTTGATACAAAGCTATTTGCTGTAATTGCCATGAGAACATTTAAGTCCGAGTTTCCAAAACAATACACATCTGTGTTACAGTATTTGAAATCTGTAGCTTAATGAACATATAAAGATGCCTTCTACACTGTTGTGACTTTGATGTAAAACATGAAAAATGATGAGCTGAAGCCAGTCAGGAAAGTCCCTCTGCCCTGATTTGTTTTCTGTAAAAATCATGTGATAGTTTTACTGAGCCAGTCCTGACACCCCATTGACAACACAGTGACTGGGTTTAGGTACTTAACCCAGCACAGGCCAGAGTGGTGGGTGAGCAGGAAAGATCAACCTTTGTGTTCTACTGCAGATCAACCTGCTGGGTCCAGAAAGAATCTTTTCCAGTATAGTGTGCTGAACCTCATCTTTCTAAGTTTTTACAAATTATTTAAATACACAATTATAGCAGAAGCTGGAACTTCCTAATATACTTATCCTGTAAATATCACAATCTTGCAGGTTAGAGTTATTAAATTTTTTAGATTCAAATGCATTTCAGGCATTTTATGTTTTGAATATTTTTGTATTACTAAAATATCTTATAAAAAACATCTTCAACAGGGCACTGGGAAGGGGACACATCAATCAATTCCTAACACATAAATACGAAGTGTTTCTTATTTTGTTACTACAAAAATCATTTTAGATAGCTATTTTAATTAGATATGATTATGAATTTTATAGAAAGTTCACTACCATTTAATGAAAGATATTGAAACTATTCTGATTAAGTCAAGTCTGCGAACTGTGTATTATGACAAATTAACAATGTACAGTTATAAGAGCTTGCACTTGAAATATACAAGATTTGGGCCTAAACTTCTGTTATTTTCCATACATTATTGGTCAAACATCATACACTAGTGATACTTACAGGCTCAGGCAGTAAGTATTATCACAAATCTATTTTGTCGTAAGATTTGAAAGTAGTGTATGGATCAAGTACTCTATCCTATGATCGAGTTGTAGGGCTCTTCCCATTACTACAAAATTGCAACTTGAGAGAGTTTTTTCTTTAATGGAAAAAGACACCACAGGTTCAGTTCCTGTGATCTAGCTTTTAGTGTTAAACATATAGAAACCGAAGGCATAAAGCATGCTCTATTCACTTCTTTGACTGTAATCTCCTAATCTTTGTTTCAAATTGATAATTGTGTAAAATATCTCCTTTCAAAAACAGCCTAAAATCATAGACACAATTCTGCCATTACAAGGCAAACAAAATTGAAAATTATTTTTAGTAGTACAAAAAGTCACGTGTTCATCTCTCTTTCTTGATTTTGCCCAAACCTCAGAAGGGAAGAACAGAGATTTTGTGTATTTTCAATTTCTTCAATCAGTCACTCTGTAAGTGATGGCAGCTATTATGCATACAGAGCCCTTAGACATACAAATACCGTGTGTTATTTCTATGATAATCAAATACATCTCCTCAATACATCTTAGATTGGACATAATTTGTGCACATATGCTTTGGGAGAGGAATTCTGGTTGTTTTAGAATGAAGTGTCTAAAGTCGCAGAGCCTGCATAATTTGGACAACAGCAGTTTGGTATTTTCTCTTCTGAACACTCACCTGTGACTGGAAATATTCGTAAAGGAAAAAATGGCAATGTAACAATCAATATTCAATGGACATGTTCATTTTCACTTCTACTTTTAATATACCGTGAAGTATTTACCTTCATTGTTTCAAAACATCTGTATATTTAATGCTATTATTATGTTGTCTGAAGCTTCTGGCTGTAAGATGTACAGTTTTTTAGAGGTTTACTAGAATTCAACTGTCCAGGCCAAAACATTTCAGAACAGCTATTTGTTTTGGACTGAGGGTTTAGTTATTTATTTTTAAAAGAATAAAATAAAAAGCAGGCAACCTACAGTTTAGCAGACTTCTTCAGGAAAAAAAATCTATTTTGATTTACAGATGTGTATTTTTGTATTTTTAAAAATCTGGTAATGTTTTCTTTTCAAAGTTGTGCTAACACCCCTTTTGTAAAATGGGAGTGAGTACAGATCCTTTGCTACCTGTGGCCAAAGCTGTTCACTGCTGCTACATGACAGTTGCTCAAGAATAAGAGAACCCCTGCAGGAGCCCAGCTGCTGTGCTTTAATGTGGGAAAACCTCTCTCAGACCTGAAAGCTGACCTGCACACACCCTCAAAAGCAAATGAACGCATTCCTGCTCCTAATACCTTTTTATGCGTTTTGTGACAATCACTTTAAAATGCAAACAGGCAGTCTTTGGTGCCTTTGCCATGTGCAGAATCGGACTGTACTGAGATTTTATAACTCTTCAGGCAAAGTCTTAAGTACAGAAAACAGGTGTTACAAGAAGCTGAATCACAGAAGAGTATTTGGGAGAAGCTTAGAAAAGAAACAAGAAGAAATGAACTAGGTGCCAGTGACATATCCACTAAATGAAATGGGAATTAGCTTGAGGGAGAAAAATGGGACCAGTCTCCCTTTGGGGAAAACAGCTTATTGTTATAATTTGCTCCCTAAATTCCAACAAAAGAGAACTTTGCAACACAGCTCAAGTTCTAACCCTGTGGCTGACAAACAGCTCTCTTTATTACATGAGGAATTCTAGTTAGTCATGACTTGATTTAACTGATTTGATTAATATTAAATAGAAATTCTCTGACAAAGACAAAATTAAAATGTATTTCTCCTGTGTTCTTTTTGACCAACAGAGCCATTTTAACTTTTCCTAGAGTCTCATGCCCCAGTCACTAGAAAGATCCTGAAGATTCTGAAATAGAGTTGATAAAATCCAACAACAAATAGGACTGCTTAACTCTGAAGTCCAACACTAAAATGTAACTAAAAGTAAACAGCATATCATGAACTTAGATCCTGTATCATAATATGTAAACATAAAAGGACTGAAGTAGGATTGCCTCGATCCCATTTATTTTGGCACTCTCTAGATTCTGATTGCTTCAAAATTTGAAACTTTGATGAGATTTTAATGGAAATTCTAATTCAGTTTGATGGAGGCTTAATTTTTCCTGATGTGATACAGAATAGTATACTGGGGTGGGTGACTGGTCTTTGGAAAGGAAGAGTAGTCTAATTGAGTATTCTAGTAACAGAATAACAACTTATCCTTTCATGCAGCTGGAGAAAACTCATATCCCATCTAGGTACCAGGAAGCACAATTACCAAAATGGCAGGGAGAAAAACAATAGAACAATAAATTCACAGAAATAAAAAAAAATTGTCTGATTACACTTTATTTCAAAAACTTCCAAATTCCTAGATGTAATCTATGCCTACCTCTCTTGCATACACATATCAAATAATTTCTAGTTTCTTTTCAATTCAAAAGTGAGTAACTACTTTTCTGTAGCAGCTGTAACTCTTCATGAAGTTTAAGAAAAGATTCAGCATTGGAAACAGTCCCTCTAAGGAGCATTATTGTTTCTACTACTTCCTAAACATAACAGTTTAGTTCCCAAGAAATTTTAAAAATGTTTCTTATAGAGACTAGAAATGCAGGATACAATAATGTGTAGATCTGATGGATTCCGCTGGCGTGTCTTTTCCAGTTGAGATAATTGCTTGGCTTCTCGGTTCTTTGCTGTTAAAGTTGCTTTAAGATCATCCTGGAAATAAAATGTTTTAGACATGTTTGAAATACATCTAGGATAATACAAAATATGCTCTCCTTTATACATGCATTGCCTAGAAAACATGGACAAAAGTTCTGCTTTGAACAGAAACAGATTTTAGTGATCTGTTAATTGATCCTCTGAAAGAGAAGTCAGTGGAGACTGAAAGAGTTTAGCACCTTGTACAACTCCCTATAGCACATGCTATAATTGAAAATGTGGAGAAGGAAAGGGAAAGATATTCACAGCTTTACATGAAAAATATAGCAGATGGTCACAAGCTGAGATCCCCAAAGCATTAAGAAGGCAGACTCATTCCTGACTTAGCAATAGAATAAATGTACTTAGAAATAAAAGCAGCATCAAATAAAGTGGCATCATTAAAAAAAACCAAAACAACAAAAAAAAAAACAAACCACAAAGCAGGCAGCAGTCAGTACCAAGGAGAAGTTCTGAAGAAAATAAAATTGCTGTCACCTGTCCACTGCCAACTGCAGTCACTGCTGGCAGTGGAGCTGCTGAAGGGGCTGGAGCAGAAGTCTGATGAGGAGTGGCTGAGGGAGCTGGGAGTGTTTAGCCTGGAGAAGGCTCAGGGGGAACATTATCACTCTCTACAGCTCCCTGAAAGGAGGCTGTAGCCAGGTGGGGGTCAGTCTCTTCTCCCAGGCAATCAGTGATGGGATGAGGAAATATAAGCTGCACCAGGAGAGGTTTAGATGAAATATTAGGGAATTTTTTTCCACTGGAGGGGTGGTCAGGCATTGGAATAGGCTTCCCAGGGAACTGATGGAATCACCATTCTGGAAGTGATCAAAAAAGGTGTTGATATGGCACTTGGGGACATAGTTTACTGGTGAACATGGTAGTGCTGGGCTAATGGTTGGACTCAATGATCACAGAGGTCTTTTTCAACCTAAACAATTCTGTGCTACAAGGTACCACAGGAATTCTATGGCTGAAAGGGTTAAACTGCACATAACTGCACTTAGTAAAGTGTTTAAAACCATTTGAAACAAAATACATCCAAATAATGATGTAGCTGGAGAACATAACTGATCTAGGAAAGACAGAAACTATTGATAACTGTGTTTGTTCCATTTCCAAAGGAGAAGTAGTATGTACTTCTAGGAAGACCTGTGACAATTTAAGAATGTTCATTTACCAGTTTTCTCAAATTTTTGTTCATGCTATAAAACTCTGTTTTGCAAACTGTTTGACATTCATGGAATGTAAGATTATCAGTCAAGTATTTATCACTCCACTGACACTGGTATGAAAAAAGTCATTAATTTTGATAGTTCCAGTTAAAAGGAGCAGTAGTTTAGAGCAAGAAGAAATACAGTCTAAAGTCTAACAAAATCTGAGGCAGGATTGGGCAAATGACATTTTACTTCCCATTTATTTACTACTCCAGATTGGAGTTAGAGCTATTAGAAACTATCATATTGGGAAGTTGTCTGTGCTCCTTCCTTGGATTTCACAATTTTAATGCTTGTATGTCCCCACCACTCAGAAGGATATGCAACTATGTCTTTCAGGAAGTTTTGTGATCCTGTGACCAGATTACTACTCAGTGACAAGCAGAAGATTGCCAAGTTTCACACTGCTGTGTGTTCCTTTAATAACACGGCTGCACATGAGGTCAGGGTCAAAACAGGCAGTTTCTTTCTTGTTTCTATCCTTGCTGTCTGTATACCCTTGTATATAACTGTCATTTTGCTTCATCTCTAGGGACACAGAGTGGCATCTGATAATAAAAACTACTTCATCTTCAGCCCATCAAAGCTGATTTTACTGCTGTTCTTCCAGAAGGGAATTTATACCACCTCTAAGGTCAAAGACTACTGAAAAGGCCTTCTGCTTCCATGAAAACCATGTGGCTACAAGAAAAGAAACAATAGAAATTCTTTCCAGTTTTAAATTTTAAAGGTGAAGAAAGAGAAAAGGATGTATTTATTTTTGAAACAACAAAGTTTTCTATCTAATGGTCACAGCTGCATGTTTAGTGCTATTTAATGACTGAGCTCTGTTAACAGCACTGACTTTCTAGGCCCATTTAAAACAGTCAATCAGATTTAACACTGTGGCTTGAAAGGGTTCTGACTTTCATGCAAAGTATACTTGAGGATGCAAAGTTCTAGAGTTAGCATTATTAAATCCAGTATTTTATTTCTGGCACGTAGTGACTTTAGAAATATCTACAGGGACTGAACTGTTCCCTCCTCTACCTCAGTTTTCTGAGCAACAGCCACCATGAAACATACTTCTAGCCAAAGTGTGACAAAGAAATACTGCTGTAGTGGTGAAGCTGTGTACAAGTTTTGGATGTACAAAAGTACGGCCCAGTTACATACATATGGAACAGATCCAGTCAGTAAGCAGCAGTGAGAACATCCCCTTTTTAGAAAGCAGCTATAATGAAAAATCATACTCTGCATGATTTTACTTAGTCAGCTAAAGCAGTCCTAGAACTAGCAGCTTGTGCTAGATTTACACGAGTGACAAAATTTCCTTTGTCACTAAATATGTCCAGTGATTATAGATGATAACTGAAGACCAGGTAGTTGAAGTTTTAACCAAGGTTTATGGTCAATGTGCAATGGGAAAAAAATAACCATTCAATGGCCTACATCTTTAGTGAACTCTATCTTAGTTCAAAGGTAAACTGGTAGAATAGTTGATCCCATCTACAGTTTAAAAATGCTCTTGTGCTCCTCACTGTAGTTAAAATAAACATTATGCAATGCTTTCTGACAGTCTGTAAGGCAAAGACCACAGGAAATTCGATTCACTGTTGCAAGCAATGAGTTGATTTCAGTTGCTTCTGTCCTCAGCATTACTGGCTATCAGTGACAGTGCACCTCAAGGCAGTCTCTTCAATGCTTTGGAAGCCACAGGCACTGCTGTAATGTTTTGTGTCTCCTCAGCAACCCTACTGCCATAAACACATGAAACTTGTCTTCCACCCTCAGCATTTATACCCTACAAAGTACCCAGTTCTAGATCTCACAAACAGAGTTTCAGAGTGACCATTAAGATACCAGGTTTTAAACTCTATAGTCTACAGCTCTGTTAAGGACTACCATGGGTGGTCCTACTCAAGTGCAGGATGCATTTCCTTCACAATCATTCCTCTAACCACCAAGTTAGGTAACTGTGCAGTAAGTTCCAAACACTACTTGGTTCTTCCCCATATGGAAAAAAAAACACAACAAAGACATAGGAAAACTACTTGCTTGAGATGCAATGCCACAATCTACTCAAATTAATAATGATGAACACACTGCAAGATTTTTGTGAAATACCATCCGATAATAATAATAATAATTTAACTTTTTGATTTATATAGATTATGATACAGACATATACATCATTTACAGATTTGAGTTTGCAGGATTAAGGTAATCTCTGTATAAGATACAAGTATTACAAAGATCTACTTTTAGTGTCTGCTGATTAAAAATTACTTGCTCAAGCTTATCCTTCTTGGAGGAAAGAAACTCATAGATATTTTAAGGCAATATTTCAAACCCCTATAAACATTGTTTTGAAAATATAGTGAATGAAGAGAGCTCAGATTTTTGTGTATCTTCAGGTCATCATGGTGACTTAATAGAGAGGGATTTAGGCCACTACCTACTTATCAGGTTCAAATGTCTTTTCTAAGTTGTGAACTTTAATGTAGAACATAGTTCTGAGTTAGAAAAGCTGTTAAAGGCAGCATATTGATGACTAAGAGCCAAAGCAGAAGTAGTAGTAATAATAATAGTATCATCCCCTTTGTCATCAAAATAAAACAATATAAATTACATTATTTATAAATAAAAGTCCTGAATTTACACTATCCAGGAAGTTTCATACTAGTGCCTCTTCTGAGCATTTGCTTGTGCTCAAAGAGCCTGAATATCCTTGTCTTCACATCAAAGCTCTTTCCTCCCATATGTATATAGAGCTTCAGTTCAGATGTCTAACTGCATAATTAAGTCAAACTGATAACTGAAATATGAAAAATCAGAACCCTTTTCCCCATAAACAAAAAATTTTCAACTGAGTGGCCAAGACACTGAAATGTACCTTGTGAGAAAACACATGTTTAACCTACCCTTTTAAGTTTCACTATGGTCCCATAACATTTCAGAGGTTCCACAACCTTGGCTTCCAGCCTGTCAACCTATAAAAAGAAATCACAACATTGCTAAAACCATCCATATCCGCGGTGTGCAGAAATGGGAAACAATTAATTTAATAGTGACTCATCTTATTATGAAATAAATCCATATATGCTGAAAAAATATTAGGATAAGTTTTTTAAAATTTTATAAAAACTACAGTCAAGTATATTAACCAAGAAGGAATTTGTTTTCTGAAGAACTCAAGCTGATTTCTAGTGGAATTCCTATTTTGAAAATTAGATCAGGATAAACGAAACATGGAAAATTATGAATACATCAAACTGAGTACTAAATACATCCAACATTGCATCTTGGAGTTCTGTAGCTTTCTATCTAAAGATCAGTGTATTTGCTCTACACTCGTAGGTTACACTGATAGGTTACCGACTAAGCAATCTTTGCTATCAAATATACTGCACAAAATGGAATACTTCTTAAAAATAATGGAAACAGCATCACTGGTACTGAGTGCACTAAAAATACCAATAACAGGGTATGTAAAATGCATAAATGCTCTCACAGATGAGTGGTTCAGTTCTCCTAGTCAGAAAAACAGCTACATATGGTCAGACAGGCAATAGGATAAGACCCACTTGTCAAATCTGACAAAACTGAGTGGCCCCAGTGTAATCTGCCAATTACTTTTGGACCACGAGTGAGTCCAGTGGCCCATGGCTGTTACATCCAGATTAGAACAAGGTGCATACTCTACTGGGAAGGGACAGTTCCCACCAGTCAGCCAAAATCTATGCCAGCTGAGCAAACATTTCTCCTTGATACCATCTACCAGTGCACTGTCAAACAATTTCACTTGAACTGCTAATAGAATAGAAAGGAATAGGGCAGTAAGGCTCTAAACAACACGTTACAGACGTTTCAAATAACCTGCCCATCTTACTTACTTACCCTACCACATGGTGTGGTACCTCACACCTCAGTATTTATATATCTACCACTGCAGCTAAAGAACAGAAACTGATAATTCTTATGAGCTTATTTTCTCTTGCCCACTTTGTCAGCATACAGGAAAACTGTTAAGTGACTTGATGCCCAGAAGAAACAAAGATGAGATAATATATTTTGTTTTCAGGAACAAAGGAAAACTTGATTTACAGACTAAAAGCTTCTGTTTTCCTTTGCTGCTTCTGCCCTTTTTCTTTCACAGGGCAATGTTGGTTTACAGACAGGCATGGTAGGAGGATGTAGGCCAAATGTCAGTTTTTAAAAAAACAGATTTAAAATCAACAAAAGCAAAACTCAGGTTGTTACATATGTACCTCAAAATTACAGGTTCACAGTTTAATGATGAAAACAGAGAGATCATGCAGTCTGAGTTCACATTCACCTTTGGCCACAATATAAATTTAATAGCAGAGGATAATTTGCTATTACATCGATTGAAGCATAAGAACCTACATGTGGCTCAGCTGGAATCAGATGTATAAGAGCTCATGGAAAAATAAAAATTGCACACACCCTAAGGTTTCTTATTGCTTCTTAAAAATCCTTCCCTAAATAGATTGTTAAAGATCCACACATTTTCCTTGCATTTCAAACTCTCTTCTTCCCATATTAACTACTTCTAAAAGGTTTTCTTTTTCCACTTTGTTATTATGAACTTGCAATGCTCTCCAAAATAAAAAAGTCCTATCTGAAGACATAAAGAATGTCAACTACTTCAGTCTCTTTTTTGAATTATAGTGGGTCT
This sequence comes from Rhabdornis inornatus, assembly GCA_013397075.1. NCBI lineage: Eukaryota > Metazoa > Chordata > Aves > Passeriformes > Rhabdornithidae > Rhabdornis > Rhabdornis inornatus. The sequence continues at coordinate 1,848,675 of VWZS01009400.1, read as the reverse complement.
TAGCTGTTCAAAATATAAATGGGAATTTTCTATATTAAAAGAATAGATACATACTCCTAAAACTAGTTTGAGTACATGTGAATGAAATTTTTTTTATCTCAGTATTTGGAATTCTGCATCGTAAATTACAGTTTGACTGGCACCACACATAAATGTGTAAGTGGTATAAACACCTTTCTTTACACTCTCACTCATCTAGCAGAAATGTGACTATACAGTCACATATGGTCCAAATCAGGTTTGTACTTTTAATGTTGAACTACAAACTTATGAAATCTCCAGTAGTCCCTGACAGTACCTCTTCAATACTATTTCTGATAATGCTCAGCAAAAGAAAAATGACTGATTTTGCATCAGCTGCTGCTAGATAACTCAAGTCACACAACTAAAAAAGAACACTTTATTAATCATAAATCATAATCTAAAGTCTAAGATCAATTAAAAAACTTGGTCTTTCTCAAGTACTTTAAGTGTTCATAGGTATAGTTTTGCTGACTTCAACAGGACTAGTTTTAGGCAGTTTCCCCGAAGTGATTAAGAGGGCAAATGATGAATGCTTTGGCAGCCTACCCTGCTCAGACATTAATATATTTAGACATGTTTTCTCCTGTTTCTCTTCTGATTGCAGAGTATATGATTTCCCTTTTAATCACAGATAAGTAACTGAAAAGTTCAGATGGCAAACACAACATGTACAGCTTTAATTTTGTACCTCTGCCTGGCGATAATCCTGAAGTCTGGAAAATTCATCTGCAAAGTTTTTCAGTCCAACTTTTAAGTTTGGTGTCTCTGTAGCTGCATATGCATATATTTCATTTACTAGAAGATCTGCTTTGTCTCGTAGTCTGGCAGTTTTACGTACATATCCAGCAAATATTTGGCACAATTCACCAAAATGTTTTTCCACATTTGAAACAGCATCTTGCATTTGTCTAGTCTGATTGTCCCTGGATACCAAAGAAAAATAAGTGAAAAATAAGAAGGGCAGAAATGTTTACAACATGTACAAAAGAAAAACTATATAATTATACTATTAATAATTTGGATATCTCATTTCAGTGCTAAGCAGAAATTTATTCTGAAAAAGAGAATGTTTTAACTGATGTAATATGTGCATATTTATGAATGAATAACAAACAAACAAACAAGCTGATTTACACTTAAAAATCCAATAGATGAAAACCCAAATCACAAAAATCTGCTTGGAAGTTTTCCTCCTGCATTTAAGCAAAAGCTCACTATTACTAATGGTATTAGTTACTAATGCAGTGGTAACAGCTGCAGTCTCAAACAAGACTTCTGCAAGACCACCCCTTCTGCAACAGGCTGCAATCTAAACAAGGCAAGGCAATTGCTGGAGAAATTAGGCAGTAGAGGCCAAACTGGTGAAGGTAGTAAATGTTCTTTAAATTGCAAACAGTTACCAAACTGCACTACAGAGGATAAATACCACAGAGAATTAAAGAGAAAAGTGAATGGACACAAGAGGTGAAAACTCTAATACCACTGAAAGGACATTCATCACATTAATAAATTACTTGCTTTAAAATTACATAAATCTAATTAATTTATTTGATCCATTGCCTGTATGTTTCATTATTAATGATTTAGATAAGTAATTCCAGTAACTCACATATTTCACTTTGTATTCTGCTTTTATATTCCTATATTATTTGATGGTCATGTGAACTCATGCCAGTTGTTGATCTGAGTGAACCAGCTGTAAGACAATTCAGCTAATAAAACCTGCCAGATACCGGGTCCTAAGAACTCTCTAGGGTCTAACACAAGGTTATTGATGTGATGTGCTAGCATTCCCTGCAAGAGAATTCACTCCTACCACTATCTTGACAAGGGAGGGAAAAAAAAACTTCCTTCATATCCTTAAGCTATCCCAATACTGCTGACCAATATTTAAATACTGACTTTGTATCAGGATACAGAAAAATTTGAAGAAATTTGGTACTTTGAGACTAAACAACAATGCAATCAATTCAAATGAGGAATACCTTTACTTAGGAAAAGTATTTCATGCCAAAGTTCTGCCTTGGGCAAAAACCCAGTTGGGTTGCTTCATGGCAAGCTGTCTGGAAGACTGTTTAAAAGACAGACCGTTAAGGTTAAAAAAAAACCCTAGGAAGTTACTCAGTCCTCCACGACATGCGGGAGCACAGAACCACTTGAATAGGGATGGTTTCACCAAGTAGTAGGCAAGTAAGAATCTCATTAAGTACTAATAAAGCTGCTTTTCAAAATTATACTGGATAAGATCCTCAGTAAAAGGTATATATTTCCAATTCTGCTGAAAGATCTTCCTGTCAGAAAGTGTTTCCCCCCCGGAGGAAGACGCAATCACCTACTTTACAATTCAGATTTTACAGTACACCCATGCAACTATTATTTAATTTTGGGATGCGAAACACTTTTTCTTACATTGGGGTGTGAAAGTTTTCATTCCCCCCTCATTATCGCGAGCGCTTAGAATTGTCCACAGAATTATTCGCGAGAGGTCCAAACAAATATCGGCAGCACATCTTTACTCCATCCCTGCATAGCACACCAGGCCTGGAAAAGTTTTGCGGCCTTAGCCGGAGGAAGGCAGAGGCGGCCCCGTCTCCCAGGGACGGAGATGCGCTGGGAAGGGCCTGGCCCGCATCGCTCCCCGACCCCGCGCCGGCCCCGGGCACGCTGCTCGGAGCGGGGCCTCCTCAGTTACTCAGTCCCGGGGCTGCCGCAGCCCGGGGCTGCCCCGGCCCTCCGCGCCCCGTACCTGGCGTCCAGCCCGCGGCCCAGCAGCATCATGGTGGCGATCGCGGCCGGCGGGAAGCAGGGAAGCAGGGAAGCAGGGAAGGAGGGAAGCAGGGAAGGAGGGAAGGAGGGCGGTGCTCCGCGTGCGCTCGGTTTCCATGGACACCCGGCCGGCCCCGCCCCCGGCCTGCGGGACGGGCTGCGGCAGCTCCGCGGCCGGGGGCGCCGAGGGGACAGCGCGCAATGCCGGAAAACAGGAATCAGTGCGGCTGGGAAGGAGCGCTGGGATAGATCATCGAGTCCAACCTCTGACCGAACACCACCGTGTCAGCCGGAACATGGCACTGCGTCCAGTCTTTCCTTAAACACCTCCAGGGACGGCCACTCCACCACCTCCCTGGGCAGCCCGTTCCAGTGTCTAATCACCCCTTCTGTGAAGAAATTCCTCCTTATGTCCAACCTAAACCTCCTCTGATGCAGCTTAAGACTATGTCTGCCTGTTCTATCACTTGTTACCCGGTAGAAGAGGCGGACCCTTGTGTGGCTGCAGCTTCCTTTTGGGAGCTGTCCACAGCCATAAGGTCACCCTGAGCCTCCTTTTCTCCAGGGTAAACACCCCCAGCTCCCTCAGCCGCTCCTCACAGCACTTGTGCTCCAGCCCCTTCCCCAGCTCCATTGCCCTTCTCTGGACACACTCCAGAACCCCTCAATGTCCTTCCTGAATTGAGGGTCCCAGAACTGGATGCAGTACTTGACGTGCAGCCTGACCAGTGCCCAGTACAGGCGGACAGTCACTGCCCTGGTCCTGCTGGCCACACTAGTGCTGATCCAGGCCAGGATGCCATTGGCCTTTTTGGCCATCTGGCCATGAACTGGATCATATCCAGCCACTGTCAAACAGCACCCCAGGTCCATCCCCACGGGGCAGCTTCTCAGCCACTCTTCCCCCAGCCTGTAGCACTGCAGGGGGTTGTTGTGACCCAAGTGCAGGCCCTGGCATTTTGTCTTGTTGAACCTCATACAGCTGGTCTTGGCCCATTGATCCAGCCTGTCCAGGTCCCTCTGCAGATCCTTTCAACATTCCTGCCCAACTTACTGCCATCTGCAAATTTATTAAGGGTCCATTTGATTCCCTCATCCAGATCATCAGTAAAGGTACTGACTAGGACTGAGACCAGTACTGATCTCTGGGGGACACAAGTAGTGACTGGTGCTCCCCTCGGTCTGTTCAAGGATAAGTGCACTGTCAAGGCCTGGGCTGGTACAGCAGCAGAAAGCCAGAAAGCTTGAGCCTCGCCCAAAAATTACCCGGGAAAAAAAAAAGTCAAGAAAGCCAACTTCTCTTCACCTAAGGGAGAGCTGTCGAGGTTGGGCAGCCAAGGGAAAAATCCCATGGAGCACCAGGAAAGATCTTAAAAAAAAAAGAAGAACGAAACAAGACCAAATGAAACCAAAAACATGAAAAAAACCCTAACTCCCTCTCTGTAGTGACAATATATTGGGAATGTGGCTTCAGAGCTGTATGGCCATGATCCTGTCAGAGTCCCTGCACATGCTGTATGTGACTAATGCAGAAAAGACGCTTAAAGGAAGAGAGTGGGAATTGTGCTGTGTCCAACACAAAGCCATCTGATATTACAGTGGTCCATGAGAGCTAAGGACTCGGACAGCTGTCAGCATGCTGGCACAAAAATATGTGGCAACAACTTCACGCAGATAACAAACTTTAATTTGCAACTACAACCAATGCCCAAAAGTAATGAACAAGGTGCTCCTATGGCATTTAACAGGCTGCACGTTTGGTGTACCCGCTGGGATTTTGTTGCTACACAAAATGCACACACATACACACACACACAAAGAGGCCTCTCACTCAAGGGTACCCAGAAAATCTAAGGGTCAAAGGATCACTCAGGGATATCCAGTACAAAAATAGTCACTGCTGTGGGAGAGAGTGGTGAGGGGCACTCAGTCTGGAGAAGTCTCCTTGGGTGGAGGTGATAGTGGAGAAATGTCTCTGCCCTGTTGGCTGGGGATCCTTTCTGTGGACCAAGGGGTTCTGTCCTCTTCCCATTCCCACCTTTGCTTGTGAAAGGTTGGTTGTCCCCATGTGTCAGCCAGGGAGAATGTGAGTGCTTCTACCACACATGTATGAAAAGAATTTTATAGGCTTGCATGAGCATGTGAATAGAAACTGATTTAGTTAAAATTTGATTTTTAACTTTTCATCTTGGTTTTTATCTTGAAAGTAGATAATTCGCATCAATGAAAGCTTTAATTCACATAAAGCAGAATATTCTTCAAATAATGAGGATCTAATTAGTGGTTTGCACCAACTTAAGCTAAAACAAAATGCTGCCAATTTTTCTTAAGGCAAATTTGTGAAATCAGTGGTAAAACTCACCCCAAAGCTTTGCAGTTGTTAAGGACTTTGCAGACTTATATGTCTAAATGGAAAATGTCTTCCAGAGGATGCAGGGGTGAGAGGGCAGCTGTTACCTGGAAGCCTTAATTTCTGAATTGCAGGCCTGAGAGGAGAGGCTTCAATGTTTATTTGTTGATTCTACACACTATTAATAATCTAATAAATCAGCTAAATGACCTGGCAAATGTCACTATTATTACTGTGCAATCCTGTAGTTCCCCACACTGTAGCAAGATCCAAGTTTATCACTCTTGGATCTTATTCATTACACACAACTCCCACTGAATTACAACTCTATCACCCCTCTCTTGACTGCATCACACTGCTTGTTATCAGGGTGCAGTGCAATCTGTCTCTGGATGGACTTTTTGAGGGAAACTTTTTCCCCAAATTCTCCTTCAGTTATGTAGTTTCTACTATTTGCATGTTGTTTATGTGGCACACTTTCTGAGGCATACCATTTCATTTTATTGCTTCCTTCACCTAACTCTGTTTACATCCCAAGCACTTTATCCTGTATGCAGGCAATTGATATACCAGAGCAAGGCTTATCCTGTTAATTTATTTTTTTCCCCACTATTTTTGTGCTCAGCATCCTGTTCTCAAGGGCTTAATTACAAGTCATTGCCCTTGATATATTCTTTGGACAATCTCCTGATCTCCTGAGGTAGTCTTGTCTCTTCACAAGGACCTGTACTTCAGCAGGACCTCTCACTCACAAATTTTAAGAGCTCTGAAAGTTAAAAAACATCTATTCTGCTACATAGGGCATGTTTGGACTTCATCACCCAGGAATGGCCAAACAAAACCAGTTCCAGAATACCCAGAAATTCTTAATAAACAGCAGAATGGTGTTACATGAGATGCTAAGCAAACAGCAAAAAGATGTAAAATCCTATTTGCTTCAAATTATGGGTCAATGAGAAACAGAGATTGCCACTTAATGAGAGGCTAAAAGACTGAAAATAAGGAAAAGTTACTTGTGATTAAAGTTCAAGAAGTACTTGTCATTGGAGTAAGACATGAAAGAGGTCATCTTCAGTTATTGCAAACGAATTCTACTTCAGTCCTGAAGTATGGTACTTGGCATAGACATAAAAAAACTTAATTTGTATGTGCTGATTTCACACATGGTTGCACTTAATAGTTCTTAATGTGATGCTGTAGATATCCTTGGAATATATGGCCCACCAGCTCCAGCTGCACGCAGAAAGTTGGAAATAATGTCATGAGGGTCTGTTGAAATTTTGAGTCATCAGAGTGTACAAGAGCACAAGCTGCATAAATCATGGAGTGGAAAAATATTTTTGTACTATGATTTAGAAATAATTACAGAGAATTATGTTGAAAGTAATGCCAAATTTCCTGCTCATTACCTCTAAGTAAGTTTCCAGAATAACATACTAAAGATGATCTTATAAATGACAAATTCTGCAGATAAGAAAGCTCTGAAATATCCAGTTGACAGTGTTTTTCAATGTTCCTCCAGAGGATAAGCAACAGACTCCTCCTGACTTAAATTAGCTTGAGTAAATTCCCTGTACTTGTTTATTGAACAACAGTATGTAACTCCAGCAGTGTTCAGCAGCAGTGAAGAATTGCCTGTCATTCCTGTGTAGAAAAAAACAGGGTATGCATAAGTCTGTGGAAACTTCAGGAACACTAATTGGGATAGAATTTCTTCCATCATATTTAGGGAATGCCTTAGCCGTTAGTAAGGTAAAACCATATTTCTGGGTTGGAATTTCATCAATAAGTGTGTTCTAGATATATGTAAAATGCCAACAGAATGTTCAGTCAACATTTTTGTTAACTGATGTTAATTTATATGGTATAGTAATTACAGAGTGATCCATACAGGTCCAGAGATGCACTGTGGTTGATTAAGTCTGTATGTAGTTCATGAGCTGCCTGTATATTCATGTTACTACTTCTTTTCTCACAGGGAATTTATAACTTTAGAATATTTCTTTTGCAATCTTTAAACTTTTTATATAACGTTTCATTTTCCTGTTCACCTATGCTATCAAGTCTTATTATGTGTATTGAAAGGCAATCACTGTAGACCTTGAATGTCAAACAACATTATTTTAGCAGAGACATTTAGCTCCTAGCAGATTGGGCATTATTTAGATTTAATAATTTCAAGTGTTTTCTCTTTCTGCAACTGTTTCCCTCTTTGTGCTATTTTACTTCTTTGGGTCTGCAGTTCCCTTACTTAATGCAGGAACTAGACCACCTCTTATTATTCCTAGCTCTGTGTTTTCTCAGGAACAAGAGGCAGCTTTTGAGAAACATCCTTCTCTGATGCACAAGTCTCCAATACCAAGTTTCAGATATCTCAATTAAAAATTGGTTAGTTTGTTAGAGAAAAAATTGTCAACATAATTAGAAAAAGAGTAAAACATCGTTTCCTCAGGCTAATACCCGCAGGCCAGTATCACCTTCTGTCATCCATTTTGTCGGTATTGGTGAAAGCATAGCAGCCTCTTGATGATTTATGCATTTGCCTGTGTTCTTACTTCTGCAATAGAGCTTTAGCTGCTGTCAGAGGCAGGACGCTGGACTAGCAGGGTCTTTGTTCAGCACAGGCACTCATGTTTTTAAGGTGCTATTTTTTAAAAAAAAACAAAGAGGCGTTCTTTTGTTTGGTTCCTTGTTTACCTCTGTGTAAGTATTTCTGCTCCTGTGCTTCTCTTTATGCAACCTGCGTTCAAAGGTGAAATGCAAAATATGTCTGGAACATGCTGCTGTACAAGTTTTTTTTATGTGTCTTGTTTTCAGTGATTTGTCAGACAGTAAGGTTTTGTTCAGTGTTACTGCCACCTTTTTCTACCATGTAAACTTTCAGACTTGTTTTCCCCAAACTCTTACTTATGTTGTAGGACCCTGAGTCCTTGGCTTGCTTCCCCAGCCTGACTAATCCATGTTGTTCCTGGTTTATCATTAAGACCTAGTGTTCAAATATGGACAGATGAAGATGTTCTTTGTCGACACTGGTTTACGATGTTTGATGCTCTATTTCAGGTAATCATATTTGTTGTGATGCAGACCATGAGCTCAGTAATGTTTGGTGAGTACTGATTCATGTTCCAGGAAAGGAATTGGAAGACATCTGTTTTTTGGATTCACTGTCTACGTGATTCTGAATGTTCTTATTCATTAGTATCAACAAATGGTGCTCCAGTTTTTGTTGGTTGCACTGTAGAAATACAAGATTAGGCTTTCAGGATGCTTCACCTGAAGCCTGCTCATGGTTCCTGAGATGTGTGGGCACATTGTGAATGTTGCCTAAGACAAAGGGTCTGTGCCAATTTACTTCTTGGAAAGACAGGGCAGAGGAGACTTTTGGAAAGAGATTCTTACTACACATCTCCATGGAAATCTTTAGTAAAGAGCAAAGTATTTATTTGAACTTAGTGTATAGATTGTGAGAAAAAGAAGTTTTGGGTAGCAGGTCTGCTGCTCTTTCTGCAGCAGTGTCTCTCCTTTCGTCAGTGGCAGTAGCACTGTGACAGCCTGCTCAGGTTTCCAGGGCTCTGACTGATGAAGGTAGGCAGTGGAGCCAGGCTGTTTTGCCATTCCCCTCAGGCTAGTACCAGAAGCACTCTAATCTGCCTTTTGTTTTCAGATAACTGTGTTAATAAACACATTAATTAAACAGACACTTTTATTATTAACATAGTACATAGTTTTAATTAATAAATAGTTTTTTTACAGACATACTTTATTATTGAAATGAGTAGAGTCAAACAAGAACAAGCAAGTCAGAATTATTCACTTTCAATTTGGTATGTATTAAACTACCAAACTGGTGGCAAGTCACTTGGCTGCCTGAAAAGTAGAGCAGAGAGTAGAGAATTCTTTGATTGCCCCATTCAACAGGGAATTTCTCCTAGGTCCTTCACAAATGAAGTGAGTGAGGTTGGGAGAGTGATGATATGGATGGAGGTCATGTATTTGAACCAGGCATCTCCAGCATGTACCAGGTGCAATGCCTTTGATGGAAGGTTCTTCATGTCTTCTACACCAGACTTATGCTGGTAGTCGTAGCAGAATTCCTGAAGGATGTTTATAATGCTCTCCAAGAATGAGATCATAGAGAGGGCATGTTTCTAAATTTCTTCTCACATAAGCAACTTCTTCCCAGAAACCCCAACAAGTGGCAGGGGTTGTCTTATACCCTTGCTGTAATTCCTGGCTCAGTAGGAGTAGAGGCTGCCTACCTCTGTGCTGTGTGCCTGGATGGATCCTGTGGGCCTCTTGCTGAGCCACTGTGGCTGAAATAATGCAAAGGCATGAAACAGCCCTCATGAGTGCTCTTATGGCTTGGAACTGAGGCTATATATGCCCTGAGATGTGGTTTATGAGATATTTGCAAGCCTTGCTGTAATAATGTTGAAGGATGGTGGAGAATGCAGGGAGTTAATCGCAGAGCAAATGGGCATGGCAAACCCAGAGCAGTTTCAGCCAGTTGGCTTTTGTGATCATTCCCTGGAGGAAATTGTTCCCAGCACTATGCTTATACTTTGTCTGAGAGAGAAAAATTTGCAACTGACAAAAATAGAGTAGTGATAAGACAGATAAGCAATACTTGGATTTGTCTCGTGGCCCTAGGACATTAAACAGTGTATATATACCCAAAGAATCAGTTATACACACAGGGTCTCTTCCAGGTGTGCCTGGGATCTCTCTGCAGGCTTCCTGTAAATCTGAACTGCAGATCTTGTCTTTTGATCAACCTTTGTTTTGCTCTCAGAAGATTGTAAGTATTTTATAAGATTTCAAAAGGAAGTTGGTATCAGTTTCATTCAAGTCCATGACAGTTCTGTCATTAGCAGTAGGGATCAAATTTTTTCCTTAGAGAATTCTTTTCTTCTTTTTGCAATAGTAATATTCCATTCCTGGTAAATGTCTGTACCAGGAATATTTTCTGCAACTGAAGTGTTAGCCTAGAGTGAGGCCATGCTGAAGATACTGGTATGTGATAACAGTTACCACTTGGTGGCATCCACACCATACTTTATTTAGCTGAAAACTCCACAGCCAGCAATCTGAGAAAACTTTGGGAGTACCTGGCTTGACATTCACTCCTTAAAGGTGTTTAAAAGAGTTAACCGTACACTGGTCTGGATTGGTCAGGGCCTGACTTGCATGACACACCTTCTGTTTGTATTTTAGTGTGGGAGCATACACAGTTAGTGACCTTGCAGTTGGCTCAAATAATCAAAGTGATTAAACTCTATCTTGCTGCCATTCTTTGGAAGACTGTTCAACTATTTTTTATTCACAGGAAAAATGCTTAAGCTCTTGGACCCTTGGTCTTGACCTTGCTGCTTACCTTACCTGAGTTTAAAATAATGTTTGATTTTAGACAAGTCAATTAGAAGCAACAATATCATAGATCTGGTTAAGGGGAGAGTGTACTTAGAAAGACTTCTTGAATCTTTGATTTACACTTCAAAGGAAAAATATTCAGACTCATTCAGGAAAATGTGAAACATTGGCATTACTAAAGAATGTTTATCAGGAGATATAAGCAACTACAGATTCAGTTTAGTTAAATTTTGACATTTAAATGAGACATCAAAAATATATTTCACCTGCCAAAATCTTAATTTGAAGGTCTATGTCTGTCTCTGAAATTACATATAGCACAGCAGTCGCATTCAGTTTGAATCTTATGAGTACCTAACCTCAGATTCAAAGTTGCAAGCCTGTCCTGCTTGTATTTGTTGTCAAAGTTCTGAGAAGAGAAGCAAACACAGGGTTAATGGTTGGACTTGACAGGTTGAAAAAATCTTTTCCAATGTAAACAGTTTGGTGATTCTAAGACAATTTTTTTTAAATGGCTGCTAATTATGAATTGATTTTTGGTTGGTTTGTGCATATATCCTTAAGTGGGCAATTTTTCTGATAGTCAGGTATAAGGAGAATCAAGAATTTTTCAGCTGCTCAAGACTTGGTCTGCAAATCCTTTGTCACTTCAGGGAACATAATATAGCAATGAGCATGGTGTGAGATATAACTTCATGGCATTTGACTGTGAACTGGTACTAGAACAATATTTCTGCTTCTACGTAATTCGCACATAAAATCCACTTGTGATGGAAGTGAAATAATAAATAAATGAATAAATAAAAATCTAAGAAAACCATATACTTGTAACTTGTAATCTAACTGCATTACACAATGATAGTTGAATGGTATCTTTACATTTGAGTGCTATTCATTCATTGCTTTCATGCTTGGATTCTTTGACCTCTTGGAGCTGAAGTTAGAAAGTTTGGTGATTTTCTTTTCCTTTCTTTTTTTCTTTTTTTTTTTTTAATTTAAAATAAATTTAATTCCTAATGTTCGTTCATTGGGGAGTGGAAATCAGGCACTTCCCAGTAGTTTTTAGCCTTTTTCTCACTGACTAATAAAACCAAAATAAAATTGAAAAAAATTTCTAAGCACTTGATAAATAATCACTATTAATAGATGAGATTGCTGCTACTTTTGGAGGCAATAAAAGATTTAACAATCAATTGAAACTCACTGACTTATTTTGTGGTTCTTTCATCCTAATCTGATGAATCTCCTATTCCTCTCAGTGTCCTGTATCAGTGTGGTGAGGGTTGGGCTTTAAATAAGGCACTCATGATTCTATTCTGTTAATTTCTGGTTTCATTAAGCAGAATAAAGCAATAATCTGAATTAATTTCTTCTTGAAAGTTTGATAATATCAGGAGCAATACATGTCACTGTTACGTGTTTCAAACAGAATAACCAGTGATGTTATCAAATTACTGAATTTAGAGAACACTTCAAAATTCTCAGTACCTCGTAGTTCCTCACATCCCTCTAGTCCTTTGACATTGCTTGTCATTATTGTTGGGTGTGTTTTTAAAATTACAGTGAGAAGGCCTATATTGAAGTAAACTAAAATGTATGTGTCAGTCTGCTTCTAGAGGGCAGCAAATGACTGTGTTTTAGCCACAAGAGAAACAAAAAGTCACATACATGTCTTCCAGCAAAACCAAAGGCACAGTCCAGCATCTTGTAGTCAATAGGAAAACTTCCCACTGCCTTTGATGGGAGCAGGATCAGGCCTCTGGTGCTTCCCTTGCTTTCTTCCCACCGCCACTTTTTAAGTGGATAAATTCTGCGCATAAAATGCATTGGGTTCCTGTTATCAGTTGTAAGTTTTTTAAACTATGAACTATGGATGCAAACATTATGGTTTTTATTAACATTCTAAGGCTACAGTTCATGAGATATAAAAAGCACATGACACAAATGTAATAATATTTATATAAATATGAGCTCATTGGGGTTTTTTATCTGTTTTGTTTTGTGGTATTTAAAGGAATGTGAATGATTTTTTTGCTCTGTCCGCACATGGTAGAGAACTGTGGGAGGTGCCCCTTCTTTTGGAAAAAAATCCACCACTAATAAATTCACAAGTGTTGCTTAATACAATCAAAAGAAAGAAATAAATATTGCGAGTAAAATATTTATTTTAAATGTATTTCACTTTTATTTACATAGGTTTACACAGCACAGGTTTTTCTACAGCCCTCCTTATCACAGCACTGGTATGTTCACAAAAGCTTGTAACAATGTAGTGTAACCTAAATGGTGATGAATTGACTAAACATCTCATAACTACTATATTTTTCTCAGTCAGTGATCTGTCTCCACAGAAGCTGTTCTAACTTTGTATCCCCTAGGATGCCTTCCTCTTCCTTTTTTTTTTTTTTCCCAGAAAAATTACACAATTTACTCTCAAAATTTCCTTAGTTGAATTTGTGCAGAACTACAGGTATGGGAACAGGTCAGATAGCAACTTCTTTAGAGAGCCTGCTTTGACTCTTTATCTCTTTGGCTCTTTGCTTAGAGTGAGCTGAAGTTTTGTGCTCCATATACTTGGAGGACAACCTAGCTCCAGATATAAACTGATGAAATTGTTGAGCTTCTCTAATGTGTGATTTATTCCTTATGACTACCTATGAATGTAGAAGGCTGAAGCCAGCCACAGTTCAGTACATTCTGCTAATGCAAGCTCTGTGTTGTTGGCTGGGAACATGGGTTGTACATCCTCTAGACTAGAGGGCATTTTTACCAACTATCAGATATCAGAAATATATCACTGTAAGAGAGCCAGGCTCTGGTGTCATCTCAGTGCTATGCAGGTCAGGAAAGGGGATTGTTCCAATAGGGATGGAGAAACTCTCTTTCAGCTGAGAAACATCCCAGAGCAATAGATGGCATGCCTCTGGCTGAGGGAAAACCACTGTGGATCGTGTTTGCACCACTCTTGCCCATGGTGACTTTTTTGGGGGGAGTTGGCTCCCTTGAGGGTGCTCAGAGTCCAGAGCTGTGGCAGGAGGATGTGTGTGCTAAAAGACTTCTCTTCTGGAGTCCAATGAAGCCTGCAGCTATTATTTTTTGTCTCAGAGATAGCCATTACTTCTTTCACTAGTGAATGATTCTTGTGGCAATACTGGTGTAAATTAGGTCTCATTTCAGTTGCATTTTAAAACACTACACTGGAACAGCCTTTTCCAGGTCTGCATTAGCTTTTGCTCTGTTTCCAGTGCTGGTCTTGGGTATCTGTGTCTGAAACCATTTACAGTTCTGATTCAATTTTCTAATAGAAAAGTCTAAAGAGTGACTCACACCAGAGTTTCGATTTTTCTTTTCAATGGTTATGAATAAAACATAGCATAAAGGGAAAAAAAAGCTTTTGTTGTCTACTTCTGAGGGTACAAAGGAAACATAGAATATTCTGTGTGACTTAGTGCCTGAAAAAATCACAGCAAGGCTTCTAGAAAAGTCAAGAGGTGAAATACTTTAGCTATATATGATATCTTTGAGATGCCTCAAACAGGGCACGGTAGAATTTTGCACCCATAAAAAGAGAGATTTTGTTCTCCAAAGTTTAGATTTAGTTTTTGGCAGTTTGCATATCTGGAAATGATGATGTTAGCAGTCACATACTTGTTTCTCAGAATAGAATAGTTATTCATTACTCATTTCTGAAATATTTGCACAGATACTGGCCCACAGCATACTGTAGTTTAGGCTACTAAGTGTATTACTTCTTGCCTGCTGACTTCTCCAGCATATGGAACTTTATTTTGTTGGCCACAGAAATGTTCTACAGCCTTGCAGTAGCTTCGAGTGTGGTTCATGGCTTTCAACTTTAATTATGCTTAATAACATAATACATATACAACAAATAACATTTCCCATATTTAAAGTGTGGTTCTACTCTGAAATATGATGATTTAAAGATAATTCAACAAATAAGTTCCTTGTGCTAGTCAAATCATAACTTACTACTAACAACAATAAATTTCTATATCTGCCTTTCACTTATGCAGTGGTTTGAAGCTGGCCAGACTCCAGACACCCACCAAAGCCTCTCTATCACTCCCCTCCACAGCTGGACAGGAGACAGAAAATATAACGAAGGATTCATGAGCTGAGATAAGGACTGGAAGAGATCACTCACCAAATACCAAAACCAGACTGGAATTAGAGATATTAATTGAATTTATTACTAACAAAACCAGAGCAGGATAATGAGAAGTAAAATAAGACCTTAAAAACACCTTCCCCTCATCTCCTCCATCTTTAACAGCTCTGTCTCCTCCCCACAGCAGTGCAGGGAGACAGGGAATGGGGATTATGATCAGTTCATCACCTGTGGTTTCTCCTGCTGCTCAGGGAGAGAAGCCCTTCCACTGCTCCACTGTGGAGTTTCTCCCATGGGAGACAGTTCTCTGTGAACTTCTCTGATGTGGCTCCATCTCATGAACAACAGTTCTCTGCAAGCTGCTGTGATGTGAATCCATCCCATGGGCAGCAGTCCCCCTCAAACTGCAGCAGTGTGGGTCACTCTCTCATGGGCTGCAGTCCTTCAAGGACAGGCTGCTCCAGTGTAGGCTCCTCTCTCCATGCTCCCACAGGGTCACAGCCTCCTCCAGGCATCCACCCTCTCTGCTGTGGGTCTTCTTCATGGGTTGCAGGTGGATGTCTGCACCCCCATAGACCTCCAGGGGCTGCAGGGGCACAGCTTCACCGTGGTCTACACCATGGTCTGCAGGGGAATCCCAGCTCCAATGCCTGGAGCATGTCCTCCCCCTTCTTCTTTAGTGACCTCAGTGTCTGCAGAGTTGTTCCTCTCACATGTTCTCACTCTGCTCTTCTCTGGCCTCAGTTACAACTGTGCAATAACTTGTTTTTTTTTATTTCTTAAATATGTTATTGCAGACGTGTTACCACCATTTCCAATTGGCCCAGCCTTTACCAGTGGCACATGCATCTTTGGAGCTACCAGGAATTGGTTCTGACAGATAAAGAGGAAGGTTTTAGCAGCTTCTCATAGAAGCCTCCTCTGTAGGTCTCTGGCTACCAAAGCTTGGCCATGCAAACCAAATACACCATAGCAGGACAGAACCAGCAGAGTTGATGCCCATAGTGGCACTCGACCCTTGAACGTCCATGCAGAAATGCATCTGGTATATTCAAGGGTGAGTACACTGCCCTGTGGCAGCTCTGTGAACTCTTCAATTATTATAAAGACACCTTTTAGGATCTCTGCCTCCACCCAGCTGAGTTTTTTTATACAGTTATTATTGGTTAAGCTATCAGAAAAGTCTTGAATAGACTTCAGTAAATGACTCAATCTTTTGTTCACATTTCAGCAAGGACATCAATGAGAATCAATAAAAATAATTTTAAAATCTGCAGATGGCTGACACTTTTTTCTTTCTCATGCTGTCGACAGATGATTATGCTGAGGTAGGGTTTTTGTTTTGTTTTGCTTTTTTTCATTTAGACTAGAGGATTTTGTTGTCAGCCCTTTTAAAGTAGCCGTGCTTTCATTTTGATACAGAAGAAGACAAGTAAGCCAGCCTGGCAGGCACAAGCTCAAACACAAAGCAATTGGGAAGTAAAGGACTGAGATAACAAAAGAAAAGTTGAGACTTAGCTTAGAGCTGTCAATACCTTCTTAGTATATATCTTACCTTATATCAGGGCATAAATATGCTGTGGGCACAAGAGACAGCAGGGCTGTGTGCTGCTCTTGGAGCTGGAGGTGCAGCCAGGGATGGGGAGGTTGTTGCTGGCTCCGGGAGCCATCCAGGCACAGTGTGCTGGCTGTGGGCTCATGGATGAGCTGGTGTCACTGCACAGCAAGGCTCTGTGCACAGGACAGCTCACCTGGAGTTCCCTGCAACAGGCTGCTTTCTTTGCACATGAGATGGCTTCATTTTCCTACAGAAAAATGGTTATTAACAGTTCCCAGCTTTTTGCACAAAACTGACAAAAAGCAGGAATTTGGTCCTTTTACTTTAATAGACTTGGCCACCTTTATGAGCCAGTAAAAAACCCCAAACTGCCTCAGACTAACAGTAGTGAAATAAGCAAAATAAGCCTTTGTTGCTGCTCTGAATATCCTAAAAAAACCATCCAATATCTCACTCAGAGCACATGTGGAGGCAGTCTTACTGTACAGTAACATGAACTGCCATAAACTCAACTCAGTACATGCTGGAGTTAAAAATACACACATGCCACACACACACACACACACACACACACACACACACACACAAAAGTTAACCCTTTAACTTAATCAGAAAGTAATTGAAAATTGAGATTTCTTTTTTCTTAATTACATTGAAAATAACTTTATTTTAAATAGTCTGCCAGTTTTCATTTAAAATTCTCCTGGTGACAGTGATATTGGATGAAGAATTCGTGCTACACTTTTTCTACAGCTTTCTCAGTATACCAGTCTCCGGTTTGTTATATGAGTAAGGTGAAAGTTGATTTGAAAAGTAGCACTAAGCAGGGCAACTGTTGCTTAAATTTTTGTTTCAGAGATCATGGCTGCCCAAAGAAACTATTTTTTTTTGTCAAAACCTAAACTCAAAGACCAGAAGAAAATGCCGTACCTAAAAATAATTTCATAAAAGGTTTTGTGTCCCTCACCAAAGTTGCAATAAAGTTCACACAGAAAAAAAGATAAATCATTGAACATTTTTGTCCTTTAAAAGATTGCATTAACCCTGGCCTCTCTGCAGTTACAAACTTCGATCAGACACTGGCATTCAAGAATACCCCTGGAAAGGTGTGCTAATGTCTCCGTGAGCAGGGATGTTCCCTGCAGAGGTTCAGCTAGTGCTTGCCACAAGGCTTGGAGTTGTAGTGCCAAGGGTTGTTCTGACTGGGCCTGGCCACTGTGGGGTCATGTTTTTCCTGCAGAGTTTGTCATCCTGGCTGCACAGCTGCACAGTTAGGGAGCCCTTGGGCACGTCACCTTCTTGCTGTGATACCGAATGTTCAACCCCAACACTTTCCAGGTGGAAAGGAGGAATGGGATGCTTGGTTCAGTGAAGAAAATCATGGAATGTGCCTCTTCAGGCTTGCTGTGGCATATGCAGAAATTTTGCGGTTAATCATAGTGGATTGCCAGATACAAGGCAAAAGCAGGTCTGAAAATTTCAGCACGGCTTCAAATAAAACACACAGAAATTTTTCCTGACATCTATAAAAGTAAAATTCCTTAAGGGTGAACAAAAAATGCACAACATAATTTATGCTCACCTCCAAAGCTTTAGTAATGACAATGACAAATTAGTGTTGTTTTCTAAGGCTCTCCTTGCTAAAATGATAGATCCTGATACAGCAGATAATCTGTCTGTCAATGTATTATATCCCTTTTTCACTTGAGAAAATGAAGACTTTTGAAATGGGCATGTGTTTATTTTGGACTCGAGTAATGGAAATATTAAAATGTTTCCCATAATTGTTTTTAGCAACACAGTTTAAAGCAGAATCATCTACCATATGCATGATTATTTTCAAGACATTAATAATACCCCATTACTAGTGTCTCCAGCTCTAAGAGACTCCAGCTTTGAGAGACTCCAGCTTTGAACTTTGATAATGCATCATCATGATATTGTACCATTCGTAAGAGATAATGCTGAAGGAGAGTGTATACAACTTAATGAAAAATGAAACAGTTATTTGTTTTCAACTAATTGTATTGTTCCTATACTACATAATACATGAAAAAAAGAAATAGCTATGTTATTATTTCTTCTTGAGGTTGTGTGCAGACACTGCATCCTGTCTGTCAAAAACCTTAAAAATTTCAAGGGAGATTTAATGTTGTCAGCTTTGAAGATGACAAAATAATGAAGCATGTCCCCACAAGGTGGTTAATTCTATATTGTTAATTTGAAAGAAACTTAAAATGTTCCTTATATAATATAAATTACTCTTAGGTATGAACTGCACAACTGCAATTTTATATTCTACCAGGAAAATGAAAATATAGAAAACACAGAAATATTTCCAATGACAGTTTACAATGTGCTACAAGATTTCTATGGATATACTTTTAAAATTAAAACAGTTTGGGTTTGTGTGTGCTGAAGCTTGAAACACAATTTGTTAATTGAATGGTGAATTACCACAAAAAGCTTGTGACAATTTTTGGCCATAGGCATTCGTACATAAAGCATGCTTCACAGAAAAAGAGGAGAAAGATGGAAAGTGATGGTGAAAAGAATGCTGGTATTTTAGTAAATTATAAGCATGGTTGGAAAACCAGTGGGCCTGAGGGATTCAGTTGAGTGTTTGGTCTTGTTTTGGAAGTTAGAAAGTCCCTTCTTATCTCTAGTATGGCAGCAGGAGGATACATTCCTGGCGCAAACATAGTTGGACAGTTTGCATAAATTTGCTGAAGACTTATTGTGCTAAAGGTGAACTTCAATTACATTTTTTTTGTTTTATATGCAAAGAGGTGTAAGAAATGATTAGAAAACCAAAAGAGAGTGAACGATATTACAAATGTTAAATATAATTTAAACAATAAAATGACATTTTATCATTTATTGTTAATTTAACCTTTTGTTTCATAGTAACAGGAATGCATACTTAAAAGAAAAGTGAATGATATGTTAAAATTAACCACATTTTAATAATATTTGCTTTACAGTATTGTTTCTTATATTTTAAAAGAGCTAATACTGGTTTATTTGGTTGGGTGGTGTTTTTTTAGCATTTCTGTTCATAAGTTCTTGTTTTTCCTTCTAAAAGTTCAGTAACTTATTTCAGGGCAACAGCAAATAAAAGCAGAGAGGACACTTGCCTGACTAATTAAATTATAGTAAATTAGACTTATTGCACTGATTCTACACTTTTGCTAGAGAAAATGCAAACAGAGCTAAACAGGATTTTCTCTTCTGTCAACCTTGCGCTCTCTGAGTAGGAGTTTGATTTTTTTATTCAGGTTTTGAATTAAACTAACTGCTTAACTATATGACCACTTACAGATATCTGTCTTTGTGGATAGAAAGTGACTCCAATGAGAAGGTGCAATGAAGTGCTTGTGAGTTGGGCTGTAATGGAGCAGGGGACTTGGACAGGAAAGAGAGGTTAAAGTCTTAGTTGGATGTAGAGGTCTGGAGGCATTGGAGAGTTCCAGTAAGCAGCTTGGTCCCTGGTGAGCCATGTACTGTGCAAGGCTGGGAAAATTCCACCAGTTTCCTTTCAGTCAAGGAATCACCTGATACTTTTTATCTTCTGCTCCATGCCCAATCAGTCACCACCTTTCTCAGAGGGTTCATTAAGCTGTGCCACCTTTCTGAGAAGGTTCATTAAGCTGTGCAGCACAAGCTGAGCCCTAGCTGGCCAGGGCATGCAGCAGCACAGCTTGGTCCAGCAGCTTGTGGGGATCCTCTTGGTTCCTTCAAGGTCCATGGCTGGGCTCAGAGTGTTGCACCTTCTGAGCATTGCCCTTGTGCATGGATGGAGGGGCACACCTGTGAATATTGTTCTCACTAGTTATAAGCTGTCTGTGCTGGCACAAATCAAAGTCAAGACCTTGTGGGCAGCTGCTGGATTTGCATCACCTGAGGGAAGTTCAGGGCAGGCATGTTGGGTGGCAAAAGAAAGCTGATGGCTGAAATTATAGCTGAAAGCATGCAGGGAAATACATCCAGCTCCTGGGAACTCTTTCGAAGGCAGCAGGGTGAAGGATAACTTTCAAATTGCAAGCTGACATTTTGCTTTTTATTGAGTTTCTGGCGTACCACTGGTGTTGGTCACAGTTTTGCATCAGTGAGAAGGTGTGGCCAGAGACCCCACACCTGAGCTTGTCTCCTTGGAGACTGAGCATCCTACTGAGGCACACAGGTCCTGTGAGATGCAGTG
Source organism: Rhabdornis inornatus (assembly GCA_013397075.1). NCBI lineage: Eukaryota > Metazoa > Chordata > Aves > Passeriformes > Rhabdornithidae > Rhabdornis > Rhabdornis inornatus. The sequence goes on along the minus strand of VWZS01009400.1, from coordinate 1,828,277 downwards.
TCTGTAGCAGATTTTTAAGTTTGCAGGAAACCCCCACGGCTTTTATGAGATGCAGGTAGAGCAGCAGGCCTGGTTGCTACTAGTGACAGAATCAGGCCTTTATGTGGTTAATAGTATGCTCTGGGCAGCTTCAGTAATCTGTTGGGAGAAATTTTGGCTTCTTTTGAAAAATCAAAGTGATCATTAACTTACACTGAGCTGACACCAGAAATGAGTCAGAAAGGATCTTGATCTGAAAGCTTCCCTGTAGGGCATGTACATGCATCCTCAAGCTTTTCTCTTTCTCTGGGAGGGCTTGCCCTCATCCAGTTCATAACTCTTTGACTTTCTGCCTGATATTGGTAACTTTTGAAAAGTTGCCAAGGGGCAGAATTATCTAATTCACAGCAACATTTGCACGTTCTCCAAAACCCCATTTTATTTCTCAATAAGAAAGATCTGTGTGAAATCTCATAGAAGAGTGATCATCATTTCCTGCTCAGGCCATGGGGAAAGGCAATTGAAGCACTTAGCCTCTCCATAATCATGATTTGTCATACTGTCTGGAATCTTTTGTTGAAGTGGATGAATGGAGCAATACTGAATAAACAAAAATTTGAGGATAGGGCTTTTGAATCTGGATTGATCTATTCATGTTCACACTTCATAGACTTTAACCAATATGCTAGGCCAATATTTGCTTCCCCACATTTCTGTGGGATTGCTGTATGTAGTAATAACCCAGGGAGAGGGCTGAAAAAATTATGAGGCCATTTTGAAGTGGAAATTATTTTGCTGCAATGCTAATTAACAAGAAGGAGAGCAAAATGGATTAAATAAATTGCTGGTTTCTCCCATAAATGCCAGTGTTACTTCTAACATCATCAGGAGCTGTAAGGAACAAAAGTTATATTTGAAGACCCTCCTTGGTTTCCAGAATAAGTGCTGTGGCATGAGGGGAGGGATGGTTACCGCTTCATGCTTCTCTCCATATTTGACCTGTGAAATATTTGGGTGAAAAATGAGCTTTGCAGGCAATATGAAAGCAAATAACAGGAAGGCAGGACTTCACCTTTTATTTTAGTTTGTGAGATGGTAGAACCAGATCTTTGATTCTTCCTGTGTAAATGGCCTCTCAGCTTCCTGGGAAGGGATAGTCTGCAGTTCACTGTCTCATTTCCTTGGAAGGAAGAACCTGAGTTGTATCACCACGTGAGAGCTTCTCTCTTCACAATGTCCTGGTTGTCAGTATCTGTGAGCAGATGTCAGAGGCTCTCCCCAGGGTGGGCAGGCTTACTGCTCCTTCCTTTCACCAGAGGAGACTTCCCAACACTGTGTTTCTGCATGTGTGTGCACATGCCTTCTCTCTAAACTCTCCCAAGAGCTATTAAAAAGCAGTTAAACAAAGTTCTCCAGCTGGGACCAAACAGATTGGTTGCTGAATAGAATTCTATAGCACTGCTTTCCCAGACAGAAAGAGAGGAACAACTTAAGGGCAGATACAGACAACAGCAACTTTGCAGATTGAATAGATCTATAGCCCCAAAGCTAAAAATATCCATCTTTTGAATCTTTTGTATCTTTGTGTAATCTTTTATGGGAATATTTTTCCACTCACTATTTAGTTTCTGGAATTTTAGAGGTTTATTATTTGCTGAGGCCTCTTTATGAGACCAGTACCTCCAGCAGAAACCAGATTGTTTGCTAAACAGCACAAAGTTTTGGTTGTTATGACAGAATAAAGGGACAAGGTGCTAGGCTGTCCCTGGCTGGAAAAGGTGGTTGCTCTTGGGAATCATTCAAGTAAGTCTACACGATCTGGGAGAGACTGAGCAATTTTTAATAACTGACTGAACATTAAATCCTCCTGTAGCAACTCACTGCCCTCTTTCTTCTGGTTCTGGTCTTCAATTTCTGATGTAAATTTATTCATGGCCATTTGCGTTGGTGATTTGCTTTGATTTATATAGCTCCTTCCAGCCCTGATGTTGCTCCTTTTATATTCCTAGAGAGAAATCGTATCTCATCTGAGACTTTCTTTTGCTGGGTTAATAACCTGAGCTCTTTGACTCTTCCTCCTCTCTCCACTCTCACCCCTCCCTCTCCCCAATAGTTCTATTAGACCATTCCAGCATTGTCCCTATTTTTTTGTGGAAATTGGTCACCAAGCTGATGAAGAGCATTCTACATTAGAATTTACTCTTGACAGTACTGCCAATGGCAGTAATGACAATCCTCATTTTGCATTACCCAGTTAATCCTAAATTGCATGATTTGTCATGACAAAATCACCTCCCATATTGACACCTTTGCTTAGCATGAGCCATATAATCAGTTAAAAAACCCTATTTTTTTAAATCTCTGCGTATTAGTAAACCAACTGGAAACAAAATTTCTTGTTATTAGCCCCAAAGTACAGTAATTCACATTTATGACTATACCTGCTATTCTCATTTCTGCCTATCAGGCCTGCAGGATGCTCAAGAGTATTATGGGCACATCATAATAAAGTAGAAGACATGGTCATTTTCATGAGAAATCTGTAAACTTATTTAAAAGTTGACACTGTGTAATGGTATCAAAACTTAAAGAGTCTTGCATTAGACATAAGGAAAAAATTCTTTACTGAAAGGGTTGTGAGGCACTGGAACAGGTTGCCCAGAAAAGTTGTGGATGCCCCATCTCTGGAGGTGTTCAAGGCCAGGCTAGATGGAGCTCTGAGTAACCTGGTCTAGTGGAAGGTGTCCCTGCCCATGGCAGAAGGGTTGGAACTAGGTGATCTTTAAGGTCCTTTCCAATCCAAACCATTCTATGAATTTATGACTGAGGCTGAGGTAAAGAAATAAGCTCACAATGTAGCTCAGAAAGACTAATGCATGGCATGATGTGATTAATAATTTTAAATTTCATTACTAAACCAAACAGAATTTTTTATAGATGTGAAGCAGCAAACATAGCTGATGGAATGTTGGAAATCATCAGAAAGGGTATTCAGAATAAGGCAGGGGATTCTGAATGCCATTTTGGTCTCTGCATATCAAGGACAGTGTGGAGAAGGTACAAAGACACTAGGATGATAAAGGGGACAGAGTAGTTCCCTTACGAGGAGAAACTATAAAGGCTGATACATTTCAAACAGGAGACAAGAAGGTCGGGGTTATGGTATGATCAAACTTTTGGAAATTGTGGAGATATTGGATAAGCTGAAAGCAGAAGAGCCTTTTAGCAAATTTCTTGATATTAGTTATATAGGGAGCTTGGTGAAGCCAGTAGGGGACTGGTTTAAAACATGAAACAATACTGTTTTTACTTCAAAGACAGAGAATTGCTGGATTTAGCTACTACAGAAGTCTGTGTACACAGTGTCAGCAGACTCAGATTAGTTTGTGGACATCAGGTCCAATTAGATCAAATGACTTAGAGCCATATAAACTCAAATTATGAACAGCTACAAATACAGAGGATCCATAACCTCTCTGAGCTACCTGGTCCACTGCTTAACCACCCTTGCAGTGAAGAGATTTTTCTAATCTTTAATGGAAATTTTGCATGTTTCAGCTTGTGTCTGGTGCCTCTGGTTGCATGACTGTGCACCTCTGAGAAGAGAGTGACTCCATCTCCTCAGTACTCCTCCATCAGGTAGCTAAAGACAGCAGTACAATCCTCCAGTGAGCCTTCTTTCTGCAGGTAGAACAAATTCGGGTTTCTCATCATGTCTTTATACCAGCTCCCAACCACACTGATGGCTCTTCATTGATCTTGCTGCAGTGTGTCCATGTTTTTCCATTGTTTATTTCAAAGAAATGTGTTAATTTGAAGTAATAGCATTTTGAACTGATGTCTTCCTTTTTAAAGGAACTTTTATACTTTTAGTGTAAAAGTATACTAAAAGTTCTTTTTTTAAACTTTTATAAAACTCATCTCAAGGACTTTTTCAGTCTGGAGAGACACTAATATCATTTTCATCATCCCCAGCACTGAAGTATATGACATCTGGTCACTGATATTGCTGATGCTACAGTTTGGGTTTTTGACTTGAGAGCGCTATAACCCTCCAAATATTCAAAGTGACATTTGCAAAAATATTCTTCTTCCACCTTCTAGAAATAATATCATAAACATTGTCAAAATTCATTAAGTTTAAAGGGCAGGAAGGTCTAATCTCCGCATAAGGGATAGGATGAAAGTCACATATTCCAGAATTTCAATGAGAATTCCCCAGTTGACTTAAGCTGGCTGTTCCAGTAATGGTAAAGTTCCAGGTATTATCTGCATCTCCTGTAGAGACTTTCCATCTTTTACTTCTGAGGTAGAAATCCATTTTGTATCTTGAACAATGAAGCTAGCAATGCTTCTGGGATCAAGGCTGCAATAATAATGGTGGAGTCAGCCCACTGAAGAAAACAACATTTAATTGCCCTATGAAATCTAAGAGCCAAATGTAGTTTCTAAGGTGCATATCTGTATGGTACATACCTAAAAGAATGTAGTAACTTACAGGTTTTCCTCCCTGCAAACCAGCAATAAAATTCAGATATCTGCTGTGTATTGATTTACTCCACTGCTCCTAGACTGAATTGGGTAATAGCTTGCCATTAGCTTGCAGTTCATCATCTTGTGGCATCTAATCAATAGATCAAGTGGTAGTTGCAGTTAATCTTATTTCTACATATCAATGTACAGATCAGCACAGACTTTTGTTTGTTTCTCTTCAACCTCTTCAAGACTGATCCAGGAATTCCCATTCTCGCATCAAGATGGATCAAAAAACCTACTGCATTCCCTCCTTCCCCTTCTGTATTTTCCCTATAACGAGACTTAAGCAATTCACAGCACTATCTAAACACAAATTTAATCTTATTCTAAATTTAGACACTCAATCTTCTCTTCCATCCTTTCTGGCTTTACACCTTTCAGACATATCATCAGCTCTTTCTGTACCTGATTTGTACTTGGTTTCCTCTGCCCAGCTATTTCCTGGAGCCCCCTTTCCAGTCCTCTCTCTTATAGTTTCCCACAAACCTTTACTTGGGCAGTTTCTTTGTCCTTCCTTTCATGAAAACAGCAGACTTTATCTTATAATAATTTTTGTTCTGGACTGCTTTTTGATGTTCCCGACTTTCTAGTTGAGATACCTGTACAAGACTTAATCCATAGAATCACAGAATCATACAATGGTTTGGGTTAGAAGGGACCTTAAAGATCATCTAGTTGCAACCCCCTTGACATGGGCAGGGGCACCTTCACCCTAGACCAGGTTGCTCAGAGCCCCCCAGACCTGGCCTTCAACACTTTCAGGGATGGCACATGCACAGCTTCTCTCACCACACTCACAGTAATGAATTTTCATGGGACAGATCTTCTTAGAAGCTGTGCTAAGGCACACAGAGAGCAGGGAGGTGACTTGAGCCATCCATCATAGCTTCACCAAGGGCAAGCCCTGCCTGACCAAAGTACTGGCTTTCTGTGATGGGGTGGCTACATCAGTGGACAAGGGGAGGGTCACACAGATGTCATGTATCTGAATGTGTGTAAAACCATCGACACAGTCCCCCACAGCATCCTTCTCTGGACTGCAGAGGGATGGCTTTGGTGGGTGGACTATTTGGTGAATGAAGAAATGGTCAAAGAGCTGCATACAAATGGTAATGGTCAACAGCTCAAATTCCAGTGGATATCTGTGACAAGTGGTGACCCTCAGGAGACATATTAGGAAAAGTGTTATTTAATAGGATTATTAACGATATAGACAAAGGGACCGAGTGCAGCCTCAGCAAATTTGCAGATGACACCAAGCTGAGTGGCGTGGCCGACACACCTGAAGAAGGGGATGCCATCCAGAGGGACCTGAACAAGCTCTAGAAGTGGGTTCATGGGAATCTTATGAAGTTTAACAAGACTAAGAGCAAGGTGCTGGGGACGAACAGATGGGGAGCAGCCCTGCTGAGAAGGACTTGGGGTTGCTGGTGGGTGAGAGGCTGGATGTACCTGGCAATGTGCTCTCGCAGCCCAGAAAGGCAAATGTGTCCTGGGCTGCAGCAGAAGAGGTACGTGCATGAGGTCAAGGGAGGGGATTCTGCCCCTCTACTCTGTGCTGGTGAGACCTCACTTGGACTGCTGCATCCAGCTCTGGGGTACCCAGCACAGAAAAGATGTCGATCACTGCTGTTGGAGCAAGTCCAGAGGAGGCCACCAAGATGATTGGAGGGATGGAGCACCTTTCCTGTGAGAAAAGGCTGAGAGAATTAGAATTTTTCAGCCTGGATAAGAGACAGCTTATCAATCAAGTTGACTTAATTCTGGCCTTCTAATACATAAAAGAAGACTACAAGAAAGACAGAGAGGGATTTTTTACAAGAACATATAGTGGTAGGGCAAGGTGGAATATCTCATATGGTCCAATAATTTTGTTTATTTTTCTAATGCTGTGTGTAAATGAATTGGTGCATGTGGCACAGCAGCATCCCTGCAGTCACAGTCCCCTGAAGGTTCAGGTCATGGGTGGCTCTGACTCATGTGTTCTGGCTTTCACTCCAGGGAAAACAGGCGATGTCAGGGTGAAGGAGCTGGTGTGTGTGCCTGCCTTTTGCCTAAGTCCAGATTTCTGGAGTACATATTACAGCCCAAGGAGATTGGAAGTGCTCCAAGGTGCCCCAGCTTGGACACAGCCTAAAAGACAAGTACACTCAAGGATTTTGTTATTTTGTTTTCATTAGTTATCTATATTTGGACCCAATTCAGACAAAAATAGAAAAAACCCACAAGGCATTTGTGTTACCTGCTTTGCAAGGTATTGCTTTTAGTAAAAATACATTCAGATGTATTACACAAGGCAAAGAAATAATGCTCCTAGAAATAACTGTAAGGACTCTTTTTGAGAATATCAATAAAAATGGAAACAAATCAAAATTAAAACAAAGACTTATCTAATCTAAATTTGACATTTATGAGCCATTGGCATCAGATGCACATTTGACAAGTCTGTATCATTCCATGAGAAAAAAAAAGCTCCTTCATTCTAGAGGAATAGAGATTAAAAAGTATTATAAGGGAGTGTGTGAGTCACACGAAATGGCACTTAGACCCACAAATTAGTAGTGTGGGCAAATTAACCGAGGACCTGTGGCACAAGTTACAAAATGACAGCAACAAAAAAACGATGAGATGAGAAGGATGCAGTGAAAAGAAGGAACTGAACAGCAATGGTTGTGCTTGCTTTGGGTGGGCTGGTAGCTGGTGGGAAAAATAATGGATACAGCTGGATAAATTACTGAGTTTTGGATGAATTTTGCAGCTGGGGTGCTGACATAAATTACTTGTCATCAAGGCTATTTTCCTTCATTTATAACCTGGCCACCCATCCATCTCCAAACATCACTTTCTTTATAGTGTACACTTCTGAAATTGTGACCCTCAAAACTGGGGAAGTCATTGGAACAATAAAGAAAATATAGAGTTCTTTCAAGAGCTAATAGTTTTGTTATCTTGTGTGAGTCAGCTTGTGTGGGAGTTGAAGAGCTTTGTAGCACATTTGTTAACTCTGTGTGGCTAGTAAATTTTAGTGTTTAGATGAATGCCTGTGAAAGTTGTCTCATACAACTAAATCAATTTATTTTAAGTCTTTGCGACAAATCTGTTCTTACAATCTCTTTGGTATTGAGTTAAATTCTTCAGTGTAAAATGAATTGCATATCAGATTTTGCACATTATGAAACCAGTACCCACAGTGTTTCCAGGCTTGAGAATATTAATTGGTGGAATTTAAAGATTAATACAGATGGCAAGACTATTAATAAATGATGGGAAGGGAAGTACACACCAATTCTTAGAAAAATATTGTATGTGGAGTGTATGGTGTAGTTTAAGATAAGCACGATTTTCATCCCCAAAGAATTTTTATATATATTTGCAAATTAGACATGATAACTCTGCAGCAGGTTGATGTTGCTCACTTTTAGTGAAAAATAGAAATATTTTTATTAAGACAGAATATTAAACAACTGGCAGAGTGAACATCTCTTGGCTGAGTATAGGGGAAAAAAAACCCAAATGCAGCATCTCTATATGCAGTGTAACTGTGTGAAGAGGCAGTCCTGTAACATCCAAACGTGTGCTCTCAGAGCTCAGTGCAGAAGTGCACATGCTTTGCAAAGATTTACAGGCTGTGACAAACAGTGCAACATTTTATGAGAATATTGTGAGTGCCAGGACCACTGACCAACCTAATGCTGCTGCTGCTGCAGTCCTACCTGGTGGTAACCTTGGTCATGGTTGGGGTGCATGTGGATGAGAAGCTGATAGCAAAATGACACTCAGTGAAGTCTGCTTTGGAGTTCAATATGTGTGTGTAGTCCAGGGAAAGTAAAAAGCTGCTGTGCTACTGAGGTGATGTGAGTATGAGCAGAGCCTCCAGGCACCACAGCCTCAAGAGAAGAGCACCCTGTGGGTCACTTGGTGTCCACCTGCATTGCTCTCCATGCACTGCTGAGAACTCTTTAGGGTTATGCAGTGACTTTTGCTTCTGTGACACAGACAATAGTGAAGACTTGAGTTTAGCTGCTTAAAAAGAAGCCTTTCCTCACTGAAATGTCCTGAAGAAGTTAATCTGGGAAATAAAATTTATAAATTCAAACTAGTCAAATAATAGTTTTATAAAAGTGGTTCTTAACTTTTCATCAGTAACTTGGATGAAGGGTCAGAGGCCTCCTCAGTGAGTTCCCTGACAACACAAAGCTGGGAAGAGTGGCTGATACTTCAGAGTGCTGTGCAGCCCTTCAGAATGACCCTGACAGGCTGGAGAGATGGGCAGAGAAAAACCATCTGAAATTCAACAGAGGTGAATGCAGGGTCCTGCACCTGGAGAGGAACAACCTGCACCAGTACAGGATGGGGGTGACCTGCTGGAAGCAGCTCTGCAGAGAAGGACCTGGGAGTCCTGGAGGACAATGAAATGTCTACGAGCTGGCACTGTGTTCTTGTGGCCAATAAGGCCAAGGGGATCCTGGGGTGCACTAGGAAGAGCATTGGCAGCAGGTCCAGGAAGGTGATCCTGCCCCTCTACTCAGCCCTAGTGAGGCCACATCTGGAGTTCTGTGTCCAGTTTTGGGCTCCACAGGACAAGAGAGACATGGAGCTACTGGAGTGGGTCCAGAGAAGGGCTACAGAGATCATGAGGGGACTGCAGCATCTCTCATATGAGGAAAGGCTGAGGGAGCTGGGCCTGTTCAGCCTTGAGAAGAGACAACTGAGAGGGGACCTCACCAATGTCCATCAGTCTCTGAAGGGAGGGAGTCAAGAGGATGGACCAGGCTCTGCTCAGTGGTGCTGGGCAATAGGACAAGAGGCAATGGGAAGAAAATGATGCACAGGAAATTCCACCTGAGCATGAGGAAGAACTTCTTTACTGTGCAAGTAACCAAGCACTGGAACAGGCTGCCCAGAGATGCTGTGGTGTCTCCATCACTGGAAATATTCAAGAACCATCTGGATACAATCCTGTGCCATGTGTTCTGGGATGGCCCCGCTTGAGAGGGAGGTTGGACCAGATAACCCACTGTGGTCCTTTCCCATCTGACCATTTTGTGATTTTGTGAAATTTTGGTGTTGACTTGAGTGGGAGGGAGCTGATGGGTGGAAGGAAGGTTGGAGACAAAACACCCTTCATGCTATGAAATTACAGAAAAACAGATAAGTCAAATTTGATATATATTTCTGTCATCGTAAATGCCAGTGTGTAACTTTCTCTCTATATTATAAATGTAGAACATTTCTTACAACACTTGTTACCAAGCTCCCATTGGCATAAATTCATCCTAAATTTTACTCATTTTCTTCACGGGTTTAAAATCTCTTGATCAAATCCAAATCACCTTTTTAAGACTCTGGGATAATCCTTCAGGAATACTTTCAGTAGTTCAGGGCTTTAGTTTGTGCTGCTTTATGATCAGTCTTTTGTATTTCCTGTACCTAATTATGCATTTTAATGAAGCTTGCCTCTATAACTTTCATCTCCCATAGAGATGATAATTTTCACTTAGAATAATTTTAGAATTCTTTCAGATGATTAGTACTCTTTAGAATATATAATTTTTTTACTCTGGCAGTTGGAAAGATCATATTAGTAATTTATGACTGTTCTAGGCTTAAAACCTACCTGAGTTTAACCAAGCCAATTTTAAGTCACACTGTGGGAATCTACCTGCAAATATCCTTTCACATTGACTGAGTCTTGGGTTGGATTGATAGATATCAGCACAAACAAAGAGATGCAACCTGAGTTTAAGTGGATCTGACAGCATCTGCAGTACATGTTTGCAGTGATACCCCTGTATTTGCTTGTACATCAGTTTTACTACTGGAATGGGCTGCAGGACCTTCAGGTCTCTCTATTTTACACAGAGAAGAAGCTGAGCTTCCAGCAGCAGTAAGCCTGGTTCATATGGATGTCACCACCCACAGTCTCTCCTGACTAAGGTGGATGGTCCCACGGTACAAGTGGAAAAAATTTGGGGCAGCAAGCAGGTGGTGGGGAGGGTGTGGTGGTGGCTGGGTGTGATGGGCTGCTTATTTGTACAGGCACAGAGAAGACTGGAATTTACTGAGTGAAAACACAGCCAGCTTTAGAAACCTCCCATGAATTTTTGACTAAGAGCTGTTTCCAGCTCTATCAATGTTTCCAAATATTTCTAATACTTGCCTTGTGGGCAGAGGTAGAAGTATGAGTTTGACAGCAGGCACAGGTGGTGCCATGGCCTATCCTTTACCGTCCTTGGTCATGCAGATAGAGGAGGATGTTACTACCTGAAGTCCTCTTCAGCCAGGTGGGGAGCTGAAAGTGGGGGTGATTGTAAGGCACATTCCTTAATTGAGACTCCATGTGTTTGTTAGGAAGGGCTGGAACAGCTGGAAGTGTTGACACAGATCCTTTGTAATCCTTCTGGGATCGTCATCCCTGAAATGAATTTTCATAATCGGAAGACATATGAATAGCATAAATAAAAGGTGGTGATTTAACTTGCTTTTCTTCCTTTTTTTTTCCCTGCAGTTTTATACTATAGTTGTGAGCCATCTCTGTTAATAGTTGGTCAGTAGTTTGCTCTAATGAATAATTAATAATTGGTTTTTAATTATTGCTTGAAAAAAACTTTTATAATGAAAGCACTGAGGATGAGCATTATTCATAGGGCTTTTTTTTTTTTTTGCATTTTTCTGTGAAGATATCTTTGCTTGCTTAAGGAAATAAGAATGTGGTAATGGGCATATACATGTATGTGAACTGTGTTTGTGAAGGCGTATGAATTCTTACTGCTAGGCACTACCTTAGTGCCTTAATTTTTGTCTGACCAATTTCTACCACATTTAATGAATGGATAGAAGCCTTACAGTCACTGTGTTCTTAAACATTCTGTGAAAAAATAGAAATCCTTGTAGAGGAAAGAAGCCCTTTTGAGGACCTTGCCAAAGGGAAGTCTGCTGTCTTTAAGAGACATCAAAGAATCCCAGTGGAAGGCTTCCCTCTTAAGATGTAAACCAGTAGGGTGTCTTGGCTCTACTGCAAAGAAAGATTCTTGTTTACTCTATTTGCATAACTTCCATCCCTTCTTCAAGTCAGGAGACAATTTTTTACTTAATTGTAATGCTAACTTGAAGGGGAAATGATTTTTTGTCTGTGTGTTTCATTTTGGACAATGCATAAGTCTAAGTATAAATGGCAAATCTATTTCTTTCCCTCCAAAAGTGTAGCTGAATTAACAGTTGTTGTGTTAATAAAATTTATTATGGAGAAAAACTCCGCAGCACAACTTGTGTAAATAATAGGGGCTACATAGTGTTGCTGTCTCCTCTCATAAAGGCAGGGGGAGAATGGATGGAACACAACAGTCAATGATCTCAGTTACCAAAGTGGAAATCCAGTCACTCAGCAGTCATTCTGGGCTGCCTGAGAGAAAAATTTCAAACGACAAAAGGACATATGAATGTGATCTGATCTGTGGGAAGAACTCCTAAAACTATGTTGCTATCTCACTACCCTCCTTCTACTGATTATTAATAATGGGAGACGATGCAGATTTCACCTAAATATCAGCTATGAAATATGATTGCTTTAGAGAAGACATTCCTGAACCATCTTTACCTTAGGTACCATATACATAGGTGCTATATTTAACAACCAGCTGCTGAGAAGTTCTTTTGACTTAGAGAAATCATCTGATTCACAGAAGCCATTAAATCCTATTAATGAAGTGCACCCTCTCAGTCCTTCCAGTTTATTTCTAGCACAGCTGTCAATACAAAAAATTCCATGTTGCAGGAAAAAGAGTAATTTGGGAACTTTTGACTGCAAAGAAAAGTCTCAGAGAAAGTGGAAGCAGCCTGGGACTTACCAAGGTGGATGTATATTTACAGATGGAGGTTGGAATGAAGTCTTGAAGGAGGCCCGAACAGATCAACTCATTTAGCAATGTCTAGTTAAGTTTTGAACAGCTCCAAAGATGGAGGATCCATAAACACTTAGGGTCCCATATTTGATGGCCCTTGTAGTAGAAGAGGTTATCCTAATATTTAATGGGAATTTTGTATGTTACAACTTGTGTCTGCTGCCTTTGTTCACCACTCCACCACTCTGTTCACCTCTGCTGAAGCTCTCTCCTGCATCTCCTTTGTGCTCTCCCATCAGGTAGGTGGAGATAGCAGTAAAATGCTCCACTGCGCCTCTGTCCAGGCAGATTGAAGTCAGGTTTCTCATCCTGTTCTCATGTATCTTGTGCTCCAGCCCTGACCATATTGGCTGTCGTTCACTGGCCTTGCTCATTATGTCCATGTTTTTCTTGGACTGGCAACACCTCCTGGACACAGTCTTATTAGTGTTAAATGGAGGAAGAACCACTTGATTCAAACTGCTGGCTTCACTCCTGTTAGAGCAGAGAAATGTGTTGATGGTGTTCATTGTACTGCTTACAAAACACCAAAGTCCTTTTTAGCAAAACTTCCTTTTTTTTTACCACTTTCTTTATTTACCCAGATTGTACTATTGCTTAGTTACATCTTAGTTATTGCCTGTTACATCCACATTGAAAGATTTGACATTTGTCTTCTATGGACTTCATAAGATTCCTGGAGACCTGTTCTAAAAGCTGTTGGAGTCTCTGCATAGCAGCTCTGCCTGCAGCATATTAACTGCCCCACTCAGTTTGATAATCTCTGCATTTACTGAGAGTCTTCTGGGTCTTTCATGAGCATAAGGGATGACACTGGTAATGAGCTGCTGGCTGGGCTTTGCACCACCAATCATAACCCTTTCAGCCTGGTGATCCAGATGATTTTCTCTTCATTATCTGCGTATGCAGCCAATATCTCACCAACTTGGCCACAGATGACCATAAGAGGAAGACCTTGGTAAAGTCATTGTATAAATTATCCTACTGCTTTCTTCTTGCCCACTGTGCCAACCATTTCACCATACAAAGCTATCATCTTTGTCGAGCAGAATTTGCCTTTGGTAAATCCACGCCAACTGTTTCTAATCATGTTCCTTTTTCCCATGTTTTTAAGGTATGTTTACATATTTGAATTGTTTCCTCGTGCTGTCTGCAGTACATACTAATTAAAGTCTCGTATTTTCTCCCAGTTAAAAGGGATATAGTGAATCACTCTATGGAGACAATAGCAAAAAAAAACAAGAAACTTTTAAGTATATCAAGAACAGCAAACCCAGAAAGGAAGTGATGGTTTTTGCCAGCTTTCGAAGAATAACAAATGGTTATGAGAGATGCACAGGCTGCCAAAAATCTGAATAATTTCTTTGAATAGGTCCCCTCTTCAGAAGGTGTTGGGGAGTTCACTACATTGATCTTACCTGTGTCAGGTAAAGATGGAATAATGACAAGGAGCAATTTTTAAAAGGCAATGGCAAAATTTAAGGCAATGACAGGACTCTGGGGGAGCACACAGGAAGTGCCAAGACACCAAGTAATGAGGATATGATTAAAGCTTCCTGCAATAACACACAACCTGGATTGAAACTGCAACTGATTAAAACTACCACACTATGAAAGAGAACAGTAGCAAATTTGGGGATGATCCTAGAAAGGTCAATAAAACTTATAGTAGTTAAACAGGATGAAATAGCTAGAAATAGCTATAAAGCATCCAGATGACATCATATGACAGATCGTGAATGACAGTTATATAAAGGAGAATCTTGCATCTGTAGAGCAAGAATATTTTAAATACTTCAACAGAAAAACAGATAAGCAGAATTCACAGCCACCATTTGCTTGGATTTTAAAAGGCATTGATATCTGTTGAAGTACTAAAGAAGTAAAGAATTATTAGTGATGAGTTAGTGTGACTAGATTTAAACAACAAAAACCTAAATTTAAATTAATCTATAATTTATTTTAAGTCAGTAGACTACAGGCCAAGTAGCCTGTAGCCAGCACTGACATAATCGTTTTATGGTTGAACCCTCCCTCCTCCCCCTCTCCTCAGGAACAAGAATAGCTGTTGCCATTGCATTATCTAAGACTCCATAAGCAAAACAAGAGATAAGGAAAGCAAAAAAAAAGCCTCCTTGGAAAGATAAAGAAAGGAATGCAACAGCTCAGGGAGGGAAAGTGGCTGCTGAGGTAAGATGAGGCATTACCAGCTTTAAACAAAGAACTGGAAAAAAATTGTAAAAGGTGAACAGAACAGAGGAGTTGTGGATGCTTTGAACTTGTGAATGCTTTGAACTTTAAGGAGTTGAATCTGCATGATCTCTGCTGTAGAGCATCTCCAGTCTCATGACTCACAGGACATCTGGCCAGCAGACTGGTGAGTTTATTAACAAGGGCTACATATCACTGCTTAGCTCTGCGTAGCTGTGTATGTTCCAGTAAAGCTTGTCTGTTAGAGGATGGACTCTTTTATCTCAGCTCTTGATTGCCCACTACCCACATTTATCACTCTGGCATCAGATTTGGCATTTCTGGGTGGGCTTGAAAGTTAAGTGAAGTGAGAAAGATAGGCTCCCAGGAAGGACTAGGGGTTTGAAGGATCACTGTTTTCTTCTCTGACTGCAAGGAAGGTGGAAGTGCCAAGATAACTTTGTTTTGAAACAGGAGCAGTTATCTGCTCATACATTACTATAAAATAGATTGGAAATAACTGGAAGTTGGCAATTCATGCTTCAAAGATATATGCCTCCCACCCAGTCAGCTATGGCATGCAAAAAGGCACCTGTGACACACCTGATGATGCATCTGCTGTCAGGAAAGGCTTCTAAGAGTCACATCAAACCCTGGGATAACCAAGTGGCCACTGCCTCAGCTGAAAAAAGTGGAGGAGGTCAGGATCTGTCTCCATCACTGTCTCTGTCTTTGATTTCTTAGTAGATGAAGAAAAAGCAATGTAAGGCTATGAGGGCTTCCTGCCCAAACCAAGACCACAGAAACTACTCTTTTTGGATGGTACTGTAAAAGTGACACAGCAAAAAATTAGAGGGTATGTTGGTTGGTTTGTAGGTGCCCCAGATTATGATGGAGGGGGAACACCTCACATAGGGTGTATGTGATGGAGACGGTAAGTATTAGCAAAATGATCCAGGAAAAGTTGCTGTTTCTTTATGTTCAGGTTGGCAGATGGCAGCATTAAAAGACACTGTGGTGGATCAGCCACTGCTAGGATCCTGTTTCAGATTGTGTAGTGAGGCACCAGCTCTTTCTCTGCAGGAAAAGGGCATGCAGTCAGCAAATAGCACACCTTCTTCAGCTTCAGCATTCAAGGCTGAAAGCCTTTAAGAGATGTCCTGCTCCATCATCTTGAGGAAGGACACAGAGTTTTGGCAAGATAGTATTGCCAGCACCAGATCTAACCCTCTCTGGTTTAGTGGGATAGCTAGTGGGATGGAAAGTGGTATGGTGTCACAAGAATAACAACTTAGATAAAATCTTGACAGTGCCTAAACACACAAATCAGGTTGTTAACGTGTGCTAACCCTCAGGGAAATTCAGGAATGAATAAAACTTTGAGAAGATTGTGAAGTGGTGCCTGATGGTCTAAGATAAGTGAAGATGTAGCAATGTGTGTTAGGAATATAACATTTATGACCACCAGTTACATGCAAAAGCAATAAACTCACAAGAGAATGTCTAGACTATAGAGCAGGTTGTGAAATGGACCCTTCTTATCCCAAACTTATAATATTTTTGCCAATTGACTGAAGTATTTCCAACTTACAGGAAGAGAGCCAGCACAGCTGCTCAGACAACGAAAGGACAGATGTTTCTCTGACAGAAGCTGGCTATGACTTGGGCCTGTATGTCACAGAAAAAATTATGAATTATTGTGTCTGGCATTAGGGTTTGCACAAAGGCTTTGCATTGCTGGACATCCCCAGGGAGGACTGCTGAACGCTGAGGATGGCTCTGAAAGAGGTTGTGAAGCATCAAGGGAAAGTCTGAGAAATGAATCTTCCAATAATACTAGTGCTGGAATGAGGAACTACTGCATCTCCTGGAATAGAAGAGACTTGAGGATGCTCCATTTGTGATTAGGAGCATGGCTGCCAAATAAATTACAACCATATGGTCCAACAGACAGATGGATTCAAGGCATGTTAAAGACAGTGTCAGCTACACACCACCAGGTAGCCGAGCATACATTAGAAGCAAATGTTCAAAGATGGATAAAGTAGCACGCTTGTTGCACCTGGCAGAATGAAATATGGGAGACCGAGTAACAGAGAGTCAAAGGAAAAAAACACATGCTGACACTTCAGGGGATGAGGCTTCTTAGAAGTGTCAAGTAGGCCAGCCCCACCAGCTAAATCTAAAAAAGAGAAGAAAGGTCAGAAAACCATGTTCTATTTCTCAAATTCAAATGCATGGAAAAGATCATGAAGCTAAGGATTTGATTTTCATTCTGCAGAAAAATCAAAATGTAGCCTGACTGGGACAGAGAAAATGATAAATATCACAGCATCTCTGGCCTTGTTTGAGAGCAAGTACTTTGAAATTTGTGATTTCAGGGTTTCTCCTGGTTGCTGGTGTATGAGGATGGTGTACACTGAGGATACAATGGACCTGACAAAACTAACACACCTGTGAGAAGTTTAGCAGGAAAGGTAATAGTTCCCAGCTGAAAAGACACTCTAACAAAGGAGTTGGACATATTTAAATAAGACAGATAAAGAGTAGCACATACTGGTCAAAGTATAAATGCTACATGAAAAGATACTGGAAATACAAAGATAAAATTTTAAAAAGTGTGCTTAAACTTGTCCAGTGTTTAACACTCAGGCTACATGACACATCTTTTCTGTCTACCCTGAACACAGCTGCTTCATATATGAGGTCTGGCTGATCCCACTTGTTGGCCATGGCACTGAGAGGAGCAGGAAAACAGGGAACTCAGGCAGATCAGTAGCTCCAGAATGCTGGAGCCCCTACAGTGTTGTACAAGATCTCTAAGTCCTCCTAACTGAACAGAAGCCAAGCCACAGCACTGGAACAGTGATTCATAGGAGATATGTTGCCTGTCTGGGGAAAAAAAAAATCAATCCACAAATGAAAAGATCTAATGTTATTGAAAGTACTGAAGGGATAGAAAGTAAAAACAAAAACACAAACCAAACTCTCTTGTTCTTGGGTGCAAACAGCACTTGCAGCAGATGCACTGAGATGGAGACTGTCCTCCCCACCGAGATCAGAGGGACTGTGTTGGATTCAGCGATGGATAAAGAGTGGCGAGCACAGACTCGATGGAAACTATTCACTTTTATCCAGGATCAAGTCCTCAGTTAAATGATTGCCTGGTGTGTCATTTTAAGATCACTCTGCAGAAGTATAAGAAAACAGTATTAGCTTATCTATGAAAAGGATGTGGGTGAAAAAGATGTGTATGTTTCAGAACTACACGTGAATCTGATTTAATTAATGACATTTCCAATCAAACTGTGTTTACTGACTCCAATGTAGCAGTTATTGGATGCTTTTTTTTTGTATAAACCACCTGTGTTTTCTAGCTGATTAGTCATTAAATACTGTGCCCAGCATCAAAATATAACCCCAAATGCAACTGATATGAAATTGTCTGATGTAAAAGAAATATTAAAACACACAGATTTTCAGTAACTATCAGAAATGCTATGGAAGCAGCCAGAATGGCCTTGATAGTTGTGTACCACAGTGGTAGATACCAGAATGAATTGGAAGAAGGAAGATTATCAATGGTATGGTTTTCTTTGGCTGGTCAGTCACCCACAGTTGCTGGAGTCTTGAATGACAGAGTCATTCATGGCCACCAAGAAGTGTTGGCGCATTACTGGGCACCTCCCAGTAAGCCTTTAATGCCATGGACACCAGCCATGCCAGGGCTTGATGCTGATAACATTCTCATTTATTAAAGGAGGGCCTTCAAGGAAGGTGGGACAAACAGATGGTAGCTGACATGGGTTGCAGTTAGTGTGATAACATTTTTCTTGAGAATTTTTCTCTTGCAAAGTCAAGCATAGGTGCTGCCATGTGCTGCATGTGTGATACAAGGAACAGAACAGGAAACTGGGGGAAAATGTCCCTAGAAGACAAAGAAACTAGTGTAACAGCTGAGAGAGGAAAAGCAACACTAAAGTGAGCCTCAAAAACTAAAATGGGAACAAAGTCAAAAGATACAGAAGAAAGAAGCAGTGAACACTTTGAACTCAAAGGAGCTGAATTCACTTAAATCCCTGCAGGTGACTGCTGCCAGGCCCCCAAGCCTCCCAGGATATTTGAGTAAGAGATTGGTGAGATCTGCTACAAAACAGTGCTTGGGTTTTTACAGTTGTGGAGGTGTCTTGCGGCATTAATCTGTCTCTGTCTCAGGTGTGTAGTGCCTGCTATGCAGATTTACCATTTCAGCAACAAAGGCTGATTCTGCTCTCAAAGCCACTTGAGTCTCTGGAATAATACAAAGGACAGTAATCAATATCAGAACCTGTGCTGCATCAGTTTTTCTACCTTCTGTGAAATAAAGAGGATATTGAAAGTGTCATGAGTTTTCAGCACAGAATGTGTTTGTTTCAACTTATGTAGTGCGAATGGACGGTTTATACCAATAAACTACTTATTAATTATTGGATGCAAACATTACCTATTGTATTGTGTTGTATTTAATTCTCTTCTGTCTGCTGTCAAAGTCTCTGAATAACTCCTGAGCTTATGCCTCTTCTCAAATGATTCGATATTATACCCATGACTATGTATTTTTCTCTTTGTTTAATTCATTAACTTTCTGTTTCACCTTTTAGGCCATTTTTTCCCCCCTGAGATCGTTCCACTGTAGCTTTTCTGCAAGTTTTGTCTTTGGAAGGTAATTTAGGGTTTTCAGAGTGAAAATTCAGTTTCATTGCTTAAAGAAGCCTTGTTATATAAGAACAAAAAACTACTGATATGCTAACCCTTTTTTCATCCACTTTGGTTATTAAACAAGTCTTTTGGGGGTTATATAAGTCCAGAGATTCTTGAACTTCTGCCAGAATTATGGTACACTTCCAGTGGGTATATATAACTCTTTAATGCCTAGAATGCAGCTGGATGTGTTGGGTTTACACATACCCAGAGTCTAATGCACATTTTCTGCTCCAACACGGATTTGTTCTTTTGCCATAACTCTTACTAGATTGTTATACGATAAAGAGCCAGGTGCCAACAATCTTAGCAATGATGCCCCAGCTAAATCTGCTTTAGATGAAAGTGCACCTGCTAGAAGGATTTCCCAGGACATGCAATCATTTAGCCTATAAATTCAAATAATTCTTATTCTCTTGGTTAAATTACACCTAGCAGTTTAGTCAGATACATAAAGAAAAGCTGGTACATATGCCAAAAATGAATAAGTTTGAGCCGCTGATCATTGATACAGATTTTACTGCCCTGGAACTCCATGAATTCCAGTGGAGTTACTTCAGGTTTATACCATTTAAGCATGAAAATGTTTGGAATCACTTGTAAGGATTTTCTATTATTATCTGGGAAAATATTTACAAAGATGTGTTCTCCTGCTGTTTTATTGAATTGTATGCAGTAGTAATGGATATGTGGCTTCTGTCTCGAGCCCTAGTTTTCAGATTTTAGGGCTGGATAACTTTCTAACCATGAACTGTTTCAGAGCTAAGCAAGTGAAAGGCTGTTAGTGCTGTAGGGAAGTTTTATTGCCTTTAATGGTGCAGAATTTCCCCACTGACTTCACTGAGCAAGAGCACAGGGTACAAATCACCAAAGGCAGTTACCTTTTGTAAGAGCTTTTGTTGAATAGTTACAACTGTGGCCTGGAGTACAGCATTTAAAGTCTAAATGCTTCTTCTTGTGACCTGGTATAAGTCATATGTTGTTCCTTAGAAACCACCCCCTTGAAGAGCTTGTTTCTTTCCACTGGATATAGGGTGCTAAACTAAGTTTAGGTGGTGAAACTACACACTTGTGTTAAAAGTGGCTGGGGGTGTAGGTGCCTTAGAGAATTTAAGTATTACGAAGGACTTTGCAGATCTGTTCAAATCCATATTTTGAATGACTGAAATTTATTGCTGTCACATACTCATGAACATTATATCATCTTATGCCATTGCCTGCAAAGTCTTATGCTAACCAGAGTTGCCTAACCAGTACTCCTGCTGGGATGTCCAGGAGAAAAGAGGGGCTGGATGGCTGATAGACTGGTTTATTGCCTCAAGTCTTATAGCTATCATGGTGTCTGTGATCAAAAGTACATTTACAGTGCTACTCTCACAGGCAGTCCTTTTCTATCTGAATTTGATGATTTTGTTTTTAAGATGAAATCCAGTTTTATGCTGTGTGCACAGTAGGTAATAATAGGTCTTCTGGAATGGTCTTAAGTTATCTTATGGCATAATTAGAATTTTAAATACAAAAGTTCCTTTTTCAAACAATTACAGAGTCTTCAAAAGTCTCTCCTTGCTTTATTACATTATGAGTAAAACTTCTGTGTGAGGATGAAATAACAGCACATTTTCAGAAGCTGTGAACACAGTTTTTGAATAAAAGAGAATATAACTATAATAGTACTTTTTGATGATATAGAACTAACTAGAATGAATTAATAAATGGTTTTATTCACATAATTTTAAGTAGGTGTAGCATGGCTTGCTCTGTCAGTTAGCAGAGGCTGTGCTCTAGAGACATACCACCTCTTCTGCTGAGGAGTTGGACCAGTCTGGCTTTAATTAGTTTTACCATGCTCTTTGTTTCCAGTGTTGGCAGGATTATGGGAGTCTGCTATGCCTAAAGAGGCTTTTCTGTGCAGGGGTTGTCCTTAAAGAGCAGATGTTCCTTTAGATTTTAGGCCAGCAAATACAAAATCTGAGTGGCCCGAAGTGTCTTTTTAACAGTACTGGAACTAGAAGTGGAGAAGAAGTAGATCCAGAGTCATGGAGTCAAACCTGATTCTGTGCAGCAGCTTTTCCTTAGCTACATCCAGCAGATCCTGGGCAGAGCTGAGAATAAAAAAAAATAAAAGCAATAAACATGTTAATACTGGTAATATTGCCTGTTCTTTTGGCACTTAACTTTCCTCTTGGAGAAAAGCCAGCACATCTTCTGTTTTTTTCAGTGTTATAGATTCTCTTGAGATGCTACATACTCAGGTCAGGCTTTGTGATTTGTGTTAAAGTAGTAGAGCTGAGAGTAAATCTATTAATTTATTTCCATATAGGAAGTAAGAATCTGAACACTTACTGCTGTTGCTGAATCAGTAAACAGAGATTAATAAATACTGCCACTCTGCAGATTTTTTTTCTGCAGACAGCACCTGGAATAGTCTTACAGGTATTTGTAGGACATCAAGTATGAGTGAATTCAATGTAATTTTAAACTTGCAGACTTTCAGGTAACAGTGTAGAAGAAAACAGATATTACAGAGGTTTTTATTGTAGTTCTGAAGCTGGAGACTTAAAACCATTTTGGAGTGACTAAGTTTTGCTGTGAAAATAAACATTTTTCAATTGCAGATCAGGGTGATTTTGAGAAACAAGTTTAGCTGCTGCACAAAGGTTATAAAAAACCTGCAAGGGTTATAAAAAATACCACATATACAAGAGACCAGAAGTGAAGTATTACAAAGGTGAGAAATAAAATGAGTAAGCCAGGAATGAAAAAAGTTATAGTCTGGCTAGAAGGTAAGTGTTGAGTGGTCTAGGCATCTGCACAATGCAGATGGGACTGATGTATTGTAAGCTTTTGTACATATCGAGAACTACTCAAAATTACGAAGTTTATTGCTGTGTATTATTTTCTGTGAGTACTGTTAGCAAAATTCACAGATGGATTCAAGAGAGAACTAGATTTGTTCAGAGAGATGGATGTATGATGTTGATGGACTGAAAATTGTCAGTAAAGGAAAAGCTGGGAGGAGAGACAACTTACTGAGTGGCACAATGCTGCAGGAGAGACTAGTAATTGGAAGGCTGTCAGTGACCAAGAGTTAGAAGAATGAAGCAAAGCACAGTACAACTTTCTGGAAAAATAGGGAGTGACACCATTCCAGATCTAAGCCTGGGAGACTTCAACACTGTCCATCAGAACAAGTGCTAATTAACAGATCCCACCTTGCTCTAACTGGAGCACTGTAGAATTCACCCATTTCTTGTCTCCTGAGCCTGAGCACCAAACAGGTGACTGTGACTGCACTGATATTTGTTATTAGCTGGTACATTCTTTAGACAGTAGCTCTGGTGCATGTGATGAGTCCTGATTAGGTCATACATAAAAGAGGTGATGAGGGAAAGAACCTGGGGACTATTATCTGTTTTCTCTAATAAAATAAAGCTAATATGAAGGCAATCTATTTGATTACTCACATAATCTGAGTCTTGTATGATTTGATTTCAAAAGCAGAAAAGGAAGTAGAAGTGAAAGAGGAACAGGAAAAAACTAAAGGGGAAAAAGCATGAACAATTAAAAATGTGGCTCTAGCATTTTAACTGCAAAATGAAGCAAATGAAATTTCAGTCTGGATTTTTTGAAGGGATTCAAAGACCTCACAAAGTTACAGAAAGGAAGGGTTTTTATTAAGGTAATGGGAATCATTATACTGTGGTTTTGGGAAGCATTTCTGAGTTTGCTTAAGTGCAAAATAGATAAAAGAGGATGTATATAAGAACTTAAAGAGATCAAGCAGCAATATAGGGGGAATTAGGATTGTCCAGCTTTTCCAACTACTCCTTTTGACTAAAAGGAAAATGAGGAGGAGCAATACAGCCAGTTAGTATGATCATATTAGTCAAATCACTAAATCTAGAAGAGTCTGTTTGGAATGGGAAATACACTTGGAATGACAGAGTTGTGTTTTAATAATATATCAGCTGGAAGGTGAAGTTATCATGGCTGAGGTGGAAAGACAACAAGAGAGGAGGGAAAAGTGGCTATTCTACACCAATAGGTCTGAATAAAATTGCATTTGGGTGTTATTTAACTAAAATAAAAAACAACCCATGTTTATAATCCTGGCCTATTTCAAGACTTTGTTACCAAAACCAGAAGTTAATATCTTTGAGCTACTCTTTTTCATCCTGGTTCATAGACAGGCAAACAAAAAAATTTGTGTTAGTGACTCCCTTGTCCAAAGGAGAACAAAACTGCAACAACTAACTTAAATGCAGAAGAAACAGGAACTTTGTTAGGAAGAACATTATTTATATCTATTTCTTTTTTAAAATACCTTGAATGCATGACAAATTGTCAATATCAAAAGCCATTAAGGCCATGAGCAGGTTATGTATCTGTTCTGTACACAAATCTGTCTCTTTGGTTATCGCCATGCTTTAGGATAGTCTAGACACCAAGAGAAATCTTCTACCTCTCAAGAATTACCTGAACCAGTAGGAGGCATAAAGAGAGAAAATTCTCACTGTTTGGGTAGTGTTTGCTCCTTGAACTCTCCATCTTGTCTAGATGGAAAGATGCAGTATGTTGGATGGAAAAAACCTGTGGACAGGACCTGAGCCACAGGCAGCTATTGGACCTTGGGGACTGCATTATTGAGAATGGGACTGATGTGAGGTAAAGAATGTACATAATCTCAGGAGAGTGCTTGGTGGGACAGAGGAAAGTTAAATTTCGTGGTGAAGGTGTAATGATGTTGAACAAATATGGAGTGTGAGGTAGTGTGAAGATACCTGGTGTTCTTGTCCTCAAAAAGGCAACATTTCCTGAAGCATTCTCACTTAGATCAGCTGTTTATTAAATGAGGTGTGTGCAGCTTGGGAAATACACTGTAAGGAATAGTTCTGTACTTTGTAAGATCGTTCCCTCATTGTTCACTAACCTGTTGTCATCACTACAAGCTCTGACCTAGACCTCTCATTAATCATAGCTGAAGAGTTTTGTAGTTCTCACACCAGGGAAGGAAGTCAGGGTTTTAGTTCCCAGCAAAATTCTTCTGTTCATAGATATTTTTGTTACTTTTATGGGGAAAAGGAAAATTAGCTTTCTGCTCCTCTCTCCTTGAATAAACTTGTTCCTTTCTGTGGAGTGCAGATATCAGCAATAGTAATGGTAAAAGAAAGTTCAACAATTGCATTACTCAAATTTCTTGTGTAAAAAAAAATTAAACTAAAAACTGAATGTTTGCAAAACAGAACAATACAAAAATGCTAAAAAATCAATCATGAGACAAGGTAACATGCAGAACTAGGTACATTCTGCTTTTGGTTGCACTGAAAGTTCTGGATGATGAAACTAATTTCAGGTTACTCTAGATTTTTATTTTTACAAGAATAAACTCTACTACATTTACTAAATCAGTTGCCTTCACATATCAAAAATTGAAGAGTAAAATACTCTGTTTTTAGGTCTTATAAATTCCTGATTGTGCAGAATTCAACACACTGAGTTGGAAATTAGAGTATGACAAGTGCAGATTTATGAATCTAATAGTATTGCGATCTTAGATTTAGTTTTTGCTGTTGATTTAACTAAATACTATTAAAATATTGTATTTTTATGTATATAAGAATGCTTCTTTAAACTATTTTGCATTGCTGAGCTGACAGGTACTTAGCATATCAAAGCAGCAGTGTGGTTGTAGTACCCTGTTTAAATTACACTGGGACATAAACAGAAAATAAAAGAAGCCATATATTTTTCTTGAGAGGTCTGCATTTTTTAAGCTCAGATCTAAAAAGTGTTTCCAAAGCCAATGGTAAATTGAGGATATTCTGTGCTGTAAGAGGTCTTTTTTTGGTTGCATGACTCTTCATCCAAAAACTTTTTAAAGTTTCTCAACGAACTCCATCAAGAGGTTTTCTATTGAAATCTAATGTGTTCTGTCACATCTTTTGCCTAAAGAATGAGAACTTGGCTAACCATAGCCAGAGGCAGGGCAGCAGAAGATGTGTACAGTGACTCTAAGTGGAAGTGAATGACTCTGACTGCCCAGGCATGGGGTGGGAAGGGGAGCTCAGCTCCGGCTGAGGCACGCTAGCAGGGTTGTCTCATTCCCTAAGGATGTCCTTTGTGACCCTTCTCCTTCCCTCTCCCTGGGCAAGAGGCCCCAGCAGGCAGGAGCAAGGACAGGGGAGGATGGCAGATCTGGAGGCAGGGGCTTAAACAGGGCTGTCTGTGCTTTCCCAGCAGCGATGGGGGACGGAGCAAAAGCCTCGTCTCGCATCTGCTCTTGAAGGGGGGCTGCTGTGGGGCAGCACACCCCTGTGCATGCCAGGGAAAGAAATGCTCTTGTGCAGATGAAGATGGCAGAGAGCACTTCTGCTGTGGTCCCTGGATCCTCTGCCTGTCCACACAAACAATGCAATTTGTCTGCTCTCCAGACGTTTATTTTTTGAGTGAAAGGAGGGCTGAGCACTCACAGGACAGTAAAGCAGAGAAATTAACAGGATGCCTAGAGAACTAATAATGTCATGTGGAACTACTCCTGATTTTGTTACCAGATAAAAAGTGGCTGAGTCAATTAAACAGCCATCAGACCATCCAGTGCCTGGCTGGCCTCAGTGACTGTAGTTTGCATGAAATCCAGTTTTGAATGCACAGACATCACTCTTGTTAAGATAATTTGGACATCACTCTTGTTAAGATCATTTATCCAGTTAATGCAAACTGGAGCTCATGTTGTCCCTCTTAAGAATCAGGCTAACAATGAAATAGCACCAAAGACTTTTCCACCCAGGCATCATCCCTTTAGTTCAGCTTTTGGATTTGAGTCCTTTCTAAAAATTCTGGAAGATGCCTACATTTTAATGCTGTTCATTTTTTCCTGAAAGGAGAGATGGGTGCTTGCAGGTGCACATTGTGTGTAAATGTCAGCGAGAGAGAGGTGGCTGGTTCATCACACAGGTGTCTGTGCAATGCAGCAAACCTCTCAAGTTGGTGGAAACAAATTACACTCAGCACTGTGCAGTGCAAATGAGCTTTCTTTTCTTGGCAAATGAGAGGTTTTTTAGTACATAGATATTTAAGTGGGACTTTTTTGGAAGTCAAGCCAACAGGCTGTGTGAGGACAGGCTGAAAAAGGGATGTGAGGCACAGGCAGCAGCTGCATCTGTCCTGTTGTCATTGCTCAGCCTTTCACCTTGCACGTGCTTACTATATTGTAAAAATAATTGTAAAATGGTAACAATTTCTTCCACCTCTCTTCCCCTGTAAAGTGCTGAGTGGCAAAGTAGTGTCTGGAGAACAGTCATTTTCATGGTTGAGGAGAAGAAAGGAAGATAAGACCCAGGAAAACACTAATGAAGGGGCATTATCCTTGTTTCACCTTGGTGTTAACAAAAGCCTTAACAAGCCTGGAGCCTGAGTGCAGAAAATGTGCTGGTAAGTGTGTGACCAGCCCATGCACACCTGCTGCTGCAGCTGGGTGGGAAGGCAGGAGCTGCTGGAGGTTCCAGTGTTTGGAATGGTTGGCATTGCTGAGGCTGTTGCACTCAGCAGTGGCAGAGCACGGCTGGGGGAGAGAGCAGGACACCAGCAAGGAGCAAAGCCCTGGGATGGTTCTGTGGCTTAACCCCAGTAGACAGCAAAGCAACACGCAGCTGCTTGCTCATTCCCCCATCCGTGGGATGTAGGGGAGAATCAGAAGTGTAAAGTGAGAAAATTTGTGGAATGAGACAAAGGCAGTTTAATAATATTTAACACCACCCCACCCCCACAGCAAAACAAAGAGTAAAAACAAAGGAAGTAAAAAACAACAAAGAGGAAGGGACCCCTCCCTCTCTTTTCCCCCCCCACCGCCAAGAAACACAAATGATGCAAAAGCAAGCAATTTCTCACCACAAAGTAGTTGGTGCCCAGAGCAACATCAGCCTCCACCAGCCTCCACCTCTGCCCAGTTTTATTGCTGAGCATGATTCTGTATGGTTTGGAATTTTTCTCTGGTCAGCTGAGGACAGCTGCCCCAGCTGTATCCCCTCACAGCCCCTTGTGCATCCCCATGCTCCTCACTGGTGGGGTGGAGTGAGAAGCAGAAAAGGCCCTGCCTCTGTGTAAGCCCCACTCTGCCATAGCCGAAACATCCCTGGGTTGTCAACACTTTTCATCACCTATCCAAAACACCACCCCACACCAGCCACTATTGAGAAAATTTAACTCTACCCCAGACAAAAGCAGTGCAAATTGTTAGGGATGCTGAAGCACTGCATTGGACCCAATTAGTTCTCCCGTGCTCTAAGGATAGGTTTCAGTCTCTGGTGCTCTGTTGTGTAGGAGAAAGAATGAATCAGTGCTTGCTCCAACACTGGTCCTGATCCTTCAGCCAAGGCTTGCACAAATCTCTACCCTCCAGGTGGTGACATTTTTTGATGTACATGAGCGAGGGGAGCTAGTGTAATTAGAAGAAAAAAACCTGAAGGAGAACTAATTAATGTAGTAATTTTTTTCTGGCTTTGTTAATGAGGAAATGGAATTGGGAAACAGAGATACTGTATATGAAACACTTTGACAGTTTAAAAACTGTTAGCTGCATCTAGTGAGACTGCTTAATTTTTAGTACTAATAGCAAAGCAATTCCCAGAACAACAGTTCTCTGAGCTGCAGTGGTACTCTGGGGACGCTGCTGCTGTTTGTAACAATATTACTCCTCTTAGTCTTTTTTTTTTTTTTTTTTTTTTTTTTTTTTTTTTTTTTTTTTTTTTTTTTTTCCTCCCTTTTTTTTTTTTTTTTTAAGTCTCATCACTCCCCATTTATTGTGATACTTGCTGTGTGTGATGAGGACAAGGGAGGTTCCTGTTTGGCTCCTGGATATCTCACCACATCTCAGCCAACTCTCCCAAGGAACAGCTGCCCCCTCCATCCCCTCGTGCCGCTAATTCAGCAGTCACCAACTTTCACCAGTGTCAAAGGCAGGTGAGGGACAGATCACTGATGACTTTTCATGCAATGAAAAACATCTAAGAAAGAAATGTGTATAAATGACTATCCTTTCCCAGGATTTTACACAATGCTCCATACAACAGTTGATAACGTTAGGTGAAAGTAGCACAGTTTGAAAGGACAGCACCTAGTTTTGTAGCACTGACCTTTTTTGCTGTAGTACAGGTTTTTGTAAAAAGTTGGTTGAAGAAAACTGTATATCTGCTTCTTACCCTGAAGCAAAAATGAACAGACAGATGAGTTGGTACATGAATTTTCTTTTACCTTTATACTTTGTTATCAAAATGTTATAATACAGCACGCACTCACATTTTTTAATGCAGGCATCTTGGTGTGGATCCATTTATAAACATATGTTTGTAAATACCAAGCTCACATTGAAGGCAATGCAGTTTGAGATGATCAAGCACACTCAGCTCTTGAGTAGATTTGATGATTTCCATGAGAACTCACATTTGTTTGTGTGTCCAACCACCACATTTTTTGTACAAAAGTAAATAGTTTCTTAAACACATATTTTATCTTCTCTCACAAATCTATAGCTGTCAAAATCCAGGCTGCACTCTAACGTGGTCCTCATTATGTCAGTCCTTCCTGTGGGCTAACATGCACATAAGTATCCACAGAAGGAGAAACCCCAGAATTTTCTGTTCTCCCATTTTTACTTGTTACAACCGAGTATTTACCCCAAAAGGTTCTGTACCAGACAGCTTCAATTACAAACATGGGCATTTGAATCTGTTCCTCACTGGGCCAAATTCAGAACCGATATTAACTCCAATTTGTCTATTGGGTTTGGGAAGAAGGTGGTTTCTTCCTTTTCTAAAGAGAAGTGGATCTGCTTTCAATGTAAAAATGTGCAGTGGTACAAATATTGTGCTTCTTGCAACAGATCTGAATTTGGCCTTGTGTGCAGACACAGTTTTAGACTGGATGGAAAATCCTTAATTACTGTATGCAATCCCTTGCTCTCAGATGAAAACAGGTTATAGAATTTATTTAATAAGCTTCCATTTACCCCACTTACGTATTTTTCCCCCCACTCTAATATTAGTTAGAGGACTGTTCAGGAACCCTTTCTTCCCATGGCTCAATATGTTCTTCTAAATCCAATCTTACATGTTCAGGAACAATTTACACCCATTTGTTCTCATGCCACCATATTCCTTTAGCTTAAATAGCCCTCTTTTCTCTGTGTGTTTACCTCTCCACAACATATTTATAGGCAGCAATCATAACCCTCATTGTTTATCACATCTCTATTTGCAACTTTAATTAGAAATAGCAGCCCTGATTTCTTCCTTTTTCTTTTTTTTTATAAAATAAAAGATTGATTATTGGATATTTGATGCCACCAATTTTCTTTCTTTTTTCCATGTTAATTTTAAATGGCATCAATTTGTTTAACTTGCTGCTCATATGGAAAAAAGAATTTTATGCCTAATTGGCTGCATTTTCATAGCTACACAAAGGGGACATTGCATAAAGGCAAAGCAATTGGATCCCCTGTCAAAACAAATTAGAAAGTATATTTTTGGTTCTTGTTAGTGTAACAAAAATACTTGAATCCTTCACAAGCTGTATAATCATTTGACCTATTTATGACCTCAGGTACACTTGGTTCACCTCCAAAGACCAAATGAAGTGATAACTGTAGCTAGTCAATAATCCAGGACTTAGCTGGCCCAGGAGACATTGGTGTTAGTGTCCTATGGGTGATGTCTAAATTAGATGGCAGTCAGGTATGTGTACACTAGAGTGGTCATTAGAGTGGGCAGATGTGCACAGCTAATGGTTTACAGTGGGGATTGCTGCAGGGGGAATTCCTTGAGAAAAAAGTGAGTTAATGTGAGACAATAGGCTATACAAAAGGGTGCTTTTCTGGGACAAATATTTTCAACATACAGACTAGTTATGAGTCATTGATGGACAAAATATGTGAATTATTAATTTAACATAAAACATAAAATTAATTGGGTGCATGAACGCCAAAACCATACAAAGGAGTCTTTTAATTCTAAATATGAAAAAAGCAAGAATGCAGCACAGAGCCTTATGCATAACAGCATAAAGCTCTACACATGTAAGCAAAAAATGTCTGTGATCTCACTGCAGCACTGAGAGCTAACCAGCATTACTCCCAGATCACAGAGAAAACTAAGTGCACAAGTGACCTATGTTCCAGCATCTATGCAAATCTCAGGCAGATGCAGAGATTTATATACACTTTACACACCCCTGAGGAAATACCCATTTTATACCACTGATGGAGCAGATGTATTTTCCTCTCTGAAATTTGCATAGAATCTGATCAGAACAAAGTGTTTAATGTATTCAACACAAGCACACACAACCCTTTAACTTTATCAGTAAACTGGAATAGAGAGCAGTGTTGCACCAGAACTAATTAGAGGGTTTATTGTATGCTATGACTGTACAATTGCAGGAGTGCTTTAGAAGAATCCTGTGCCATTCCAACTGCACTGGAAATTCTCATCCAGACAAAAATAACTTTTATATTGATGAAAATTGTGATGAAAAAGCGGCCAGTGAGAGATATTACAATTAAAATATTGAAAATTTTGATGTGGGTTTCCAGTATTTTCTCCTCCTCCCCGCTACTTCTTTTAACTTTGTGAATATGGAAGATAGAAAAGTGAAAAACTCTGGGCAAAAGTCATTCCCAAAAGTAAGCAGCCTAGTCTTTCTTCTGGATATTTTGTAACAGGAAAATGAATAGTATGCTGCAAAATTTGAATTTGTACTCATAATTGTTTTAGTGTCATACCATCAGAATAAAAGAACACAGTGCAGTTATGGTCTGTGTAATCCTGAACTATAAAATGAGATGTATATTTGAAAATGTGAAGGCATTTGAATATGTCTTGTGCCATGGTCATGGAAAATTATGTAAGAATCCATGAATAAAACATTTTTAGTACATAATCAGAGTAGAAACATAGGAAAAAAGGAACAAAACATGCAATAATGAATCAAGAAGGAAATTAATCCTTTAGTCTTTTTCTGACTTTGGATCATAGCACCCCAAGTAAAGCAGAATTACTCATAGTAATGTCCAGAGAAATACATAATTTACAACCTATCCACTGCAAAAATTTTAATCCTTAGGTTGATTTGAACCCTACAGATGGAGAAACTATTGTTAGCCCTTCTAAGCCTTTGATACTTCAGTGAGGAGATCCAAAAAGGGAGGCATTAGTGTCCATAGATTTAAATGCAGGATTAGCAAGATGTTAGTGTTGAATTCAGGACAATGAGAGCCAGCCTCACAAAGCCAACAAATCACTCATCCTGCCTCTGCCAGCAGCTGGAATAACATTGCAAGGAACACTGCTTGTTCCAAGGAACTTGTAGCTCACACAGTGACACAGATATTTGTCAGTCTAATGAAAGCCTAGGAGAAGGGAACATATAAATTGGAAATTATTTAGGTAGCTGAGTTATTGAGGGGTTAAATACAATACAATTATTTCTTCATGCCAAGTGATATGGCAGCTGATTTTGAGATACGACGTTTTAATGATAAATGAGTTCCTGAGATTATTCAGGATGTTATTGCTCATTGCCAGTGAGACAGGTTTGGTGCTTGTTAGCTGAAAACCCAAGATCTGTCAGAAGCAGGGTACTAAGATCATTTATACTGACTAATAAAAATGGAGTGTTCTCATTCTAGAACTGATTCTTACTAATATAATTTTGCAACTAGTGAAGTGATATGTAAAACACCTAAAATAAAGACTGTATTTCCAGACTCTTGGTAAGAACAGCCCAGCCCTTCTCAAACTGCAGACCTTTCTGCTTTTGAATTAAAAATTAAGTTTTATTTTGCTGATTTGTCTTCCTTTAGATAATCACCTGGAGATGCAGTAACTACAAACTAGGTTTTCTGCTAGCTCATAGGTTGGCATTGGTCCAGCGACTGAGTGAAAATACAGGGAGCTCCAGATCTGAGAATTCCCATCCCAAGCTGTATCTGACTGAGTTTAAATGGTTTTAGAGTTTTAAGAGCTTATGATTCTCCAAACTGTTTCCATGGATTTAATGCAGGATTGAGAAATTCAATTCCCTGGACAGAGACATGAGTTTTATGCTATAGAAACTGTGACTGATGGTGAAACAGAGAAAGGTTAATTAGTTGATCAGATTTGCTCTGAGTGTTTGCCATCCTTGAGAAATTCCATGATCTGGAAAAATAACTAAGTTGGTTTGGGGAATAGAAAGAGGGGCTCTGAGTGTTTCCCACTTTTAGGAAATTATGAAGAGTTTGTTTGAGAAAGAATATAAATATTTTATTTTAAAAATTGGAGATCTTGCAGAGGTCATAGTTGGGTACAAAAGACTGGTGTCTCCCTACAGGTAAGAAGGCAGTTTTGAAAGAATTTTGAATTCTGTCATCTACATGAACTGTTTTTCTACATTTTCTGATGGTGACACTTTCTATCTGAAAGCTTCTGCCTGCTCTCAGAATTGACGTAGCACTAAGGACAGACAAATAAACTGGATTGATGGCACAGTGCCCTCAAGTGCAGAGCCCCTGTGGTGAGGAGGTGGAAGAGAAAACTGGCAATGGTTTGGAAGAAAAAAATAGGCAGAGGCAAGATGAGAATTTTGAGAATTCAGAATTTCTGATAGAGGAGGTGCCGTGCTTTAAAAACTTGAGCATGGACAGATAGGCGTTACTAATTTTCACCCTTTTCTCCATTTAAAATGACTTTTTTAGCAGTTAAATTTTGCCTATGTAGTAAAGTTCACCAGCCTGTTACCTGACCACTGTTCAACTAAAGGAGGATCGCTGACCTAACATCTGGCTACCTTAACAGTGAGAACAAGGTCAATCCTACATGCTGGTATCTCTTCAGGAAATAGTTCTAGTCTAACACCAATGATTTCTATGTTGCAGCAACATTTTAACATCACTCTTCCTTCAGATTCCCTGTACCTATGTGATAAACAGGAGAGACACTGTGCCTGGGAGAACAGCATGAAGCAAGGCTGAGGGCAATAGTTGGGGCAGGGTGGATGAGGCTGCTGCTCAGCTCTGCTCCCTTGGAGATGGAGAGAGCTGTGGCACAGGGTCAGGATGCCCAAGGGCTCCTTTCTCCAGCAGGCCTGGCCAGTGGTAGCCCAGAGGAAGTGGTGATGCTCATCCTTCACCTACTGTGCATTAGAGCTAATGAAAACATCAAACAGGAAGAAGGAGAAGCACAGAAGTGGAAAGAGCATGATGGAAAGAAGATGCAAGCGTGCCAAGAGGAAGAATCTCCTGATGGAGCAGGAGATGAGAAGTGAAACCCACGTCTGTGAGCTCCCTGGTTGTCTTCCTTGCCTGAAAGACCTCTGCAGATGATAGGATCTTGCTGTTCTGTTCTGGAAGCAACAAAAACATTTCAAGTTTGTTTTCTTCTGGGAAAAAGAGAGATAATGTATGTGACTGTAGAAGGCGTTTAGGGCACTATAGCTGCCTGGGAGAAGCTCATCTTCATCCATATGTGGTGCCAGGTTACTATCTGAGAGCCTTGACCACATGGCTGTGCCTCCCGTGCCAGTTCAAGGAGTATTTCGCATTTCTGAATATTCAGCTTTTTTTTATAGAGATTGAAGCATCTTCAGAGAGGCAAGCAGAGGCTATCTATTCCCAGAGACACTTCTGAAAAATTCAGCTCTAAGGCTCTTTTAAGTGCTCATGTTTTTTCTTGGTCAGACAGAGCAGGTCTGGAAGCTGGAATTTTGCACAATTCTTGGCATCCCCACTACAAAGGCAGAGTCAGCATCCTTCTTCCAGTTTGACCAGAAATTTTATCTTGCTGTTGGAAAAAGATTTTCTGGCAGAAGTTTGCTGATACTCAGATAAACTCCATGAAAACTTTTTTTCTGTAGATGAAGTAGTGTGTTCCAACTTCTCTGCCATAAAATTTGCTGCTAAAACATTATTTCACAGAAATGCATCCTGTACTGGAGGTTTGCAGGGGAATTATTGCAGATTTCTACCTGGCAAAGACTGGATTGAAAACCTAGGAAAAGCAATGAGAGTTTTCCCTTCAACCTATCCTCCCTTCAGCGCATCTTTCAGTGCAGTCATACAGTTTGGTGGGAACCCAGAAATTCCTGGTTGCTCTTTAAAATCTCCTTCCCAAAATAGGCTT
This sequence comes from Rhabdornis inornatus, assembly GCA_013397075.1. Classification (NCBI taxonomy): domain Eukaryota; kingdom Metazoa; phylum Chordata; class Aves; order Passeriformes; family Rhabdornithidae; genus Rhabdornis; species Rhabdornis inornatus. The sequence continues at coordinate 1,793,782 of VWZS01009400.1, read as the reverse complement.
AGTTTACTTGAAATGAGTCAATTAAATTAGCAGATTATCTCAGCTAACTGAGTTCTAAACTTCTCAGCTTTCTTTGCAGTCCTGAGGGCAGCCTCACAGATACTGATCACACTGGACAGGAGATGGTGGCATTGGGTGGATGGGCAGCTCATGCCAAAAGAGAGCACCTAGCTCAACTTGTCAGTGATTTCAGCCTTCAGGATGGATATTATTGCTGCAAGTGCAGCAGCTCCTCTGGGAAGAGTTATATGCACATTATCCACTGGAGGCTTTTTTAAAATTAAAATTTGTTCTCCAGGGAGACTCTAACAGCACACAAGGATGCTGGGGAGGAGAAAGTCTATAAAGAAATGCAATTGGTCTGAGAGGAACTATTTTCCTATTGCATGCTCCTTCCTTTCCTCTATGGCTGTAGCCTGGACTCGCTGTCTAGTGCAGGAACTGACCACGGGGCTGTAGAGTCTGAGGTGCTGCTTGACCCCACTGACCAAGGGGGCTCAGCCAGGAGCTCAGCAGCCACCAGCTCTCTCCAGCTGGCTTTCCATGTGGTGGGAACTTCAGCACGAGGTCTCTGTGAGCACTGTGTGTGCGTTGGCACCAAAGGAGACACCAACATGGTGTTTGGAGTATAAGCAGGGCTTTGCTGCCTGCTTTGTCCCACCTTTGTATTAAGAATGGGAATGAAGAAATCGAGCTCTCTGACTCAGGCTTCAATTTCTGATCTAAAACCAGCTTCTTCTCTGTTTCTCTTCTAATTAGTCTCACAGAGAGGTGCTGGAATTGTTGAAAAGGTCCTGGAGGGAATAATAGTGTACATATGCCTTTTGCCCAAAACATGAGGGGAAAAACCCCTCCTGTTTTGGCATTCCTGGAAATGTGCAAATAATTCTTTTATTGGTGTTTAGACACAAATGATCTTTTGAAGCTTAGAACATACAAGGCTACTGCCTCTTTTTTTTTTAGGCAGGGGGGACTGTGGACAAAGAATGACAGGGTAAATAAAGAGAGGGCATTTGGAACTGAATGCACTCCTGGGATCTCTGGGAGTATGTTGGTACCAGGGGCTTTTCCCATGGCAGCTCTGCAGCTTTTATCTGTTTTCAGCACAATTACAGTGGATCTGCAGGGACTTTGAAAATTCCTGTTTAGGCTTGAACTGGGGAGCTGTCTGATTGCAGAATTGATTTCTGCCTTTCTAAAATTTCTGGCTGATCATCCCATTAGTTAAAGTGTGTGGAGGATATGAAACGGGAAGCTACAGAAAACTAGGCAAGCCATGCTTCTTTTTTGCTCCCTCTGATGGCTCATTCTGCACCCTTTGTGCACACACAGTTTTTATGCTGGCCAATTGCAATCTTGAAAGTGACAATAATAATTCAGGTCATAGCCTAATAAAGCATCTATAAACATTCATATCTTCTGGCATGTGAATAACCCTTTTGAACATCAGGAGTTTTATTACCTTGCTGTTTTTGTGAATAAGAGATTTTCCATGTGTCTCAGAGGATATAGTGATTAAGTAAACTAATAAGAGAAGAGAAAACCAGTTTTGAAAAGTTTTTTGTTGTACCAAGTGGGTAAAAGATCCTAGAACCATAGCATAATTTGGGTTGGAAGAGACCTTTAAAGGTCACCTAATCCAACATCCAGCAATGAGATGTTCAACTAGATCAGGTTGCTCATATATGTCTATCCATTTGATTTTATGTTTCAAATTTATTAGGAATCAATATAAAATATTAGGTATATTTATATTAAATATCTTTATTTTACACACTCGCTACAGAAACCTAAGGGGAGTGTTTTGATCAATATTTCCATATGAATTTCATTAGTCATGGAAACCAATTAGTTCCTAGCAGTATCTGTAATACAGATGCTTTCCACTGGGAACTTTGATGAAATTTAGCTCATTTCTCATAGGTCCCTTGACACCCATGAGAACAGCAATATCTTACAGGGCCACTACTGGCCCAGAGTGGCAAGGTCGTGATGAAAGTTGCCGCCTCCTTCTTTGTCCTGTCTTTGTCTCATGAAAAGGAATGAAGGAATAAAGATTCAAACCTCTGGATTTTGCAGTCTCTAGAAATGCCCAGTTTTCTCATTATGATGTGCTGTCGATAGAACACAATTTACTAAGACAAAAAGATATTAGACATAAATCCATTTTCAACCAGCACTTCCTCACAAACCTGATTTCTTGGAAATTGTGATTGACTGGCAATCTTGCTTATTTTCTGTAGTAGCATTTGAGTTTCTTTATTTAGCAATTGTATGTTTTTATTTGAACTACAAATAATTTCTTGCCAATTATGCTGATGAAGTATGAAGCTCATTCACAATTCCTCTTTCAGATTCCAGTTCAGTACACAATAATCTTCAAACTACCTACGGTTGGATTGTCAAGGTAGAAGTAGGTTATTTGTTGCTGACATGATTTGACCTACATTAGAAGGAGAAAAAAATAATTTCCCCTTTTTGCTGGTTCCATAACCCGTATTTACAAAAATGTGTGAAGTCCATCCTTAAGGAAAGAATTTTGTATCTCAGGCCAAATAGTGTCACCATAACTTCAGTTAGCTGACTTCACTGCAGAATGTAAGAGGAAATAATTTACTCTAGTACTGGCAAAAACATATTTTGATTTGAAATTTGTATGTGCATATATGTCCTTCAGAGGAGCTGATTCAAAAGAAAAAGAAAAAGACTAGCTAGCAGCCTGAAGGACAGGGAATTCCCTTGGGCTGATAGCAGCCATGGTTTGAGCACTGTAGACTGGAAAAAGATTTAAAACACAAATCTCTTACTATTCAAGCAAACGCTTTAACCATGCCTAAGGTGACTGGTGTTGGCACTACTTACTCCAGCATTTTTTTCAGTATATATTTCCAAGGTTGATGTGTTCAGAGATGAACCCAGTGCTGCTGCTTCTCTGTGTCAGGTGTGGTCTGTTTGCCCCAGGTAGAGGAAGCCATGGCACCCCTTGTACCATCTTATTAAATTACAGCAGTGTTTAGGCAGGACATAGGAATGAATCTGTTCAGGCTTTGTTCTTCTGAGTAAGAGCAAATGTCTGTGTTTAGGGGTCTGGTTCAAAAAAAACAACCAACCCACCAACCAACCAAAAAGTGTGGACAGGGCTAGAGAATGCTGGGACACAAGACTTTTTAATCACCTTCCCAGGCTTGCAGCTGCCTGGATCCCAAGCTTAGCTGAGAGTTTATTCTTTTTTTTATCTACATTCTACAACTGAGTATTATTGCACTTGGCTTTGTGCAGTTGTCATACATTTACACTATGAACTGTCTGAGAATAACCCTCTGGTAAAAACCTGTTCTCACTACCAGAAAAGTTACTCTGGGTGGACACTGGTGTGACTAAGGCCAAAATTTATCTTTTGAGAATTTAGAAGCAAACTTGTTTTTGCAGTGAAAGTCAGTTTGTATTCTGGAAACTTAAAAGCTGGTATAGAGTTGGGGCTTTAGCTATCAGGTTTTTTTTTTGGCTGGTAACCAGCCAGTTACTTAACACTAATAAAACCATGTGAAACAGTTTTTGCTGAAGTTCTGGTTACAATTGTCTTTGAATAGTATTTAACTAGAAAGATAAGCCCTCTGCAACTGCAGACCAAGGTACCCCTCAACATCAGTATGAGAAAATGGTTCTCTACTGTAACTCTGAATATGATTCTGAGACAGGAATAATTCAAGAAGGTAAATAATTAAACCTCCTAAAACTGCAGTTTCACTTTCTCAGTCATATTGTGCCTTGCATGATTTTTGAGGACTTTCACGAGAGAAATGAAGCTACTTGATGTGCTAAGGGGTTAATCAGTTGGGTTTTTTAACAATTCTTAACCACAATGAAAACATTTTAGCACCTAAGAGGAGAGATTGTGGGTGAAAAACAGAAGATACATGATTTATCACTCCCCTCACAAATAAAATTTATTCATTGCATCCACCAGCCATCACACAGATGGTCAGAAAATTGGCTTTGTGTAGGGATGTGGATTCAGGCATGAATATTAATATGAGACAGATGTAAACGCATATTAATATGCATTTGCTTTGCATGGACTGACATTACAATATTTTCATTAAAGAAACCGCATTTGAAATGGAAAGTATAGGTCACCTTTTTAAAACATAAAATAGTAGGGTACAATGTATTTGCACCTTCCAGGAACAACAGAAACAATGGAACAAATTTTTTATTTTAAAAAGAAAGAAGCACATGTGACTTTTCACTTAGAAAAATATGTTGGATGCAGCACAACAATTAATAAATTAGGAAAACATCTCTCACTTTGTGGTTAAAACACATTTCCTCCCTTTTGCCTGCCTTGTTATGCTGGCAGTAATGCACGTCGTAAAGTCGGGGTGATAGATACCGGCCTTCAGATCAGCATACGGTGAAGTTCAGCTAAGTTAGGTAGACTGACTAAACTCATTCTGTCTCAAAATGCACCTCTCAATATGTTGTTGTTTTTCCAATGGCAGCAATGCATAAAACCCGTAAGATTTATGAAGATACAGTATTTCATGTGGGGTTTTTTGTAAGGGACAGCATTGATGTTCACAGCACCATCCACATCTGTGCATTGTTAGTATTTGCTCAATGTTAGAATTTTGCCATCGCCCAAAGAGAAACACAGTGTCATTATACATGTCACATTATAAAAGACAATTTCACAGATATCTGCTAAGCATTTTTTTTTGCAAAGGTTCTGTAATGGAGATACAGTTTCAAAGGGAAAATTGTATTTATTTTATTCGTATATGAAACATTCTGGTGCATTCTAACTGGTAGCTGTAACACTTGAGTTTTTGAGAAAACAGTTTTATAGTTACACACATTTGCAAGGAGAGGTTGTTGAAGTTAAGCTGAAAGGTATCAGCAGGCTGTCCAGTGTCTTGTCAGATGCCATGCACCTTTTGAATGCAATTATGTGGTTATAAATCTGTGGAAGCACCTGGCTGGCTTCTGCTTGCGTTGTAAACGAGTAGGTAGCCCTCTGCATCCTGCACGTGCAGTTGTGAACGCAGGGAGCCTATTCTGCCCTCCACAACTGTATACTTCAAAGATGGCACAAGTGCTGGTGCAAACAAGATGGAGCTTTTTGTCCCTGTGGCTAGCAATGAAAACCCTGTCTACAAGACGGGGATAATCGTTACACTGCTGTGAATTGCTCCGGGCAATGAAACCCACAGTGTATTATCGGCCAAGCCCCACTGCTGGCTGAGCGCAGGATGCGGCGCAGAAGCCGCAGCCCGGTGGCTCCTTGTGCTCTTCCCTTCAGTAAGCTGCCGGGGCTTGGCAGAGGAGCCTCCAGCTCTGCTTTGGGTGTGGTACCTGCCCCGTAAGGACATGGGCTTGGAAAGGGCTCTGCAGAGAGAGCTGAAACACCTTCGTGCAGCCTGTGGATTGCCCTGGGGAGGGCGCATTTTTGCTTAGCTTTCTAGAGCAGCCAATCACTCCGGTTGGCACAGTGAGAAGGGGGTAGTATGTGGTGCTCCAGTGTTTTGGAAACCTCTATGAAAACAGTAGGCTGTTAGCTCTTCATGCTGCCAGATGCCAATGGAGCTGTTCTGCATTTCTTGCAGTAGATGCTGGGTAAATAAATGTGGACTCTGTGACCTTTGCTCCAGCCCTCCCAGGTGCTTGAATGACTCTGAGGTTCCTCTGCACGTGTGTGTGCACATATGTCAGTTTAATGATGGAAGGGGAGAAGGAAAGTTTATACTTGTTTTACTTCTGCCCCTCCTCCCTTTTCAACTTCCTAAGTTTCAGAAAGTTTCTCACAGAAGACTGCTGTGTAGCTCCTGGGAGTGTGCTGCCCTTGTTTTCCCCGTGGCTGACTGGCTGCAGCTCAGCTGTCAGTCAAACAGAGCATCTCCAGAAAGGCAGTGCAGGGGGACCCTGCTCCCGGCTCATTATACACTTCTGTCGAGAGAACAGAGGAGATCTCACTCACACAATGTGTTTTGTATCACAGGTAACGTCCTCAAATTCCCAGTCATAAATCTTACTAATTCAATATTCTGTGGTCTGATTCATCTGGCAAACTAGGAGAGGTTTCAGCAGATCTGGCAGCTCCCAGCAATACTTTTCTCTCATGACTTCACTCTCCAGCCCCATANTTTTTTTTTTTTTAATTAAGATATTTTAGTTTGTTGAACAAGTCTAGCTTATTTGTCTTTTATCAGCTGAGCATTCAGTTGTTTCTCCCTGGCATGTCGAGTTGTCATGAGGGAGTCTGATTCCTTGTGTCTCACACATGGCAGGACTCTGGCCAGGTGGACTTTGAGAAAATAAGTATGGTCTCCTGTTGTTTGCATTGTTTGTTTTCTAAAAGTGTTCAATATTCACATTTCCTATCCAAGTGCCAGTTTTCATTTACGTGTAGCACAGGTTGGGCAATGAAAGGTGGGAGATAGACACAGGTATGACAGGGCCCTGCTACCAGAGAAGATCTCGGCCCTCTTTTTAAGTGACAGGAGGCTTCTGTAAGAAGTGAGGCTGTGTTTAGCTCATTAATCCCCCCATATATACATGTTAATAGGCCATATACTACATGTTATATGATGGAAAGCTTAGTGTTGATGACTTGTCATCTTGAGAGGTGTATTTCCACAGTTAAATGTGTTCTGATATTTTGAAAACAAAAAATAAGAGTGTGGTATGTCTAGGTTGTGGTACCTGTAGTACCTCCTTTGGGGGAAAAAAAGAAGCTGGCTGAAGGCCAAAAATTAAGTTTCCACGCAACTGAAATAATTTAAAAAATATCTTTCTCTATTTACTTTTCATTAGTAGACAATCAATGAAGAAGAGAAGAGAGCTGGGAGGTGCATCTGCATGTGATCACTTGCTTTGCTTTTTAAACTACATGAAGAGTTCCAATAAGATTGTTTTCAAGACAATGGTGCTGGAGGTTCCTTGAGTCCTGTTGGATCAGACGTCAGTTATCCTCATCAAGATATTTTTTTTTCTGTCCTAGCAGCAGTTTGGAGCAGTGGGGACTGCAGTATTCACCTCCATCCAGAATGACTGTTTAGGCTCTTCCAGGCAGTTTGTTGGCTTTGCCTCTGACTGAGCAACTTTATCTTGCTCTACCCAATAGCCTGCATATCTTTTAGCTTCTGTTCCTTGTACCAGTTGCTGTTCTCTACTTATATGCTGCTCTTTGCAGTGTTAAGAAGTCAAGCTCTGTTTCTCTCTTTGTGTAAAATACAGATTTTTAAAACCAGTGTCGTTGTGAGCAATGCCTTGGAGAGCTTATGGGTGCCAATGATGCCCTGGCATGCTAGTGAGGGCCAAGGACCCTGATGGGGCTGCACTGGCCATCAGAGGATGTGTATCTCAGTGCCAGGCTCTGTGGGGCTCTGCACTGCTTCCCTCTGGATCCTGTGAGGAGTGTGCTGGCAAGATGGGACACTTGTACAGAGCTTTAGTCTTTCCTTCTATTTTATTGCCTTGAAATTACTCTCAAGCCATTTAAGCATAAATAAAATATTCACAACGCCAAAAACAGATAGCATCCCCAAAAATGTTTATAGAGTATTGAAAAATGGGAAACTATGATACCTCTGTGGGGTTTGTGTGGGAAGAGCCTTCCTATGGGTGAGCCCTGGTGTGGGTCTGCCTTTCTGCAGGCAGGTGCTGCTCCAAGCCCTGTTAGCCAGTGCCTGGCCCCCTCACCTCCAGGCACTGCTCTTTAGCTTGTTGGTGGATCAGGATGATTAATTTCTGTCCCAGACTCACTTCTTTCTTAGAGGACAGACAAACAGACTATTTCTCTGAGTTAATGCAGCTGCTGCTTCCCTACCTAAAAGATGTCAAGCCATGGTCCCTGTTGCTTAACTGATCACAACCATTCCTGATTCAGTGGAAGTGAAGTCTCCCTTGTTCCTTTGCAAGCCCCTCTGGGCAGTAATTGATAAATTTTGATATAAAATATGACTTTCACTCAAACTTACATCTTAACTGCATCTGTACTTTGTCAGGCACACTCTTACAAATATCTAAATGGTTGTGTAGTCATTTCATGGTGAAATAGTCTTGGGATGATTTGACCTCAACACTTTTTTTTGTTGATACATACAGAAATAACCATGTGTTTGTGGTTCAAGTCAGCCAGGATTGTTTTCTGTCTGCACTGGATTTTCGAGGACAGATGGCTTCCAACGTCTAGAGCACAATTCAAGTTAAAACTGGAGAGGAAAGTAGTTTGATTCTTTGCAGGAATTACTGTCTAAACAGAACCTGACTTCAACAGATTTCTATGCAAAACCCTTTGATTCCCATTTTCCATCTGTGATAAATTTGGGTTGTTATTGTTGGATTTGTATCTTTACTTTGATAAACATATTAAAACATGGTCAAAATAGCTTTTTATCTTCTAAAACATATACTGTGAATGAAATCCCCTCTCACTTCTATGGGTTTGGAAGCAGTTTTCCTGCTTTTATTACAGTTGCACCAGGTTTTTGCAATTCTTAGCTTGTGGTTCTGCTCACAATGCTAATTCAGAGTTTGTGTTTGGCTCAGAAAGCAGCTGTAAAATGGAATTCAGTACCTGGAGATGTTAATATTTCCCTCACCTTGACACTTTCCCCATTTTTTGCTGTTGATTACTACCTCTACCAGAGTGAAACTAGGAGTCTTGGCAGTCAGTTTTGGGAGGGATGCTGAATACCACACTTCTGATGTCAGGCTTGAGAGTGTTCCCATGATCCTTTTGCTTTCTCACCATAGGATTTAACTCCCAGACAGTGTGAACTCAGAGCTTTCAATCTTTAAGCTTCTGGCATTGCATCTTCTCTCTTCAAGCAAGCCATAGCTGCAAAAGGAGACATCATAGCTGTCAAGAGCTTATGGTTCCTCTGGTGATGGTCAGCCATAGTTACACTGTTCTTCCCAGAGTAGCTTGGATGACCTAAGATGGTTACAGGCAAAAAAGGGAACTTCAGCTCTGATTCACACTGCCTTGAACTGTGGTCATCTGTTCCCAGTTATTTCCTTGTGAAAATATCCCAATTTTTAGCTTCTTTACTGGTATTATTACCAGAGGTTCTTGGGGGTGTTGGTCAATGAAGAAGCTTGATGTGACCTGACAGTGTGTGCTCACGGCCCAGAAATCCAGTGGCATCCTGGGCTGCATCCAAACCAGGGGGGACAGCAGAGTGAGGGAAGGATTCTGCCTCTCTGCTCTGCCCTTGTGAGACCCCACCTGCGCTGTGCTGCATCAGCTCTGGGGTCCCCAACAGGAGAAGGATGTGGAGCCATTAAAGTGTGTCCAGAGGAGGGCTACAAAGATGCTCAGAGGGTCTGAAAGCTCTCCTGTGAAGACAGGCCCAGAGAGCTGGGGTTGTTCAGCCAGGAGAAGAGAAGGCTCCAGGGAGATCTTAGAGCAACATTCACTCACTTGGAGAGAACCTACAAGAAGACTGGAGATGGACTTTTGACAAGGGCATGTAGTAGTAGGACAAAGGGTATTGGCTTTAAACTGGAAGACAGTAGGTTTAGGTTACATAATAGGAAGAAGTTCTTCACTGTGAGGGTGGTGAGACACCAAAACAGGTGGCCTGGACAATCTGTGGATGCCAGGCTGGATGGAGCTTTGGGCAACCTGGTCTAGTGGAAAGTGTTCCTCCTGCCCACAGCAGACGGGTGGGACCTAGGTAATCTTTAAGGTTCTTTCCAACCCAAGCCATTCTATGATGTTCATTATCTGTAATAGTATTATCACAATTTGCCAACATCTGCATCACTGACGAGTCCAGCAATCTTAGCTGTTGGTCTGTAGCTGACAATGGCACTCTGACTGGGGCACTTGTGGGCATCCAGCTTCTTGAAGTAAGCAGGACCTCTCTGCAGCAGCAGCTGCCCCTCCCTGCTGCACTTGGGCCAGACCTGGGCACTGTGCCTGGGTGCTCAGGGGAATTTATTGTCTGAAAGACCCTATCCTTCACCAGATACTGATACCTACATTTTCCTAAGGTTGTCTGGCTGACTGAGGAAGGCAAAATGTAACAATAATTTTCTTCTATATGTCTGTCCTCCTGCATATTATTTTGATAGGACTAGAAGATAATAGTTTTAAACCTAAAAGAGGTAGATTCAGACTAAACGTAAGGAAGATATTTTTTGTGATGAGGGTGATGGAATACTGTCACAAGTTGCCCAAAGAGTTGGTAGATGCCCTATCCCTGGAAACATTCAAGGCCAAGTTGGATGGGATTCTGAGCAACTTCTGATCTAGTTGAAGACTTCACTGCCCATGGCAGCAAGGTTAGTCTAGACAGCCTTTAGAGGTCCCTTCCAACCCAAACTATTCTGCCATTCTTTGATTTTAAGAATCTTATTCTATGATTTTCTTTTAGTCTTCTTTCCCAGGCTATGGTATTGAGACCCTGGGGTAGAAAGTCTTGTTATATTCTCTTGATCTGAAGAGCAGCATTCCTTCCTTCAGCAATATCATAAGAATATAACCCTAGAACAACTAATTTAACTGACAATATTTCACTTTCAGGATATTTTAGCCCACATCAAATACTGAATAGTTTGTCCCCTGGAAAGGTTAATTTCTCACACCTTTATTGAGAATCAGAAAGATCCCCCAGAGCAGTTGACTCTCCCTGGTGTAGGCAAGGAAACCTTGGAACAATGAGGATGAAATGCTGCCAGTGCAGCCTCAAAATCAACCCCAGGACTGTGCTGGGCTCAGTGAGATTACACAATGCAATTGGATCATTCAGATTGTTTGCTGTTTTGCTAACTTTAGGGTTGACAGTCAGATTCAAAGTTCAGCAGTTTTCATCTTGCTAAGCTTTTGCTCAGTGTTGATACACTGTGTATTTTTGCTTCAGTTAATGGGTTATTTCTGTTGCACAGGGAGGATTAATTGTACCATGATCATTTTGCAGTTAGTATGTCATGGATATTAATCAATCTGAGCCTGGAAAAAGATGAGTATTGATCTGTGTTATTTGCTAGAAGTACACTGCCACATGTTTGCTTGAGAGCTCCCTTGTGAAATATAATTTGTTTGTGCAAGCTTGAAACAAAAATTCAGTCACAAGAAGAACTAATTAAAATAATGGCTTGCTAGTATTTTAATATTAATTCACTTTTCAGTCATTTATATTGCTGCATGCCTTCTTGTGATGACTGCAGGCCCACAAAATTAGGTAATGGCGTGGACTGGACGAGCATTGTGGCCAAGCACGGTGCCTGAGAGCCCAGGGAAGTGGAAGGTTACCACAGTCTGAGCACCCATCTGTGCCTGCATGACAGAAGAGCATGGAACTTTGACTCTGAATGAGTTGTCAGGGAGTAGGGATATCTGCTTTCCTCCATGCATCCTTCATCCCCATACCCAAGGATCCACTCTCCCAGTCTACCATCAGGGAGTAGCTCTGGCTTCTCTCTTGGGCACCTCTGCTGGGTGGAATAGCCTGGTGGAGCTGTTGAGTGGCCCAGGGCCCTCTGCCCTCCTGCTGAGGCTCCTTGTGACCTTCCTGTGAGGGAAAGTGAGGCTTCTTGCAGAAAAAAACATGCTGATGATGTGACTGAGGCCACCAACTGTTATCACAAAGGCAACAGTAGAGCTATGAGCTATTTGGAGCAGCTTTTGGGCAACACCAATCTGGACTGAATTTAAAAAGAAATCTGTCTCAGTGGTTTCTCTCCCTCCCTTTACACTCATGATTTTTTTTTGTTACTGTTTTTTTAAATCTTAAACACTTTAAAGACTGTTTTCTGGTCTTTAGTTTTAGACAGATGAACAACAGAACTTTATAAGGTGATTGCATTCAGATGTACATCTGCAGCAATAATTGGAATACACAATGACAAGGGAATGTGTCACTCTAATATTTCACAATCAATGTTGGAATGCAACCACAAACAGAAAACACATTCTGTTGTTAATTGTTTGATTTAAACCCCTAAACCCTGTAAAACTCAAAGACATAAGAACAATAAAATCACATAATGCTGATGAAAGGCATGCAAGTTTTGGGACCAGATTCCTGTCCCCAGATTCACATCAGCTCATGCACAGAATTTGTGAACAAAGTTAGGATGTAAAGTCTCTTTCCAGTCTCCTGCAAGCAGTGCTGCGGGGGAAAACTGGGATGACCTGAATGGTTCAGGAAACAGGCACATCCTACCCTCTCTTCTCCCCTTTTTCCCTCTCCATTCTCTTTCATGCCCCTTCTCCCATGGTAGACCTTGCTGTGATTCAGGCTTTTCCCTAAACTACTGTGTTCTCCCAAAGAAGCAGCATTAAGGGGGTTTGCAGCTTGCCATGCAGCTTTGTTGTAGTTGCCTTAGAACTCAGTGAAAATTCAATTCTAATAGGAAAGTTATTGTATTGATTACCAAAAAATAATAAAAAAAAGTTTTTTACACCTCTTTCCACAAATCCCAAACCTTCAAAACCTCTTAGCTAACAGGATCTGGACTTTTCAAGTAAAACTTTCCAAGCTTCAATCACAAACAAATATTCCCTGTGACTGTTTATCTGAATAAAAAATTATGCTCTTTCATACGAAAAAAGTAATTGAAAGATTTCAGTGACCCCTAGCTAATAAATTGTCCTAGCTTTGACCTTTTTTCTTTGGAGAAAAAAAGTAGATAATTCACCTTCTGCTCAGCACTGTCTAAAGTTACCTGAACATGGTCCTGCTTTTCCTATTTTGACTATGATGGTGAAAACAAAAGGTTCTTCACCAAGGAAAGAGTAATGAAGCACCATAGGAGCTGATCCCTTTTTACCTTTTGCACTGAGCCAGACTTTCTGTCAGTCATGGATTAGGAAAAGGAGGTGAATTTCTACTGTTCTGCACAAAATAGGAGTAAAACTAGTCTCAAGTCTGAAACAGCCTTGACTAGGATTGATGAATCTGCTGCAACAAAGATAATACCATATACACTTGATCCAACCCTCAGCTGAACTGTTTTCTGGAGATCATGGTATTTACAGACATATATAGACAGGACTGCACATGATGGCTATAGAATTTGATTATGTGAACACAAAAGGAGACTCAGAAGTGACCTTGTCACTCTCTACAACTTCCTGAAAGGTGGTTGTACTCAGGTGGGGGTTGGTCTCTTTCACCAGGTTCTGACAGAACCAGAGGACACAGTCTGAAGCTATGCCAAGGGAAATATAGGTTGGATATTAGGAAGAAGTTTTTCATGGAAAGAATTATAAAATATTGGAATGCTTTGCCTGGGGAGGTGGTGGAGTCACCATCCCTGGATGTGTTTAAAAAAAAGATTGGATGTATTATTCAGTGCCATGGTCTTGTTGAGGTGTTAGGGCATGGGTTGGACTTGATGATCTTAGACGTCTCTTCCAACTTTCTGATTCTGTGATAATGTGATATTTGCACTCCATGGTAGGAAAGTGGAAAGATGGGATCATAGCAACTCTAAATCATCTGAAAGACAAATTAGAAACTACCATGCTGAAAACTTTAGAAATCAGGCTTGGTAAGCTTAGTAAATCTCCTATGTCTCTGAGTTTTCAGGTAAAAAGTGTATAAATAATGCCCACACCTTTCCTTATATGGAATTTAGCCATTTGTATTCTGCTCAGGCCCCTGTTTCCCATTCAATTCTTTATTTCCAAGCTTGTCCATTTTCATTTATCACCTCCTCTACTCCTCTCCAAAATCATATTATGGTAGTTCGCTTGTCTGGAAAAAGTTCCCTGCTGCTTCTCTAGAGCCAGATCTACTTCTGCCATGGCCTGGTGTTGGCAGAGATGTTGTTGGGGCTTGGTAATTTGTGGACAAACTGCAAAGCAGGCAGTGTTGACTGAATGATGAATATCAATATAAAGCGAATTGACACAGACAGGCTTTTATTGCCAAGAATAGTAGGAAACTGTTTTATTCCCTATATTGCTGACAGCTCTGGCAGGTTAAAGAGCCACGTTCTGATATGTTCTGTCATATCAGAACATTGTGGGTACATGGAGAGGTTGGTGAATACTTCTAGATTCAGCTAAAAAAAAAAAGTGAAGGAAAAATGTAAGATAGATTGGTGTCACTTTTGCTGGAGTGGGATTTTGTCAGTAATATATTGCTATGAAAGGTTACAAGTTGCTTTCTATATGCTTTTACATTGCTAAAGTCCCTTTAGTGTGCAAGTGTGTATTTTATTATGAGAAATTAGTGAAAAGTAACCATCACACCATGGGAAAATGTACAGTAAACAGAAAGCTCATATTATGAATTTGGTATCATTTGTTTAAGGAAGAATACGCATATAGAAATAAATAGTACTCACAAAGAAAAGCATATAAATGACAATCTCCTTCCACTTAACTCTTACTTCACAGGAAGAAAAATACTATTTTAAGAGTACTATAAGCATCCAAAAAAGACTGTTATAAGAAAAACATGGCAACAATGCACAGTGTCTTCTTGAGGTGTGAAAAAATACTCATATAAATCTGCATACAATAAAATTTAGCACTTTTTTCTGAACTACACTTTTGGAGGACTACCCTTACATTTCCAGGTTTGTCACTGATACGTAGTGCACACAAGGAACCTTTCCCTAAATTTGCTATTTGTGTGTGCTTTCAATCACCCCTTCTGAGCTTGTAGGATGAAAGCTCCTGAAAGATTTCCAGCAGCTCTACTTTAAACTTGATTACTTAGTTTTTGTAAATACATAATAATTATTTAATCAAATAGAAAGGAATAACAACAAATTCAGGCGTTGTGCAGTCACCAGAATATATCTAAACAGTGTTAGCTGCAAGTTTAGGCCTTGTGAAATGTACATAACTTTTTCTTTCTGAAGAAGTAGCCCAGAAAACTGAAGGAAGGAGCGAGGTGACACAGCAAACGTGAGCCCTGTTTTAAAATTTCTTGAAACTAGTATATTGAATCAGGAGAGAGCACAGTCCAAAAGAATTACCTTCTTTCCTTGATACTAAATTTAGGGTGTTGGTTGGCAGGCAGGCTTAATTTTACTCTAGAAATGATAGAAGCCCATATTTTACTGGGTATTTCCCTGTGCTTTGCATAGGGTGGGTGCCAGAATCAGTGTATGCCTGAAAGAGTCTGGGCTCCTGCTTTTCAATAACTGAGCCACTGGCATCAAGCAGCTACACAGTTGTTCATCCACCTGGGTTCTTTCAAGCTACCACTTTTCAGAACCTGCACAACAATATTGAAAATTAAACCCAGTTAATAGAAAAAAATGTTAAATCAGTAGCCATAAAATTTAATGGGTTTATAGCAGTCTTAACACAGTAGGACTGAATTATCATGTTAATTTAATTTCCATTTCTAAATGAACCAGAAGGCACAATAAAGGTCAATTAACCACTGTCTTCCTGGTCTTCTTTTATTCTTCTAGTTTCTCTTTTAAATCACAGTCACCTCCAAAGCACTCAAACACTTTCTGGAAGTTCATGTGTTTCTCTTAGAGACTCTATATGAATACAATACAGCTAACAACACATCAGGTGCTCAAATACATGGATTGGTTTACCATGTTTGTCTGTATCTGCAGATCAGTCTGTGTCAGTGCTAAATAAACATTGCAGAGAGGTTTATTTGCTGGTATTAATTGCTCTGTCAGTATTTTTGAATGAGTTTTGGGCTTTGGAATATTAATATTAGCTCCGATCTATGTCCTTACAAGCAAATGGGGTGTATGCATCCTTCCCTTCTTGTTTCCTCTGCCCACAGTGCTCTCCATCACTGCTGGTGAAGCAGCTTCAAAGTCTTCCCTAAAATTAGCATATGCCATGATGCCCTCCCAAAATTCACAGCAGTTAGCCTAAGAGACTGCTTAGCACATTCCCCAGGCTTATCTCTTTTTAAATGTTTCCCTCTGCAGTCAGTGATTTCCTCCTACCTTAATCTACCTTAATCATGGTGCAAGGTTTCCAGTTGCACCATGACAAGCTCATCTTGCATCCATAGAAATAGAGACTGGGCACTTTAACAGGACTATACTAATTAATGCTCTAGGTTGTCCACCCATGGTTTCCATTGAGATGAGCATGTCAGCCAAGTTGGTTTATGGTATTTGGGATCATGTCACTCACCAAATTTATTGGCGTGTTGCTTGTGTGTGCTCAGGAGGGGCTGTGACACCTGGGTACAGATGCCAGTGACCTGCAGGGGGGCTGAAGCACAAAAGGTAAAGTCTCTGCAATGTGGAAGCTGATGGGGATTCTGCCTGTTGGTTTTAGTAGAGCCAAGGTTATACTGGAGATGTTTAACTTCCCAAGGCTATGCAGACTCTTAGTGATCCTGCTGGGGATGTAGTCAGATGTCTTGGATTGCACCTTAGCTAGGCAGCAAATCCCCCCCTCCCTTCTCCCTGCTGAGGAGTCAAGTCTGCCCATGTCGTAAGGCTTCCTCTGGAATGTATTCCTTATATGTTCTTGATTATTTCCTTTCTTCAAAAGACTGTTTATAGACAAAATTTTTTCCTTATTTCTCTTTCTGTGATGAAATGGGATCCAATGAATCATGATTAGAGCAACATATGTATCAGAGTGTTTCAATTTTTTTATTTATTTGTAATTTTTTTTGTTAAGGAATTGGCAAGCTTTCGCACCTCATATTCAAACAGCCTTGAAATAGTGATCTAAAGAGATGTTAAAAAAAAAGATAAATCTTTAATTTTGCATATTCTGCAGGCTGGAATTGCACAAGGCCTGAAATGTTGCCATATAAAACAGTGCTGTTTGTATGGTCATATGTGCAGCATGAGCTGTACAGAACTGACATAGCCTGGGGCAACTTTGATTTCTGTATCCAAGCAATAATATCTTTGAGGTCCACAAATCAATTTAGACCCCCCCCCCCCCCCCTCCCCCAATACAGGCAGACCCCCATTATGTACTGGTGCAGAGTGTCTGTTGTGGGAGAAGAAATGGAGAGCAAGAAATGGAGAGGCACCTCCTGCCCAGTCAGCTGGGATGCAAGACCATATCCCCTCTGGCATGTGGGCACAGACCAGCTGCATCTTCTAAGTATTTAATAAATCTGCCCCAGGTCTTGCTAAGCAATATGTGTTCTGCTGGGCTTTTAAAGGACATGGCAAGTGAGTAAGGTTATGTGTAACTTGGGTGTTGTTTGAAAATTCAGCATAGTTTCCTGAAAGTTCAAACTTTTTCCTACTTTGGGAAACAAAATAAATCGTGCCCAGTGGGTTTCTTACAGCAAAATGCAGGCTGCTGTTATGGCAATGTAAAAGAAGAGCAAAAATAAAGATAGAGAACTAAAGTTTAAAGAGATTTCTGCAATTGTCGATTTCAAATGCAGAAGCCCCTTAGGCAAGTGTCAGGCAAAGCTGGTAGGAGGGAAGCCAAGAATAGTCTGTAGAAATAACTCAAAAATGTCATTGAAAAATAGAAGGAATGAATCAATTATATAGAGCTTTTAAAGCCATCCATTAGAGAACAACAGTTCTTTGCTATAGGAAAAGAGCTGCAGAAGTTTATTCCTATTAAACCATAGTTTGTATTCTAAAAGACAGTAATGCTGTCTGTTGGCACGTGTGAATTCTTCAAGATGTATTTATAAATAGTTATTCTGCTGAAACAATTACAACCTCTATTGATGGTACTTTAGGTAGGCTTATATTGGTGGGTTTTTTTGCTTTTTAACTTTCAATGTGTCAGATCCAAACACAGTGTTTTTGCTACTTTTTGTGTGAAGGCTTGTGCTGGGCATGCCTTGCAAATCCTATCACTTAGGTTTCAATTTGTAAAGTCTTGTCAGACATCTGGAAATGATAGCTTATGATCTGACGCAAGTAGTCCTGTGCCACCCCTAACCATGAGCAGCCAGGTAGCCAAAGGGAATGATCCAGAGGCTGGACTCTGCACAAGGTGTGCTTACCCCAATGGACAAATCTGAAAATTAATTCTGTGAGTATCAGACCATAGTCCTGCAATTTCCTGAGCAGGAGAAAGACACTGGAGAAGTTATTTGGTCCATAGTTCTAAGTTTTCATTTGGAGGAAATTACTGTGGAACTGGATGAACTGAATATGTCAATATAATAATAAAATGTGTAGTGAGGAAATCTTGGATCCTGAAGCTGGTGGGCATCATTTAGCACTCTTGATCTCTATGTGTACCTTTTAACTCTAGACAAGAGTCAGGAAAGTTAATATGTGGAATTTGGGGATTTTAGCCAGCATTATGTGCATCAAGATCTTCAAAGGGATTTTGGATGTGACAGGTTTATTTGTTGTTTTATCCATCTTAAAAAGTTGCCTATTCTCATGAAGTGCACAGAGCATGCACTGACCACCTTCTCCCTTTCCCCAGCAAAGGTTGTGCTTGTTAGATTTTTGTGTGAGGCAGGTTGTTGATTTTTTTTTCTGCACTTAAAAATAAACGTTTTAGGTTTCTTTCCCCCTTTTATATGAACATTTGTTAGTTTATTTGTATGACTGGAATTACTTCCTATGACTGATGTACTTTGCATTACAGAACATACAGTACGAAAACTAATATCTATTTTCTCTGTTCTTCAGACAGAAATGGCTATTGGGTTAAGTTGGTGGTGGCTTGAGCTGTGTTTTTGGGGATTGTTATTGAGTTTCAGCGAATTAAAAGAGCAAATTAGATACTGAATCATAGAATCATTGGATCAGTTAGGTTGGAAAAGACCATTAAGCTCATCTAGTCCAACTGTTAGATTGTATGAAATGCAGTCACAAAATAATTTTCTTTGACCAGCTTGGCCACTGAAAGGAAACTGCCAGTAACATTATTTCTCTGAGAGGAATGTAACCTATATGTGCATATGTATTTGTTTCCTGCTGCATCTGCCAGGAAAGCTGGAGAAAGATGTTACTCATTACCTACTTGGAAACATCTGTCCATTTTCAGAGCATAGCTTTTACAAGGCATGATATTAAATATTGCATTTACACATCCTGAAAAGATTTAGAAAGGGAACAAAACTGTTACAAACAGTGAAGGGAATGTGGTTAGACTTAGCAGTCAGAAATGAATGAACATGTTTTTGCAGAGGAACGCCCTGCAAAGCTGCTCCTGGAGAGCAGGGGAGCTGCTTGCCTGGCTTGGAAACAACCCCATCCAGGGTCTTCTGTCTCTCTCCCTGATGCCGTCCTCCTCTTTATCTCAGCCAACCAGAGTACTGCCTATATGGCATGGATATTCTGGTCAGCAAAAGTACAAAAGAAACCCAAGACCTCTGCTGCATGTACACAAACCTACCTCCCTTTGCCCCAGTGGTGTGCTAGAACCTGATGGGCTCCTGTTTGGAGCACTGGGACCTAGGCTGGTTGGTAGAAACTTCAAGAAAAGGATTATGATAAGATCTGAAGTTCAGCTACCAAATTCATCAATTACCTCAACTCCTATTGTTCCTTTAATAGTTGAGTATTCTTGTATTTTCTGGTCCTTTAGTCATGAAAGTGGAACTAAATGTCCATTTTACAAGTCAGTGTCGCAAGGCACTGAGGAGCAAGAAGTCTTATTATTAACTGAAAAACAGATGGTATAATATCATAATATACTTTTGCACAGGGAGGTGAGCCTGTTCAATGCATCTCTCCCTTACTTTGCATCCTGTATCTCACTCATGCCCTTCACAGACACAGAGAGGAGGGATATAGATGACATCTCTGGGGCTAATAGCCCTTCTTCTATCTATATTTCTGAATTGGGGATTGGCTGATTACATTTTTATAGTCACTTGTCCTTTTCAACTCATAGAAGGGTTTCTTCTTCCTCCTTTTTTTTTAATTTATTTTATTTTATTTTATTTNATTTTATTTTTTATTTTTTTTTTTTTTTTTAATTAAGGCTAACTGTCATTTCAGTGAAAGCTTTCTCCTTTCAGGAAATCTATAACAGGATTGTACACGACTGTTGGTCGTGCTCCTTTCAGTGTTGCACAACTGCATTTGTCTGAAGAAGATGTTTATTAAATGCAGGTACACATTACTCAAGCACCATGTTCATGCTGTAATTTTGACCATAGCATCTTGAAATCCACTAGGGCATGATTTGGTAGAGAAATGATGATTTCTTTATGAACTCTGGAAGTCCATGTGTTATTCAATGCATAGGCTCATTCTCCAGAGATTCCACACAGGTTTATACAATGCCAGAATCAGAAGTCTTTTTTAAGGTTTAAATTAGGCCCTAAACCAGTGAGATCTTTTAAAATGATCTACACTAAAAGCATTCATAAGCCTGTAAGTCTGTATCTAGGCAGCTTTTACTACAGTTAAGTTACAGGAAACAGTTTTAGGATTTTAATGTTTGTTCAATTCATCCAAATGTTTTGTGGGAGAACAAAATAAATGTCAGCAATCTTTGCAATCTTTAAGTTAACAATGTATTATTACTGCAATAATGTTTAAATGTGCTTATTTAATTACAGATGCAAATATTCTTAAAATCAGTATTAGACAAATTTTGAGGAGAATTAGGCCTAAATCTTGAACGTGTTATAGTGAAATATAAGTCTGTTTAATTTAGCTGAAGTTATAAATTAACAAAATTATGCAAAGTTAATTTGCTTGAATATGTGGGGCAGACAAGGTGGGAGGGTGGCATTGCATGTAATGGAGGGGCTGGAACGTATGGAGCTCACAGTTGGCAGTGGCACACTTGAGAGCCTCTGGGTAAGGATTAAGGGACAAAAAAATAATGCAAGTGTCATCACTGGAGTCTGCTATAGACCTCTCAGGCAGGATGATGATGCTGATGAATTATTCTTCAAGGAACTAAGGTGCACCTCCAAGTCAACTGCCATTGTCCTTTATGGAGGACTTCAGCTGGCTGGAAATCAACTGGGAGCATCACACAGGTGTAACAAACAGGTCCAGGAGATTCCTAAAACATCTGCATGATAGCTTCTTGGTATAGGTACCAAGGGAAATGACTCAGAAAAATGCCCTCCTTGATCTGCTGCTTGTCAACAGAGTGGACCTCGTGGTGACTGGCACTGTCTTGGCCACAGCAACCATGAAGTGATCAAGCAAAAAATCCTTGTTGACAGGAGGAAAAGTGCAGGAATACTTCAACTCTGGACATGAGGAGGGCAGACTTCAGGCTGCTCAGCGACCTCGGAAAATGCTTTTGAAGGTGCTTGTGTCCATTGTGCTGGTCTCTTTTTTGGTCTCTGGTGGAGCACCACCTCCCAATGGCACAAGAATGGGCAATTCCAAAGTGTCAGAAATCAAGTATATAAGGCAGAAAGCTGATTTGGCTGAACAGGGATCTTCTTTTGGGTCTAAGGCAAAAAAAGGAAGGTGTGTGCCCAGTGGAAGCAAAGTCAGGTGACCTGGAAGAATATGGAGATGCAGCTTGCCTCTACAGGGAGAAAATTTGTGCAGCCAAAGATCAGTTGGAGTTGAAGCTGGCCAGAAATGCATGGGAAAATAAAAATCTATTTAAAATATATTAATGGCAAAAGGCAGCATAGAAATAACATCAGCCTATTACAAAATGAGAATGGGCGCCTCACAAACAGGGACATGCACAAAGCAGAGGTGTTTAATGCATTCTTTGCCTCTGTCTTCAACACAGATGATGGACCAAGGGGGTCTTACTGCCCTGAGCTGGAGGACCATGGCTGTGAGAACAATAAACTCCCAGTTGACCCTGAACTTGAGCAGGATTTGCTGCTCCAGCTGGATCCCTAGAAATCTATGAGTCTTAGTAGGATTAATCCAAGAATACTCAAAAAGCTGATAGCTATCATCATGAGGCCTTTCTCAGTGATTTTTGAATAGTCTTGGAAATTCAGAGAGATCCCAGCTGACTGGAAGCTGCCTAATGTTGTCCCAGTTTTCAGGGAGGGCAAGAAAAATGACCCTGTAACTGGCTTCTGCCTTGGGCACAAAGGGTTATAATAAATGGGGTGACATCAGGCTGGTGACTGGTCACTAGTGGGGGTTTCACAGGGCCAATTCTCTTCATCATCTTCATAAATGACTTGGATGCAGGACTTGAGGGCATACTAAGTAAGTTTGCTGATGATACTAAATTGGGAGGGGCTGTTGACTCCCTTGAAAGCAGAGTGGCCCTGGAGAGACACCTATGCAAGTTAGAGGGCTGGACCATCATCAACCATATGAAGTTTAACAAAGGTAAATGCCAGATTCTGCACCTGGGATGGGGCAATCCTGGATGTACAGACAGCCTGGGGAACGAGAGGCTGGAGAGCAGAGCCACAGAAAGGGACCTGGGGGTCCTGGTCAGTGGAAAGTTGAATGTGAGCCAGCAGTGCCCTGGCAGCCAGGAGGGCCAACCCTGTCCTGGGGGGCATCAGGCACAGCATGGCCAGCTGGGCAATGGAGGGGATTGTCCTGCTCTGCCCTGCACTGGGGCAGCCTCACCTTGAGTGCTGGGAGCACTTTTGGGCACCGTAATATAAAAAAGACATGAAACTATTAGACTGTCCAAAGGAGGGCCACGAGGATGGTGAAGGGTCTGGAGGGGAAGCTCCCCATTAGTTCCTAATCTGCCTGTGAAGTCTGTAGTAATCTGTGTATGTTTTGTACACTTTTTTTTCCATTTATGATTTTCTTCAGACATTTAATGAGGACATACTAGATGTTTTCTTACTAGTGTTCCCATTTTAGATGGATTCAGGTATGTGTCAACATTCTAGATGACTACAGTGCTTCCTTTTCCAGTTTCCATGCTGTGTTTATTTCAGCAGTTTCCTATTCACCATGGTATCTGGGTATTATTTAGATACTGAAATATGAATCCAAAAACACACCAGGCAGCCTGATTCCTATCTTTTTCACCTGTCAACAAATGGAACTCTTGCAGTAAGAGCTGTACAACTGGGAAAGTCATATTTAAGTGAGCTCACTCTGCAGCCCAAAGCTGGGCAGATATGGACCTTGTGAGGTCTCAGCTGAAATCTGTTCTAAAGATAAGGCTGTTATATATGACTGCCCTGCTTTCATATCCCATGAATTAATGTCTGTGAGTTGGCAATAGAAACATCTCAGAATATTCCAGCTACCACACTGACACAAGGAAACACCTGGGTATCATATTAGGTGATCTAGAAATAGCTAATCTGGACAGATGTGGTAAAAGTGGTTGAGGGAAAGTAGTTTCTAAGATGCTTATTTATATGGTGTTCAGTAACAGTGTGCAAAGAGATTTTTCCCCCTGAAGATTCTGAGGATGCCTTACAGATGACATACTGTCTTGTAAGTCTATGCATCTTGTTTCACGGTCATGTCATCTCTGGGATAAGGCTTGGGATTCTATTTCCTTCTTTACACTGCATTTCCACTGACTTTTTCACTAGTGCAGGGACTGTGCTGATGAGTTTGTCTGATTTCCAAAAGTCTTTGAGACACACGTAAGTAGTGATGGCCCTTTTTATTCAGAGCCTGATGTCTCCTGAGCAGCACCCCTGAGAAATGGGGTGGAGATTGGTCTCCTGAACCCAGTTACAGAGGAGTTTCAACCACTGCCTGCAGTGAACTGTGCTACATCTTATTAAACAGACCTTGTGAATGAAACTATAGATTTTACTTGCAAGGTGAGGTATGGGGGTCGTTAGCACCAAGCTTCGGAAATTCTGAAATTCTGCTTTCCTGTTAAGACCAACAGGAGCTTCATGCTGCAGATCAGTCATCAACTTTTCCAACCAATCACTTTCGTGTTTGATGACAAATTTTCCTGTAATAAGCTGCAATAAAAAGGCCATATGTATTTTTACTGTACATGCAGTGATCCTGTTCTCTGGAGTTTCATTGGTCCTATTGCTCCACAGCACTGAAGAGATAAAATAATTTTGCTCAGAAAAGATGCAGGGTAAACTGAAGTTGTTTCATGAAAACAGCCGTGTTAATTTTACCTTTGGATGAAACACACACACAAAAAATCAATGGTTGCCAGGAACCATAACAGAGTGTTGCAAAAAAATGCATAGGAAAAGCCCCTGAAGCAGTTAAAGAAGAACAGAAAAACACAGTCAAAATATTTGTTTCTCCTCCAAAAAAAACCCCAAAACAAAACCAACTTTTATAAATTGAAGCTGTTCTCCCTTATCTTCCAATCTAACATGATCATGATTGAAAAGCTATTTTTTTATAAATTAAAAATGTGTGTTGTTAAATACAATGTGTGGTGTTAAATACACCTTGTATTTAACATAGAGGCAGTTGATCTTTTTATTTTTTCTGGTGCAAATTGCATCATAAGGCAGCTAATGTTAGGCACGGCATCTGGGTAATGACTTGATAAATTGTTTGACTCAGTGGTTGCTGACCTCGAGCTTATAATGTGATTTCAAAAAATTTGCATAGAAACCTAATGGAGATAGACATGTTTTCTTTTTTTCCTAAATATAGCAGCAATTTAGAGAACAGTAAAAAAGTAAGTACAAAAGTTAACAAGCGCAGTTCCTTAGCTTCTCACTGACTCAAAGACACCCAGTTGTGACAAACTTCTGCCGTTGTCAATGACAACAGGTTTAATGTGTTGGATTATTTTAAAGTGCTTGTCTGAAAAGGTACATTGATAATAGGATAGCAGTATGGGCCAAAACACGAAAAATATACTTTATACTTCTGGTATCTATTGTCTATTTCTGGTATTGCATACTAAAAAGGTTTAATAAAGCCGTGACCTGTTGCTTATAGGCTGGCGTGTAGACCTCGAGCACTCACAATTGGTTTGCCAGCTCTGTTATTCTTACACTTTGAGGGCCTGATTCCCCCCTCTCCACCTTTGTTACTGAAGGCAAGAGAAAAAAAAGTATAGGAATGTGTGAGGTGCTATATGAAAGGCATTTGAGAGAGCTACCTTTGTGGTGTGTGTAGTGGGTCTAGCACTGGACAAATTGCTAGGCACCTACTAGAATTATTTACTTATTTTCTGCTGTGAGATAAAGATTAGGAGGAGAGCAAAGCACGCTCAAAACTTTAAAGGGTATAAAGAAAACTTTATTAACAGAATTGAAAGAGAAATAATAAGAAATCAGAATAAACCTTCAGAACACTTCTCCTCCCCCCACACCTTTTCTTTCCCACTGACAATGTAAAGAGACAAAACCTGGAATCTTCAGTCAGTTTACCACCTCTAGAAGAGTCTCTCTTCAGTTCTCTTAGGGAGAGGAGTCTCTCTTGCCTTGCCATGGAGGCTTCTCAACAAGAAACAAGTTCTATCGTGGCTTTAATGTCACAGTGAGTCAGTGCCTGGGAAAGGAAAACCTGTTTGCAGTGTGAAAGTCCCTCTTATGCTTTGTAGCTTTCTCACAGCTGCTTTCATGGGCCATGTCAACTTATTGGGGTGCAATTTTAAGAATGAACTGTTCTAGTATAGAAACAGAAGTTCTCATCTCTGGGAACAGAGGTATTTTACTATTATCCCTGGGGCAAGGTTTCTCATCTTTTTTATCTCTGTTCAAGTTTCTCATTGGATCATAGCAACATAGCAACATTTATTTGCTTCAACACTGGTGCCTCGGCTCCCAGTTGTGTTAGAATGCTATATCCCCTCTATGCATTTCTATGAGTTCTAGGGGAAAAAAAAGTCTGATATATTAAATATATCTACACATACCTTTATAAAAAGAATTTCAGCTTAAGACTAAGGCATCTCCTCAATCTCCTCCTATCTAGAATTTGACTCCTTTGCTGACTTCAGAGTCTCATGTTGTTGTCTCTACATGTCTTCACCCTTTCTTTTTCCTTATCCAGGAGAGAATTGGTGTTGGTAGGTTGGTCTGTTCTCAAGCTTTATCAATCAAAACCATTTTTATAGAGTTCTGCAGTATTAAAAGTTTGATTTTGTCTAGGGTCTTCAGTTGAGGAATTCTTGTATCTTTTGCTGCTGGTCACGCGGTCTCTGCCGACACCATGCGAGCCATGCCAGCCACTGGCTCTACCTCATGCAGGGCACCAGAAAAAAGAAAGAAAAAACTGCTGCTGCTGCTTTTGTCCTTCAGTCTGCAGCATGGCTGGCTAAAAGTGGCTAGACAAAGTCTATTACAAACCATGCCAAGGCAGCCACGGTTGTGTGCCGTTGTCTTGGTCGAGCTGAATTTGGCCGTGCAGTCGCGGTCATATTGCTGCTCCTGGACTGGGCTGATGGCCGCCAGTCCCAGCCTCGGCCGCTCTTGGCCTTGGGACCATCCCCAGTGCTGGCCACAGAGCCACTCCCAGCACTAATCCTGGAGTAAATAAAGTTTATTTGCAAGCTATGCTGAGACAGCCCCGGCTGCGCAGCGCTGTCCTGGCCATGTGCTGACCTAGCCCCATGGGCCGCACGAGCCTGGCCTGGGCCCAGCCAGTTACCTCCTCAGAGACTGGAAGAGAGAGCTTTCCTGGGCTTTGTTTAACTAATGGAGATAATAAATAACACTTTTCCCAGTATGAACCCCAAAGAGACACCAGTTGCCATGATTTCCATTGAACTTTGAGCTGTGGACCACTACCCTTTGTATGTGACTGTCCAACCATTTCCTCATCCACCTAGCAGTCCACTCGTCATATCCATCCCCCTCCCATTTAGAGAGGGATGCTGTGGAGAGTGTCAAAGGCTTCACAGGAGTCTGGATAAATGACACCTGTAGCCCTTCCCATGTCCACTGACATAATTAATCCATCATGGCATGGTTGGTCAGGTAGGACTTGCCCTTGGTGCAGCCATGCTGGGTGTCCCAAATGACCTCCCTGTCCTCCATGTCCACCTTAACACAGCTTCTAGGAGGATCTATCCTGTTATCATCATAGGCACAGAGGTGAGACATACAAGTTGGTAGTTTCCAGAGCCCTCCTTTTTACCCTTTTTAAAGATGAGTACAATGTTTCCCTTTTTCCAGCCAACTGGGACTTCCCTTGCTTGCCATGACTTTTCAAATACCATTGATATTTTCAAATATCAATATCAGGGCTCTGAGATGCCTCTCATCGGGTCCCATTGACTTACATTTGTTCATGTTCCTCAGATGGTCATGAACCTGATCTTTACGTACAGTGGGAAGCACTTTGCCCCCTAGTTTCCATCTTGCTGTCCATCCACTTGAGAGGTGTGAGAAGACTGAGGCTTCCTCATCTACTGCTACCAGTTTTCCAGTGTTATTTATTGGGGGAACACCTTCTTTGACTTTCCTTTTCTGGCTAGCACACCTGTATAAAGCCCTTCTAGTTATCCCCCATGTCCCTTGAGAGGTTCAGTTCCAGCTTCAAGGAAGGGAAGACTGTGATAGAATGAAGAATGCAGAAGCTGAGTATTGAGGTCAGCCCCCATGTAAATTCAGGGGAACTAATTCTATCACCTATGACAATTCTACACGAGATGGCAATAACTTACATTCAAAATTTAAATTTGGCAAACTGTGTTAGGTGGAGTTGTGGCAGGTTTGGACCCATGGGGTTTCAAACACATACAGTTGGTTTATTTCTCAATTCAGCTACATATAGAAAAGGTTACTTTATTTTTAGAGGTTTTTAAAGTTTGGATTGCATGTTGTGGAACCATCATCCAATGAATATTTTCTGCCAAAAATGAGATAGATTTCTTTCAAAGACACGAGTCTTCAATTAACATGTTGTAGATTGTAGAAATGTGGAATTTTAATCCTGATTATAAACCTGACAGTTTAAAATTTCTTATGATTCCTCTGTAATTAAAATAATTCCCAAATGCCTGTCATCTCTCAACCTATTTAGTAAAAATGAGATCTACATCATCGAGTCAGGACAAATGTTAACGTGTTCATGAATGTGGAATCTGAGTCTTCCTCCCATCATTGAAACAGACATGCCTACAGGAAGGCTAAGGAAATTTGCTTGGCCACTAGAGAGTAAAATCTAGCCTGTTTCTTGATTTTTGGTGAAAAAGAATTTCAATTCTACAAATGTTGTTAGTTTTATAAAAACTTGAAACACAAGAAAATCTAAATGTCTACCCCAAAACTAAAACTCTGCCAGCTCCTGCTGGATGCACATCTGCAACTGCACTCCAGTAACAATGGCCAATCAGTGACAAAATTGGAAACATCCACAAGAAATCTGAAATTTAAAAAATTTAATTAATGTAACTCTAAGTCCAGTCTTGCACTGACTTGTGACTTTGTTACTGTACATAATGGATTTAAGGTTTATTAAATTAGAATATGTCACTACAGGTTAAAAAGAAGTTCTTGTGTATATTCTAGTATAGGCGTCATGATATTCTCAGAGTATGTGTATGATAGTCACCAGTACTAGCCACATTTTTATTTGTTCCTCTGGTAAATCAATCATCATGTCTTAAATATCCTCAGGTCTCTCTCAGATAATGATAGCTATCTGTTCTTACATGAGAAGCATATTTTAATTAGGAGTTCTGCTTTTTTTCTAATTTTGATGACATAGCAGCTAAATTTTTACATGGCAATTGTTCACAGCCTGAACAAACTGGACCTGCTCAGACAGACTCATAACACCTGAGAGCCACAATTTCGTTGTTAACACTATTGAACTTTCTGACTATCAAGCTTTTGAGATCTGATTTATATATGACAAGTGTAATATTAAAAAAATCAAACCCAACACTCACACTCAATAATCCTCTGCATTTCTTTCCTTCTTCACAAAAGCTCAGAATTCATTATTGAAGTTAAGAAATTATAACTCACAGCATCATTATGGGAAGTATTATTCATCCTATCTTACACCTGGAGAAACAGGTGTGGAGAGAATTTAAGACAGACCTGTAGATGCATGATCTTTCTCCAGACTTTCAGCTGCCCTTCTTTCAGTTTTAAATGTTTTTTTATCTACTTCTACCCACTAAAGCAAGAATAGAAAGAAGGTTTATTTTGTTATCACTTTATACCACATCATAAGGAAGCAAAAGGACCCAGCCAACATAAAGCATCTATTGACATCTAATTGTTTATTTGTGGTACTGCTCTTCATTGGCAGAACAGAGATTGATTTGGTGCTCTCAGGGCTGGTAGCTTTTTTAAAGCTCTACAGGCTTTGAAGTCCAACTAGGCAAAGTATGACTAAATTTAGCAGATTTGACTCTTTTTGGAGACTTTGTGATAGCAGTGCAGGAGTAGGATTTTCTAATGGTGTGGGCCCTCAGCAAAGTAGCTGGTGCTTCATCAAGCCCTAGTGTGTTCAGGGGTCTCCAATTGCTCTAGCTTTCCCCTCAGCTAGACTTCAATTTTGGGTTAAAAGCAGCATCTACATCACTTCTGAAAATTCTTCAGTGGACTTTAAACCTGATTGGGTCTCGTCTGATTGCAGTCACCTCTCTGCAGTTCCCCAATAATTCACAAAGCCAATTAGCTGTGGCCTTCAGTCCTTCCTCCCATCTGTGGGCTAAGGGAGGGAGTTGAAGTCCATTTTGAGCTCTAAGATGACACCTGAGTCTTGCAGCCAGTTTACAGACATGCTCCAAGGCCAAACATGTCACAATGCCCTTCCATTCACTTCACAGTCCCCTTTTTCCTCGAAAACAACTGATCTGTGAGCAGGAAAACCATTTACTCAAAAATAAAGAGTAAAATGTTTTTCCTCTTCAATAATGTTCCCCGTTCTTTCAGTAGGTATTATGTTCTGTAATGTGCTGTGTGTGCACCCATTTTGTCATTGCTTTGGGTCATCCTTGCTCACAATTGGTTATTTACTCAGGGGCTTTTGAAATTATTGAGTTGACACATCTGTCAAACAGCAAAAGCAGAAATGCTAAAAGGTCACTTGGAGAGAAACCAGCTGCTTCAGACAAACCTTTCTGCCTTCAAATAGCACAATCATTATAGTCTAACAGATGGGGCCTCTGCTTTCATTTCTGCTTTTCTCCTTCACTTCAGGTATTTAGATATACTACCTCATTGCCAGGTCAACACAGGCCTTCTAGTAATTACCTACACAATAGGCAGCTCTCTGCTTAGGAGAAAACAGCTCCATTTTCTGTCTGCAAAAGGGGAACCTGTTTCCTCACAGATATGAGCTACAGAAGGTTGGCCACAAACTTTCCCATTAACAGATTAATTTGGACACCAGTCATTACATTAGGAAACATACATTTAGTACTGATCTAATGCTTCTGAGAGGCTGGGGGTTTTGGCAAAGATGGTGATAAGTAGAAGTGAGTAAATAATTCTTAACAAATAACTTAGTCAACAAATTTGGACTCCCTCCCTATTTGGTGAACATTAACCAAGCAATTGTGATTTCCTTTGATTTATCCAATGTCTGTGTTTTTGAAAAAGCATCCATTCAGATGATTTACATTGCAGCTGGTGAGTGATGACAATTCTGAATCATGCTGTTGGGCTGCTGTGAGTTGTAAACCATGTGATACTGTTTGTGTGCTGTGACTGGGCACAGCACAGGGATTGCTTCTGACACAATCACTCTCCTGTTTTAAGCTTCTCTTTCAGGGGAAAATATGTCAAAAGCTTGATTGCTCATCAAGTGTATGGAAAAGGAGCTTTGGGAAGCTGCAGAAATATTCAGGTGAATGGAAAAGAAAGGTCCTCACCAAGTTTCTTTAATCAAAGACATTTTCAGAAACATCACGTGCATTTACACAAATTATTGGGCAAGAAAAAGGCTGATTTTCAATAGGAAAAAAACACAACAAAATCAAAAGTGTTAAAGTGGCAGTGATTGTTTCAAAGAATCCAATTATATTTCAAATCAAATCAATGTCCAAGAGGAAAGTTATGTATTTTGACAGAGAACACATATTTGAACTGTGTGAAAACTCTTGATTCTCAACGGACATAATGGAACATTTTTTAAAATAAAATTCATACACTGTGGGCAATAACAGAAAACTGAAACTTGTGCTTTTGGAAGGTCAGTGTTCTGTAAACTAAGCAGTGTTGAAAGTCGTGCTTTCAAAGTAAGTATGTATCCATTATGGATCCATCTTAGAGAGCTTTTAACACCAAGTGGCACCAGGACACAGAAATTTCAAAACAACTGAACCCATTGTAAATTTGCTATTCTTTGGAAACATGGAAGGAGGTAAAGGAAGGTCTTTACTCTGTGGTACTGATCAGCTGGAACAAAGAAAAAATGAACAATTCAGAAATCATCTTTTGGTTTTGGTGTTGGTTGATTATGGTGGCTCACTTCACTTAATTTCAGGTAACCTACCCTATTGATAGGATAGACTAACCCTCAAGCTGTGGTTAATAGATAAGAAGAATACTGGAAATGGTATGAAAATAATTACAGGAAGGAAATATTTTAATCACAAGGATTGTGATTTAACAGGTCATAAAATTCTCTGTAGGGTCCAATCTTAAAAACAAATCTTGCAGTCTTTAAAAGGCATCTGGTTAAAAAAAAAAAAAGGACCACAACTATACTCCAAGTCAAAGCATCTAGGAAACAGTAATACCTAACATTTGAACTTGCAAAAAAGCAGAAACAGCTCAGTCAAGGATGAATCATTGGAAAGTGCTTCCCAGCAGGCTTGTGTAATACTAAACGACGCAAAAAAAAGAGTAGTCATATGTGAAGATCTGCAAAACTCAATAACTTAAGCAGCAAAAATGCCTGAGAAACTGCTGTGCATTCTGTTCAAGCTAACTTAAACCATGAGAATCTCTGAAGTAGAAATAGGTCCAGAACAGGGTATCCTAAGTTTGTTCAGATCCATGTGGAGTCTTGACAGACACTGAGGGATTTCTCTAGAAAGCAAAAGGGTCTGTGCTCCAGACTCTCATTCCACAAATTGAGGAACCCATAGGCTAGAAGTGCTAGGATGCAATTCCCTAAAATGGTACTGAAAAATATATTTGCATGAATACACAAAAGTTGTTCAGAGACTGAAAGATCCAAGGTAGAGCCAGTACTTGTCCCAAATGATTAGTGACACCGAGGAAGTTGTCAAGGTTTGGAACTTATGCCAAAAACACAGGCCAAGTCAAGCAAGAGAGTCCATGTTGGCACAGGAAAAATTGTTCTCCTGGAGCAAAGTATGCACAGAATTGTTTAGAATGACTGGAAAACATTATGTACTTGTCCTAGACTATTATTCTCATGTCAGTAGAATAGCTTTACGAGAAGATACTAGAGCTAAACTGTGATTATGCTTGTCAAATGTGTTTACACTAGACATGGAATACCTGGCATAGCGATGCTTGGCAATGAAGCACAGCTTAATAGGCACAAGTGCTGGCTGCTAGTGGTGAGTTTGGGGTTTAGATCTGTAATCCCTTGTCTTTTATTTACACCAGTCCAATGGGCAGGTTGAAAACTGTGTCAGCGTAATAGATTTGCTCTTAGAAAGAGATTGTTAAGTCTGACTTTAATCCATAGTGAGGATAAACTGGTAAATTGCTACATACAAAGGATGCTGATTTTAGCTCTGAGCAGAACTAAGGGCTGAAATTAGCAGCGGTATCCTAGGAATTGTTAGCCCGATGGCATTGTCAGCAGACTGAGGGGAGATACATAGGCCCACCACTTTACAGCTTGCAAGGTAACTTAAATATTTTTTGTTTTTTTCTGAGAGAATGTGTTATCCTATCAGGTTAAAAGAGAAAAGCACAAGGATGCTGTATTTTAAAGAAAGAGCAGACTATGTGGTAGCTGCTGCCATTAGGAAGATAGTACAGTTCTGTGTGGCAGTGAGAGCCTCCTTCCTGTGCAGCTACTTTGTTTAAAGATGTCCTCTTCGCCAGAGCCAAAACAAGCAGCTAAAATAACCTTTAGGAGAGAATGTATCAAAGGAAAAAGAGGCAAAAACCCGAACGGCATCAGCTCCTGTGAGTGCATCTTTAAGTCTCAGGGTTCTGCTCAGGCCTCCAGATCCTTTGGTAGTCAAGTTATTGGCTTGCATCAGGTTTATGCAAGTCACTGAAAGTCATTACCAGCCTAAGGTTGTTATATGTCCAATGTGAGATGAATTGGTTGTGCTTGACAGCTGGGGTAGAGCTTAGATGCTTAGATGCAGAACATATTGCCATCAGGTCTCTTTCACGTCCTTTTTTTATTTTTTTTCAATACCCTTCTTACCATCAAATATTCTGTAAGAGTTGCTGGGAGCTGGATTGGCAGTGTTCAGCCTCTGAATGATTTCCTGTGCTGCTCAGGAGTCCCTGGTCAGGGGTAAGCCTGTGAGATCTGACAAAAGCAGGTTGAGATGCTTTGAGGAATGGTGGCAACCTAAAAACACTAAAAAAACCTGAGGTTAAGGAATTTACACTAAAGGGAGCAGAGTGTAGTCTCAGTAAACATATTTAATGTCAGCTCCAGAAGTCTTAAAATTGGTACCTCCTGAATCCTATGTGTTTCAGGATGCAAAGAGGTAACATTATTATCATCCATCATTAAATCCACTGAGTGTCAAACTTATCACCTTGACACTTTAATGATCCTTAAGATGTCCTTGTAAAAGCTGGGTACCATGGCAACCACTCAAACACAGGGCCTTGGCATTACTGAACTTCTCTTAATAAATCAGGCATAATTGGCATCTATGTATTATAATAAATTAAAAGTTATTCAACTGGAATGATTTTATACTGTACAATATTAAGTCATTAAGTTTGCTGTCCTGATGTCTCCTTTGCAATACAATTCCTGTGTATGCTTTTGAACACAGAGGATTTTATCTTCCCCTCACAAGGTATAACTGGGGGGATTTGAAGGTGCAGCAAATCAGTGCATAGTCTGTGACTGCCAGCAAAGTGGGTTTAAACCAGAACCCCACTGAAATGATTAGCTCCCAAGGACCAAAGTAATTATATTAGGCAGGTTAAAATTACCCATACATTTACTCAGGATGCTGCATGATCCTTCTGCAGTGATCCGTCCTTCTTCCCTTTGTCTTCTGCTTTGTCCTCCTGCTCAGCCTGCAGACCTGCACAGCAGCTGGGGTGAATTGCCATGGCAAAGGTGGGTGTAGCCCCCAGAAAGTACCTGGGGAAGGTGAGAGGGGATGTGCCATCCCTGTGATGCCACTGTGCCGGTGGCCCTCAGGTCTGTGCCTGCTCCATCTTAACTGTCCTGTCCTGACTATCTCAGGCCACCTTTTGGGAGAGGTCTGGTAAGGAATTACAAATCCTTGAAGACAGGAACACGTGGTCCCTCTAAACAGAGAGTACAAAAAGAAAATTGCTATATATCCAGGTTCTTCCTGTCTATTCTGTCCTCTATGGCAGCACCAGCTACAGACAAGAGGGTTTGAATTCATTGCCTTTGTGTTGCAAAGGTCATCATGCTGTCTGTGTAGCACTTTCTGGAATCAGACTGAGCGAATGGAATGTGAAATGTTGGGTGGAAAAGTTGAAAGCATATTAAAAATATTCCCCTGACAAAATGAATGGGTCTAGTTGTTAAATGCCATCTCCTGCTTTTCTTTAAAGATCTTTTATTTTATTGATCTTCTGAATGGGTCCTTCATGTCACAGAGTCATAAGGTATTTCAAAAATTAATTATTTTGCCCATAGGATGACTACAGTGGAAGCCATGTGTAATTTCCATTTGTTTTCTGCAGCATAAACCTGTTCTGTTAATGAAACTGGGAAACACAAACCCAGGATTTTTTGTTGTACTGTATCACATTGGCCAACTGCAGAAAAAGACCAGGAGAATGAATTCACAGTGATAATACCAGATGCATTGGTGAGAAATGGGAAAGCAGAGATTTGTCAGGTTCTCAGTTAAGTCACTGTGAGCTCTAGCTGGACTGAGGTCTGTCTGAAAGCCTAGCTTTTACCTTGCTGACCAGATGTTGTGACTCTACTGATTTGAGTGCCATGTTCAGTTTTCTCTTGATGCCACAGTTGTGGCTTTCTGACCTTCCTCTGAATTGATACTGAAAATCAATAAAGTCAAAAGAACTGGTCCTTTGGAGATGTTTGTCCATCTGTTAACTAGCAAGGAAATCATGTGTGAATGCTCTTTTTGTGGGCACAAGGTCTCTTTGCACACACTGTGTACACAGTGTGGTACAGTGACAGCAGCACATTTCTGGATAGATCCGCATTACACACGCCTAAGAAGTTCTCAACACAGCAGAGTATTTGTAAATATACTTAATTTGAAACCTGTTTCAATATTTCACTGATAGAAAAAGCCTGCTAATACTTATGCAGGTGTTTATCTGGATTGCTGAGCTAATTAAGACTGGTCATCTAGACAGTGAAGCTAAGTCAAAACATAAACATCTATGTGTCATTGTGATTTTAACTATTATCCTGGTTGCCCTTCATGCCCAGTTGTTTCTCAGGCTTTCCGGTTGTGTTTTATATTCAGGTATCAGCTCTCAAGGTCAAAGAGAGGGTCTGAGCTTTTTGGTGACAAACAGCTCTAGCACACTGGAAGATGCTCAAAAAGAATGTTAATCATTAAAGGGATGTCAATAGTTCCCTTCTTCCACCACTACTGTGCAGTTGTATCAGACAGTACAACAGTTTAGAGCAATAAAATAAAAAATAAAAAATATATCCTTGATCAAAATAACATTATCACTACACAGATATTTTAAAGTGAAAAGGTTATTGTTGAAATACATTGTTTATCAGCACTTTTATTTTTAATATCTTCTTATTAATATGGGATCAAAATCCAAAGGAAGTTGAATTTAGTTACTGAAATTTATGTTTTAAACTGAGACCCAATTTTAGATGTCTTCGATTCCTCACAAAAACTGATTTATTGCCCCAAATTCAAAATTGTAAATTTGAATTGTCACAGAATTGAAAAAATAATATTTTCATTTCCTTAGTCTTATATAAGCTTTTACTAAAAGTATTTTGGATTCTGATACAAAGACTAATACTTGTCTACAGAGAAATAATAAGATCCCAAAGAACAATGCAATGCTACTGCAGTACATTTTGTCACACTAATGCCTAGCATGATAGATGCTGATATTTTAAAAATAAAGTTCTGAGAGGTATTGCTTACAAATATTTTCAGGATGATTTTTAGCATATTCTTCCACACGCCTCTGCAACTCACTGCTTTCACAATTCCTTCCACTATTGATGAACTTTACTTTTGAAGCACTTGTGGAGCTGTTGTGCACTACAGAAAAGAAGGACATTGTAAGGGTGGAGGAGAAAGACCAAAGTAAAACAGAGATCTGCACAAGAAAACATCTTTACAGTTTAGGTGGTGGCTTAGGACTGGAATAAGAGCATTTTGACTGTACAGTTATTGCTACCAGATCCCTTGTTTCTGCAAAGACAAGTATTTATTTGGGTACATTATCACATCTGAGGTACCTTAGCTGAGCTCAAACTGTTTCTGCATACTAGAAAATATTCAAATTTCTAAATATCACCTTTCCAAATTTAAGTTATTTCTTTTTTTTTTCTTTTTTTTTTTCCTAAAGAGGAATTGCTGCTTTAGTACAATTGCTGCTTTTAGTACAAAAAGCTAGTACATTCCACCATGTCCACCATTTAGGAATATTAGCCCAGCACTGCAGAAGATGCTTTGCTTCAAGCTTGCTACTTGTGTCTCCTTTGAGGGTGGCATTTTGGTCCTTTAGAAACTGGGCTTCTATTAAAATGGAGTAAAGGTAAACAAAAGCCTTAAAATATGAAATAGGTGCACCCTGATGCAGCTGATGTCAAAAATGCTGCTGATAAGNATTGGCTATATAAAAATGGAAGAAAGAAGTGAGAAAATAGTATGTGATGTATTGTGGCACATCACTCGACCTCTTGCCTACACCATTGTTTCTGTTCATAGTTCCCTTTTCAACCAACCTTTTTCTTTTTAAATAGAAACAGATAAAACTGGTGTCTGGCAGCCTCTGTGTTTGACTGTGCTTTAATTCACTATGCATCAGCAGGTGTCCAATACTCAATTCTTGATGGTTATATATTGTATTTCATCTGCTGCCATTCTCAGAGCTGAAAAGTGATGGTCCTCAGTTCAAGTTTTATATCTGTGTCGGAGAGCAGAAGTGTGAACTGCAAGTGCAGCTGGTACAGACCCAAGTGACATAGCTTTGATCTGGTTAGTTTCCAATTCCAGCTTCCAGCACCAGTTGCAGCCTCCCAGTATGAGGGAAGGCTCGTACAACCCCTGCAGAAGGGGATTGCTCTGGGCTTGGACTCAGCTCAGTCTCTTCCTCCCAAGCTGAGGTCTTCTTGCATCAATAGAATATACCTGATTTTCCCCAAAGCTGCACAATCTGAACGGCTTCTTTTCTGGGTGCTCTGGGCATTCTAAGGGAACATAAAATAGCTGTTGAGTAAGACTGTGAAGAAGCAATGATTTTTTAATTCTTTGTTTTCTCCTTCCATAATGAGATCTGACTTGCAGGTTGCCAGTATTACTCTTGTACAGTGTGTGTGTAAAAGTGCAAGTGTGACAAGGATGGCTATAAAAATTTTTACACTTAATTGTGTTCTGATGCATGCAGGCTGTGCATATCTCTTTGATATTTGTGTTTTCTGTGTTGTGCACTCTTAATTCAAGGGAATTTCCTCTCCCTGAGAGAGGAGAGTGACTGCTCTGTCCTCTAATCTCTGAGAGGGCTCTCCCTGCAACTCCTGAGGGCAATGTTGTCCTCATGTTTTCTTTCTCCTTTCCCATATCTAAAATCAATCATTTTAATGAAAATATAGTAATTTTATTTTGAATTCTTTCATGGCAGTACCAAACATGTAAATAGATGTGGGCATGTCAGAATTGTTTTAGGCTGGTGTATCCATAAAAATCTGCCCAGAAGATTGACTTCTAGGAAGACCAGGAAAAGAGGAACTAGATACTCTTAGTTAAAAATGCTTTGAAAACAAGTTGCTCTTGTAAGCATGTTTGTTCATCACCACTTATCTGAATGTGTTGAGTTTACTGGAAATTAGTAATTGTTGAGTAATGGTGAAAAGGTGTCTTTCTGCTTTTACAATAAGACCAGTAACAGATATTTAGAATACCCACATCCCCTCATCACACTGCAATGCCATTGCCACTTTTATCATAAAAGAATTATGTATCTCTGTATATGAAAAATGTATTCTAGAACTACTCTGAATTAGGTTTTAATGTACTGTGACCTTGAATTGCCCCAGGATATTAATGCTAAATGATTACTTCTGAATGCTTTTTGAATAGCTGCACAGAGCAATTAAATGCACCATACATCACACATGACATAGTTAAACGCCTCTTCTGGTCAAGGAACCTAAACAGTTCTTTCAAATGATGGTAATTCCATATTACTAAAGATGAAAAAAAAAAAAAAGAAGGAATTTGCTAGCATTAAGATAAGCATAACCTAGAAGAGGTTATAACTTTGCCTGAGATGGAAAAAAATAAAAATACTTTCTTTTTGGTGGTCTAAAGGAAGATCACTGCAAAACTAAAGCACCATCACCCTGCATTTTCTCTCTAGACAAAGGGAGCAATAGTAAGAAATCCCTGCCTTTTTGACAAGTTGCCATTTTTTCCCTGTAAAATAAAAGAATAACGAACATGGCTCATAAAATAGGTGTAAAATGTGGACACTGCTATTACCTATGGTATATTGTGCAGCACTTGATTTTAGAATGTGGAACGACATAAATCTGATCTTTGCAAAACCTTCTAATAAAATTAGTGAAGTTTAGAAGTGATCACAGGGGCCAAGATTAATCTGATAACTGGAGCAAAAAGACCCTTTTGCTTGGGTCACTGATTCAAATCTGACCTGGTTACTTGAAAGTGTGTGCTATTTCAGATGCAGTGGCAATTTTGGCCCAAGTCAGAGCAGACACATCATCCCTTTTGGTATTCAGTGGGTATAAATGTTGAGTGTGACTGTTCCTGCGTGTTCTCAAAAATCAGCCCAATTGTTTATATTACACATCAGACACTGGTGACAACTGCTTGATAGATCCCACTTTCAGACTACCCCTCAGCACATGCTCCAGACCATTTCCTTGCCTCTAGCCTGGTTCCTGGCAGAAATTCTTACCCTAAGGTGAAGCTGCAGCATCCCTGTCCTTATTTCCCTTCCCAGTTTCCCCCCCCAAGGTCTGCTGAGGTTGAGACATCACCATGTGTCATCTAAACCACAAAAATGTTAATGGCAAATACATATTGACCTTGAAAATAACTCCTGAGTAATTCCAAGAAATTGAGCAAGGTCCTGGAAAAAAAATAATGAAGCATATGCAGAACATTCTTTGTACAAAAATTTCCAGCTTTTGCTGGTGTTTTTTTTTCTTAAGTTTAGGAGTGGGATGGATGGTGTGTGGTGATATCCAAAGGGTGAAGAAAGTTAAGGAAATAGGACTGTAAAGCTCTGGTAAACAGGACAGGATTGGGAACTTGGCTTTGTTAGCTGTGTGCTACAGAGCCCCAGGGCATTGCTGGGGAAAGGCAGTGGTGGGCAGGCAGAGAAGATGATTGCTAGAGGCAGCAGTTCATTGCAGCAGATCATTACAGCAGTCCTGCAGCACAAGAGAAACAAAGAAGGGGTATGTTAAATTGGGAATTCATTTCTCTCCATGTATGCTTTAACTTCCATACACTGAGAAGAAACAATCCAACAGCCTCCAGAAGCAGATGCTGTGGGAGAACAGGGAGTGAGAGCCACCATTCTTAGAGGTACCGGTTATTCAGCTCTAAGACAGTTTTCACTGCATGTTTTCAGTGTGAGGAAGCTCACTGTTGAATGATTGGATTAGAGTGTGAAGACAAGCTATATGTGCTCTATAAAAGGAGAAAAAAGATTTTATGTTAAAACAGGTTTGATGCCTCAGCTACTAAAATCAGCTGCTATGCAGTGAAATCTGAATTATGGCTGCCCCATATCAGCCAGTGAGTAGGCATTAACATCTTCAAAAAGTTTGAGCATGAGTTAGCCCAAGGCAAGCAGAACATGCATGACTGGCACTTGCATGGCAGGTAATCCAAGCTGACACTGACCTTGACAACATTACATGACAATATTTTTTTTTTACTGGAGGAAACTGACCCTGAGTTTGCCAGCAGTGTTAGGTTCCAGCAGGCTTCTCTACAGCGTGAGGACAGCACAGTCCTGCTCTTTTCACTGTAGAGTGTGGAAGTGTTTGGTGTGGTGAGCACAACTACCTCTCCCTATTCTGTCCCTGGTCTTTGACATCACCTTATGGCCTTCATGGCATCTGCTAGACTGGGACTTGTTTTTGCAGGCATATGTGGAAAAGAAAGTGTTCTGGGGAACATCTCTTGTTTACTGGTCTGCAGAAAGGGCAGTGACCATCATAAACTATATATGCAAAATACCTGGGGAGAAAATTTTCCAGAGATGAGGAGGAGGAGGAAAGACTGATGTCCTTGAGCTGCCTCTGCTTCACTAGAAGATGGCAACCTTGGCTGTTCAGCTGGTGCACTCTGTGCACCCCTGTCTGCCACAGACTCCTCCAGAACCCATCTTTTTTTTTGTAGGGACTCCGATAGGATTGGGCTATATTTCATGGCTTTGATTTAGTTTCCTCACCCTGATTTGATATTAATCTTCTGCTTTATAAATCTGAAAAAAACCAAAACCAAATCCAAACAAAACCCATCATGATGCATTTTTAAATATTGTTTAATTGATTAAGATGTCAATGATAAAGCTGTAATTTCATTGTTGATTGCTTCTTTGGAAAATGTAAAGCTTCGTGAAATGTGATTCCACATATTAGGCATAAGGAAAAGAGTAAACAAAAGTAAGAGATTACTAGAAGCTGTTTTTTTGGGACAGAGTCAGATTGTATATCACTTTTGTTAGCCTTAAATTAGAGAAACAGCTTCTGAGAGGGCAGGTTTTTCTTACCTGAAGTATCATAGAAGTTTCTGGTGTGGTGATCTCCATGCACTCTGGAAAGGGTTGGTACTCTTTGCCTTTAAAAATAAAAAAGTAAATTAGTCTTTTCTTCTGTCATTTGTATTCACTGTATACAACCTTCTTTGGGGGCTGTGGTGTCCAAAGGATGGAGACCACGACAGGAGTCTCTATGAGCAACTGGGAATCTGTTTCCTGTTTGTCTGGCAGAATGACAAAATCAGTCTTCTCATCTTTCTTCATTAATTTCTCTCTCTGTCCTATAACTGTGTGTAGAATAATTAGTTAATGGGACTAATTCTGTTTTCATTTACACTAATGTCATTATGTGTGATACCTGATGACATCAATGAAATGAAATAAACCTGAAGAAACTGCTGAGGTCAGAATCACAGACAGTATTTGAAAACCAGTAAGTGCCATCTTTCATCCGGGATCTGGAGTCATGTGATTTTTGCTGTATTTTCTATGCATTCCCAGTAACTACTTCTTTTTCAGCACAGCTCAATGCTATTATCTCAGTTTTGTCTTTGTTCAATGACATTATTACATTGTTCAACATCATTATTCCATAAATTCAGCCACTTTGATAAATGGATGGGCAATCATGATGCTTGACTGTACCACAACACTAACATTGCCCAGAACAAAATGAAATTGTTCTTTTTGCTGTTCTGCAACTCTCTGGCTGTTTGGAAAAGCAAGACGAGGTCATAGTTCTGCAGCAATCATTGAAGCTTTCTGGGGTAAAAAAAAGACCAATGGTTTGACATGTAGGAACCCTATTGAAGTAGTTTAGCCCAATTACTTCAAAATTAATTTGGATATATTTTCTGTATTTTTGGTAGGTCACTTTGATGTAAACTCTAGAATTAAGTCTAACTTTCTTGTGCTTTAAAGTTAACACAATTCAGATAAATCCCTCATTTACTCATTTTTTCTTGGACATAGTATATTTTTCTAAAACTATTTTCAGTCTGAAGTTTATTTTTAATATTGGTATTGGCTTCACTTCTACATATCATTTTTATCTCCTCAGCTATTAAAAC
Organism: Rhabdornis inornatus; assembly: GCA_013397075.1. NCBI lineage: Eukaryota > Metazoa > Chordata > Aves > Passeriformes > Rhabdornithidae > Rhabdornis > Rhabdornis inornatus. The sequence goes on along the minus strand of VWZS01009400.1, from coordinate 1,751,997 downwards.
TTTATTATTGTCATTACAGTAATGTGGTGACCAGAACTGAACACAAAACTCTCAACTCCCTGCCAGAGCCTTATATAAAGGAGAACAATGGATGAATGTTGTTAATTTTAAATGCAAAATTATAAATCAATTACAGTGATGGCAAAAGCCCTTCGTGACATGCCACAATTTACTTTCAAAGACATTTAAACCTATTTCACATGCTGAACAATCTGTAATAAATTATGATTTTTTTTCTCCTGAAATGAAGCTATAATTATGACAGTTGAATTCTTGTTCTGAGAAATAAGGTGGCATTTAATTCCTTGAGAACAAATGACACTCACAAAAGAACAGTTAATTATTCTCAGCTGCAAAAAAAGAAAAAAAATATAAGAAAAAAGTGGGGGTGGGGAGACAAAAAAAGAGTACGAAAGAGAATGTGATAGCACTTTATATGAAGTGTCTGTTAATGAATCCTTAATGAAAGCTGTACTGCAATTGAACTTTGCTTGGTGTCCATGTGATTGAGTGACAATCTTTAAGTCCAACCCTTCCCATAAAATCAAAACCACATTCAGACGAGGGGTACAATGAAAGGATATATCTCCAGGAAATATTGCATCTCTGTCAGCAAACTTTCAATATGCAAAGAACAAAATGCAAAACAGACAGCTAAGTCATCTCTGCAGCTTAAAGCTCAGCTGTAATTGCACCATGGTACAATTAGTCCTAATACTTCTTAACTTCCATGCGTACTATTAGAATAAGATGAATCATTTTGCCTTGTGCCAGGATTCACAGAACAGTAAAGAGGGTGCTCACCAGTCTGCCCCTTCACCCTGCAAATGTGTGACCACATGCTTCACTCTTTTTGCATGCCTGGGTCCTGCTCTCATCTGTGGGACCACACAAGGGTCACAGGAGAAGGGACTTCCTGGACACAGAGTTTCTTCCCCGCAGGTTCTGATCACCCCAATTTCCTGCTGTAGCTTTGCAGAAAGCAATGCACAGCTCAATGTCAGTTCTGCAGCATCTCACATTTTCAGTTCTTGCGTTCTTGGTGAGGAGTTGTCAGTCTTGTTAATCTGCCATCCTTCCTCAGGGAAGAGACATGTTCCAGAAGGGCCATGCTAAGTGGAATACCCTCATCCTTCTTGGTTCAATTAAGATTTGTGAATTGGCTAATTTGGGGACTCTCTAAAGTGTAGTCAGGACAACACAGTTGCATGTAAAACAAGGCCTAATGCACTGAGTTACATTAATGCTAAATCAAAGATGATTGGATTAATTGGTGTTTCATTTTATCTTCCATGCATGTGTGTTGCTGGCAGAATCTCAGAGCTTTTAGAAAAATTGATTAAGAACGCTGTGGAAACAATATCAGCAAAAAGACTTTTGCATCAGGTCTTTCTGCTCTCTTTTAAGGGGTATACAGCCTGAAATTTGGAGGCTATAATGTATTTCTTAATACCTGTATTTTTTATGCTGCTCATAAAATGTATGAAAATTAATTGATAATACAGTATGTGAAGTACTGGATATGGCAACTGCCAATTATTCCTCTGGGAGAAAGCAGACTTTTCATCAGACTTTCATCACAACAAAGCATATGAGGAAACCTGGCTGATTCCTTATGTGGAAAAAGAATATATTGTTAATAATGTAAAAGTGCACACTTTTAAATATTATGCACATATTTTTAATTTTGTCACTTTTATATTCAAATCTGCTTAAATCCCTTGGTAGGATGACATCATAAAACAGTGTTAGACCCATGAAGAAATTCACACACTTCAGTATTTTATTTTATTTGTCTGCTCAGTTCTGATAGCAAACAGAAGATTTATTAATGCAATGTAAAATATTCACCGGCAGGTGAAAGTAATTCTGTTAATGAACATGATTAAAACAGCAGCTGGAATACAGAAAATGCAGTGTTTGCAAGATCCGTGGAATTAATAGACCTTAAAATACTTGGGAAATCAATTAAAATACATCTTCAAGATTACAAAAATCACTGTGCATGTGTTTAACTTGAAAATGAACAATAAAAGAATAAAACCCTTACTTCCACAGCAAGAATATTTCAAAGTGCCTTTTCCTGACCACTGCAGAGCTTGCAGAAAGATTTGGGAAACTGATATTTTCCCATGCCTTTTAATTGGGAAAGTATATTGCCAGTGAGAGCTCAAGGTAGTTGGAAGCTTGCACTTCTTCCTTGTCCTCCCTTAGGGCATTCTCACACTGACTATGTATTTTCTGTATTTCTAAGGTTATTTATATCCCTGTATGTGGGATAAATGCTCATTAAAGTTGCTTTGCTGCTACTGCACCTGGACTTGTTGGCAAGGGCTGGATGCTCCCAGGCAAAGGAGGCTGGGTTGGCCTGGCCTCAGGGTGATGTCCCCACTGTCCTTGGCCCCATCCCTCCTCCCCCAAGTGAAGACAGCAGGGCAGATCAGTAATGGGACCAAACTGGTGGCAAACATGGCCCATGTCCCTGTTTCACTGCTGGTGACACCAGTGCCCTGCCCTTGAGCTGCCAGGGCAATGTCTGTGCCTGGGAACATCAGCCCTCCTGACTGCACCAGTGGGATCACAAGCCTGGGCACCACAGGCTGGTCAGGAGAAAGTAGGAGCTGGAAGAAACACCAGATTATGATATGCAGGTGTTTTGTACAGCAAATTTCCATGTCAGGTTTGGCTCCTGGGTGGCTCTTTTGTGAGGGAGCTGTGGGGCAGTGGGGACATGGTGGGTGATCACTTCCCTGGCCATGCAGCCATTGCAGGCACAGGATGGACCAGCCCAGCCCATCACCACTGCATCCTCCAGCCAAGTGAGGCTGGGCTTGGATAGAACCACTTGGTTTCCCTCTGCTTCCTTGAGGCTGGCTGCCTCACATTGCAAACATTTGCAAACATGCCTCACATGTAGCAAACATTTTCCCAGACAATCCAATGTGGTAGGTTTTTTTAACTAAATGTAATAGCAGATTTTTTTTTCCTCTGTGGATTTTTAATGCCGCTTTCTCTTTATGGACTGTATGTTACTGTAGAGCTCTACCCCTGTGAAACAGGAAACTGGTCTGTGCTGTTCTTTCTCATCTAGTCAGTACAGAAAAATTATGGATGTGATTGTGCTTTCATTCACATTTTTTAAGTCTTTTAGCCTTTCTTGCCTCCTGCAGGAGTGAATATAATGCTCTGGAAAGATGAGGATGCAAGGTGATATGCCTTGGTATTGACATTTCAGGTCCAGCACAAACAGTAACACACATCCCTATGCCAAATTATTTATTTGTATATCCAGAGGTAGCATCACTTGGGGAAAAAGCAATGAAACAAACAATAGGCATTCCCTTTTCAATCACTTATGGACCTTGAAACATAAGCACCTTCTCTTTAGACACACTCCAGATTTGAGGGTTTTATTTATCTGATTGTATCACTGATGATCTGAACCCAGCAACTCTGGGATAGGTTTAGCATATTTCCCTACTGTGGCATTATCAGATGCAATCTTGGTTTAGTCAGCAGATTTTGGATCTGAATTAGTGATGAAAGTATTTGATACGGTAGCATAACAAACAAAGGCCAAGGATTATGGAGAAATAAAGAGCTAAATAAATCTAGGATGCATCTCACCATAAGCAATATGGTGCATTATATCTACATAGACATTCCAATGCATAAGAACCAGACTGCTGTTTCATAATCCAGCCCATGCTAACTAATACAAAGCACAATATGCAGAGAGTATTTTGAAACAGTTACATTGAAAATGAGAGGCTAGTGGTGTTTAAGGGAAAAGAGATTTACAGATTTCTTCTCTTTAAAGAATAATTCACGTACATATACTTCCAGAAGAGATGTGAATTTGAGGATCCTGTCTAGGCAAGAAGCAATTAGTGGATGTCTGGTTGGAAGGCCTTTTTATTTCCAAAATTTTTGAGAAAAGCAATGAGAAAAAGGCTATGAGTACAAGGAGAGTGTTATTGAGACTGTTGTCTCAATCACCAATGGAACACAGAGCTGCAGAAAATCTTTAGCACATTCATCATTGAAAAACTTGGATTTGAGCCTCAGAGAGATGCCTGCTTTTATAATGCATTCATTAATACCTGATTGTTGGTGTAGACCATAGAGTATCTGCTCTATGCCAATAGCTAAGTCTGAATTGTTTGGAGTGCAATAGGATTTGAAAGCTGTCACGACATCAAGCAGTTTGCTTGAGAGTATCAATGATCTAGTACTTCAAATGACAAAAATGTGGTATTCAAACATCAGTTGCTCTTCCAGGGAAATTTTTTTCGAATGAGCATCTTGGTCCTTTTCCATAAGAGACCCCAATTAAAGGAGATTGATGTATTTTTCTGCTTGTAAAAAATAATTCAAGTAACTTTATCCTTTTAATGCTTTTTACATACAGTGGATCCCTTATTTATGCAAACATGATGAAAAGGAATTAGAGTGAGATAGAGTGTGCACCTCCTAATGAATTTCACAATATATCCTGTATTTCCCATTCAAGGAATGAGGAAGGTGAAATACACAGAAGGCTCAAGAGCTGCAGAAGTCCTCAAGTTCCTCTGAAAAGAGGATTCACCACGAGTTTTGTTTCCATTTATACTTCCTCTCCCAAAGAAGATGCAGAACATCAGGTCTCTCATCAGACCATAAATAAAAGTGCCTGATTTCATGGAGAAGGAAGCCCTGGTGAGCAGGGTATGAACCTCAATGGACCACGGCAAAGTCCTTCCAGCACATACTACAAGGGATCTGCTCTTTCCTCTCAAACTTCCCCTAAGAGTGGAAATCTTTAGGAATATGAGAGATGTTGCTGTTCATATTCATCATCATTCAGTCTAAGAATCATCTAATCATACAAACAGAGCAGTTTGGGTAGGAAGGGATCTCTGGAGGTCATGAATCCAACCTCTCTCAGAGGATTAATGAAGTCATGCTGCTCAGGGCTGCATGCTCTCCTGTCCTGAACACCTTTCAGGATGAAGGCTCACAGACTCCCTGGGCAGCCTCTCCCAGTCTTTGAGCACCATTATGGTAGAAAGAAATTCTCCTACAATGAATCAGAATCTGCCATGTTCCAGCTCACATCTCTTGCTGCTCATCCCATCACTGCACACCTCCAAGAAATCTTGTTCCCATCTTCTCCATACCTTCCAATACAGAGAGCAGCAAGGTCTCCCCTGAGCCCTCTCCTCTTGGAAATACTGCTTCTATCAGGGAGTGTGTGACAACATTTTTCTGTGAATAAAAGCATGATTTCTATATTCTATCTATAGTTTGTCCTCAATAGCTATTGTGCTCTACTTTGAAAAAAGTTAAAATCTTGTTATAGCCATAGGCTACCTTATAAAGCTCTTTTAAAAATGTTCTTTGCTACTTCTTGTTCAATTCATGTTGCATTAGGTGAGCAATGACTCTAGCAAATACATTACTGATTTTTCAGAATGGTGGTGGAAAGACAAAATATGAGAAAGACTAATAAGTTTGGCTTGAACATAATATTTTACTAAATTCAAAAAACTTTTCTCTTAACATTAATCAGGAGGAGTATTAAAAGACTGAAAAAGAGAAAGGAAGGAAAGAAGCAGTGATCAGTCTCATGCAGCCCTACGTTGAAATCTTTCATTGAGAAGATGTCATCCTAGAATACTTCAATATTTTCCAACTTTTTAACACAAAATTTCAACTGTATTTGTCAAAAAAGTATAAGATGCTTTGACTCACCCTGCTTTCAATATTTTCAGCCAAGAAATCACTTGCCTGGAAGATGTCAGTCAACTACATTCACAACCTTTTAGAAAGCCCCAGCTCATTTGCCAACATCAGCACATGGGTACATGGCTTTTGGTCTCTGGAACTATCTTTGGAGTCTTTTTTGGCCCTTGAAATATCTGATTTGAATTTCATGCCAAGAAGACACCTCAAAGCTTCTAGAAAACTAAAAATACTGAAAATGGGAATGATTTTAAAAGTAGAGGTGCAACCGTAGTGAATATTTGTAAAGAATTCCTACAGCATTCTTGGCATCTGGCTGGCAATTTCATATAATCAGATTTCTCCTTTAATTCCTGTTATGTTAATTGATTGCTTTGTAGTTCTGAAAAATTGCAGCTTACGGTCTGTTCAGTTTCCAGGTTCAGGCTCATTGTTTTAAAAACTGCACCGTGCAATATGGAAAGCTGGGCTTTTTAATGCAGGTTTTAACAACTGCAGTTAAATTATTTGGGGTGGGGGAAAAGACATATCCAAGAATAACACCTGTTTTGATGCAATTAAAGCCCTACAGCAGTACATAGATAGAATACTTCTAGAAAAGCCTGCTTTGTAGAGTTTAAAATTATTACAGGGACAAAGGGGTTGCAAGTAGTTAGTCTCAGGAAAATAGATCGGTAATGATGGAAACAGATTGATTAAAACTATTGCCCAGGTGTAATGGAAGGTGTGTGATGGTGGCATTTAAAGATATAGAAGAGCAATTAGAGAGACAGGTGCTGTTTATGCTGAAACTTGCTGGTTGTGGTGTACACAAACTGAAGTAAAACTGTTGGCGCAATGCAGTGGCTTTAAAACAGGATCAGTTAAGCTATTTTATTTCTAAAAATGATAAAAAGTGTCATTGTTTCCTCTGTCCTTTCCTGCACTGGTGCCCCTTAGCAACTGTCTTTGTGAAAGTCATAAATTCAGAATAAATCAAATACAGTGCAAGTCTCCCCAAAGCAAACTAAGCTTCCCATTTATTTCTTTGCCAAGTGCTCTCCTGCAGCAAACAAGTGCAGTTCTTAAATCTTTACAACTCAGCCTGATGTTTTCCTAGAGAACATGAGGAGGCATTGTAAGTCCCTGCTTGCAGTGAGATTTTTTCCCCCTTGTCTTCTGGGTTGGTTTGGCATTCACCCTGGGTCTGGCTTAAAGCACAATATTTGAGTGCCCCAGGCTTGGGTATTGTGCATCCTGTTTATTTCCTCTTCCTACACTCCAGACTGATCATGTTCACTCTGCTTCCAAACTCCAGTCCAGGTAGAACTGGGAGCCCTGTGTTGGGAGGAGATTCAAAGAAAAGGAAGGGGAAAAGAGAAAATGGTATGGGAAGATAGTGTGGGAGAAAGGGAGGTGCCATCAGTGCTCCAGCGTAGGAGAGTCTTTGGTGCACCCCCGTGCCAGGGCTGCAAGAGCTGGGGCACTTGAGGTCTGGACTGCAGAGTGCAGACCCCTTTTGTCAAAAACTTTGAGAAATGTACACAAAAGCAGCCATGAAATCTCTGCCTTCTCTAATGTCCATGTCTGCAGCCAGGCACTACTTACTGTTTACTACTCGCTGTTTATTCACACAGAGAACCACACTAGAGGTTATTTACAGATTTAATCTTGAAAGTTAATTCAAGAGCTTTTCAAAACCACTAATACCACCAGCTCTTAATACAGTAATGAACTACTGTAATAAATGTGAAGTTTTTGGATAATATACTATCAACAGAGTATGCTAAGAAACGATAGAATCCAACTAGCAAGAAAAAGCCCTCCAGAAGAGTCCCACTAACCCCCTGCTTGGATTTGCTCCAACCAGACATGAAAAGTGTCTAATCTTTGTATTAAACCCAACCTCTGCAAATGGTCTGTTGTATCAATTGACAGTGAAGAAGGAAAGTGGGAAAAGCATGTGCTGAGAGCTACCCTCTCCTCAATTTAATTTTGGATAATTTTGTGCTTCACTTGCTCCGAGCCTAGCTGCTCACTTGGCTTTGTTATATCCAGTTGCTTTTAGCAGTGAGAAAAGGCAAGATTAAGATATTGTCTCTCCCATTAGGAAAATCCTGGGTGGAAAAATATGTAATGGCTCTGCTGTTAGGTAGGGTGGAGGGTTCACTGACTAGATTAAGACAGAATGAACTAAATTTATCTGTGATAGTACTGTGTTGGTTTTGTTGGAGTTAGGGCAGGATTGTTTTGCTCCAGTATGTGTTTTTGCCTCCCTTCTTTAATGAATCAGAGGGATCTGTCAGGGTTTAATCCAATTACTGATGATATTGGAGAAAAGAGCAGCAGAAGTGGGCTGTATAGAAGAAATGTATTAACACAGAAAAAAATTCATCTTTCCACAGATCAGTGAGCAGAGAACAAATCCCGGGAATTGTCAAGTGCCTCTTCTTTTGGTTCTTCAGGTAATTTGGGCTAAATTGGTCCATTTGTAATCATTTAGCTGATAAAAACACAGTAAATAAAGAACTTCTGATTTCAGTTCTTAACATGAATTGAAGGCAACTTTTTTTTTTCTATCTGGTTTGCATAGGGCTTAAAACATAATGATAGAGAATGCAGTTTGGGTTAAAAGAGTTGTCTGTTATGAGCTGTTTGCAAGACTCCCATAAAATAAAGAGAACAGAGTTATCCAGAGCCACCAGCAAGTTTGTTTCCAAGGATTTCAAAAGGGATTATTTAACAGGAGAAATATTTTTAATACAGTTAACATGTGCATTCTGTTAAAATGAACCATTTGTAGTTACTTTTTATTTCCAATTGTTTTCATCCTATTTGCAAGTCTAACATAATGTTAAGTGAGTGATATGTAAACAACTTGCTGCCCTGGTGTATTTAGGATTTTGCTTGGCTCTCTATGTGGGTTGTCTGGTGGGACTGATGGTTTGTGTTTCTACTTCTTGCTTAGGTTCAGGCAGCTACAAGAATGAGAAGTTCGAGCAGTTGCACAAATATGCATAAATATCCATTCAAAATGCATGTGTGTGACTTTCTCATTTTTCTTTCCCTTGTGGGGAGATCCTGAGTCAAGAGCTGCATAAATGCTGACAAAAAAAAATGAGAGCTCAGATATTTGTCAATGCTGCTGGAGTTCACATGGCTTTGCTCACCCTGGTCCCCTCAAACAGCCTCCCTGTTCCCTGCCTGGTTTAAACTGGGATTTATCCCCTAATAGGGCTGTTTCCAGCAGCTGTAATTGCTTAAGATATGCAGATCTCTTATGCCTAAGATCCACTTGAACACCCTTTGAAGTCAGTGGATCCCAGGGGGGTATGAAGAGATGAAAAAAGTGAATCCCAAGCCAGGTCTGGAGAAGGTGTTTTGCCTTCCTGTCATGGGCAATGGTCTGACTGTCATGTCTAGAATTCACTGCTGTGACTTTTGGCAGTTTCAATTTAATTCACAGGTGATAATGAGGCTGGTATAAGCCCATGGAAGAGGTCTTTCTGTGGCTGTGCTGCCTCTTTTAGACAGCTGGTAAAAAATGCATTTTGTATTTATGACTGATGTCTGTTCTGTTACTATATTTAAAGTCTAATAGACTTTTAGATATACTGCCTTAGCCAGCAGGATTTAACTTCATTAGTTTTGAAACAGGAGAGAAATGCTAGCCACTGTGCAGTCTTTGATTATGCTCTGGGGAATTTCCTAGGGTTAAATTAACCACAGGGGAACTCTACTCTTGTTCTTTGAATGCCTGTGAAACATATTGAGAAATGCAGGGGAGAAAATAATTATAATTTTGAAATGTAAAAACTATAAAGTTCATCTTATGTATAATCCCTAGTGCACAGTAAGTTCTGTATACTTGGTATACTTGCAGCATTTATGTTAACTATACTATTTATTTTATGTTTTGTTTTGGCTTTATAAAAAGTCACACCACTAGCAATAGGACCTGACCATAAAGGGACATTCAGAAAACTACCATTTCACCAGACTCAGCTTAAATTCAGGAGGGAGATAATTTATCCACTAAATGTCCTGCCTTATCCACAGCATCATTGGAGAATTACTCTCCAGAATCACTTTCATCTCCCAGCTGCTGACAATTTAGCAGTGCTTCTTGCCTTTAATTAATCTCTTTGAATCTACATGTATAAGGTCAGTGTCAATGACTTTGGCAGAATAAGCAGAAATTTCTTCAAAAAGATACATTTCAGGAGATGCAGGGTCATTGCAATCAAAAGCCTTTTTTGACAGTTTTTTTATTTTATACTTGGAAAATATGAACAGAAAGTTTGTTTACAATTTCATATATCAACAAAGATTTCAGTAATTTAATTTCTAAAAATAAAAATTATCAGTTCTGGTTTTCTTTTCATATGATGATTTTCTTTTATCTCCTCATTCCACTAATTTCAAATGAAAAATTAAGAGTGGAAGACAGAACTAAGGAATTAACACATCTAAAGGTGAAGAAATCTCCTTTACTTCCTTACAAAGAGTTTGCAAAAAAAAAAAAAAAAAAATCCTGTGAATTTCCATTCAGCCTTCCTAAAAATATTTCCCTCTTTTGGACTGAAAAATGAGTTGAAGAAAATATGAAAATCCTTACTTTTAAAATTATTATTTTTGCATTGCCATACCCAGCCTAATCTTTAAATCAACATGAGCTTTCTAAGCAATGCAAAAGAAACACAATTTCACTGTTCAAAAATATTGTCAAAAGAAATTAAACTGGTAAAAATCTTCCTTTGTTTTCTCGATTTTCTTAAAGTGTACTTTTTTAAAAGTAGGATTTCTGTCCAACAGGTACAGAGCCTGAGAAGGAGCTTGATTCTGCATGAGACCACAAAAGAAGCAGGGAAAAATGTATTTCTTCTTATATTGCATATAGTATCTAATGCAGAAACATCTACCTAACCCCTAGACTTCTCCTTTTTTTTTTTTTTTTCTGTGTTGTAGAGACATTTGCTACAATTTTTACTACCTTTTCTTTTCGTTTCTCTGATCTTCCACTAAAATTTGAAGCAAACAGCCCAACAGTCTTCTCACAAGACATATGAAAACCACAACCCTAAAAACCATATCTGTGTGTACATGCTGTGGAAGAAATGTGGTGTGTGCTTGGACCCTTCACAACAGGTGGACGCAGACTCTGCCTACCAGGACATTTCTCACATGGGAATACCTAGCAAAAGGAAAACCTCAGCATGAATGACTGACCTTTTCTCTGCCAGTACTGGGGGAGATTGTTCTCTAACCATGCAGATGACTGCCAGTCAGGTGCAGAGAGAGCATGGCTCTAAAGGTTTCTAATGTGTGCTGTTTAAGCATGTTGGGCTACTTGTGTCTCCTTTACTTAGTTATCCTTCTGCGTTTTCATAGTGTCTCTAATTTCTTGTGCCCTTTTTGGACAGAATCCACATTGCATTTAGCTTTTACCTAATGTTTATCCATTTATGGCTGCCAAAAAGATGGTATTTCACAATTTTCCAGACTACAGGATATATAGAAGCTGGCTGCCATTTTCTCCTGTTGGGGTAATAGGAGATGCTTCTGGCAGTCTTCATCCACACCTACACTCCTATTTCAGTACAATATCCTTTCAGCAGCATGCAGGCTTCAGAGTAGACTTGGCAATCTTCTCTTCTGAGAAAAGGCAAACCACAATACAAAATGAGAAAAAAAGAGTACAGCAATACATTTTTCAAGAGTAATATGGATGGTCTGGGGTAGTTTATGACTTCATTGTTGTTATTTCAACCTCACACATACCTGTAAGGTAGGATGTACAATATTGCTTCTATTCTAGAGATGGAAAAACAATTAGTTGATTTAATTCAGTCCTAAAGAAGAATGATTCAACACTTGAGCTTCAAACCAGAACTTCATTATTCCTGGCTTTAAAAGGAGTCTGTAGCTGCAGCTCAAATAACATAACTTTCCCTATGGTGCCCCTGTACAAGAATAAAAAATTATCAGAAAAAATCTAGTCCTTGACCTGGAAATCAGACTTTTTAGAGAAAATCTGCAAAAGATGGGAATTTGTTATGTAACAGGTTTTCAAAACAAGAATAGCCCTAATTTTCTCTACATTCAGTTAAAAATACAGTGAAAAGATAAGGAAAAAAATCTTTCAGCAGGGCACATTTTGAAAGAAAGACATAATAGGTGGAAGAAAGCAGAAAAATAGGATAAACCACAGGAGAGAATGAAGATATATGTGAATGCGATGTATTGTAAGATAAAATGATCTATGAACTTGTGTTATGCATGCTATTTAAAAATAAAGACACGGGAATACAGAGGCCAGAATGGATGACTAAGGGATACAAAGGGTCAGCTGGGATACAGAAGTATGTGTGCAAGAAAGAAAATGGTCAGTATCAAGCTTTATCAGAGAGACCCTGGGATGAAGTTAAGAGAGTGTAACAGAAAAGAACAGTGAAAGAAGAGACTGTGAAAAGAGTACCGACTATGCTAAAATAAATATTTCTTTTTTAGATGCTGGAGAGCGATATGGTCATGTAATCTGCATATTGCCATCACAGTTGCTATAGCGAGTGTAATGTACTGTATTTTTTTACCACCAGGGAGACTGTTGCAACAGACAGGGAGCTACATTAGGAAGTTGTGCTTAACAAGTCATGTGTGATTTTACTGTCAAACTGCAAAGTGCTGTTCTCCTATGGAAGAAGGCTGCGAGTACTTTCGAGGAGTAGATAAACACCACATGATGCAGCTTTCTGGGAAAAACAGAATCCTTTGAAGCATTTCCAGCAAAATCCTTGGAGAGGCAAAGCATATTTTCAGATGCATGATTCTAGGTTAAACAGCTATGTCCCCCACTTGTTTACAAAGCAGCTCGACAGCTGCTGTGAGCCACTGGCCCCCTTTGGACAGACAGGATACATTTGGATCTGTCACAGTGAGCCACAGTGTGCCTTCGCTGCATTACTCTGCAAAGATCTCATCCGAGGTCTGCTGCTGGCAACACTAAAAGCTTCAGCAGCTTTAAGAGCAGCAGATGATTAGTTTCACCCTCACTGTAGCTTCCTCATTGCTTTTAATTCTGAAATTTGGGGGGGAACGTTTTTAGTGGTGGAATTTGTCCTGGGAAAGCTGCACCCTGCTTTATGCACGAGGAATAAAATATAAAAAGAAAGACAAGCAGCTGGTTGTTGGCAGAGAGTGGGTTCTTTAATAGAAGAGAAAAAAAGACCTGAAGTCTGTTTGAACACAGAAATGCAGTGTCCAGTTTGAAATTTAAAAGTTTCATTAAAAGACCAGAGCAAAGGTGGTGTTACATCTGTCCTTCAACATTTAGAAAATCAGTCTGAGAGATGCAGCTCCCGGGCTATGTAGCCCAATCTTAGCTCCTGAAAGTGCTTCTGGAAACAAGCCCAAGCCAGGACACCATGTAAACACCAACAGGACAGCCTGTTTTGGAGAGTAGGGGCGGAGTTTTAAATTTCACCCTGCAAATGAAGACACCTGCCTTAGCATGGCCCTGCTCCTATGGATGGATCTAAAGGTGATTTGGTAAGCTCAATGCACCTCTCTACATCAGAGGGGCGCTGCTGGTCCCAAAACTGGGACTAATTGGCAATTCCCCTTTTCCACGCTGCTGCTGGGGAGAGAGGGGGAAGCAGGACAGTAGCAGCACAACTGGACAGGGTCACCTGCCTCCCTCTGCAGCTCTCAGCAGTGTGTACCTGCTGGCACAGCCTCAGGATGGATGTAAAGGAAAGGTCTGGGGCTGTCTTAATTCTCTGCTTGATTTTCCTGCTAAGTTGCTCATGGTATTTTCTTGTTATAAATATTGCTTGTCCAGCAGCTCTTTTGCATCCCCCTCACAAAGGTTACAGTGGTCCTTTTACCCTATGTAATATGCTATTTGACACCTTTATGCCTATATAATATCCCAGTGTAGGTACTGCTGCTTATTTCTGTGAAACATATTCCTATGCTCTCCTTCCCCAGCAACATTTTCCCTTTAGCCAAGGCAAAGGAAATCAGTAGAGATAATAAATCTCTCTCTCTTCTGAAGAGGGTGGCAGCAGACCCTCTGCCTCTGAAACCCACAAATCACAGGTGGCTGGTCCCTTGCAGTCAGCAGCAATATTGTTTCCTTTGCCCTCCTTACCAGAGACTGGTCACAGCAAAAATTATTACTGATGGCATCTGACAGTTCTACATCACGTTTTGACATTAGCTTTTAGTTACTGGTTCTTTTTCAATAGCTACGGGTGTTCAGTCAAATACCTGTCTGTCACCACAATCAGACAGACCTTAATGTGTCTGTGTTGTGGAAGAGGACCTCAGCATCTTTCCAGCATTTTATTACAGCCCCAGTGTAGCTTTTCATCACAAATTCCTCATGTGTAGCTGTCCCTGCTCCACCACAGAAATCTTCTGAGTTGGCAGCTCCAATGTCTCCTGCCATTAATCTTCTCCATCCTGTAGAGAGCAGGTGATTTATGGCAATTACCTGCTGTGATGCAGCAGAGCTCAGGTGAGTTGGGTTGAATCATCATTGCTGGTATGAGTTTTGTCCCCAGGCAGCCCAAGGATGCAAAATATGCCTCTGTACACCTTGTGTTTACTTTCCCTGTGTTGGTTTTGCACAGCCTGGTTTTTGGTAGTGGGGGCCACGGAGGTGGCTTGTGTGGGAAGCTGCTGGAAGCTTCTACCATGTCAAGCAGAGCCAATCCCTGCTGGCTCTGAAGATGGACATGCTGCTGGCCAAAACTGTGCCAATGAGAGAGGTTGGTAACACCTCTGCGATGGTATACTTAAGAAGAAAATCGAAACAAAGTCACAGGTTTTTTGTTCCTAATCAGAGAAGAGAAGGAGGTGAGAACATGTGAGGGAAAAGAACGTGGGAACACCAAGGTCAGTGGAGAAGGAGGGGCAGGAGGTGCTCCAGCCACTGGAGCTGAGATTCCCCTGCAGGCCATGGTGAGACCATGGTGAAGCAGCTGTGCCCCTGCAGCCATGGGGATCCAGGGGGGATGCACAGATCCACTGCAGTCCATGGGGATCCAGGGGGGATGCACAGATCCACTGCAGTCCATGGGGATCCAGGGGGGATGCACAGATCCACTGCAGTCCATGGGGATCCAGGGGGGATGCACAGATCCACTGCAGTCCATGGGGATCCAGGGGGGATGCACAGATCCACTGCAGTCCATGGGGATCCAGGGGGGATGCACAGATCCACTGCAGTCCATGGGGATCCAGGGGGGATGCACAGATCCACTGCAGTCCATGGGGATCCAGGGGGGATGCACAGATCCACTGCAGTCCATGGGGATCCAGGGGGGATGCACAGATCCACTGCAGTCCATGGGGATCCAGGGGGGATGCACAGATCCACTGCAGTCCATGGGGATCCAGGGGGGATGCACAGATCCACTGCAGTCCATGGGGATCCAGGGGGGATGCACAGATCCACTGCAGTCCATGGGGATCCAGGGGGGATGCACAGATCCACTGCAGTCCATGGGGATCCAGGGGGGATGCACAGATCCACTGCAGTCCATGGGGATCCAGGGGGGATGCACAGATCCACTGCAGTCCATGGGGATCCAGGCGGAATGCACAGATCCACCCACAGCCTGTGGGGATCCATGGGGGATGCACAGATCCACCCAGAGCCCGTAGGGATCCATGGGGGATGCACAGGTCTACCCACAGCCTGTGGGGATCCATGGGGGATGCACAGGTCCACTCACAGCATGTGGGAAGGTGCCCATGCCAGAGCAGGTGGATGCCTGGAGGAGGCTGTGATCCAGTGGGAGACCTGGTGGAGAGAAAAGCCCCTGCTTCCAGGCTGGAGCAGCCCGCCCTTGGAGGACTGCACCCCACGGAAAGACAGGCCCACATTGCAGCAGTTTTGGGAGGACTGTGTGCCTGTGGGAGGGACTCACGCTGCAGCAGGTGTGCTTTGGCTGCTGTTCATGAGATTGGACCCACACTGGAGAAGTTCATGGAGAGCTGTCTGCCGTGGGAGGGACCCCACGGCCTCACAGAGGAAGGACTCCTCTCCCAGAGCAGCAGAAGAAAATCTCAGTGATGAACTGACCAAAACCCCCATGCCCTTTCTCCCTGTGCTCAGTGGGAAGGAGGGAAGGGTTGGGGGGAAAAAGGTGTTTTAAGGGCTTATTTTACCTCTCATTATCCTCCCCTGACTCTGTTAGTAATATATTTACTTTGTACCTTTAAGTTGAGCCTGTTTTGTCCCAGGAGTGCTTTCTCCCAATCCTTATCCCAACTCATGAACCCTTCATTTAATTTTTTCCCTCCTCTGCCCAACTGTGGCAGGAGAGGGTGAGTGAGTGATTCTTGTGGGTGCCTGGCATTTGGCCAGATTCAAACCATGACACTCCCTTAAGCATTATGCATTTTAAAAAGGGAGGCGAATATGCATTTTAATCACAGTTTAAAATAGTGGTGGTGCACTGGTAAGTGAAAGGTTAAACACTTTGAGATAAGTTCAGAATTAAAAACTGTAATCATCATCTTTGCTAATTTTGTGAAATCAATATATTCCCAGGAAGGCTACAGAATGCACATCTTTCACCTGTGATTTCCCAGACTAAGTTCTAGTTTTAATTTTATGTCTCATTCTCAGGTTTTACTCCTGCTTTTCAAGTTTTTGAACTGGCAGGGACCTTGGCTAGTGTGTGGGAAATGAAGGTTGTGCCAAGCTGAGATCAGCAGTGGTGCCTTGAGCCAATTAAGGAGCAATGTTAATGGCCTCTCTGTGAATCCTCCTAAGCCTTCCATGCCAGAAAGGATGATGCCCATAACACAGGGCTGAGCTGAGCATTTAAAGCCTACAGAAATAAGAACAGATTTTCAAGTCTTCATTATTAACCTTCCCTACTGGTTGTGTTGAAAGGGAAGTGTGCTCTATAATAGGAAGACACACAAGTGATTTCATCTCTTATGAAGATTCATACGGGTGCATGAGTGTCTGTGTGCAGGTATGTGTTACAGCATTGCAACAGTTTATATCCACTGGGAATTAAGCTGACTTCCACATTTCTCTTTCTTTGCTGCTGCTTTTATTTATTTAATGTCAGCAGGGAAAATGGAAAGTAAGATGAATCTTGTGATTAGGCTTGTGTATAGAGGAAAGGAAGTGAATTTAGGAGGGAATATGTGTATACAGCAGGCTGAGTGCATGCACCCATTTAGAGAAAAGCTGCAGGAGGAAGTGGGACCAGCTGTTGGAGAAGGAGGGGTAGAGGAGAGGCACTGGAGAACCTGCACATGGAGAGGTTTGGGGAGAGTGGCAACTGGTCCATTGCTCTGCAGAGGTGGGTCTGCCCTGCCCTGCTATCCCTCTTTGTTTTCATGTGAGAAATCACAGTGGCAAGTAGCAACTCAGCAATAATACTGATGTGGGACATGCTTATTTGGGAATAAAGAATGGCTTTTTCTTGTTTAGCTTGAGTTGTTTTCAAAGCAGCCTAAGTTAAGCTGGAAAAATGTGGTTGTTCTGGAATGCAAATCTGTGAGTGCCTTATAGGAATATAAATATAGCATCTTATCTTGCACTGTTATATGCTCCCACACAGACAAGCCTGGAGGCAAGTGGAAAAAATGAAGGCTGGGCTATTCATGATACCCCTGGCATCAGCTCCAGTCACACGTGGGCATGTGGGCAGCTGGAGCTGACATATGCTAATAGAGATTAACATATGTATGTGGAGCTCGGCCACACAGAGCTGCAGCACAAAGATCCTGGTCCAAGGGACCTTTACCAGTGCATCCTTTGGCCACTGAGCTTTCTATTAAATGCTGTGTGTGATCCATGCACAAAATGTATGAGCTAGACTTCAGTGATCCTTGTGAGTTCCTTTCAGCTCAGGACATTCTATATTTCTATGAATATGTAGCAAACCTGGCACCACCTTTAATGTGCAGCCATGGTTTTCCTCTGTGATGCCTTGGAAGCCCAGGTTTGGTACAGCCTACTAAGGGCAGATAAATTCAAAGCATAAAGGGGATTTTGGGCTACATTTCTTCCCATTGGTTTATTCCTGTGAGAGGACCACACATGCCCTCCCAGCTATAGGACTGATGGCTTCCAGCATCCTCACTACTTTGGGGCTTTCAGGCCTGTTGTGGTATTTGAGGCAGCCCAAAGTAGCTGGGTAATGGTGCTCTCAGAAGCCATTCTATTTTTTGAACACTTCACTCTTCTAGCTGTCTAGGGCCATCTCCAATCTGAAGCCCTGTCATAATCTGGTGGCATGCTGGGGCTTGTTTACAAGATAAACTAACAGCTGCTTTCCTCTCATCTACTGCTCCTGCTTCGAACTTGAAATAGGAATTATCTGTGTGTGTCAAAACCAGGAGAGTCAAAAGCCTCCTTGGAGATGCCCTTTGGGTCTCTCTTTCTGCTACCTTGCAAACACATTTCTATTTTCAGAGATGGCAGCCCAGCACCTAATCTTCCATAGGCACATGTATTGCTCCCAGGGAGGAATGTTAGGAATGAAGGAACTGATTTTTTTTTTAACCCTCCCTACATGGGTTAGCCCACTTCTGCTTATCAGCGTACCTCAGCACTCGGTGTTTAAAATCTGGATCAGAATTTTTCAGCTTTCAGGTCCTATGCATAGTTTTTGAGCAATGGCCTCATTTGCTTTCAAAGCAGCTGAGTGAAAACACATCCATTTTGGTTTTTGTGCATCTGTAGGCAGAAATATAAGAGGAGCAGTCTTACTGTTTTTTTTCTGAACTGATGTTTAGTGACTGTATTAAAAGGCCACACACAAGCTCCTCTCTTATTTGCATATCAATACTTAGCCTATTAGAAGCCAATGGAGTGAGGGTCTTGCAGTACATACCCTCTCACAGCGTGACTCTCAGACTTCCCATGACATCCTTTCTTCAGCTTTCATGTCAGTGAATATTATATTGTGATGCCTTGAAGCCAGGATAAACCGGGGCCGTTAAATGTTCAGATGTATGCTCAATCTGTGAAGCTCGCAGCTGCTCCACTCTTTTGATAATGCTAGTAAGCAAAATTAGTAAATAAAATAAATGCTTAAGGTTCATTTGCTGCACACCCCAATACATGAATGAGAATAGAATCGAGGACATCAAAGAAAAATAAAAACCAGGCTAGTAATAACTTGTTCCCCTTAGGCCTACTGCTTAACCTAAATGTTGTGTTAAAGGGATAAATGGGTAAATTGAATTATTATACATAGTTAAAAGCCAGGAATGAGATTTGAGATCACACCCCTGTTAGTAAAATCAGCATTATCTCCATAAGACAAAAACCAGTAAATATTTAGCTGAGAAAATGTGTCATGTTTAATGCATTCGCAAATTTTTCATATTATTTTCCTACACAGGTAAATAATAAAATCCTGAAGTGGCCCATGAGGCTGGAGCAAGATCACCCTCCCACTCCCCCCAGCACTTGCTTGTTTTGGTGCCCTGAGAAGGGGCACATCTGCCACGGCTGCCTGTAGCTGAAATGAGATAGGAAGGCTCCCTGGGAAAGGAAGTTTTCAAAGAGATCAGAAGGGCAGGGAAAAAAACAGACCCAGGTGTTAGTCTCTTCATGAAGGGAGTGGTAGAGGGATGGGGATGAGGTGCTTGGAAGACACCATCAGCTCATGGTGGCTACAACTGCTGAGGAAGAAGACAGGAAGGGAGAAAGGTGTTCAGGGCAGTGGGGCTGGAAGGATGGGCCACCTACTTTGTCTGAGGGAAGGGAGGGAAGGGGCTGGATGGGGACTCCCAGCACAAATGCCACATTTGGATGGAGAAGGAAGTAGATTGGCTTCAAGGCTTCCACCCTTCCAGAGCTGCACCATTCCTAAATTCTCATGGCAACCTTTCTGTCTCTTGCTAGCCCGTGGATGGGGAGGGGAATACTGTTTTGTGTGCATACACTGCTAAATCATACTGCTGCTGGATTAAAATATTGGAAGAAGTACATCCAGAGGTTCTGTGCTTGAAAGAATATTCCTGAATGAGACTCGCAGGGTTGGACTAATGTGGTAACCTCAAATGATAGTAACCAAGGAAATGGCCAAAGGAAGAATACTTGTGGGATGACCCTGTGGCACACGAGTGGAAACAAATGTCTCGAAGAGGAATGCACTGAGGAGCTCCTTGTGAGGGTCCTTGCACACTCAGAGCTGTAATGCTGAGCTGCAGCTGTTGCCTTCCCTGCCAGGAGTAAGCACATTCGAGAAGCTCCAAGACTTCAGAAAATAAAGGTACTACTGCTCCAAGCACTGTCCAGTCCTATGGCAGAAAACTTTATTCTGGAGAACTGAGATGAAGCACATTAATTACTTTGACCTAGAAGAAAAGAGCTACTTTCTGTGAGGGGAACATGCAGAAGAATAAGATAAATTAATTACTGGGTATGATACCACTAGAATTGCTGATTGGAAAAGGCTGCATTTCTCTCTCATAGCCTCTGCTGCTTAAGTAAGATATGACTCATGCCCCTGCAAAATATTCACCTCTATTTAAACCCATGATTTCCTCTTCACTATAAAGTTAATTAACAAAAAAAACTCCTCTTGTGGTAGGCATATCAATGGCAGAATAATGGATTGCCTTGGGAAAGGTGATCAGATAAGCCAGAGTCTTGAAAAGGTCAGGTGATGCAAAAATATGAAAAATAGGATTCTGAAACAGATACTTGTATTTAGGAATATGTTTTCTCATAGAAAGGGACTGATTGTATCCAAAACCTGCTTAATACAGAGAAAATGGAGCAAGAAAGTAGAGTATTGCTTCACTTAATTCTGGGGTTGAAGACTGTGTTCTAAAAAAATAAAAATACCACCTGGAGTTAAAAGCTAATTCATCAAATTTTTCTCATATACAGTATGTGTTTGGGTTTTTTTGTCTCTCCAGAGTTTGAATGTACCACTCTAGTGTTAACACTAACTCTTAATCTGATTTTATGTATGCTTAACTTTACACTCTATGAGTTCTCATTAAAACTCAAAATGTATAAATTTAAACACATGCTTAGCTCTTTACAGAATAATGGTTGCATATTGCGAAATGCAAAAGATATATAATACATCTGAATTAAAATTACAACAGAATTCCCAGCTGGATTTTCCTGGTCACTTTTGTTATTTTAATACAGCTTTAAAGACTGTGCTACGTGTTAAAATATTAGTTGGAATTTTAAAACAGAACCATGCCTGAAAAAAATACCTTTGACATATGCAAGTAATTTTCCCATTGTGAAGTTAGGCATGAGTAACTTAGAGTTGTATGAAATGTATGCAAGAATTTATCCCAAAATTTCCCAAATCTTACTGCTAAGCAGTTCATCAGGAATGCTCAGTGTATGGCATTTCAGATGCGCCTCAGCTTTGCCCTGGCAAGTAAGTCATAATATTCACCAGACTTTTTAAAAAAACCCCAGTCACTGATATTCCAGTAAATCTCATAATTTGAATGAGCTTTTCTGCCAGTGAACTCATCTCCTGCATTGCCAGTGGAAATAGAACCACAGAGATGTGAACATCCTTGAAGCAAAACGAATTAGAGGGAATGCACACAGCTAATTTCCAGTATATACTCACCACCCCTAAATTAGAAGCAGAGGAAGATGTCCCACCCTGGCTGCAAACAGAGAATCATCAGCCATGGACACTGTGGCTATAGGAGATGTTTCAGAGCAGGGCATAGGAAATCTTGCAAACAATTGTCTTAATAATATACTTCTAGGGAAAATACAACTTTCATATCTGTCTGTGCAGCCATTGCCCTGCAACATAGGAATGTCAGTCTCTTCATTTTTCTGTTTTATCTAATATCAGTGTGGATATTTTCATTTTTCAGTGAAGTGCATAACTCTTTTTACTAATCCTGCCATGTTGTTGGCCTCAGTGATGAGAATCTCATTTACAGCAATGTCACATTATATCCCTCCTTTTCCTCATTTGAGTGTGTTAGCAGCCTGAGCAATGGAGAGTGGTTTCTGGTGACTACATTCAGATTTGATTTGTCCTGATAGCAAGTAAAGAGTAAGATAAGATAACAGACCTTTGACACACCTCCTCTATGTCTGTATATTAGTTGCCATTTAAGCCAGTTTTGAATCCCCTTTGGCAAATCCCCAGAAGGACATGGAAGGAATGATAGATGCTGAAGCACAGTTCGAGGGGGACCAGCCTCAGCCCTCCTGGCATGGAAAACTCCAACTTCAGGTCTCTCAAATCTGGCTTCAAGAATTAAATCATTCCGTGGGGAAAGAAAGGAGACTGAAGATGGAAAATATGAAAACAAAACACTAGTTGGTCATAGGATCAAAGGAAAATTAATACTAAAGAAAGGATCAAAAATTAAGAGTGTTTGGGGAATATTGCTTTTGTGCAATACCCCTTGGCTATAAAGACAGAAATAGAAAGATTTCATGGAATTTCAGGCCAGAAGGGGACCATTACGATCAGATGCTCAGACTTTCACTCTGCTGTTAAGGATGCTGATGCAGCCAGCTTTGCCCCGAGGCATCCCTGGAGGGATGGCAGACAGAATGCTGAACCTGTGGCCTCTTGGCCAGTGCCACACTCTGAAGGCTGGAGGTGAAGCAGGCAAGGGCTCCCTCACTCCCACCATGTGTGCACACCCTGCTTGGACACCTGCCCCGCTGTGAGCATTTCCCCTTTGCCCACAGCTGCTCTCTCAGCTGCCAGGACCTTCCCACCTCTGCCCTGAGCTGTTACTCACCCCCCTTGCCCACCTAGACAAAAAGTCAGAAACAAGACATTGTTTCACAAAGCTTCTCCAAAACCCCATACCTGTTGGCCACTGCTTGCTCTTTTGAAAAGCAAGGACAGCTTGTGTGCTCTCAGGGATGGGAGGCAGGTGAGGGGAGGCTGCTCTGTGGCAGAACAGGTGGAAAAGACACCTTCTTCTCACTTGCTTTGCTTTACTTTGATTTGTCTCATCTTCTAAACATGCACAAATCACGAAATGACTTGTAGTTGCTACATTTTGTCTGTGTAGTCTGTCAAGACCTAACCAGAGCTGTGGTTTGGTCTGCAGGAATCACTGATGGCACCTCTAGGGCTTCCTGTGCCTTGTCCCCACTGTGTGCTCCTGCTGCCTGTGCTCTTGAAGCAGCACCTGCTGTGGGAAGGGCTAAGGATTTCACTGCTTTTTCAGCTCAATGCAATGCTTTGTACATTCCTCTCACCAGTGCAGTGAAGATTTTGATGAAGGAACCACGTTTTTATATACGTAGCAATAACAGATTTTTTCTTCTATTTTACAACACATGCTAACAGCTGTTTACAAAGTAGTGATGGTGGAATGCAGTCCAGTGGGTATACTGACTATTCATTTATCCAGAGGGATTACACTGTGGTGTACAGCATTTGGGCTTCAATTTAGCATGCATCCAGCCGAATTATGCGATTAGCTGATATGCAATAAACCAGAACAGAAACACATGCAGTCAAATGGTACCAGATAAAAAACATATAATTCTTATACAGGGTCTTATAATTTGTACAGGTAAATTATAAAAACATAGTTACAAGGAATTTGGCAGTCTTGCCATATAGCTATAATTCTTGGTGTGCTGTGTGCATACATCTGTAACTATATATGCAGACCTGCACTGATTTCAGATTCTTTATATTACTCATTAAATAATTTTATTTTGTTGTTTTACTTGAAATATACCACACTTCAAATGCTGGCACAAAGCAGTTTTTATGTCACTTAAAAGAGGACGTAAGGCTTAAAACCCAGTCTTTTATTAAAAAAAAGTTTCAGAGAAAACTCCTCTCCCAGCAGAAACCTCACAGTGATTTTTAAGAACAAAAAGAAAGAACTTTTTTGTTACTGTTAGGAATTTTTGCAGTTGTGGGGTCACCCCTCTCCAGACCC
This sequence comes from Rhabdornis inornatus, assembly GCA_013397075.1. Classification (NCBI taxonomy): domain Eukaryota; kingdom Metazoa; phylum Chordata; class Aves; order Passeriformes; family Rhabdornithidae; genus Rhabdornis; species Rhabdornis inornatus. Next base: position 1,728,381 of record VWZS01009400.1, on the reverse strand, counting down.
TCTGGCAGTGCTGTCTCTCTCCTGGATGGAGGGCATGGGGACTGGAGGTGAGCCCACCTCCTTCCCCTGTCCTGCTACAAGGAAGAAGGGTGGAAAGAGCCCTAAGCAGAATTTTTGTTTCCAATCACCCCTAGCAGGCTGCTGAGTGCAGGGAAGAGAGCAAATAGGGGAGGGAACCAAGCTGAGGGGTTTGTCATCCCACTGGAGACTCCTGACTGTAGATTTAATTCTTTGTACCATCGTGAGACTGACCACAGTCCTCACCCTCAGCCTGCTCCGCATGAGAAACCAAAGCATTGGCAACTGTCCTGTGGACCAGCTGTGGGCAGGAGCTGGGTATTGACACATCAAGTGTATAAACATGGATAAAATGAAGTTATAACTGAACAAACTGTGCACCCTAAATTTAGAGATGCTGCTTAATCTACCTGTGCATGATCATCCTGCCTAGACACAGGAGTAAGATCATTTCCATCCCTCTCCATCCAAGAGGGATCATGTTGTTACCTTTTCAGCTTTATCGCTTTGCTTTATATTGAAGTGATCAGCGCCTTGGCAAAGCTCAGAAGGAAAGAAGCCTTTCCATGTTTTCTCGTTTCATAGGACACAAAGCATTGACCAGATTAAAGAAACAGTGAACAGGCACTGGCATGGTGATTGCTATTCATCTTCTGTGTCATATGAGGCCAGAGCCTTACGTGAAATAGCATGTACAGAGGTAATTAAAATTATATGGATGTGTATGCCTAATTAGGTCAAATCATGGCTGTTGGCAATTTTTCCAAAGTGGTGCAATAGGAAAGTTCTTAGCCTCAACATGAGGCTCAGATTATGCAGGGACAATCCCATGTGATCCCAAGTGTGTGAACAGACTTAGGTAAAAAAAGTGTTTGTATAAACTATGCAACCAAAAAGATGTAAAAATAGTGATCAAATACATTATTATGCAACTAATATATTTACAGTTATTGTAATAATAAAAGATTGCTGAATACCTTTTATTTTTTTGAAGTGCTCTCCTTTCTCACGGATGAAATAAGCAGCTCTCCATCTCTGCCTTTCAACAGCTTAAAAAATTGTAGGCTTTATATTATAAAATTATTCTTTCAAATATCTCTCTAGGTTGCTTTTTAACTTGGATTGTGAATTTGCACCAATCTTTCAGAACAGCTGGAGGTCTGTAGTCCATTCTGTACATACCTGCATATATTTATTTTTCCATATTTGCATTTTCTAGAAAATTTGGTAGATTTTTAACATATTTTATTGTATTTTCAATACAGAAATGTGAAGAAAAGGAGAGAAAAAATGTCTATGAATTACATGATATTCTAAAACCATGTTTCCAAGTGCATTTATCTGAATTCAAGCTGTGACTTAATAGCTGTGGCTGTATCAACACTGTATCAGTTTACCATAGGAGGAAAATATATGAAATGAGACATAACCTACTAAGGTCACTTCAGGGGCTATCATTGAGCAGAAAATGAATGCTAATATTTTCAGATTTAACATGGGTAAGCTAGTCAGAACCAATAGTTTGGGGCTGAATTCTGAAATGCCCTCAGTGAAAGCAACGCAAGGGGGATGGTCAGTGAGACGGAATTATTAAAAGATAGGGTGGAGCCAAGCCCAGCCATATGGTGAATGCCATAACCGGGGCAGACCTGTCATGGCCAAGCAAGCTGGGAAAGCAGGCGAAAAGAAATTGTCCTGAAAGAACAACATGCATCCCGCCATGAAGAAATGAGGGCAGAGGGCTGTGGGCAACGCGTTGGCCAGTGACTGACACTTGCACTGATGAAAGACAACACTGGAAGTTGAGCCCCGGCTATGCAAAGTTGATTAGGGTAGATGGGACCCTTCATCATGCCTTAAAAAATCATCACAGCTCAAAACACTCACTTCCAATATGCCTAATAAAACCCTTGGTCGTTCATGCAAGTTGGGTGAGTAACATGTCTATCAGCAAAATAGCTGCATAACTGAGTGCATCAGACATGGGCATTCAGAGCATCAAACCCCAGAGTCCTTTCTACCAACAAAACATGTGAGGGTCTTGCTGCAACTATGAGAGAAGCCTGACACTTACTGTAGACATTCTTCATTTTTCCTCAGCTGTGTATTTTTGTGAAAAAGACTATACGTTAAAAAGCATAAACATGTTTGCATTTTGATAAGTGGCATAATCAACAGAACCATTAACTAGATATTTAATTAACTAACAAAATTTCATCTTGGTCCTCAAATACTTTTTTAGTTGAGTGACTCTCATGGGATAGATAACCTTAGTAACATTTACTTCAGGTGCTTTCTGAACTGAGCTCTCATTCAGCAAATATTATGCATTTTGCACTGGCACACGCTCCAGCATTCTCTGGAGTGACCTGCTGGTCACTAAGGTGGACCAAAATTGCTGGATATGCCTGAGCTGGTGTTGACTCCAGTTTCTTGTGTCCATGTGGTACATGCTGCACCAATGTGGTCTAGTTCAGAGCTGGCTTGTCTAGTGCTGGTCCTGTGATCTTTGCAGCAGTCCATGGTATGATATTGCTAATGAATTTTTATTATCTGCATATTTTTGCCAATAATCAGATTTTCATGAGGTTTTAAAAATGCAGAAATAACTCATGTCAAATTTTGGTATTTCCATGAGCCTCTGAAAAGACAAACCTACTCTGTGCAAGGAGGACATTGAATAAAATGTTGTTTTGGTACTGATCAGATGAGTGTATCTCTGCACTTAGAGTATAGAAATGAGAAGAAAAAACAGTCAGTTAAGCCCAGGAAAACAGGTCCTTGTTTTTTCACTGTGCTCTTGGACTGTCTTCCACTTAGTTCACATTATTACTGCCCTCATGCATGAGCATGCACCTTTCTCATAAGCACAGTGCAAATCCAGTACACATTCTCACACCTATAGTGACTGAGGTTTGTTTATCAGGTTTCTGCTTTGACATGATACAGATCAAGTTGTCATGTTCATACAAGCAAATTACATGTGACTAGCACTCTTCTTTGGTATTTCAGCAAACCAGCATAAAATAGGTTGCATTTATGTTAATAAATTCTCTCCCGCACAGGGTGATTATATCCAGAAATATACCCAGAAATGGTTCCTGGCCACAATGGCTCCTAGGCCATGCCCAGAACCTGTTTGAAAGAGTTCTTATTGGCCTGGGCCAAAGTTCTGCTGAGGATGATTTAACGGTACAGCTGATGTAACACCATAGCTGGAAAATTCCCAGGCATTATTTAGTTTCCCGGTATGGATATAATTAGCCTGACCAGGCACTGACCTATGAAGAAAAATACAGTTTATAAAATAAAATCTCAGGAAAAAAGCATTCTGCTTAATTCTGATTTTTTCTTTGCACCCTTGTCTCTTTGTGTATTGTTTGTCATTTTGTAAACATTCACTTAGATCAGTTTCTTTGCAAATGCTAGAATGTTGAAATGCTCTTTTGCTCAAATAGGACTACTATTCACTCATTCCTTTTTGTCTGATATTCTATAAACTAGAAACCTTTATAAGGTTTTGCTTTAAAATTTAATTTCCCCCTTAGTTTTTCTCGAGAAAATATACTGCCTTTCAGGTGGGAAACTTAAAGAAATATTACATCTCTGTTAGGTTTTAATTTTTCTAGAAATAATCCATCCAGTACAGCTCAATATCTGTAAGCCTCAAGAGCAAGTTGTGATACTTCAGACAAGAACAGAGAAGTGAAGGAATTTTCTAAGAAGCCAGATATAATTTTATGGCAGTGAATTGCTACCCTACACTGAGGAATTGTGGCATTCCTCTTCTCATTACGAATGCCCACAAGAGAAATATTAAACTAGACTTTTCTTTGACTGTTGCCTTCGTTCTCTCTTTCTCTTGTACATGCTTATAAAATAAAGATCAAACTTCCTTGAATTCTTTTTATCTGCTTTGAAGTCTAAGGAAAACTTTTTTGGAAATTCTATTTTCATCTCTGTGAATTTATTCTCTAATGCTTCTAACTTGTCAAATATGGACTGTGCTGTTCAAGGAGCAGTTAAGAAAAAAAAGCCCATCTTTGAATCTACATGCACAGACAATCATTCCCACAATTCATGAAAGCCCTCAAAAACGTGGAGCCACAATATACTCTTCTATTACCATTTCTTTTGGAATATTCTGAGGCATTCCTGCTAGATTCCGTGGAGGTGAAAAAAAACAAAGTCTTTTTTTCTTCATTTTGCCCAGTAAATTACTTTGAGTATGTAAAAGAAGCACATCCTACAGCTTTGGACGTCTCTTTTAATAAAGAGAAAAAGAAAAAAAAAGTCTTTTTTTTTTTTTCTCCATCAGGACTCGATTTTTGCCTAAAGAGTTGTTACAGAGGACATGTTTTTAGAAGGATGAAAAGTATCCAAGCCAGAGCTATTGCTCAGAGGTGAGATGACAGACATATTCCCTTTCCCTGGCAGGTGCAGGGGATGTCAAGCAGGAGTCCCTTGGGTTAACAGGAAGAAGACAGAATCTCTTGCAGAAGAGATACCCTCTCCTGTAGGGGATGTTATCCTGTTCCAGCACAGCAGACCATGTGAGGGCAGTCCTCAGGCAATGCCTTAATGAACCTGGAAACCTCTAATTAGCAGCCATGCATGCATCTCCTGCCCTGGAGGGCTTGGTCCCACAGGGCCACCTGCAACTGAGTCCCCTACACCATGCAGGGAGCTGCAGCCTGGCCCTTGGGGCCACCCTGGACATCTCAGAATGGCCCTGTGGCATGGGGCTGGGTCCCACTGCTGAGATTCAGCCCCATCCTTCTGGCTGCTGCAGTAAATCCTCCTCCTCCTCACCTTTGCCCACAAAACTAGCTTTGCTTTCATATTTTCCAAAGCACCTGAACCCAGCTCACCCTAGACAACAGGATGCTTCTCAGCCATCTCCTGGGACCTGCTGTTGGCCTGAAATAAACCATCTTCCCATCTGTTTGGTGCTTTGGGCCAACTGGGGCCTTTGGAGGAAAGTCAAGACATGGGCAACCAAGACTTTGTTTTATTTGGAGAATGCAAAACAATCTGATGTTCCTGGTGGAATCATGGGAGATATGCTGCATTTACAGTTAAGCAGTACTGAGGGAAGCTTGTTGGCTGGAAGAGCAACTGAAGGGGCAGTGCTGCTCTCTGAGGATGTCCATGCAGCTGCCGCTTCATGTGTCTTCAAAGGCATGTTTTTTCCTTTGCAACTGATGGTCTGAAAAACATTATCCATTGTTCCTAAAGATGGATGACACCCTGTTTAAAAACTTCTTGGGTCTGAAAAGAATATGCATTGATCTGGGACAGTCTTTATTCTAAGATACTGTTGTAGAAGTTGAATGGATATTATAGCTGTAAGAATTTCCAGAATAGCCATACAGATATTTCTACTTTGCAAATGTACATATCTAATGATGAATGTGTATATATACACACACATCCTGTTCAGATCACATCAAAAGGCTGAAAATGACAGGATTTACATGGCTTAAGTGGCAGGTCTATGAGGCAAAGTAGCTAACTCAGAGATCTGAAAAAGCATTGTATAGTTATGTTTTTGACAGGAAAAACTCAAACATAGAAGCCTGCAGGTAACGAAGTGCTTAGTGCAAGATTTTAGTTCTCTTGCACCTATTACATTTCAATTTGATGCAGTGAAAGATTTTGCTCATCCTAAACTAGTGATCAGCAAGAAGGTGTCTTTTCCCCACCCTTTGAAGCAGGTGGTAGTTGTTTTAAATTATTAGGGGTCTAAACTTGGCCACCATCCAAGATATGTCAGGAGCTTAGGTCCTCATCTTCAGAATGAAAAGCACACACTCAAATATTTGATGAGAACATATTCTTCCAGCCTTGCTGACAAAGGCAAGCTCAGAGATGACAATACAGATTACAGTTTTCTTTTAAAATCAAAGAGGTTGTGATTTTGTTTTGTTTTTTGCTTTTTTCCCCATGTCTTTTTTTCCTGTGGAAGAATTAGAACATGTTCAATCAGAATGTGCAATGTGTCTCTGGCAAACAGGAAAATTCCTCAGGGATCTAAATTAAGAATAAAACAAACGAAGAAGGGGGCAACTCACAGCAGTGCATAGACACTACCTCTTGTGTGGTTTTACTCTTGTGTGTTTGATTTCCTCTGTGAGTTTTGCATCTTGTATGTTATTGTTTATCAAAGAGCAATCAATGAAGAGAGAGATAAGAGAGGAGGAAGAAAGGAAAAGAAAAAAGGAGAGGAGGAGAAATCTTATGCATATATGAGGCCAAGGGATATTGCCTTTCAGGGTTCATGCACTCTTATCTTTAATTTTTATGGTATTTGAAAAGAATGGTAATGAGCATCAGAGTTAAAATGCAAGGATTGGTGATTTCAGTGAAAATACATTGCCCAGAATCAGCTAAGGCAATGGCCCCAAGGCTTTTCTAGACTAGTGAACCACCTTTAACCCTCAGCTGCCATGTGCCCTTTGAGGAACATACCAGGGCATTTTTCAAAGAAAAGCCCAGAGCAAATGTGCAAATTGCACATAGCTGAAAACTTCCTCCTGGCAAGTCAGTAAAACTACATTGAAAATAGCAGAATGGTATGTTTGGACGCAATGTAAGTTGGTATATTTTTCTCTTTATTATCCAAGGCTTTTGGGCCACTACAGAGACATGGGCTACAGTTTGTGGACCACTGAGCTGTGGAACCAGTCCTCGTTAAAGAATACCTGCCAGGGATTGTTCATCCTGCAGGGTAACTTCCATACATTAAGAGTCCTCTTGGTAGCAAAATACAAAATAAGGAATTTTAAAAGGACTGGGTTGCTGTGAGGTGATTTGCTTTTGCATATTGGGCTGGTTCAGCTGATGATGTCAAGCAAGTCTGCTGTGCTTTACTATTACTTAACTCTGATCCTGGAAAGCTGATTCTTTCTGGAATCTGCTTTTAAAACTGATGCTCCCAAAACTTGTTTGACCTTGTAGCAAGAACGAAAATGGTTTTGGTGATTTTGGTGATCAGCAAAAATAACCAAGCCACCTCTCTAGCAAGAGAGGTTGTGGAGTCTCCCCCACTGGAGATCTACAAGAACTGTCTGGATGCAATCCTGTGCCATGTGCTCTGGGATGACCCTGCTTTAAGCGGGGAGGTTGAACCAGATGATCCACTGTGCTCCCTTCCAACCTCACCTGTTCTGTGATTCCATTTTTTTTTTAAGCTTAACACAAGAAATAGACCAAATTGCAAAGCTGGGTTGAAATTTCTTATACCTACTCATTTTGCTGGCAAGTATTTGAGGTGTGTTTGCTTACACAGAATCAGATTTGTTTATGTGTGTTCAATAATCGCCTATTGAATATCTAATATGACAAGTCAGGATGTGCTAAAATGCCTGCTTACCTTGGTAGATATATAGGACTAGGGTGTTCTTTCTATCTGATGATAGCCAAATATAACATTAGCCAACTCTAATGAGAGTGAAAACAAAGAGGAATGCAGGAACAGATTAGAAGTGTTGAAAATGAAGACAAGTAAACCTGCAAATTTGGTGGGCATAGTAATGCAAAGCATTAAAAAGCTGGCTTAAAGTCTGTAGTACTAGTTTGCTTTTGGTGACCTGACATACTGGCTGTTCATGGACCACTTAATATAAAGACAATGTTGACCTGTGAGCCTTCCCGTGAGGCACAAGAATGAAAGAAGAACAGCCTTCCCATTGACTTTCCTTAACTTTGTGCATTCATCAGAAACCAAACATTTTGTGAGGCATTGATTTGTGTTCCTGCCTTTCTTGATCCTTAATGATATAATACCATGTAAAACATTTTAAAGAAAATGTTGTAATCTTGTATGAGAACAAACTGTTCTGTCAATAAGTGTACCACAAAACCAACTCACCCTTAGCATGACGGCAATTTCTTCAGTGACATTTACGAGCCCATTGAAAGAACAGTAGCAATTTTATTCATTGCTTGGAGCTTACTACCCAATGTATAATGAAAGTGTTATGAAAATTAGAAGTTGCATATAACACAACTCTTTTGTAGTGTAAATAACACAACCATATAAATTATACACATACTAGAACTATATTAAACACATATACATTATATGCAAAGCAGAATAGACCTTTTACCAAACTAAGCTGTATTTTAATTAGGAGAGTGGTAACAAGCCTTTAAAATCAGCCAACACTGTATTTTGGTTTTAACTCAGAAATTCTGGGGCTTTATGAATTCATGACAGACCCTTAGGGATACATTTTCAAAGCATTGCACAGGATTTTAGCCATGCAAATCCCATTAAAATCAGTGGGAGATGTGGCTAAAACCCACGCAAGGCTTTGGAAGCAACATGCCCCTTAATGTTATCTAGACAGTGTTTTGGCCTGTGAATTTCCTTGCTTCCAATTTCTACAACTGAATTCAAAAGGAAATAAAATTTGCCATGGGGATGTGGGAATTTTTAACACGATGCAGGCTCTTTTAGTTCAGAGACACAGTTCTGATCTAACAACTATATTACCACATGGTAAAGGTAGTTCTGATCTGTGCTTTACATGCTTTATCTCTACCCAGGTATTTTGACCTGCATTTTTACTATGCAACAATGTAGGCAACTGACTTTGAAAATAAACATATTATAGTGCTCTGCAGATTATAATTTCTCTTAACAGAGTCTTTGGACTGAGTAAACAATGAAGTTCCTTTTGGAGTGATGATTATGTTTGACTTGAGGCCCGTGGCACCCTGAGCAATGTAACCTCTGCTGCTAGGCATTTCAGAGACCCAAATGCACTATAAAGTCACAGATGAGGTACTCCCTAGTAAGAGTAGTAGCTGGCCAGCACGAGCTTTAAACAGGTAGGTCTTCCCTGCTTGCCTGAGGTGCAGGAGCACTGGTGGGGATTTGCAGAGATGGGCAGGGATGAGCTGGGGAACACATTTTGGTGTTAGGTGAGAAGAACTTCAGTCTCTGGAGCAGATAGAGAAATGAGGCACTACCTAGACTGTGTGTCTACCACCAGACATTAAATATGGAAGTAACAAATAATATCTCTGAGGAGTTTACTCAGAGAAGCGCAAAGTCCTTTAGTCAAACTCATCTCACAGTCAGTGAAGCAGAAACTCCTGATTTGGAAGGTTGGTTGGTACCGAAAGGAATGGGAAAACCTGGATCCGCAGGAAAGGCGCGTAGGCGCACACAACGGAGCAAGGGCATGAATGGTGGGGCTGCTTATCTGTGCGGCAGGTAAAAGCACACACAAAATTTGCGTCCTGGGGCCAAACACTACCTGATGCCATGACTTTCGAGACCTGTAAGTCCGGGTGTCTGGAAGAGCTGTCTGCGCGGTGTGGGTGGCGGGGCGGGCGCTCCGGCCGCGGCCCCGCACTAGGTGGAGCTGCGGGAGCGCCGCGGGAGCGCCGGGCACGCCCTGGGTGCGCCAGGCACGGCCGCGCTCGGGCATCCTCCATCCCTCCATCCATCCCTCCCTCCTTCCCTCCCTCCATCCCTCCCTTCCTTCCTCCCTCCATCCCTCCCTCCCTCCTTCCCTCCCTCTCTCCCTCCTCCAGCTCTCACAGCCGGGGCTAGCTTCAGGCAGCCAATCTCCCCCTCTGCGCCGCGATGTAAAAATCCTCCTGGATCGGGGTTTGCGTTTTTGTTTTGTTATTTTTAATTGTTGTTTTGGCAGAGCTTAAAAAATAAATTGGCCTAATTATCCCACCTAATACTGTAATCTCGGTATTAAGACTTATGAAAACGAAAAGATATTTAAAAATTAAAATTGTACTCCAATGTAATTTGCCGTGCAATTGAGAGACATTTAACTGCGTTGCTTTATCTTCTGGTGTTCTTAATTCACAATAGGATGATGTGTTTCCCTGTTTTCCTGAATTATCTGACACCATTATAATAAATTTAAACTTTGGGATCTGCCATCCCATCGTGTCTGCGTCCAACACCACCACACCCCCTCCCGCCAGTTTTATGTTACTGAATTGTCTAGGGGAAAAATATAAATAAGGCAAGTACTTCCCCCTTCAACAACCACACCACATTCTCCCCCGCTTCGTATGTGCCTTTACTTTTTTTCTACACTCTAATGACATTTGGCAGGCTCAACTGTGTAATGCTTGACTGGTTTTATTGTTGTCTGCTCCCAGTGGGGAATAGTTGACACTGCTCTCTGTTTTCAATTGATATCCATTTTCAACAATATTGCTTTCTATTAGATTCCTGCACAGTTTGTGCCAGCCAAACTGAATATTTACCGTGTTGCCCTCAAAGCCTCAAATCAACAAACATTAAAATAAGTAAAATATGCATTTACTATCTGACATTTTCAAATTTCCCTTTCAAATTATTATTTTGACTATATTTCACAACAAATGAATCAAGGATTAAAGACATGGTATTGCCACTTAAGGTAACTCAGATTGATTTTGAGTTTTAAATGACAGGATAAGAGAGTGCATGAAAAGAGGAAAAACCTAATGCACTTATCTGCATTTCATTAGCTTCTATGATTGCTTCTCTGAAAGAGGGTGCACAGATTTATATTGATCCTAGTTTTCAATCTTTGTGTTGAGTGACACTGTTTGTTGTATAATCTTATTAATTCCAAGTAGTTGTCTTATGTAGTAAAATACTAAAATCAACCCTTGGAATTTTTAAATTTTGAGTTACCTGCTGAGATCAGTGGCTCTTCTGGGGCAGACTTCTGTTTCTTGTCATTGCTTTCATGGTTGGTGTCTGCCTGCATTTCCCAGCTCTCCAGCCCTGTGCTGTCTCAGTTCCTTTCACCAGCTCTTTTCACCTCTGACACCTCTTTATCAGTTTCCACACTCACCTCAGTGGATTCTCCATCAATGGTATATGTTGCTAATTTTTGGTGACAAGTCATTTATTATGTGCAATTTTGGCTCTGTAAAGACCAGTTGAAGCAGTCAGTCTTGTTGATTTGCATAAAAAGTACATTGGATCATGTAATGAAACATCATTTGTGTACCTTTCCAGGTTTTTTTGTGATAACGTCTTCTACCTCCCTCTCCTCCTCATGCATCTCCTTCCTTTTCTTTGCCATCTTTGTTTCCATCTTCATCTTTAGAAGCTCTAAGCTGCCTATCTTGTGTGAAACACCTCTGAAAGTTGTCAAGTAAGAGACTCAAACCAGAGGAAATTCTGCTGCTTTTTTTCCTTGTGCTTCCTTCCATCCCTTCCAAAACGCCATCTAGAGCTTTAGATGAGATACGAATTTTGAAACTTTTTTATTCCTGGGCTTCTGCTGTTGGGAAGGCTGAACACTGAGCAGGGCCATGTCCTGGCCATCAGCCCAGGAGCAGCAGCAGAAGCTCAGGCTCAGCAGGAGCACCAGGACAGTCTCTGTATGAGGGAAGGAGACAGGCCCTATCTGCACTCCCCTGTAGGCACTGCTGGACCAGCTCTCACTCTTCCAGCATGAGGATGGAGAAGGGTGATGCTTGGGCCAGCCACCTCTAAGTCATTGGGGCCTAGAGATAGCCTTTGTCCTTCAGCAGAGTGATCCAAGTCTTTTTCTCCTGTGATATACTATAATTAGCCTACAAGCCTTGCTGGAACCAGAAGATTTAGCAATTGAAGTAATCTTACATAATGTTGAAGCTGATTTATGTTGATGTAAGCTGCTTGTTTTTACACTTTCTCATTAAAACAGTAACAAAAAGGTACCAAGCTCTTAAGGAAATATATAAAAGGACTACATTCAGAGAAAAATGTGAAGAGTCAGAAATTAGGGAACTGAATAACTGAAGCTACTGTGGAAATGTATTTGGCCCCTTTGTGTGCATACCATTCTGATACAATTTTTTTTTCAGGTGACAATATTCCCCTTAATCAATAGGCAAAATGCTTTCTTCCCTGCACAGGGTGGATAGTGTTTGCTTGAACTGGTAGTTATTCGATATTTTGTTTTCCCCATCAGTCAATGCATGACCTCAGGCTTTATTTACCAAACACCATCCAAGCTCTGCACTTAATACAGAATTATTAATTTCCTCCTGGGCTGTTCTTTTACTCTCCTCATCAACAGTGCTTCACAATGGTTAATGGAGTTCTATATTTGGCCTGTGGCATAGGACTTTCAGTTTTTCTCAAATTGAGTGTGTGATATCCTTTCCTTTCCTGATATTTATTACCTTTCCATAATGGCACAGATGTGCAGAGGTCTGATCATAAATTGGTTTCATCTCTTGTGCGGAACCCCAAAGCCCCTGAAGTCCTGGAAGTGAAATGCTGGCTCTTCCCCAGTGCCCCAGCGCTTCAGGGTGGGCAGGGCAGAGCCTAGAGGGGAGCTCCATCAGCCTCCCCCTGGTCACAGCCCCTCTGCTCCTGCCTTGTGGTGTAAAGAGGATGAACTGCACTGTTCCCTTGTAATCCGTCCGGGTGATTTGTGTTGTCATAGCTCGTATACTGTGGAAAATGCATTCAAATATAACACATAAGCTGCCAGAAAGCTACCAGTCTAAGACAAATAATGTACAAGAAAAAGGCACTTGACAGAGCAGAGACGACTTAAAGGCTTAAAAAAAGTCAGAACCTCAAGATATTTTGTGACATGGAGCTCATGGAGCTCATCTCTCTCTTTTTTTTTTTTTTTTTAATTGTTGTTGTCATTGTTGTCAGTCCTTAGAGCAAAACTCATTTGTTTATGACTGTTTAGAGAAACCCTAAGTTTTCTCTTCTGGAGGTTAAATAGGAGCCTTTGGCTGAGCCAAAGGTGGAGAGGTGATTTTCACTTAAGTTTCTTTTGAAGGAAGACAGTCATCAGAGTCAACAATTCAGGCAAACACAGGCAAAGCAGAGAAGCACTATTCTGCTGCAAATCAGCACAGCTCAGAGAGCTCTAGACTTGCGTTTCTACCCAGCAGAGAAGAGACTTGATGTTTTCACCTGGCATCACAGCCCTTTTGTGTCCACTCCAGGCCCAGCACTGATTAATGTTGGTTAATTACAGTGGTAACCAACCCCGGCATCCCAAGGTGCTCCCTACCACCTGTGAAGTCCAGGGTATCTTGTGTAAGACAGACACACACACAGACATTGCAGGGATAAGCTAATGTCACCTGAGAGCTGGTTATTTTGTGAGATAATATTATGGGATAGTGATTGCCTGGTAGATAATTATGTGTGAAAGGATATTTTGTCATACTTGTTTTGCTTTTTTCCTTGAGTAGGCTGAAAGCTGGAATGTATTGAGTTTCCAAAATAGAAAGAGCTGGATTCTAAAGTGACTCCACAAAAAAATAAACACATAAATTACAGCTTTCACATGAGAAAGAATGCAAAGGAAATTCTGCAATTACCAAGGTAGATTCCACTTGATTAAGTGAAGGGGAAAATAAAGCTTTGTTTTGTGGTTCCAGGATGGTTTTAACATTAACTATATATGTTCACCAATTGACAGAAGGAAGAGTGTAGTAGATTATACAGCCAAGGTATGATTGAAGACATGTAGGCAAGGGGCAACTTGGGAAGCATTGATCACAATCTCATTAGATCTGAGATTGCAGCAAAAATGAATGCTAAATGAGGAGAAGGAGAACAAAAAGATGCTGGAGTCAGACTTGTGTTTCTCCAGAGGAATGCCTACACAGTTGTAAAAATCAAACTGGCTGAGGAGTGGGACTGAGGGAACAGAAAACCCCAAGAACTATAGAATAGAGAAAGAAAAGCATGTAGCATGCTCCTCTGCCAGCAGGAGTGTATCAAAAGACAAATGTGGCTAAATAAGGAGTTTCACCAAAACCTGGGGAAAAGAAAAATAAAGGAAAAAAGAAGATAAGAGTCTGATGAACAAGTTAGAAAGGAGAAAATATGTGGTCCAAATAGCTACATGCAAAGTCAAAAGAGAGACAAAAGCAAAGAAAGTGTGCTAAGTAACAATAGCCAAAGAAATCAAGCTAATTAGTATGAAGCAAACAAGCTTGACAGAATGGCTGAGGCCAGACAGAGGGTGGAGAGGGGAGGGCAGGTAAGAGGTCAAACGAGCTCTTTGCTCTAGTATTCATTTAACAAGATGAAGGTCACATCTCAGAAAGTGTGATAGATTTTTCTGGATGGGGAAAGTGAAATGTCATCAAGAATTATGTTTATGTCATAGCAGTACTCTCATAATCTTGACAAGTCTCCAGTCCTCGCTTAATTAGCAGGCTTCATGTTTCTAAAGAGGCAAATATAATAAGAAAAGCTAGCTGAAAATATTTAGCAATTCTGAAGAGACACATGACATTTTCCTCATTGTATTTTCCTATTTTCTGTGCATCGGTCACAAAGTTTTAAATTGTCTGCAAGAAAAGGAACTTGGTGGAAGATGAGAGGCTTATACATTTAATCTACATCATCTAATGCCTCAGTGCCTGCCTATTGTTAAAATTCCACAAAACACTTATAATACATACTTTCTTCTGAGCATACCAATAGCTCTACTGAAGTCGATAGAATTACTCTAGTATTTAAAATCAAGCACTTTCTCCAAGACTTTATTAAAGCAAATGCTAAATGCTAGCATAATCAGTCACAGTGATACACTTTCTTTTATTTTGCTATGAAAGACATGCCAGATCCTTAGCAGAGGGTGAGCTGGGGACACTCCAGTCACAGAAAATGCATCCACAAAGTTTCTAATGGACATTTGTCCTCCCCTGGGAAAAGAATTATCTCATTTTCAGGGTCATAATTTTTGCACTTAGCACAATTGGACAAAAGCTCTTCTAATGCCTTACCCATGCTAGGGTGATATGACCAAGCTGATGAAGAAGAATACAGTTCTCTACAGTTATTCAAATAAGTTGAAACTGAAATAAAACAAGGCTGATGGCTGGGAAATGCTCTCAAGCCCCTTCTTCACACCCTGTATAGTAGGTGTTCCAAAGTGTTAAATTTGGACAAGGAAGAACAGGTGGATTGATGCATTCTTTTAGAAACATTTATGTGTATATTATATTTGTCATAAGTTACTTCAAAAATGTAAAGTAACAGTACGTCTTCCAACAAAAGAAAATTTTGAGGGATGTTACAAACTCCAAACACAAACCATATGAATGATTTTTTGTTGTTTTCTGGTATCAGATCAGAAGTCTTGGTATTTTGTATGGAAAGGGAAAGAAAGAAAGAGATAGGAATTGATAGAGGCTTGAAAAACCTTGAATGACCTGTCAAGAGCTCTTACTGATGAAAGTTAAAGGCAACACTTGCAAAAATGAATTACGTTTTCTATTTTTTATACTGCACACAGTT
Organism: Rhabdornis inornatus; assembly: GCA_013397075.1. NCBI lineage: Eukaryota > Metazoa > Chordata > Aves > Passeriformes > Rhabdornithidae > Rhabdornis > Rhabdornis inornatus. Next base: position 1,713,113 of record VWZS01009400.1, on the reverse strand, counting down.
TAATAGTGGACTTCAATCTATTTTATGAGACAAACACCTTAATACAGATGATTTGCAAAAAGAATGCAGTATTTACCCAAATAAGAATAACATCCTCAACTACATTTAGAGCTAATTTAAAATGACAAGGGCTATCAATCCTCAAACTCCTCAGTATAACCTAATCACCAGCTGGGGTCAGGCCAACATTTGCTTTCTAGCAAAGTATTGTAGAAATAGATGAATTGCCCTGCTCTCCAGAGCATTCAGTATTGGCTGCTTCTGAAATCAGAAAATCAGCCTTGAGGAAGCATCACAATATCTTGTGCCTTTTTCATTATTAGTTTTTATTATGTTCTTAGCTTCTAATATTTTGCCACATTTCAGGTTCTGTTGCTTTCGCATATGCATATTAGTTTAGAATCTGTAATTTACTGCTGTAACCTTCAAAAGACCCTGGAAAACAAAATCTGCCTCTCTGAGGTCTCTTTACCTTAGGTGTATAAATTTGAAGAAAATTAAGAGGCTGAAGTTAATTGCCAGAACAAATAAGAACTTTGGAAAGATTTTTGCTTTTAGGAAATCAAAAGAAAATTACCTGAGCCAAAAGGCAAATATTGAGTGTGGAAATAGATATCCTGATGATGGAAAATCTCTGTTTATAATTATCTTAGTGTTCAGCTTTTTTTTTTCTGAGCGGATAAATCTTAATATCTTTGGTACAGCTTCTCTGATTTTTTCTATTTCTCCTTAAACTTAATAACAATAATAGTGTAATTAGTGTAATAAATAACAATAGTAGTGTAAAAAATTAGTTTGATTTTTCCATTTCTCCAAGAAAAACGTTTTGCTGAAGAGGCAACAGCATGCAACTGTCCTTAATTGTTTGGATTTCGGGTGCTATACATTGAAAGAGGTCTGAATCAGATCCCTTACAAAAACTTCAGAAAGGATTTGCTTTTGAGAAGAGAGATGTGCAAACCTGAGGGAAAGATAAGTAAGTTTTTGGAAAGTTTCCCCCCCCGGACACTTATCATTTTTAAAAATGTGCCTCTAGAAAAATAAGTGTATTGAGTAGTTCCAGTTGGTTTTGGGTTTTATTTTGGTTTTTATTTGCCACTAGCTAGAAAACAGCAAAATGATTTTACCGTGTCATAAATAAATGGACTTCTGAGTAGTTCATTGGGAGGTGATGGATGAGAGTTCACCATCCCACCACATACCCACAATCTCTTGTAACACCATACCACAGCTTGGGAATTTTTGTATAGAACACAAACATACATACACATAATAATATCTATCAACTCTTGCCTAAAATCCTACCAAAGAAATTTGCAGAACATCTTAAGCATGATAGTTTCTTCTATGCAATTTTAAAAGCCTGCAATAGCACCTTTGAAACTCAAGACTTCTTTTTCTCCTAAGTGCAGACACTTGGCTTTAAAAAATGCTGACATTTTATTGTAATGACTACCTTTATCCTGTTCCTAGTTCCCTGTCCCATTACTCCTAGAGAGAAGAAGAGTATGGAAAGATCTGTATAGAGACAGCATTGGGATGCTGCAGGATAAGACACTTCTACTATCTCTTACCTCATTCAGTAAAAAATTGTGCAGCATGTTATGACTGCTGTTTTAGGCATTAGGCCAAACAAAAAAAGAAATTTTCAAAGGGAGCAATTTTTCTTGCCTCCCTGCTCCAAAACAGCAGCTCCCAATTTTGTCTATTTGTTTCACCAATAACTACAGTGGTGAATTGAAGATATGATGTCTTAAAGTGGACATTCCTCAATCAACTCCTTACCACCCCAGACTTTGACTGCTAAAGGTTGTGACGTGAATCATAATTTACCATGTTCTGGAATCTCTTATTTTAGGTCTTTAAATTATTCTCAGGTGATCCCTTGGAAATAAATATATTTATCTGCTGTGATAATGTGCTTCCTTTTCCAGATCTTCATTAAAGCAGGTCACAAAATTTAGTTGTTTAAAAACTTGCCTGGAGAGATGATGGTGATACCCTGAGTCACATTCTTCTGGTGTTGCTGGGTCTGTCTGCACTGTCTTCACCACATTGCAGGTTTGGATCTTTGCAAGGGCTCCAGATTGGACAATGCAGTCTGAGAAACTCTTAAACAGATGGTATTTTCTGCAAAGTGGCCTAGAAATTTCTAAGAAAGCAATTTTTATGTTGTTGGTTTTGGGGTTTTTTCTTCTGTTTTTTCCCCTTATCATTTGCCTCATCCTGTCACCTCTCTGCAGAACTCTGTCTAACAAGGGAAATGAAAACACAGTCCATTTGTCTTTTAGGCAGCTGCTGGAAGCTGGGAGCCATTCAAAGAAACAACCCAGGACATCACTAAGGGTATGATGAGCTATTGTCAGCACCTCACGAGCTATCAGGTCCTTTTTGCCCTGATGTCAGTAATGAAACTCATTCTATAGCTGACTCATTTGAAAAATCCCTGGGTCAGGCTGTTCCTGGGCTCATGTTTTGAAGATGGCATACAGTGTTCAACAACAGAAAAAAAATCAGTCCTCATGCTTTTTTCATTATGTAGTAGCAATTTGTAAGAACAAAACTAAAGCAGTGCAAAACTGATAAAAATAGTTATACAAACAAGAGTGATCTGATTCTGCAGATGCCCTCTACACCTGTATTCATCTCAACTGTATGAAAGCTGGAATCAAAATGAAAAATCTAAGCAATTCACCAACATGTCCACATTCACATTGCAGAAATATATCTTCTGAAAACATTGAAAACTAGAGACTTGTGGTTCTTGCGGTACCCATATAGTGTACCTGTGCAATGTCTATCACATTCAATTATTTTTAGGTTCCATGATGTGAGAGGTGAAGTGCTTCTAAGGGCCTTTCCATTGCTGCAGAAGCTCCTTTTCTTGTTTGAATCCTCTCCTAGTGAATGCTTTACTTTGATCATTTTATCCAAGTCTTTTTTCTCCTGTGGCTTTATTTTCCTTTGAAGTTGTAGAAGGTGAGGTTGTCCTCTGTTGTACCCAAAATCCACTGCTGAAGTGAAATGTCCAGCAACAGGTGGTGCAACAGGAGACATCATAGACTGACTGTTTCAGGTTGCAAAACTAAAGCTTATGGGACATTTGGGGTTGGCAATTCCACATATGGCTTCTCCCCAGGACTGTCTCTCTGGGAATGACAGCCACTGTGGGATCTAACAGTGGCACCTAGTATACAAGTCAACTTTTCAGGAGTAGAATTTTCTCCCCAGTAACGGGGACCATTGGCAACAAAAAAATACAATCTTTTCTAGATCACAAGACTCCACATTATTCTTATCACACTGATGGTTTTCTTTCTTTCCCCTGCTCCCAGAAAAACTGAGGCAGACTGTGCATTATCCTGCTACCTTGCAAGGATGAGGCCATTTTTTCCTAAGTGCTTAATGCAAAAGACAATATTGAAAGCTTCTGTATTTTCAAGACTTGATGAACAAATCGCCCAATCCCTCCACATTTCTTTAGAGAAACTGCTCCAGTATCTCAGGATTTCTCTTCACCATCTTCTGGCTAGAATGGCAAGATAGCCCCAAACAATTAATGAGGCCAGAATGAATTCAACTCTCAGTCTTAGGCAGTATTTAAACAGATCCTTGATTATCACACAAGAATAAAAGTAGAAATTTCTTGATTTCCTGGAAAAACAGACCTACACTGTGATAAAGCCCTCTGTTTAAAAAGATGGGTTTTTCAGTCTTTTCACTCTAGGAGCTAAAAAGACAAGGAAACCCTTGCAGCCTCTCTGTTTGACAAGTATATATTTTTTCAGATGCAAAAAGTGAAAGTGTATCTGTTTTACAGCGACTATGACATATATTTCTGTTCTTTTATATCTCTTTTCCCCACTCTCTTTTAATTGAATAGGACTTGTTTTTTTTTTTTTTTTTTTTTTTTTGGGGGGGGTTTTTTTGGTATTTTTTGTTTTTTTTTTTTTTTTTTTTTTTTNTTTTGCTTTGTTTTGTGGGTTTTTTTTGTTTTTTGGGTTTTTTTTGGGTTTTTTTTTTTGTTTGTTTGTTTTTTTGTTTTGGTTTGGTGTTTTGTTGTTTTGTTTGGTTTTTTTTTTCCTGAGTCTCATTTTGTCTGTCCCATTTCTGCATCTACTAAACGAGTGTGGAAAGGTGTACTTAGTAAAAACAGTGATGGAGAAGGATATATCTCCTGCAGGGTTCTCCACTCGCCACTTGCCAGTCCCAGTAGTTCCTGATGCATTCAAAGCAAAGTCTGCATTGGACAAAAGATCTGGAGAATGAGCTGACTTTCCCCCATTAAATCATGCCAGATCAGTGGAAGGTTTTAAGCCTTCTGTAACCTGTTACTCCTCCCAATAGCTGGTCTGCACTGGAGCCAGCCTAGTTGGGAAGGGGCTGTTAAACATTGGAACAGACTGCCCAGAGAGGTGGTGGAACTCGAGATATTCAAGAAAAGACTGGACATGTCACTTGGTGCTGTTGTCCAGCCCACCAGGTGGTGGCCAGTCAAAGGTTGGACTTGATGATCTCAGAGGTCTTCTCCAAAGCAAATGATTCTGTAGTTTTGTGATTCTGTAAATTTTCCCTGGCTCTTGGAGCTCTGAGGAAGTGCAGGGAAGATGAGAGAAAAACACATTGAGTCTTGCATATGTGAAGCTCCAGACGGTGAACATCCTCTGTGCCTGGGATCTGGAAACGCAGTCTGTTTAAAAAAGGGTTGGAAAATCACTAAAGCTTTTCAGTGGCCTCGTATTGCCTGTGTTTCTTTTTCCCAATGGCAATATGGGTTTGTATTGTGGGTAGCCAGCGTGACAGGGCATTCCCTGGGGTCAGGCTGGCAGCTCTGCCAGGACAGCCTTGGCCAGTGCACATCAAGACCTGGCCACACAGATGGGGAACTTTTAGGTGCTCACACTGCACACACTGTGCAGCTTAGCAGAGCTCTTGCATTGTCTGTGCTGTCAGCACTGCACTTCTCCCCAGCACTATATACATTCAGTAGAGGATTATAAAAGAGAAATTAAACTGGAACCCATTAAGCATGTTTACTCTCTGCAGCAAATATTTTTACCACGTAGTTTTGTGCACAGGAAGTGCTGTAAACTTCAGCATTGCTGCTGGCTCCTTTGTAATCACTCTGCTGATTATGAATTGCTGCCTTTTGGCAGTTGCTGCTCACACAGTTATGATTCCTGCTGGTGGGAGGGTAATAGAGGGGAGAAAAGGGGAAAAAAATGTGCAGGCCCAGGAGACCTGAGGACAATTAATGTCCTTCAGCAAAGTGGAGTAGGGTGCAAGATAAACTAGCCAAATCCAAGGCTTGTGGCAACTGTATTTCTATCTTCTCCCTCCCACAAAGGCTTTATCTAAAAGGATATATAGGAAGAAACTAGACCTACCAGTTGGGCCTTGATCACAGTATATCAGAAGAAACTATGTAGCCTGAGAGCTGGATTACAGACATCACACCAAAAGTCTGTTAAAAAAAAAAACAGAAAAAACATTAAGCTGTAAGATAAACCAAAAATCATCCCTTTCCTCTGTATGCAAAACAGCGATCTGAGTTAAAAAACAGGAACAAATCTCCATGGTTCTATGATAGCTGATGTGTATTATTTATTTTTATGAGATAATCTAATGCTTTATAGTAAATGTGAGTATTATAGGATTTGGTGTGCTATTATTTTAATGATGAACTCATATTTTTCACAAGTTTATACCTGGATGTTAGAACTGGTGTGGAGGCTTTGGAACTTGATGTAACTTAGCTAAGCCTGAGGCACTGACCCTCTCTGGTTTCCACAAAACTGGGCACTTCCCAGTCTGGCACTGGTGTGGTGAGGCCCAGGATGCTGTGGAACTAAGGGGACTCTCTCAGTTGGAGGGGGAGAATGGACCTCATTGATTTATTTTGGATGAGCTCATTATGTGGGGGAGAGCAGGGCATGTACATATGGAAAACTTTATCCAGTGAATTTCACACCCATCATGTAGTTGAGTAAGTCAGTTCTTTGTTAGACTGCTGGCAGCAGATGGCTAACTGAAGGCATTGCTCAGTAATATGTTATATTTCTCTTGTTTTTTGCTGTTTGGTTCTGCCTCAGGCTGAACATCTAGGAAAATCCAAATCCAAATTTGGTTTGGAATTTCTAGGTACCCTTCAGGTTATTATTCCTGACTTTCCTCCTTCATTTTCCTTCTTGGTCAATCAGAATTGTCTTTAGACTAATTTCATGACACACTCTGTTTAGCTGCTCTCTGTCTTTTCTTCAAGGTAGGAAATCTGCCAGTTTCCCACTCATGTTTGTATCCTCTTCATCTGTCTTGTATCCTCTTTTCATCTCACCCTGTTCTTTTTCTTTTCTCCTTGTTTAGCCCTTGTTCTCCTTGTTTAGTGGTAGAAAAGGGCTATTAATGATTCTCGTGAAAATAGCATTTCTGCTTGCATGAGAGAGCTGCCAGACTGATCATATTTGCTCACAATAATGTGTCTCACTTGATTCTAATGGGGCTTCTGATGAGATTAGATTCAAATTCCAGGACTTCACACCTGCCCTTGCACAATCCCTTAATTTTTTTTCCCTAAGAAGATAGAGATTTTAGTGCCTTGACTTCCATAAACTTCTTTGTGCCTACTCCTTGATCTGCTGTGCTAACTAAAACTATTGTGGGGGATGGATGCTTCAAGCTTTCAGTTGTGCACATAGTCCCAGTGAAGCCAATGTGCTATGGAGTGAGCACTAGTAGCCAGGATGTTGGCGTGGATGATCAGCGTGGGTCTTGTTAGAAATAAGCTTGGTATGATGAGATCTAAACTTTGCTTCTTTTAATGTAGGAAATCCAAGATTATATCTTACCCTCATCCTTGTTGCAGCATTTTTGTGAAGGGTCAGGTTAAAAAGCAAATTTTGCTCACAGAGCTGTTTTTAATTGCCTATTCACATTCTCCAGTCTCAGATCTGCAGGAGAATATGTCTGAGCAGATGGCTTTGACTATAGCATGGGCTGTGTACCACATAAGAGTACTCTGGCAAATATAGTTAGGTATCTGTCTGATATGGATGACAAGAGACAGTGAAATATGTGAGAGTGTGAAGCTGAAGTGTGGTTACTTCTAAATGCTGAACTAGCTCTGGTTCCATTTTTGTTTCAACAGTTGTTACTTTCTGTAGGAGCATTATAGGAAGCTGAACTCAACTTTTCATTTTACCATGCTAGTAGGATGAGTGACCTTCAGAGCAGAAGGATGTGAGAGGTGTAGGGGACAGTCTGACAGAGCATAGGAGTCAGAATTTCAGGAGTAGGGAGAATGCAATGATAAAATGCAGTGCTAAGTGATTTCTGTGACCAGAAAACCAGTTCATCTCAATGATACCTGGGTAGAATAGTTAAGCCAGGGTTATTATCTCTGGTTTCTCCTGAAAAAGAAACAAAAGTGGGGTGCCGACCTGATGCTATGAATAATTGTTGTCATCTTGGTATCAGGATGGGAAATTTGGCCTACAGGGCCCTGTTGGTTTATTCTCTCCATCAGGCTGGAGTGTCATACAATAGGTAAAAAAGGTAATACACTGGGATAGCCAAAGTGCTTGGGCTACCATTTGGGAATCATCAACAAAAATCAACATCAATCATCAACAAAAATCTTTTCCTTTGTAATCTTGTCTTAACTCCTCAGAGCTGTCTTTATGTCTTCTTGGTGTATGAGGTAGTGGTGTTCTTTGGGAAAAGGCTCATATGGAGAAATAGGTTTGTGCTACATCTGGAGGATGCTAAGGCTTGTCACACTGATATTCTCTAGAAACAAGACCCAAAGCAAGAACAATTGGCCAGGTCTTCTGTGAGCTGTTGTAAGAAGTTATGTGGCTGCCCATTTCTCAGCTCTAGAGAAAACTGGGAAGATTAAAATGATACCATTTGCCTAAAAGTGTGATTTGAACCCTTGTGGAGCTCTACAACCACATCCTTAAATCTGTTTTAGTATTCCTGGGAGGATAATGAAAAGAGAAAATGAAGATTTGGCAAAGCTAAATACTCATAGTCATATGAGAAAAAGAGGTTTTTGACATTCGCCACTATTTCTCATTGCATAGTTTGTTCAAGATGTTTAGGGGCCAAAATAGTGACACGAAGCTGATGTTACCAGGCACAGACCCTGAAGAATAGTGAATAGCTAAAGTAATGTATGAAGTGTCTCTGCAGCTGGATGTGGTTTCTGTAGATGATGAATGACCAGTACATCTTTGAGAACTGGGACGGACTCATGAATTTACATAAAGAAAGTAGATGACATTTGTCAGCTTCCACTGTCAGGTTGTTAAAACATTTAGTTTTGGAAGCACTTATCTTTGTTTATTTTTTTTTCCTCCAATTTTCCCTTGAAATAGGGAAGAAATTCCCTTTATACATCTCAGTGTACTCTTTACTCTTCTTCATGTCCATCCTCAAAAGACCTTTCATGATGTTTGCAGAATACCCTCAAGAATCCAGAGAGCTAAAACTCTGGCTTATCAATTCAGTCAACATTGTCCTTCCCCCCACTTTTTAGTTCCCTTCTTTTTGCAGTTATCTGTCATCTCCCAGTTTATGCTGAGATAGGCAACTCTTAAGGACAAGGACTGCAGGTCCATGAGAAGGGCTCATAAAACAGCAATTATAGTAATTGAGAAATAATTCTGCTGAGGTAATCGAGTCATCTGTAGACACCTTTCTTTAAAAGCAGATATATTCTCTTTCCATCAATGTTCTTTTGCAAACTCCATGATCTTGTTTCCAACATAAAAGCAATTCTCAGACCGCGTATGTTTGTGCGTATACTTTATAACAGAAATATTTTCTCAGGGAACTCTAATGTTTCAGTTGCCACTGCAAACATGTCAAAGGAGTATGTGAGACTGAGCTGACACAGTGCAGAAGCTTTATTGGCAATTACTCCTGAGACACACACAGCAGACATTTAATTACTAACAAAGCCACTTATATTGTGGACTTGGAGATTGTGGATTTCCCCATGATTCCTTAGACAAATAATTTAACCTTTTTTCTAATTAGGGCAGTGATACTTCCACAAGGAAGGCTATGCGGCTGCCCTCATGGAAATCCTGCCTTGCTTCCTGGTCCCCCTAGGTCCAGGTGAGAACCAGTGTGGGAAAGGGGACAGGAGGAGGGGACAGGAGCAGGCTGGGCAGTGTGAGCACACACTGCTCCCTGCACCAGGGCATCCACTGCCTTGATGTGGCCATTCTCATCCTGCAGCAGAGCCAGTAAGTGCCACAGGATTGACAGTATTACAGAGCAGGGATAGAGACATTGTCCCTGTGTAGGCTGCACTTCCCTTCTACTGATCCCACAGCTGGCTGACAGACACAAGTCCTTCCCCAGCACAGTAGGATCCTTGGAGAGCTGCTTCTTCCAGAGAGCTCCTTGATATAGATTTTGTCATGCAAAGGATAATTCCCTCCTCCAGGTAAGTACAGGACTCACTACATTTATACAGCAACTCCTGTGTTTGAGGAATGGCTGCCGCCACTATTTTGGCAGGAGGAGATTTAAGCTGTGAAGGCATAATGAATTTCAATGTGTGCTCTGTGCAGTGTCAAACTGTTTAATTTTGAGAAGCTGAAGTCACTAGCCTGTTGTTTCATCTTTCTGTCTAATTGAAATGTTAAAGAACTGATCTTTCTGCTGTGTATTTAGTCTGGACATTCCAGCCTTTGAACTCTCACCAGCACTGTGAGTAATGTTATCCACACACATTCATTCTATTGTTACAGCAAAATCTCTACATCTGATTTAAAAAAAAAATCAAAGGGCCAGCATGATGTATACATAAAACATTGAAAACATTCTTTTAGAGGAAAATAAAAAGGATGGAAATAAAGAAATAAGGAAAGAAAGAAAGAAAAAGAAAAGGAAGAAAAAGAAAAGGAAGAAAAAAAAGGAAAGAAATCTCAGCCCATTACACCAGCTCTTGGGAAGGAGGGAGGAAGCTTTCATTAGACTTACCATCATTTTCAGTTTTAATCACCTCTCTTCTTTTCAAATTAAAAAAGAAATTTTGATCAAGGGCCTAGAAGACCCAGAAGTGCCTTCTGGGGTTATCTGAACCAGTCACCTGTTCGGAAGAGACAGCCTTTCACCATCAGACGGATATGCATTTTCAATAATTAACTATTTTTAGCGTGGCATAAGTGAAAAATTAATAAGCCCCAGCAGCAAATAAGCATTGCAGTGTGGGTAGTGAAGAAAATACAGGCCACAGCTCAACCTCCCGCTTTGAAAGTTCAGCTCCCTTTCTTCCCTGCCTCCCCTGCTGCAGTCCCCAAAGGGTGACTTCCCTCTCTAATAGACCCATATTTACAGCCAGAGGTTGCCATTTCCCAGCTAGTCCAACATTAACATTCATCATCTCATTTCAGCACCTCCTGTGAGTAATTGCAGCCCTGAGAAATGGTCTCTCCCTCGGCTTTTTCTCTACCCAGCCAAGGGCTCCCCACAAACTCTGGGCACTCCCCCAGGGAGTTTGCTATTCCTGCAGTGCCCCCTGACACTCATTTGTTCATTCCCTCTGCTGTGGCCAGCAGTGAGTGGGAGGGCTGAGCAAGGGCTTGAGGTCTGTCAAACAGAATGGCCCCAAGCAAAGGGACATTGCAGCTGAGGTGGCAGAGGAGGAAGGACAGGCCCTTTCCGAGTGTCTTCTCACTGGTCATGGAGACAAGAGCACCAAGAGCAGCCCTGGTGCCCCACTAGGCAATAATCAGGTCTGCTCCCAGCTCCCCACTCCTGCAGTAAAGACACAAGGTTTGTTCAAGGGCTCACTCATGGCCACATCACTGTCAAGGTGACAAGGACAAGATGTGGGGAGACAGAGTGACACCTGGCCCATTTAGTTTCACATTATGCCCTCTTTTGACACCACCATCTGCAAGGTCACATTTCTACATTCTGCAGCATGTCCAGCATGGATGGCTCTCTTTGAATTTTAGCCTAATTTTCAAACTTAAACTGTGAGAGCTCTGGGTAAATGGTAGAGAGAGGTCTGCAGTACCTCTGCAGTGTTTGGCATACAAAATTACTCTAATGAGCCCTCAGTGATGATTAACTCAAACTGAAAGGGACTGAAGACCCTGGGACCTGCAGTATGCCATTGTCTGAAGTGGGGTGAAGCCAGGGCAAAATGATCTGCACCATTACGTAGGCAGCTGCACATCCCTTGGCAATAGTTTGCACAGCCTGCCTTGAGCACAGTGTGCAGATGTCTTAAATATTGGGCAGGTTTTAAATAAATGACTGATCCATTTGCTGTTCTTTCAATTAAATTGAAAATTCAAAAATTGGAAATTTAAAGTGAATTAAGAAAACTGCAGTCTAGTTTCTGTGTGGCATCATCAGTTTAAAAAGTCCAATGATCATTAAAGCACCATAAACTAGGGAAGAACTGATGGAGTGAAGCACTAGCACTTGAAACTGAAGCAGAGAGTTAAAGCATTGTGTGAATAATGGAATGAAATTTTCCTCAAGGAAGGGTCTTGTGGACTAGAGAAACTGTAATACAAGCTGTAGGCCCCTCTATATAAGAGAAAGAGAACATATGCAGACATCCACAGAAGGCATTATTTATGTTATCACTCGAATAAGAGACTAAGCAAATATTATAGCTGGAATTGATGGATTATACAGTAACAAAGGCTTGAATACCTCTAATAAGTTTGTTTTTAAAATAGCAATTTAATGACCACATCTTAGTTAATAGATTGAAAATTACCTAAAGATTTTAATTTGATGGGGCAGCTGTCCCATACTTGACTGGGAAGGGTTTTACATGTAAAGTTGGGACAAAATATTAAGGCAGGTGGAATTACCTGCCTAACAGATGTCAGCTGCAGAGCGTCTCAGGGGTATCAGTGAAGGAATACTTGAGATGATGAGTCTAAACCATTTCCATTTTCCTTTCAATTTTTAGAGTTGCCCAAATTTTTCTTTCCCCTGTAGACAATGCAATACTTTTTGTTTTGCAAAGCTAAATTAATTACGTGTTTAACTGTGTTTTTACTGAGAAATTTAGCTAGATTCGTGGAATGGGTTCAGGGTAATGCCAGGTTTTTAAACATTCAGAAAATGTCTGTCATTTTTTTTTTTGTTTGGAGTACCTTAATGTATAAGGTGAAATAGCAGCTGATATTTATAGGTTTGGATACTTGGTCACAAGCAGAAAAATACACTCTAGAAAGTATTATATGAGTGAGAGAAAAAAGATTTTACACTGAAGCTGTGGATGCTTGAGATTCATATTTTCAATTAAAAATGATAAAGCTAAGCACAGAGCATGTCAAGTGAAACTTTAAGTGAAGTATGAATTATTTGTAAAACATTATGTAGATACGCCTGGCAATAGATAAGTACATATTTGTGCAATGTTTGCTGACTGGAAACAGTTATATTTTTTTTTGAGAAGTAGGAGATGCCATTGGCTATGTCCTGTTTGAAAATGTATTTATGGTCAGAGCCTGGAGTACTTGAAACCACTGATGTGAGGTGCTGACAGTATAGACCAACACTTCTTCCTGGCTGAGCTGACCTTTTTGGTACCAAGAAATTAAATCCTTATGGGACAAAAACTTTAGTACCTGGCTGCTAATAGTTGGATTCAATTACCCAAGAAGTGAGCTGAAATAAAGGTACAGAAGTTGGAATATTTTTGAGACTGCTCTAGACAGGTAGAAGACAGATCACATACCTATTGATAATATAATATTCTTTGTATGAATTTTGAATGTAGATACAAACCTGCAGTGTTGATTTCACTTCAGTATATGTAACCTAGAGTGCAGATTTGTAATTAATAATAAATATGGGCAAACAAACTTTGCACAGTCTCTCCCTTCACCATTATGAGGTACAAAATCAAAACACAAGCCAAATATCACATTCCTTGAGAGGATCATACACAGGAAAAATCCCATCAAAGGCCGCCCCCTGAGTTCACCCCACACTAAAAATAACATCCCACAGAAAGCTGCCTTCCCAACAGCAGGTCCCTTCCCTCCAAGCCCTTTGGTTCTCTGTGGCACAGCTAGATGTAGAGCAGCAACACGCAGAGCTCACATCAGCTCAGCAAACATTCCCCCTCGTGCCGGGAAATTGGATGCACCATTGTCATTGCCAGAAGAGAGCTGCGATACTGACACATGAAAGTGCCTCTGACAGCCTGGGGAAATTGCTTTATTTTTTCTTGCAAAAGAAGATTTGCAATCCAGGCTAACAAATTATTCTTTTATCTAGTTGTTTGCGTTATGGGACCCCAATCCAGGATCAGGGCTCATCCGTGGTACACACTGTGAAGACATGCAAGGAAGAGAGCAGTTGGCACCCCAGAGAGCTCACAATCTGCATAACAGGCAGGAGCTACCCATGGAAGGCAGCTGGGCTAGGAGAATACAATAACCATAAAATGGGTATGCATAGCATCCTTCTCATTAAAAGATGGTGGCAATTTGAGGGCATCCTGGTGGAGGTAGCTTGAAGGAAGAATTTAAATGAGGGTAAGAATCCAGGGATATACAACAGGGATATTTTGCAGTCATGGGCTGGGCTGGGAGGCATCCAGGAGGTGCTTGAGGGAGAGGGAAAAGCAGGCACTGAGGCAGTGGCAGGAAGGCTGATGCCAGGTGAGAACAGTCTGCTGAACACAGGCTTCATTAGCACATCTCACGCCATTGTAAAATTACATTTGTCATCATGGTGGGGTGGTCTAGGCCACACTTTAGGTTCTGAGAGGAATTTCAAGAGTTCTTAAAATAGTTCCTGAAGATAAGCAATAATTTGGGCACTAATGCTCCTGGGGTAGACGAGCATATCTTTAGATGATTCTTCCTGATTTATGGAGTAAATTAGAATCATCAGGAAAATATGGTGTTGTTTTTAATCTGTTGCGTATCCCAGGATCCTCAAGCTCCCAATGGATAGCCACTTCTTCAGGACAGGCAGGGGGAAAGGAGTGTGGGCATACATGGGCAAACACACACAACTTCTCTGCAGACCAAAGGTTACAGACTTTATGGCAAAACAAGGTCTGACGACTTATCCTGAGTGCAGTCTGGGATAGATGAGAGCTCTGTCTAAAATCTTCAACTTCTGATTAGATTTCTGTACCTCTAGAGACTCTCTTAGTGGTGCTATTGATCCTGCATTTATCAAACTAAGAAGAGGTTTTGTTCTCCCATTGGCTTTACTAGGTGCTGTTCATGGACTGACATTTATAGACTAGCTTGTGATGCTAAATTATGTAGGCAGGTATTGTAACATGGAACTAAAACTGCAGGCCTGTAATTTCATAAAAGGACTTCAGGAATGTGCTGTCACTGTAATCTCAGAAGGAAGGATTTGCAGTATGAAACCATATACTAAAATATGAGTGGAGTGGTTAATGGGTATTTGTAACTTGGACCAGAATTTGTGAACAGTCACTAGGGGTTGAAATCTGCTCTGCATTTCACTCTGGCTATGCACCTGAAATAGCTGCAATGCAGTTAACACAGAAACTGAATTTGTAGGAAAGCAAAATTTAACTCTAGAGATGCACCTGTGTGGTCAGAATAGTGCCACATGAAGTTCTTAAAACCTCTCTGCAGCTTTGAAACCTTAGCTCCTATTTCAGAAGTGGCTTAGGTGCTTAGCTGAGAGATATTTTCCAAAGCATCTAAGTAGATTAAAGACTTAACCTCCTTCAGAAGTCAGTGGCAGCCTACTATGCAGCTAGATAGCTTGATAATACTGCTTAGGCACCTTTTTTCTTTTTTATATGCACTGGAATTCAGTAGAATTAGTCTTGCTAGAAACCAGTACCACTTTCCAGAATGGGTTTGTGTTTTGTAGTAAATCAGTGTATTTTAAAGCATAACTCAGACCTGAAAATTTGCTTATCCAAGGGGAGAGCATGACAGATGTATCTTAGTATTTGTACCACCCTTCACACAGCCAGGGAGCTGTACCTTGGCATGTCCTTTCCTGTTGCAAGATGGCCTTTATGGGCAGCCTTAACCTGTGCCGTGGCATTATGGACACTCAGAGCTGGGCTGGGACCTCCTGGGGCATCACATTACTCCCCAGCTCAGATCTCAGGGCAGAGCAGACCTTACAGTTTGTGTGTCTGGGTTTTGCCTGCTGCCTGCAACAGGAACTTTCTGTTAGCTCTGGTTGTACAGCAGAGCGATGCAGCTGTATTGTGAGGGAATGGGAGATGGGGGGAAACCACTGGTTTGTTAGGTTTTCCCTTCATCCATGCTGGTGGGTGAGTCTAGGTTGCAGAGAACCTGCCAGTGTTAATATCAATGTGCAGCATTGCTCCTTCCATTTCTGGCATCAAAGATACATGTAGGCACTAGTCCAGTGATGAAGAGATGCTTGGTGTAGCAACTAGGGGAAGGAGCAGAGTTATGTACAAAGGGGACACGCCAGTCAACACTCATGTTCCTAAAATATTTTTTATCCTGTGCCAGAAAGCCAGTGGGTGAAGAGTGTGTGACCGTGTGTGTCAGCTGTGGGTGGGGGAATGGGACTGGAGGTTTGTTTACTACAGTTTTACTTCATTAATATTTTAGTCTCAGGTGCAGAACTTGAAGAGTCTCACTGAAATCGCAAACAGCACTGATTGTGGTGTTTGTGACAGTGCCATGGGGCATTTGCATTATTTATCCCAGGCTGCACTACCCATACAGCTTTCAGGGAATATTTTCAGACAGAATCGCTAATTAGCACATATGTGGAATCTTCTCAAAGCAGTTGGGAACTCTCCTCATTACTTTTTAATTTTTTCTATTTGCTGAACGTATGTCATAGATGAAAATTCAGAATGATGGTTTGAAGGAATTTTGCATATTAAATACTCCAAACGAAAAGAGCAGAATATTCTATCTGGGCAGTGTGAGTGGCTCTGGTCTGGCATGTTCTTGCAGCATCACTTTTGGGCTGTCACTTGGTTTACCCAAAGTCAGTGAGGACAGCTAAGGCCTTTGCTCATTATCCTGAAGCCTTACAGACCATAACTGGATGGCACTTAATAATCAACCACCTTCACCTTGGATGTTGCTGCTGATTAGTTTTCTGCAAACAGATGATAGAACATGCTGACTATCTCCCATTTTCAGATGAAGCAGAGTTTACATATGTGCATATCCAATTTTAATAAAACTAAATTTTGTATATAAGGAAAATTGCATGTTATTACAGCACCAAAAATGTTTTTAAAAATGATTTTAAAATGTTTTAAAAAAATGTGTTAAAATGTGTTAAAATCTCTCCATCACTGTTATGTTGTCAGATAGCTCTTGACTAATTTTGCCAAATTTTATTCTTTATTTTCTTATCACGCATTTTGTGTGTTCATTAAATGATTTATCAGAATTTACAGGAGTGGTAGTGAGAACAAACTGTTTGTTGTACACTTGTGCATTGCAAAAGATTGATTTAAGGAACAGCTTTTCTAAGTTACGGCTCAATTTAGCAGCAACATTAATGTTTAAATGTTATTTATTATGGATTTAAATACAACATTAAAAAGCTTTAGTCTGATTGCCTGGGCACCCTTTCCTGGAAATTAAAACTGCAGCACTGAAATTATGAAAACCCAAAACATTAGCACACCTATCATATACAGTCAGCTGAAAAACAGCACAAAGCAGAGAATGCTGTGCCTTTTGTTCTTGCCCACAGAGAACAAAAGACAAATCTGCTGTCCCCTGTCACAATTGTTCCATTCTCTCAAATGCCTGCTCAGGTTTTCCAGCTTATGAGTGAGGACGACAGAGGAGAAAATGCAGGAAAACCAATGTCAAAAATGAAGGCTTTGGGCTGGTTAAAAAATGGAGAGGCTTTTGCTGAGGAAAATTCTTCAGCAGAAAGCTTAATGATGCAATTTCAAACCTCAAAAAGATCCCAGTGTCCTGTGCTATGTTTATAACTCAGTCCTTCATCTATTTTGAGGTCTTGACTTTCTGAGCAGGCCACAGATGCACCATAGCTTCTCTTTGTCTTGAGCCAGGGCAGAACTGCCTGGGGACGGCTCTGACTGCAGTGCATCATGGAAAGCCTGATCTTGTTAGGGAGGCCAGTCCGTGCAGGTCAATAAGGTCATGAAGTGTGTCTGACCAGGAATCAGGTATCACAGCAGCATTTCTGTACCAAAACTGCTTTGATTCTGATTTATATTGTTCCTAAGATTAAAAAAAAAGGAACAAAACCCCTTGGAAATTGAAGTATACAGTGTTTCAATGAAAACTTCAAATAACCAGGGGCAAAAAGACTCCAGACATGTCTTTAACAAAAATATTGATTTCTGTGGAAAAATCAATTTTCTGCCCAAAAAGCAGCTTTACTGAAGAATTTTGGCAATTCTACAAGAGATCACTAATGGTGAGAATTACTGGTGGCTCTCTGTCTCTTCAACTCTGACAGATCTGGCTTATACATCTCTTCTTGTGTCAGCTAAAACAGGTTGGCATAAGGCTGTGTCAGAGCCATGCCTCTCACAGTAAGAGCCTTGCAGAACAAAAGGACTGCTGCTGTCTGTGTTGTTGTGATCTTTAATATGTCCTCAAGAGATGGCCTCAAGTGGTGGGCAGGTAGTCAGGTAGGCAGTGCAAGTCAAGAAGTCAAAACATGGGAAAGAAGAGAATAATAACATTTAAATTGTTGAATTTCAAATGTAGATTCCTACCCCCGTTGAAATGCAGTAGAGCCAATTCAGGTGAAATCAATCAGGAGAAGGAAGTAAGTGTCAAAGATTATTTAGTACATCAGCAAAACACTTGTCATTGGCACCTGTGAATGACTCAGTGGTGGTTATGTTCATCCCTGGTAAATGCAGGCTGCAATATCCCCAGCATGTTTTTTTGGAAGGATGGAGATATTGTGACTAAAGGTGAAAGCCTGTTTTATTTTTTCACCCTTGTCATCTACTCTCTGTGCTGCCAACCTCCACTTCAGTTGCCACAGTGCATAAATTACAGTTTAGATCACACAACCATCCATCATCAAATCACCCCATGAAAGTGCTACTAAAGTATGTTGCCAGTTCTCCCAGTTGACACTCTTTTTGTGATTGACACATATCTAACTTACACCATCGCTTGTGTCACTGCTGAATCAGTTGCCCTGAAACTTCCTCAGGAGCTGTGCACATTAAGTCAATCTGAAAGTTTCATGTAAATCAGCTCCCTTTTGTTGTTCTCTGAGCTTTCTGTTTCTTTTATTTACAGTTCCCCCTAATTGTTAGGGCAGTTTATTGGCTTCTTTATAGCTCATGCACCCCTTAATTAGGCAAGGTAGTAATAGGTTAAATACCTCAAATTTTGTCTAATTATTATTATAAATATTTATTTACTATCACTGCAGTACCTGAAAGGTAACCAGTACATAAAATGAACATACCTTGATGACTTACCTTGGTAGCAAGTCAGTGTCCACAATGCATAGGCATATGAACAATTTTTACATTATCTGTATATTTGCTACATGATCCATGAAGAGTTGACATGAATATATATATATAAAATCACCAGATTGCTCTTTTGGCTTAGAGTTGATGAGTCTGAATGAATAATCATGAGAGATTTCAATGGGCACATGGTTATGTCTTTTCCACATGCAAGTGTACCTAAGCATGTTAAAACCTGACTCTGGATTGTCTGCATTTGGATTTTTTTTTACCAGTGTGCTGCTGAGATGCAATACAAAATAATAATTTTGAGAATGTGTTTTGATATATACATATATAAAAGTAAAACCTATCATGAATGAAAGGCTCAAACAAAATTAAAATGGAATAAAATTATTGATTTTTCCTAAATGGTGTGAGTCAGGTGTGCTGGGTTTGAAATTATGTACATTATGTCGCCTTTCTCTTTCAGACACAGAGATGCTGTAAACTAACTGCTAGGTAAGGTCTGCTAAGTGTGAATCATTTGATTGCTGTTGTTTGTGCAGCATCTGTTCCATAGCATGTTTAATTATTTTTGTATGTTAAATTCATGTAGGTTACTTGAGAATTGCTTAACTAAGTCTTAAAATGGCAGCTACTGCAGAATTCATTATCTTAATTATCATTAGAGATGGGCAGAGGAGATTCCTCTTCATACTTTATTCTGAAAGCTTGAAGTGCAATTCAAAATTACACTTCCAAACTTATATGCACCTTCTGTTCCTGTGCCAAGCCCTTCTTTGTAGCTGACTTCAGCTTGAAAGGCTGTGGACCTTTCTCTAAGTCCAGGTAAAGATCTCTGAGCTCACCTGAGCCAGCCTGGGACAACAGTGGTTAATTTTTTCTGCTGGTGTCAGAGTATCTCAGATGTGTCCAGTGAACCAAACAGCAGAGAAAAATCCCAAAAAAGTCCCCATTTAGCTGCAAAGTGATAAGGTGGACTGGCACCTGCCTATAATGTGTGTATTAAGTTGGTGCCAGATGTAGTTCTACATTTTAAGATGATATTTAAAGAGCAGAAAGCATCAGGCAAGATTCCTCTGCCTAATGAAAAAAACAAAAATAACATAAAACATTTTCACTTAAGAGCAGTAAACTAGTAGGGCTACTAATTTATTTAGCTTTGTACTCAGACTGCTGATCTACACTTCGCTAAGCTGCAGCAGAGTCTAACTTTTATTAACCTGTGGCTTTAGGCAAGTGAACTGTACTAGCCAGTGCTATCCTTTGTACATCAGGAACTTCATTTGAATGGGGCTTCCCTATTTTATTTCAGGTTTTTGGTGACTTTGAAGCTGCTCTTGGAAGCTCTTTTCAGGCTTTTTACCACCATATGAGCTAGAAATACTCTTTTAGTTAGAGCTTTTAACATTAAAAAATCACCTGATTCCAGCAAGTGGGAGCTCTTGGTACAGCATGAAAGTGCAGCTCACAGTAAGAACTGGCAGTGCTGCTGATGGCCCTTATCACTGGCCTTTGATGCCGTGAGCATGGGATAGAGCTGGCAATTTATGCATCCTGGCAATTTATGCAAGCCGCTCACGCGTTCGTAGCACTTCCTTGTCCTTAATGGGATTGTGTTATAAGATAATGGATATCTTATTTCCTAAGGAGATATTTAAAACAGTATCTGCATTTCGAAAACCCTTCAAAACTGGAACTGAAGGAAAATGCGTGCAATACAAATACTCCTTATCCTGCAAATGCATTATCTTGTGCAGATTTTAGGATATGGACTTAAGTGAAAAGCTCAGCCAAGTTTTTAAGAGAGAAATTTCTCAACTCTGTTTGGGATTTGAATTGCTATTCTACTGTCAAAATCAATGAACAGGATGACTAGAACTCTGCTCAGTTCTTGCAAAATGCACTAAGTAATTGCTAAGTGATTCTCAGTCATCTTGAAATACAATTACATTAGAAAGTCAGGTTCAAAAAATAGTATGAGATTTCCAATAGACTGGTTGACTCACTTTAATTAACAGTTCTTTAATTATAGACATTCATTAATATCATAAAGTTCTTCTAGTTGGCATCAGTTGGTGTCAGGCATGTAACTAAAGTCTCATTTCCCTGAGGGTGTACATGGCTAGCTTAATTTGCCTGAGGGCTTTTGACTGTAAAATCTCAACCAACATTAAGCAAGTAAAGCTAAGGTACATTGGTGAAATCCCAAATCAGGACAGATGTTTCTTCACAATGATGTTCAAGCCCCGATATTCCCATGGAAACAGTTCTGAATTGAATATTTTCATGTAGTGATTTCAACTACATAACCAAAGTTATATAATGTGTTCATGTTCACACACACATGTGGCTGTGGGTGTGTGCTAACAGGCTTAGGCAGTTATTCTCATAGTAAGGTTGCCTATGTTTTTATGTGCACGTGTGTCTATTTATCTACAGGTGAATATACCTATTTAATACTGTAAGTACGTGATGAAGTATTGATATTTCTCTTCTGTTCTTCCATCTGTTTTATTCCTTGAGAAAGTAGAAAATGAAAACCCCCATTTCAGTGACAAATTGTCAAAATAATGTTGAGGTCTTTGAAGACAGTCCTTGGATTTTTCCAGATGGGAAAACCAAAGCCAGAAGCAGCGACTTGAACCAGTGCTGGTGGAAAGATCGTACACTTGTGCTCAGCACTGTGCACACACATTATGGCTGGGTAGCACTGCTGGGAAAAACCTCTGCTCTGTTACATTCCAGTTTCCATCTTTTTTCACAATTCCTCTGTTTTACAGTGAAAGTAATTTCCATTTCCCATGTACATATTATCTTTCATTTTCCATGACAAAAATTATTCCAGTAATTTATGTCAGCATTTCTAATTTGTACAGGATGATTTCAGTATTTTTCTCTCCTTAATGATGTTTGCTTCTCAGCCATAATCTCCTCTCCAGATTTCATTTGTAGAGGGTGAAACCTTGCAGTGAAAATGAGAGACAATAATTGGACCTTAGAAGGTGGCAATCCAGACTAACCAAGGCTTTTTGGGAATGGAGAAGGGAGCTGCTGATTAAATGTTTTTAACAGCCAAAACTAAAGAAAGATACATCTTGTGAGAATGTTTCTCTAAATGTGACTGTAAAAATTATTTCTTTTTCTTGATTTTCTTACAGCTAGGTGTCAGTAATCTAAGATAAACCTTTCTATGCTTGAAATAAGAACCTACCTGCTGTGCTCCTCTTAAACCAGATTCCAGAATGTGGGAAAGCCACTATCCACATCTCATCTGGTTCTAGTGTTGCAGAATACTGGGCTCTGGCAGGCCACTTGACTGATCCCTCTGTGCCTGTAGGTTATAATAGCTGATGCACAGACAGAATCTTTAGTCAAAAATGTGTTGACATTGATTAAATTAGGGGGGTAAGACACTGGACATTGAGTTCAACAGGCATCTTTATTTTTTCCATAAGGCTAGAAATAATGAAGATTCAGTATTTAGTTGTTTTGTGACTGTTGATCATGTCACTCCAAATCCTGCCACCTCTCCAGACTCAGATGTGACTTTCATAGCCCAGCCAGAGCAATGTTACAACATGGGTGTAGGACTTGACTCAAAACCCATGACTTGATGATTTACCATACAAGGCATCCATTCATGATTTTCATAGAATAAAGAAGAGTGTCAAGGCTTTGCAGTGGAAGGAGTGACCTTGCTTTGATGGCATTTTAGCCTTTTGCCCTCAGCACCAAAGTACCTGCTATATCTGCTTTGCCAGTACCGGAAAGAAAAAAAAAAGAGGAACTGAAGTTAACAACGTGGTTCAAAACCAGCCCACAACAGTTGTGAAAATAACGTATAAAGTCAGTATGTGAAGAATAGGTGTTTTTCTGTAGAAATGTGCAAATAGAGTATCAGGAATTGCAAATACCCACTCTTATTTGCAGGTATCATTGGACATGCTTGCACAATTTAGGAAATTAACTTTAGTGGGCAGCCAGAAAGGAAGTTTAAGGTTCTCACATGCTCTAGGTACAAGCAAATAAATTAGACTGCCTTGGGGCCTTAGATATTTCTCTATGTTTTCTCTCCACTTGGCACTTAACTTAGACATTTCTGTACATACCTGAAAGATTGAGTGCAGGCATTCGAGGCATTCTCTGGAAGTTTCAGGCATCTCCTTTATGAAAGTACATGAAGTTCAATTTCTTTCACTTTAACTAATGGCTCTATATTGTTTTATTCTGTAGTTTGTTTATTAATTTTCCTCAGCAGTATTTATTTACCTGTCCAAAAATTTCCATTATTTCCCCCAGCTTACTTATAAAAATACTGAACCACATCATCACACTCACCATCTTTGGGATGCCACTGCAGACCCTCTAGACTGGATAGAAAAACCCATTAATGGCATTTTTCTGAATGCAACAGAATCATACAGTCAGTTTTGAATCCATTTAATATTTGAAATATTGATGTTGTATGATGCTAATTTTTAATCAGAATATTCTTGGGGTACTAAGGTGTAGTGATTCGGTATAAATATATTAAGTCATCGCAGGCACTTTTACCAATATATATATAGCAATTTCATAAAAAATATGATTAAATGAATTTGACAAGATGTATTTTCCATGAAACCGTATTGATTGACATAATTATTTATTATCATAATTTAAATCTGTATTGATTGAAACCTTCATTTGCTGGTCCATTTGTTTGCCTGAGTTTTGATGTCACTATAACCAAATTATTTCACTATTGCTCTAAGATGAGGTTTCCAGGAGTCCTCAACAATCTTTACAGTATCGCATACAAAAAATGACAGCAAATACCTTGATTTTCTTGGCCAAAACCACATACTATTTTGTTATCTGGATGAGATGAATTAAGAAACTTTATTTTTTTAAATGATCTTTCACATATTTCCACCTATTTTTTCAGTACTATACATTTTTCAGCTTTATGCATTGCCTCTGATTTTCCACCTAAAATGAGGGTTTTTTCACCCAAAAGCCAGGTGAACTCAATCAGAAGTTAGGAAAATGATCTTTACCTGTCTGAAGTGTAACAAGAAACTCCAGGAAGCCAACAGTCTTCCATCCCACATCTCCAAACCTATGTCTTCCATTCTGCTAAACTCTCACATGAAAATTTGATCTTGGTTCCCAAATTTTTCAAGAACCTCGTCTTGTTCTTTCATTTCAAAAGACAAACATTATCTGACGCCGTCCACCTTGACCACTCTAAACTTTTCCACACGGCCAGCTTCCAAGGTGGAGGTGGGTGTCAAGAGTGGCACACACCCTAGGACTTCGAAGACCTAGGGTGCGGGTAAGGCAAATGCCTTGAAGATGGTTTGCAACGTTGAGGGAAGACAGAGAGGCGGGAGAGTCCTTTCATGGATCCGGAGATTTATTTAGGAGGTGGGTAGAGGACCAACTGGGACCAAGGACAGGATACCAGGAAAGGCGCAGAAAATGTGGCGACAGCAACTTAAATAGGGGTCCTCCCCCATGGGAGGGTACAACTTGAACACCAATAGAAAACACTTAGGGGAGTTACCATAGGAGGAGTTAAGGGAACACGCAGCCAATGGGGTATCACAAGGGTGGGTCACAACTTTTAACATCAAATCGAACATTGGAGAACAATAAACTGACAGTGAACTTTCTAGGACAGGGGTGTGGCCAGGGAGGGATTGACAACTTAGTAGGAGGGGATTGGGGCAACTGACAGGGAAGGGTCTGGAAAGAGGGAGGGGTTTGGGTCGATGGACAGGGATGAGGGCAGGAAGGGGCGGTCTGGACCAGACCAACTTAACTAGGGAGTACACGGGACCAAACAATTTTTATAAACTAAAGGAACAGATTATTAACATTATAAACAACAAATCCCAACAATTATCCTCTGAAAACAATGGGACATGACAAAGCATGTATTACGGGGCCGTTAATGCACTTTGCACTCTGGCCGTGTTCCTCACAGTGCCCCAGAGACCTGCATTAATGGCCCAGTAACATGACACACCCTATCGTGTCTTATTGCTTAATTGGACTCCAGACAAATTCAGTTAAACCACATATGCTGTATTTTATGACTACTGCTGCACAGCTTCTGTTTCCTCAGTTCCTGGGTGCTTTTGGAGGTCTTTGTGTTATTTCAAATGTATCTCTTGAAACCACAGATTGTAGAGGCAGAGGTTTAGCTCTAGCCCTGGCCCTTTTCCATCCATGTGACAAATGAGGATGTGCTCTGACAGGCAAACACAAACCCTGAGATGCATACCTGGGAAGCCTGTAGCAGAAGTAGAAGGAGGCATCCCAGTTCTGTCTGATCTGTTGGCCACAAACCTCACCTTTAACAGCATGTCAGCCATGAATGTCATGTGGCTGGTATTCACCTGGCTTCCATGGTACCCTCATCAAAAATGCCCCCCTAGACCATCTGTAGTGGTTGAGAGGTTTCTCCCATATAGTTCTCTTCTAGTCAGGAGGGCTGCATGCTATTGCTGGAGCAATAATGAAATATCCAAATAGACCTTTCCACTGCATTCTCTGTGCTGCAGATCAGTATCCATGTGAGGAATGCTCACAGCCATTGGGATAATTGCAAATAATAGACCTCAGTCAGGCTGTGACATACCTCAGCATTTCACATAACATTCCCTGAACTTGGGAAACTGAGGCCAAAAAGACACCTGACTCTGACAAGGGAAAAACAGGAGGCACAGAATGATACCAAACAGCTTCCACCAATTTTTGTCCGACTGGTCCTGGTCAAGGGAGAGTATGAAACAGAAGGATGTGACATTTTTTAGATGCAGTGTACTGTTCTGTGCACAGCAAAGTTAATGTTTGTCTGATCAGAGTAAATTTCTGGTGTACTTAGTTACTTCTTCTACAGGGCTGAAGTTGATGACTGCAAAGTTTCACAGCACCTTAATGGGATCCCAGACTATGAATCATCTTTGAATGTTGTGGGACCTCATGTAATTTCCATCACCATTGCTCATTCTTGGTGTTAGATTAAACTGCAGAATGATTTCAGTTTTGAGAGACCATGAGTGTCACATGCTCTATATACCATGGATGACAAAGTGCTAATCCACACTGTTCAAGTATTTAAAGCAGAAATCTTGAAATTAGTGAATTAATCAAAACTCTTAAAACCTTAATTTCAGAATAAAATTCTCAAGTGATTATGATTTGTATAAATTGCTTTTAGACGTGGACACAGTTTGAGTGGTTATGCTAATAAAAGGGCAGCACTGTGCTCTTTAGAAAAGAACATCCCAACCAAATATGCTTTAGTAAATTATCAACTGTCTATAAGGAACCCAGGGGAAATGCAGAGGCTTTAACATTAGCCTAAATTTATCCTGATGACAACAAAACCACGGTAAAAGCAGCAATGCAACCTATCTTTGCTCAGTATGACTCAGGCATTTAATACATCAATTAATATAAAGAATTAACTGGATCCCCTTCTGTCATTCCTGCTGTCTTCATGACCTGGCACCACTGCAACCATCTTAGGAGTGTAGCAATTTTATAAAAAGTCTTGCTAGATTTGCTAGATGTTAGAACACAGTGCCTGTTAATAACAACTACTATTTTTATTGGTAATATTATAGGTCCTTTATTGTATGGATAGAAAAAGATCTGCCTGGTGTCATTTATGCTTGAAATGTGGATTTTCATCTGTCCCAGACACAATGAGTTTTTGGGCCATGTGGTTTGCACTGAATTAATGTTCATATTTGCTGCTATATCAAAGACAATCCCTCTGTGTGTTTCTAAAGCACTGCAATTACTTCGGTGTGTTATCTTTGAAAGAAATGATGCATAGTAACAAATTGAGATGAGCAGAAACAATAATTTAAAAAACAAACAAAAAAAAATAGACTTGATTTTAGAAAATCAAATATGTATTTACACAGAGTTTAGAAACTGTTGCCTGCATTCAATTAAAATTCAGGATACTCTTAAAAGCAAGAGATATTCTGACACTTTCAGTGATCTGGATGGATCTGTATTTATAATTCCTCTCTCTCTCTCAAATTAGTGTTTCAGCACGGTGGGTCAGTGTGAGACTGTTCCCCAGATGATGCTGTATGGGACCAGCAAGGCCTGGCTCAGAGCAGCAGAGTTTGCTTTTCCACCAAGACTTTTATGCTGCTTCATGGAAAGGAGAAAAGCAAGCAACACAACTTTGGCAGCCCAAAAGTGAATTCCAAGGAGGTAACATCATATTCAACAAGACTGCTCCACTTGTGTATAAAGCAGTGTTTCAATTTAAAAAAAATTAGATAAATTGTTAAGTGAAGATTATTTGTATGAAAGTATTTTAGATGTATTTCTCCTAAACCAGCAATACTGTACAAATATAGTGTAAAATTATAGGTCAGATTTTGTTCACATTGCAATTTTAGGAGACCTCAGAATAACTCAGAGCCTCCTTCAGCATGTGGCTTTGGTATAGGAGCATGTTTATTGTGTCATGTACATAATGTCACTCTCCATTTAAAGTTCAGCCACATGGAGAGTGAGGTAAGACATTATTATGAGCAGTCACAACCTATAGCAAAGAAAACCAGCTAAACCAGTGAACACTGTTCCAGTAGTACAGTATTTCTTCAGAGAGAGGCTTTCCATTTCT
Source organism: Rhabdornis inornatus (assembly GCA_013397075.1). NCBI lineage: Eukaryota > Metazoa > Chordata > Aves > Passeriformes > Rhabdornithidae > Rhabdornis > Rhabdornis inornatus. Next base: position 1,686,042 of record VWZS01009400.1, on the reverse strand, counting down.
AGTCAAGATCTTTATCTGTGAAACATTTTAGGTGCTTTACCACATTAAGGTCCTCAGACCAAAGGTCGCATTAGATCTTGAGGGGTGTCTGCAGAGGCAGCACCTCATGGTGGCCTTACTTGAACCCTTAGTCTGACTACCTCTCCAAAAGGTGCAGAGAGCCTCGGACTTGATATTTGCCTACCCCCTTCATGGGGGCCTTGTGGAAATAAAGTTTAGTGTGTGTTCCCCTCACAGGCTTATGCACGAGCTCCTTCTGCTGCCTCTGAAGAGAGAATTTTGTTGAAGGATTAAATTTTAACCCTCCATCAGATAAGGTATTTTAAAGTGTGCAGGACCAGATTGGATGGGGCTTTGAGCAACCTGGTCTACTGAGGGGTGTCCCTGCTCATGGCAAGGGGGTTGGAGTCCACTGGGCCTCTAAGGTCTGCCTACCAACCCAAACCATCCTGTGATTCTGTGATGCTGAGTGTGGCACATAAGATACAGCCACCTGCCTGATATACATTTTTCTTCATTTCTGGAGGTTTGTTCTGTCATATATGCTGGCTGGTCACTGTGCCCTGAGCTAGGATATCCTCCTCCATACACTGCTATGCCAGGCTGTCTGACAGTCTCATGTCATGCTTTATTGGGAGGCGGCATGCTGTGGTGCTCAGAGCACAGGCTGGGGAGCAGAGCACATGGGATCTCTTCCCAGTGCTTCCCATAGCCACAGGCTCATCCCTAAATTATACCAAGCTTCACAGTTACAGCAGAAGGACAGTGATATTTATTTACACAACTCCTAAGCATGTGCAGTAGGCCTGGCAAGACTGTGCAAATTAATTCCTGCTAATGAAAGTTTGGGTTTTTTAATATTTCTCTTATGCGGTGACTGTGCTGTTTCTGTCATCACTTCTTATGCACATGAATTTGCCATTATGCCAGCAGCAACTCTGGGTCTTCACTGCTGCTGGCTGGTTATTTGCATGGTGGTAATGACCAGAGGAATTAAGGCTTCACTGTGTCATACTCTCAGAATGGGAATTATCTCCACAATATGTAATCACTGCCCAAATGGAAAGATTTTTTAGAGAAGAATTTACAACATAAGGCCTTTATTCTGCAAAGAGCACTGGACTAGTTTGATGGATGAGACCAGCTTCTGACTTAAGAATATGAAAATTAAACAAAAAAATATTTATTTTCAGAATCTGATAGCAGAGGACAAGAATGTGGTTTGAAAGATGGAGATGCATAGAGATTTTCTGCTCCAAAGTTCATTAATTTAAGCTGTGGTCCAGTGAAACCAAGTCTTTCTGTAGAGAGTCATATTAACATATGTGTTATGATTTTTGAGGGCTGCACTCAACGGCCAGAATCTTCTGCTTTGCCCACCATGGGGCACATGCAGCTAGGGATACACAGCCCTGAAAGACAGCACTGATAAAGAATGGTGATGTATTTTCACTGTGGTGGCAAATCATAATGTTCAATAACTCCTGTTCACTTAAGAAGCACCAGATGGATTAGCAGTAACAAAGATGAAAGGTTTAACTAGCCAGGCAGGAGCCATGGAGAGCCATAGTGCATGGTACAGAGGTTACTGGATGGATAAACTGTTAGATAGCTAATCACTGAGGGTGGTAGAAAAACCATTGATTACATGTTTTTTCGTAAGAAAATGTTTATTTTTTGCTGAATCAAGAGTGTTTTGCAGAATCACAAGAAACACAGACTGAGTTCTGGCATTTCCATGCATCCTGGGAGCACATTCTGGCAATCCTGGCTAGTCCCCAAGATATTTATTTCCCTCCTCAAAAACCCAAAAAGTTTGACAGCTCGCATTTTCATTCCGATGTGGCCAAAATCACATTCTGAAACTTGAAAGTTTTTCACAAAGTGGGTTTGTTTACCAGACAGCCCTATAAATAATATTTCTCAAAGCTGTGTTTGACAAGCATGATATTGCTAATATGGCTCCCGCTAGTGTGTCATCCATGGCCAGGTTTTCAGAGAAATGTCTGCAAAGTAGAGCTATTGAAAAGCTCTGCATATGAGCTGCAGATACCATTTCTTTTGGAAAACTAACTGCTTGCAGGGCACTAAAGAATAGTGCCAAGTCAATATTAAATCATCATATGGGAAATAGTTAACAAGACAGCTTTCCTTTCTACCTCCTATCTAATCTCTGCCAAATCAATCTACCACCCAAGACTGGAAGCTGAAAATGTAATAAACAACTCCACAGTGAAGGATGTACTATACCTGAGCCTGGAGCAGTTTTCTTTTCATCACTTTTCACCAGCAGCATGCCCTCCTATTACCCAAGGGAAAAAATTAAATATTCAGATTGTTATTATTTATTTAGAGGACACACAAAAAAATCAAACCAAGTCAATATTTATCCATCTGAAAAAAAGTCCAGTATATGACAGACGCTTTATTTGGGATAAATTAGTAGACATATGTCTCAGAGAAATGCTGTTGTTGTTGATTTATTCTTTTGTCCTTCTTTCAGTTAAGCTTTCCTCAGGTGTTTTTCAAACCACAGAGCTTCTAAAGCTTCTGCAAAAAGTCTATTTTTTACTAAATTGAATTAGCTCTTTAAAATATACAGGAAAGATGAACTCATCTAATAACAACCTCAGAAAATAACTGCAGCTGAATATAAATAAAATTAAATTTTCACAGAGGAAAAAGCCATTTCAAACTATTTTTTCCATATAATCCATACCGCAGATATTCAATAATTCAGTGAGCTTTCAGGCAATATAAGTCAATGTTGACTCATTAAATGCAGTACCTATAAAATGCATCTCTAGTAGGAAGGATGAGAAATGATTTGCGTTCTTCCCTTTTCATCATTATTCCTTAGTGGCTTTAGTTTTAGGTTTTGTTTTATTCTTTTGGTTTTTTTTTCACATTTCACACTTTATAAAGAATGCTTTACAGCAACTTCAGGAGCTGTAGTACGTCATTAAAAAATAAACACATTTTCTTCCTTACCAGAAACCTGACCAAGAGCAAAACTGTCTTGGCTTTAATTAATAGAAATGCTGACAGACATTAAATTAATGCTTAATTAATTAATTCTTCAGAGATGGCCAGCCAGATGAAAAAGTGGAAAACTTAACTGGTAGAGCCAGGAGTGAGGAACTCTCTCAGCCTGGCAGGACCCAGTTGTGCTGGACTTTTACAGGCATGTGAGACAAAGAACAAAAAATCTTAATAAATAAAAACTATCAATTAGGTTAAATTTGAAAATGCCCCTCATCTGTGAAAGAGCTGTGATTTGCAGAAATTCTGTGGCATCATAGTGCCAAGTTTTCAGTCTGTTAACTGGATTTCTGTCATTGACCAACTATATCTTGTTAGGATGCTTGAAATTAATGGATTCCAGCTTCTGTATGTGGAAAACTGAACCCCTAATCAACCCCTAATGTGACAGTTGTGATCCATATGTGTAGTTTCAGGTAGGATGATATAAGAGAACATGGACATCAAAAGTTAGATGATGTAGGAAATTATGTAAGTTGGAACTATTCAATAAGTAAATAATTAAATAAATGAAAACAAAACAACCCTAAGGCAATACATTTGGCTCTTGGCATATAACTCAGCAAAAGAAAATGGGATAAGACCAGCCCCACATGAACTGATATTTTTTGTTATCCATATGTTTTTCTTCAGTGTCACCTATGGAAGAAATAAATAATATAATTTTGTCTGGTTAAGTTAGGTGAGTTGGCTAAGCTAAGAATCTGGAATATATTACAAATGCATTAGGTTTGTTAGCCACTCAAAAAGGATTTAAAAAATCAGACTCCTAGTGCCCCTTTTGCTCTCCAGTTCCAAGAAGCCATTTATTTCTTCCTCTAATGCCTAAAGAATTATTTTCACATTCTCATCAATTAGTACTTCGGTGTGAAACCATTGTCTGCAATATGAGTTCAGCTGTTATCTACTCCCTAAAAAAAAATTATTTCCACATTTGCTATGTAACAGCCTGACAAACAAATAACACCTGCAGAGGATCATGCTCAATAAAGAAAGGGAAGAAAAATAGGTGGAAAGCATGAGAATTCCACTAATGCTCAATGATTGATCTTGTCAGTACACATTGCCTGTCAGAGCACATTGCCCCAGCGCAGGCACACAGCACTGAAGAACCAGCAGCACGGGAAAGAAATGCATTTCTATATAGATCACAGTCAGACATCCTCCCCCAGCTCTCTGAGTGGAGCTTGATTGTCAGCATTATACACACGCTCAGACAATGCTTTCAATAGACGCCTTTTTGGAAGACAATTGCAGAAAGCATGATAACGGGATTTGTCACCCTGATGTGGCTGCTGTTTCAGCAGGCATTACAATAATGAAAGGAAGTTTTACTAATTGAAAATGTGAATGAAATTCAGCTGTCTTTTTATTTTAATTCTTTTGGATGAAAGCCAATTAAGATCATCTGTCTAATGCATCTATTCACCCCTACTTCAACAATGTGTCAATTATAATGGATGTCTAATAAACTCAGACTTCCCAGGACAGAGAGCTGAGCATACAAAACAACTAGTGAGAAATATTAACACATACCTGTAAAATATTTTGTGAGGATTGGCCAAACCCTTCAAATGGCTGAGCTTATTTTGCACAGCATACCTAAGAGGAGTTAACCTGCACATCCTCAGCAGGGAGTGGTTTGGGCACGTCTGTGTCCTTCGTCAGCTATTCTGCACTAGTGGTCTTAGGCACATCATGGAGCCTCAATATTCAAGGCTATTGGAATTCTATTAATTTAAACAGTACACAGTGTTTTAAGGGCAAATATGTCTGAGTGTGACATCACTTGTGTGTTTCATCTCGTTCCATCTCTTTACTCTTGTGTTTCTGCCCCTCTGAGGCATCTGATTCTCTCCTGGGCTCTTCCCACTCACTAACAAGTGTGGCTCAGAGGGGGAGGATTTGTGGAGGGAAATTGATAACAGTCAGTCTGTGTCCCTTGTATACATCCTTCAGGTGTTTTGCCCTTAGATTAGTCTGGTTGTGTGGACTGAAAGCCTATTAGTGGCATTAAATGCTCTTCTAGAGCTCAACTTACAGCTTGGTTTAATGTATAAATAAGCCAATTCACATCATTCAAAACAGTGCTGCAATGCAAAGAAAATGCAGTACATGAAGGCAGCTTACTTCAAAAGAACAGGCACAATATGGATTGAAGTGTAACAGTGGAAACAAAGATGCTCAGGAGAGAACCAGCATGCAGAGAGAGCAGTTAAAATAATCCTCATGAAATAAGTGTAAAAATGCATCTTATCACTGATTAGTATTAGCAATAGGTATGGTACACAAATCTCTGATATTATAATATACAGAAGTGGGTGTTGGATAAACATTGCAAATGTTTATGAAAAAAGACTGTCTCTATAAAAGGACTGACTGCACTTTTTCGCTACGTAAAGAGCCACAAAGGCTCTTTAAAATTAAGGTCTGTCTTAAACATTGAAATTTGTCTGTTGCTGTCACCAGTGCTCCGTGTCCATCTCTGCGACCACTTCTGCTGCTTCTGCTGTAGCAGTTAACACTGGTTACAATACCAGGAAGCTGATTAAACCATCTTTTAAGAGTGTAGAGTAATAAATAAATTTTTTGAAACTTTTTAAAAAACAACTTCACTGCAATTCTTCTGTATTCATTTTTCTGCAGATACTTTTACTATGATTTTAGTAGAAGAAACTCTTGCCTAAAGAAGACATACACTTTGAGTAAAGACTCTATCTTGCACATAAACTTCTAATTCATCCATGGCAAGAGTTTGAGTAAAATAGGCCAAAAAAAGCCTACTCAAAGGTAAATTCATCCAGTCAGGCAACAGAAACCCTTTCCACATCTTCCTCCTCAACTAGAACAGACCAAATACGAAAAAATGAAAATCTTGCTCTTGAGTACAGGAAAATCAGCTCCAAACCAAGCATTAATTTAAAATTACCATCTCACAAACCCCTACACATAGCAAGAACATTCAAGAGCCTCATAGATAATTTATAGACAGTATGGAAACAGAAATAGGACACAATGAATTGAATCTACTATGGTGAAATTATATGACCAGCTCTGGGTCCACCAGAAAGCTCTTTTGGCTGCAAACAGAATGTGCTTTGGGAATGATAAGCTCAGAGTGATCAGCAAAAAGGCCAATACCAGTCACAGTACATCTAGGTTTACTGCCTGACTTGTTAGGGCGGTTTTTATCTCAGCCCTTTGTGTTATTATTAGCCTTACAAGAATAATGTGGAATTAAATATTTCTCCTTTCTATACCTGTGCATATACTCCCATTGACCTTTCTGTTCTGAACTCCAATTTAAATTAATTTTTTATAAAAACCTCTATAAAGGTGAAATATGTGGCTTCACAGATGAAATTAGTATTTGCTGATGTGGTGAAAAACTTAGTTTGGAAGTCACCATCTACTTCCAGCCTCACCTGAATTGTTAGACATCTATATTTGTACGCCTTTTCCAGACTTAGAACATCAGACACTTCCCAAATTGTTGAGCCATATGGTAATCCAGAGAGGTACTTCCTTAGATTTTTCTGTTAAAACAATTTCACCTGCATGACCCTACCAAATATTCATTTGGTCCTAGATGATCAAAGTTTAAATTCTTACAGAAGAAAAGTTAGTTTACCTAGATTATTTTAGGCAAAGTGAAACTTTGACCTTGGGTTTTCTGTATCCTAAGTTCATTGACTTTTGGTGCTTTTTGGTTCAAAGAAAATAAACTACCCCCAGCTCTTCTTTTGGTTTATCTCTTTGATGGTCACAGCAGTTCAGGCTTTGCAGGTCCAACAGGTGGGAGCATCCCAATGGACTCTGGTATAAAGCACACCCCACTCTACTCAGCTCTGCTGTGATAATACATAGTCTGTATATACCCAGTGGGGGAGACTTTTCCAGACACCTGTGGAATAGCTTTATGGAGCAAACTCAAAGTTCTGGACAATCCTTGATCTTCTAGGGTTAATGAAAAATTTGTAAGGATCCACATTTTGCATTTAAGTCCTTAAAAAAAGTAATGAAGGTCTGAATGAATCTAGACCCAGGACCTTCCTACTGTAAGGATTTTATTGGTAGAAGCATTGCAGGACAAGATTTTGAAGGAGAGCAAAGTGCATATCTAGTATCTACCAGAGAGGTAGCCCTCATCTTTCTCTGCATCCCAAAATCTCACCATCTCTGACACGATAAAAGTTTTGGAGGATCCTGTTTGAGACCCTAGTACGTGTACAGTGCAGACTGGCATGAGATCAGAGGAGAAGATTCAGACAATGAGATGATGTTTTTGGAGCAGTGGGGTGAGAAGATAATCTTGCGGAAGCATTTTGACTTCATATAGTATTAATATGGTATTATGTTTCTCAAGTCCAGTGAAAGTATCAAAAGCTTTATCATGATTTGGGCAACATCTTTAGAAATTTGTTAGGCTTGCTAAAGCTCTGTCTGAAGGATGCTCAACAGGGAGACTCTGTAGATCTTAAATATAGCCCAGATGTCAGTGTCTGGAAGAAAGCTGAGCCAAACACTGGACTATAATATGGGACAGACAGAAGGCTGTGAGGAGGACTTAGGACAGAGGAAATGATAACCTATGTTTTACCTTCTTTGATCATGACTCCTCACAAGGATACATCACAGAAACAATCAAACCTATAATTTGCACAGATGGTGGGAGCTCTGAATAGAAAGGCAAAGAAAGAGAAGTCAGTTTAGAGGAGAAAGAGAAGCGAGTTTAGAGGAGAAAGAGAAGAAAGGTGGCCTGAGTGTGACTCATCACTTGCCTCTGCTGCTTTGAAACCTGGAAAGAAGATAACACAGAGCTTCTAAAGAGTACATTGTATGGACAGAGCTGAGGAAGTTAAGAAAGAAAATATTTCATTATCTTTAAGGCCACCATGTCTTCACTATCTCTGCTAGCAGGCCTTACCAGCTCAGGCAGCACTGCACTAAAGAAGAACACATGGTTTCAAGAAATTTCTGAGTGTGTGCATATTATTCTGGAAAAGGTTTCCTTCACAAAGGTGGGACAAAGAGGGTCCCACCCACTGGAAAATGTTGTTGAAGATTTTCACTGGGAACAGTTCGCCAAGACCAGATGGCATAAGCCAGTAAAGAGAAATGACTTTGACAATGGAGGAGAGGCCCTCTGAAGAGCAGTAGCACAATGTGCATTAAATAAGTTTAGAGATGAATAAATGGAGTAGTGGTGAAGGAGGCAAATGTGGGTGGTTTTAGTAAAAGAGAGAAAAATATTATTATCCCATAAACATGCAAGGTAGAAGAGACCAAAGAGGCACCAGGTAGAAAGTTTAAGTTCTCACAAGAAAATGAAGGATATGATGGATAGCATATGTAATGGGGAGCAGGTGAGGAGATGCTGTTATTTCAGTAAGTGTAAGGTTTGAAGGAGAACTGTAGGCAAAAGAAGAGCCTCCATATATCATCAAAGGAAAAGAAGAGGAAGAAAGTAGGGGAGAGGTATTACTTGTAAGATTTCCCCCATTAAAAACTGATGCAGTACCTTGTAGACGGAGGGTGTGCAGTACAACGTATAGCTGCAATGAAGTGTTGAGGTGGCTTTAGGCACAGGAGTCAAGTGAACTGTGATGGAGCTGAAAAGGTAGAAGAGCTGAAGAAGTAGAGTAATGAATTTGCAAATATCAATAAAAATAGGTAGATATGGGGCTTAAACCAACAAATTAACATTCATGTTATCACTGAAAGCTCTCATACTTATCCTCCCTCAAAATGAAGATTTCCAGCCTCGTAACTGAGTGCTAAGCACAGCTTTCTCAGGCTAAAAGTGTGCCTGGCTATGGCAATAATTGCTCAGAAGGCAGCTTCTCTATTCTTGCTTGACAAACAAAATTCCATCAAATGAAAGGCAATTTAGTCACTTTCTGGTTTTCCTAAAATAACAAGTTTGTCCACACAAGTCTGTGAATATTATCTGTGATTTATTCAGTATTTATTATCGTGTACGTGAAGTGGAGCCATATGTAGTGATAATGCTCAGTGCAAACAAATAGTACCAAGCATAACACTTCAGGAAATGTGAGGTACTACATGCTATCATGCAAACAAGTGCAAAGTTTTAAGGTTTATATTAGGGTTGTACTTGTGAAGGTTTTGCTGAATAATCCACAGTATGGAATTGTACTTATTGAGAACAGAATTTACCACATTATTGTACAGAGTAGAAAAGTCTTTATTTTGCTTTAGTTTTCCCATCTTACAAGAATACTGTGAAGAGAAAAAAAAAGTGAGGTACATTGTTAGGACTTATAACAGCTTGTCCAGCTGTGGGGCATTCATTTGTCTTGTCTGCAGATGCTATTCCAAATTATCTTAAGGATTTGTCTCTGCTACTCTCCCCCTCAGACTGGCTCTGACTTCACCGTCTGTTGCCCACAGAAATGCCCTCTGACTGCATCTGGAAATGCTGTGCAGTAAATGTGATAACATTTTTATCTGCACTGCCATGCCAGTGAATTTCCAGCCTCTTTTTCAGCAAGATAATGAGTAGGGTGCAAACATTACTGCATCTGTCCAAAAGTGGGAAAGGATTGTGCCATCTTCCTCTTATATTTGGAAAAGGCAGTTCTGAAGTGCAAACCACCTGCAAATCCTGGCATACAGTCTGGCCTGGGACTTTTGTGGCAAAAATCCAGGCCAGACAACCCAGACCTTTTAGGCCAATTAACCTGTGGTGGATCACAGAGTCCAACTCAGTATATGCTTGTGGCAGGTTGGCTCATTTCTGCTGGGACACCAAATGCTGCTGCAGCTTCTTCTCCTTCTACATATGCACCAGTGCTTTCAAACTACAGAAACCACAGATGGGGCAAATCTCAAATAGTGACAATTCCATGCCTTAGGAAGAAGGAGACAAGGTTTCTAAGGAGCTGTTTGTGCATTTTCTGTATCATTCAAGTGTCTCCAGCACCAAAGAGAAATAAATGTTTCTGGATCCCTCAATGATCACAGCACAGGTTGTAGATGAGCCCTAAAGGATTAGATTACACAGGAGCACCTTGGAGAACTCTCACCTTATGTCAGGGGAACTGACTGTGCTGCAGACCTTTTTCGTCTCTGATTAAGAGAGTAGAACCTGGGCTCTGCCCTCTACATCACACTAAGGTTGAACATCAGAAAGGCTGAAGTAATTTGCTGTTCCCAGGTACTGCTCCCTGCTGCTAAAGGATCAGTCTGAAAACATTGGTTCTGCATCATCTTCTGCTTCTACAGCAGGTGGACAAGTGCAGGAGCTCTTTCAGAAGTTCAGAGGCTGCATTTCCTCTTTATTTGCATTTGTATCTCTTTACATCAGTGACTTGTGAGATACCCAGTTGCATCTGGACATAACACATACCAATCATATTGGTCCTCCATAAAACAAATCACACTCAGAGTGACAGAAGCAAAGGAGATGGCTCTCTAGACATTTGCACCCCCTAAATCCTCTACCACTCTATCTAAACCACTCTAGTGTCCTGCATTCTTCTCGTCCATCTCATTTGTTTCCCCCTTACCTGGTGAGCTAGGAAAATCATGTGTGTCTTGCAAACCCTGAACCCTGATCTCATATCTCCTGCCTCCTGAGTAAAGTTAGGGTGAAGTTTCTTCTTCAAAAGTCTTGTAGAAATCTAATTTTTTTAAACCTCAGCCTCTGTGCCAAGTGCAGCTGAATGTGGCAAATAGGTTTAGAAATTGCTAGCAAAGAAAGGGAGAAAAGCACATGCAGAGAGAGGTACAGACAGACACACATGGCAGCTGCAAAAATGTCATGGCTGCAAGAAACCAGATGGAAAATTACTTGGTCTGGGCTGAGGGGAGGTCTGTCTTCAAAGGAGCAAGAGAGGGAAAAGACACATCTTCAGAATGGATGAGACAAGGCCACAGTGTAAATATGGTAGGAGTGAGAGACGCCCCAGGGCTGTCAGCAGTGTGGCTGCTTTGTCCAGGCTGTCCCAGGCTGGGCTGGGGACAGGGGTTTGTGTCCTTGTGCTCCTGCTGGGCTGCCTTGGAAGAAGAGGAGGAACAGCAGGGTAGGGTAGGTCTGTGAGTCCTTCTCTTGCCAGGTTACATTTCTGCATGACCATGGGAGCTGAACAGGGGTGGAGGGACTAATTTCTAGTTCTAGCTCCTCCTCTCCCCTTCACACCTTCTTCTTTGACATACTAGGTCATTTAAACTGGAATTTCTGCACCTAAGACAGAGATACCCTCTTCTTATCCAGCACCTCTAGATGACACTGTAATACAGATGAAAAATAGAAATTAAATCCTAACACATATCCCCTGTATATTTATTAATAATTAATATCAGATTTGCTTTTTATTATTTTAGTGGCTTTGTGAAAATAGAAATAATTGTTGCTGATTATTATTTATTTAAGTGATGACAACATGATTAATAATACTCCAGCATGGGAAGGACTCACACTGAACAACCTAGAATGGGGAGATATTATCTCTGTTGGTGGCAAAGCTGATAATACACACTCATTGGAAAAATGATAACCCACCTGTAGAGGAAGAATGATTAAAGACAAAGATAGATATGGCAACATACAGGTAAAGAAGATCAATATTTAGGATATAAAACAATTGAAGAAGCTGGGCCATGAATTCATTGTAGCAGCAGTCCTTGCTGAAGTGAGGGTGACATACCTGTTATCTACCTGCTCATCACTGTGGGCTCAGGATCTTCCTGTGGAGACACATAGACCTAACCACACCTGGATATATTCTTCCCTGGTAGACCCCCACTGTCATACATAGCCTTAAAAAGTTAAATTCAGACAGTGATTTCTGTATTTGAAGAGTTACTGAATGACTGAATATTTTAGCAAAGCTTAGGCCTGTTGCCCCCATACATTTTTTCCATTACAGCTAACATCTTCCAGTGGCCTGCTTTCTGGTCACAACAGCTGATGCTAAAAGCCCAATATTTGTGCTCAGTCCTACAGCCTGATCCTACTCTGCTTCCTGCAACACATCTCCATCTTGTTATAGGAACAGAAAATTGTAGGGCTGGTTATAATGTTTCCCCATGAAAAGTTGTTGGTTTTTTTTCTCAAAGAAATTTAATTTCCTAGGGTTTTGATTACGAAATTTCACTGAGGTTCTTTGTACATCCAGCCCTTTGGCTACCTCATCCTTGCACTCTTACTGCATTTCTCATAGCAACTAATAATATCTCACTTTCTTTTCAGGAGAGGACATGGTAGATGCAGGTTCAGCTGTGAACCTGCCTCACTGAAGAGCACAAGCATAATGGGTGGGACATGTATCTACTTTTCCCCAAAACACTTTTTTTTCTCTCATGAGAATCACACATTTCAATTAATTGACTTCTTTGTTTACCAAAAGGTAAACACTTTACCAGCCTGGTTTTACATGTCTGCAAGAAACACTTTATGAGAAACATTTTCTACATTTTCTATCATACTGCTGTCATGCAGCCTGGGATCCTTGGGAGTGCCTTTGGTAAATTCCTTGTTGAAACACCTCTCCTGCAGCCATTTCTACTTTTCTTCTCTTGTCCCTTTACCAGTGACTGCCAAATGGTTGTGCCACCATCCTGGGGCTAAAGGTGATGTTAAACAAGCTGCTGGGTTGCTGTCCAGTGAGTATTTGATTCAGTACATCCTCAGCTGTTAAAAACAAAATGCCCATGAAGATCTGAAGAGAGACAATTTCTACACAGACACATATTCTTTCTGTTTCTTTCCATTTAATTATATGAGAAGAGTTATTGAGTTCAGATTGTGTTTGCTTTTTGGTTACAAATGCCTGGATTAGAGTTGCAGTTTACAGCTGTGGTCATGCTAAAGAATATTTCCCTGCCTTCTCTTTGTGTCTCTTCTGCACAAGGTTTCTGTATGTTTCTTCCAGAGATTTTTCACGGTAATTAGGCCTAATTCTTTAATTGCCTCCCCCTCCATCCCTAAAAATGCTGCTGCTTCCTAGTGATTCTGGATATAACATATGTTGCCAGATATAAACAGGGGGGCCTATTAACACGGTTATAAATTTGCATGCTCTATAAATTCTTGTATCATTCATAATCTAAAATAAAAAATGAGAAAAAACCACTTTGATTTGTTGTGTTTGGACTGACCTCCAACATGTAGATTTATATGGCAGAAAACAGTGTTTTGAAGCTCTCCATTTCTTTATGCTGGGAAAGAAAATAAAGGCTTTATATAATTTTTTTAATGGAGTACATTTGGTCCATCAAGTTTCAGTTTCATTTTGAAATGTGCCTTGGGAGAATGCGCCATAAATGCCAACATATTCAGCATCATGAACTCAAGATGATATCAGCTTGTTATAGTGTTCTGTGTGACTCCTACCAGCTCCCCTTTACTAAAAAAAAGGAAAAATAGAAGGAATGGTTTAGAATTTTTTTTATCATCGCTTCCCTTAGAGGAGCAGAATACAAACTATTATCTTCCTTCCTTATCTCTGGTGCTGCCTTTATTGAAAATTCTCCGTCAGGGATCCTACTAGTGCATTTACTGTTGACCTTAGACAGCACTAACATGATTTCCTTGCTGACTAAAGAAAATACAATGCTGCAAAGGACATGTGTTTTGATTGACAAGCAATAGGTACATCTGTCTTCAGTCTTCTAGATTCTTAAAGATACTGCTGAATAAACCTTGCAGTTACCATATTGCAATAAACATAATTCATTCCCCCCAGAAACACATTCAGTTTTAAAAGGAGTTTTGTGTAAAACGACAGCCCTAATAAAATGATGAAACATATATTATGGAGCAGAGTCATGGGCAATGTAAATCAGTACAAATCAGCTGAGAACAATGGATACATTTCTGTCAGGTAGAATATGTCCCTTTTATCTTAGTTATATTAGGCAATTTGTTAGAATATGTGATAAAATGTGTCTAAATATTACAGGTTGGATATGAACATGATAACTATTTGACAAAGCAGCCCCTGAGAGAAAGTGCATTTTTCACCTCATCAGAAGTTAGTTCCCTTGATGAAGAGAACAGATAGGTTTGCTCTACGTAATCCTGTGCATAATTATCTTTCCTACTTAATTTCTTTCTGTTGCTATGCATCATGATCTTAAATATTTTTGTAACCATTTCATTACCATTTCCATCCCATTGTTCATTCCTCTGTCTCATTTGTTTTGTCTGACATCATAAAATTGAATATTTGTTTTGTCCTCTCTGCAGCCTTTAATAACTAGCCTGGTGTCAGAAACCACAACTTTAATAAATACACCCAGCTTGATGTATTATTAAGCATTGAGAAGGCACCCTGGTGCCTCCAGCTTGTGCAGAGAAGCAGAAGAGCCCGTACTGTTCTGAAGAAGCCCCTCCGAGAACCAGCTACGATGTTTACTTGCTGACATTTAAAAATAATGGAGTTGTTTACTCAGTGTCTTTTTTTTTCCCCTCCAAGCAAATAAGCATAAAAGATCCTGTGAAGGTTTTGTTTCCAAAATGGCATTCTGGGATTTTTTGCCCCTCCCCCCCTTTATTTTTTATTTTTAAAGTTTATTTATTTATTTATTTCCCAATGTAAAAGTTTATTACTTTTAATGATTAGTCAATTAGAAATACCAGTGGCAGCTAACCTGTTAGAATGGAAAGAATTGATTACAGAGCCTCAGGAGCAGGCCCTGGCTGAGCCATGAGGACACATGAAAGGGTACAGTGGCAGTTAAGTCTCCTGGCACATGAAGGAGTGTAAACCATTGATCACAATACAAAATGCTGAAAACTGAAAAGGAATCCAATTTATTCTAAATAAAACTACTCTGTTCTCCAGTGACAGATTCCAGAGTCAGACACCAGAGAGGAACTGACAGCAGATGTTTTAGAGCCAAGACACAGAGAGGCTGAGTAATAGTATAGAAAAGAAATTGCTTTGAACTTCACCCCTGCTTTAAATACTTCAAATCAATAGGGTCACAGAGCTCTTTAATAGAGTGATGAGGTCTTGCCCCAGCAGATCTTCACAGTGACAAGTTGATGTGCTTCCTAGCAGCAGGGTCATAAAAATTTCAGGCTTCCTTCTGAAAGGGGGCTTTGTATTAGAGAGGTCCATTTGGAGTAACTCCCTTGTATGGCCGCTCTCAAAAGCTGAGCCCTAATAGTCTACATCTAAATGGGACTGACCTCATGAATTACCTCAAGAAACTTAATCTATAAACTGGCTTCTTCTTATGCAGACTGATGAATTCTTGTTTATTCCTAAATGGCTGTCACAAAACCTATTCATCAAACTCTTAACGGGGAAGAGAGTCTCACATAATCCTGCTTCAAGTGCGGCACCATTAAATAATCATTAGACTTCATTGCTGGTCTTGAGACCCACTCCAAATCCACAAAGCAAGCTTTTTACCATTCATCAGAACTGCATTTAGATGAGATTTTGACCTGATAAAAAAGGGTGTTTTTTGTCACTATCAGTTTCACGGCTGTGCTCTTTCTCCTTTCAGAGGCTGTGGTGGGGTTTATTTTTTTCCCTTTCCTTAACAAAAGTAAAAGAAAATAAAGGCAGATGGCCAACTCTTTCCAATATCCGTTTGCTTTATTTGAGCAGTTTAATGTAGTGAAACAGAGTGAAATGTTGCTACTTGCTAAATGGTAAACAACACCATTACCCAGAATTCAGCAGCAGACTGATACAAAACAGGGTGCTGGTGATTAATTAAACTGTTGTTGTAATTGTAATGCATGATACATAATAGATAGTGTGCTGTGTATTTTAAAAGCTTCAAATTAGCAAAGAATAACTTCCTCACATAGCACATCTCCATTCCATTCTGTTAATGCACAAATAATCAAAAATAAAAGGTTATTACTGCTAACTAATAAAAAGAATGTATTTTGATTTTCCTTACCCTTTAACCGTGTGCTGGAGGAGTTGCATATTGTGGAGCAGCAGATCATACAGCCCTGCAGAAAAAAATGTGAGTCTTTTTCTCCTGTCTCTCTTGGATACAAAGGCACAATATTCATTATTAATCAATAACAATTAGAATGATCAGCCTGAGCTGCAAAATATCAGGATCTGCTTCTGAGCTGCTATAACTGCAGTTATCATCACCTCCCTCAAAAGATCAAAGTTCGCATTCTGCAAATAACTACAATGAACACCCTCATTCATGTGGCAGACTCAAGCGAGGCTCCCAAGGAGAGGTAGGTTGAGGTTACTTTCCCTATTCTCTGGGATACTGAAGCATGCACCTTAATTCAAAAGTGATAGTGTGCCTTGTTGTGACAGGACAATACATGTCTTTAAGTTCAAACATGTCCTGAATGACTAGCCAAACTTGGCCTAAATCCCTCTTGTGTATCAGGTTTGAGCCGATAATAAAACAAGCTTAGCCTGCTAATTTTTTTTGCTCTGTTTACTCAATATCTGTTAAACAGGGCAGAATGCTCTAACTTTGATGGTTTTCTCACTCACCACCAAAGACTTGAGACCTGATCCCTGAGATTGTTTATCTCTGCTGGGGTCTCTGAGCTGAGCTGCTGCAGCCTTTTTTTCATGAACTGCATTTACAGCACCTGTCTTCCCTATGCCATACAAACACCAATATAGGTGATGGAGGCATGACCCATGGCAATTACAAAACTTAATTTTCTTTTCCAACTCTGAGTGCTCCTCTGCCTGACTATCTCTGGTTCATCTCTGGAGTTTCAGATGTTACTCTGGACCATGCTGTACCTGCCACTGGGAATCATCCAAGGGCAGAAATGTCCCGCATTGGTGATAGACTGTTAACAGGTCGACTGTGAAGGGTGAATAATCAAGCTGAATACTTCACCATTTCATTTTGATGTCACTGCTAAAATAATTATTTTTTAAAATTCTTAAAAATAGAAAACACGTAACACAAATAAAGCCTCTTATCCTGCTTTCAGTTTTCTGCAATAATTTTTAATACTCAGATACATTCCCATAACTGACAAGTATTCAATACACTATATTTACACTCTGACCAAGATTTTCTCCTTTCCCTAACACATATCTTCAGGTACGCTATCCACATACTTATTTGGGTGCTTAGTTCCTGCTCAGTTCTCACTTAGTGACTAAGGAGGAGATAGTTGAAGGGAGATTGTGAAGGATAGAGGACAGAAATTAAGTACAACTGCTGCCTGTGTTTACAGATGAGGTTCACAGGATTATGTGTCTCAGAGAAATTTAATAAGATTCTCTGAGTACATGATGTACTCTACTGTCTTGTGTGCATAAGAGATGCACACAGGTCTTGACACTCATATTTATTCATAAAGGATTCTGAAATGGCATGATTTTAAATATAGCCTAAAATCCAAGGATAGTAATAAGGATGGAGGATGATAGTGGAGCCTGATGTCTTAATTAATGCAAAGGCTAACCCTGATTTTTGAGAAATGGCAAGTTCTTCTGCCTACACCCTTGCTGCTGCCATCCTCTGCTATGCAGAGAGGTGTGAATTCTTGGCCAGAATGCAAAGAAATAGTGCAGACTTAGTCTGGCTGCACACTGCTGTTAGAGGGAAGAATAAAAATCTACCTGCTACCTGTTTTTATATCCTTCCTGCCGTTCCCATGATCAAAGGTTTATCCGTGCTGCTTCGTCTCCTTCTCCTTCAACTTCTTCTGTTTCCCTCTGTGGGGGGTGTGGGAATGCCTGTAATAACTTTTATGAATATTATATGTTCCATCTGCTTTTTGGAGTGCTGTTGGACTGCTGACAATATTGCAAGGGGTTAATTCCAATGAGGTATCTCAGCTTCAAGGAAAGGAAATTACATTGGGATAGTAGACCTGGTGATCAATTTGCTGAACAGGCAAGACAGGCAATGCCTTCATGTTTTAGCACCCTTTGCTTTGGGTCTGGAGTATTGAGGAGGATAACGTGCTGAAAAACAAAGCTATGGAACAGGACAAATAAAAGTTCCCAGAGCAGGAAAGCAGAAATAAGCCAAATTTCATTTTGAGGACTCAGAGCTGACAACTACTGTGATCCATGTCCACCTCTGCCTCCTTCAGCACCAGGAACCACCTGAAATGCAGCCCATCATTATTTGTAGGTCTTTAACTTTCAATTAAAATAAAAACATCCCCTCATCATCCCATATTTCTTCTCTTTGTTTCAGCTGCTTGGCACCCTCCTGTTTCTCTTCTTAACATATGAAGTTCTTTATATTTCCAGCACTTTCTACATTTTCGTCTGGCCTCCTACTGCTCCTCAAAACCAACAACTTCCAGAAATATTGCTTGATTATTTGTCCAGTTTCTTGCCTTATGTCCCTCTTTTTGTATGAGTCTTTATCTCAGCTTAGGTTACACAGTACTTCAAGGAGGAATTGCATTAGCCCTGAATTTACTTTTTCATAACCTTAGGTTTGTCACTGTTTCTTCAGAATTTTGTTTTCTCAGCTATGGTTTAGATTGACTGTAAATTTTCAGTTTAGCTTTTACACACTTCCCACATGGCTATATGGATATACCTATATATATGCCTATAGGTTGCAAATTTGCTGCTTATAATGTAAGACAAGCTGTAAGAGTCCAACTTGGCTCAACTGGTGCTAAAGAGAAAGTAGTACACAATTACAATACGGTTTTTTCTTGATGGCTGAAACACTATTGACAGTCTCTTTCAGATACCTTTTATGTAGCACATCTGAAGGACATTCAAAGTGTGTCTTGAGACACCTTTCAAAGTACATCATGCTTCCTATGATTAAGTGATTTAGGGAGTGGATAATAAGACACATAATTTTACCATTCATTTGCTCAGGCATTTGTGACAGATGCAGGAGAGCAGTTTGACTCTGAGTATGCAAATGAAAATGATGCTGACCCCACAAGGCATTATCTGTGCAGGCTCTACTTTGCAGGAGGGCATGAGGGTAAAGATTTTTTTCCTGGTCCATGAAAAGTGTTTGTGAAAATACCTGGCCAAGCTAATATTTACTGTGCAGGAAAATGATAGAAAATGAACACCAAGTTTTCATTTTAACTCTCAAAAATGTTACTGAAAGCTGTTTATGCTTTTTCTGGACCTCTATTTATGTACTTTCATGAACGCACCTTTCTTAAGATATTTTTAAGGCAATATAAGCCTCTCCAGCACAATAGCCTTATAACTCCTGATAGATTCCTCAGTGATCCTTATAGTGGCATCTGCAGTTTCTCTATCTTCTCTCCCTCTCTCTGTTCTACTCTTTTAATTAAGAATTGTACTGCTCTTTGATTTTTTCTCATTTAATAGGCTATCCCCAGTGGCATTAATGCTTGCTTCCTCTGATTTCTTTGATTTTTTTTTTTTTTTTCCTTCATAACTGTATTAAGTATAGTCAAGTTTCAGGAAGATGTTACTGCCTATCCAGGGAACAATCTTGAATCCCACACCTAGAGTGATAGATTTGTTGTGGGGATTCTCAGCATCATTTATCCAAGCTAACATTCTTCTTGCACCGGGATGTCAGCTCCACTCTGTGTGAAGATCTGATGTATTTTTAATGGACATCTCAATCACACATCACCTCAGAGGGATAGGCAGGGAAAAGTATCTAGAGGTAAGTATTTGTATTAAATATAAGGATTTTTTTTTTTTTTTTTGGTATTTGGTGAAATACCTATTAAATAATTTGGTATCAGGCATTTTGTTATGTAAATAATGTTAGCATGTGTTTATGAAGACTTTCTCTTTTTATTAAAGATAGGGAACAGTTGGACTTTTTTTCTATAACAATGAAAAAAGTTTTATTCATCTTGTTTAGCACTTGACAGTCATGTTCAGATCAGTGTCATTCATTTAGTTTATCTAAGCCCATGAAAAAAGTTTATAAAAGTATGCAAGAAATAATTAGGTGAAAAAAATATATATTCACTTCCTAACCAATCTGAAGCAACTAAATACCCAGATAATACCAGACTTACTCAAAGTGTCATGAGAAACAGCTGTTTGACC
Organism: Rhabdornis inornatus; assembly: GCA_013397075.1. Lineage (NCBI taxonomy): Eukaryota > Metazoa > Chordata > Aves > Passeriformes > Rhabdornithidae > Rhabdornis > Rhabdornis inornatus. The sequence continues at coordinate 1,666,036 of VWZS01009400.1, read as the reverse complement.
ATGCTGATTTCATACTAAGAATTCCTGAGATTCCTGTAGTATTAGAGATTTTCACATGGTGTGGTAACGTGATAAGCATAGTACTTTACTAATCATCTTAGTAATTTTCTGTATCACTGTTATGCTGCAATAAATGTAATTCTTTGTTACCTGGTACCTTGCTGTCTGTATAAGATCCAACAAAAGCATAAGTGCAGTAAAAAGCTGGTACTCTCAGAAATCTGAAGGAGGGTGGGTGGTCAACGATTTCTCTGTGGAGAACTGGGTAGATGATTATGGAGATCTTTTCTCTCTCACTGTGGACACAAGGGCTTTTAAAGGTCTTTTGCCCTGATTTTGTTCAGCTGTCATGCTGCTTTATAGATGAGTCACAAATGATGTCACAGGAGGAAGAAACTAAAATTCCTGGTGTGAATGTCTTATGCACATGGCAAAGCGTGATCACCTAAGGAATAACAAAGTTGTGAAGTCTTAGTTTAAGGATTTGTGTGGAAAACTGGGGAGAGGTGGTGGAAAATAACCTATTAGCATGTTGGCACAGTAAAATTAAGCACAAATTTTTTTGATACAAATAGATTAGATCATAAGGTCTGGCACCACCACAAGTGAAACTGAGTTTTTCTTGCTGTGAATACTGTGCTTCAGCATTCAAACGGCTTCATCATTGTCATTTGGACACCATGGAGAGAGCAGCAACATATTGATGTGAAGTCTGGATTTTGACTCTTCCTGGATGGCTTCTTGTCACAGCTTTATTGTTGCTTGGGACTTGCCACTGTCCCTGAAGGCATGGGGACAAATATACTCACAGAGGGTCTGGTGAGGCCTCCACTCACATTGTTGAATGTTGATAGTTGCGATCTAAACAGCTGCTGTCAATAGGTATCTTTTCTGGGGCAGAGGGTAGAGATTAGTGAGGAGTCACGTGTCTGGACAGAGATCAAAAACTGCATCTGTATTGTCAGTCAGGGAGCTCTGCATAACATTGAGTGAAAACATGAGTAAAACATGTCCAACACGATTTTACTGGAAATGTCAGACTTAGCTGATCTAAAAGTACTTTTGACAAGCCAGTGGTTCTTTGTAGTACTAGCTGGAACTTGCTTTGAAGTGACTTTGCTGCTTTTTTATACTGCAAAAGCTCAAAGGTCAGTAGATTTATCCATTCGAAGGTCTCTGTAGAGAGGTCAGCTCAAAGCTTCGCTCTCTTTCACTCATTCAAACACGGGGAGACTGCAAAGGTTAGTTAGGAGGTAGGATTACAGTGTCTGCAGTGTGGAGAAGGTGTGTCTCTCAATGTCCCTATTATAGCTATTTCTGCATGAACAAATGACCCAATTCATAAACCAATCATTTGTGAGATCACCATGCTCTACACAGAATCTCTAGAAATTTATCTGCATTAATATACAGTAGTATAAAGGTACTATCTACCATCAGATTCACAGGACTTGAGGGGACTGCAGTCGTCAAGGTAAGACCTGTAGTATATGAGAAACTGTGTTCCTGAGAAAGAGTTTGTGCTGAAAATTGTGGGTTTTGCCTCTGTGCTTGTTCATGCATGAATAACCTTTTGTTTCAGGCACACATCCTCTTCTACTTATCCATGTTACCCTGAGATCAGACAACTGCAATGCATTCTACTTGCAGCTATTTCTGGAGGGAATTTAACAGTGCAAGCTATCCCACTTATCAAAGGCAGGGAACATTTAACAACAATGTGCCACAAACCACAGCAGTTCCCAGTGGTCTCTTGGGTAGGATTCAAGGTGATGGCATTGACCTTTATAAACCAAAATGGTCTGGCCCAGCTTATTAGAGCCTTCCCTCCATGCAACACTCCACAGCAGTAATTGAGAAAGGTTCAAGCTGAAAGTGTTTTGGGAGATTGCTTTGATTGTATAAAAGCTAGAGCTTTTCTTCTGCAAATTCTCCCATGTATATCAAGTTTTAGGGGAGATTATGGAAAGGACTGTAACAAGAGGCTGATGGATTGTTCATCAGAATGGAATAGCACGTTGTGAAAACATATATCTTCATGACTTTGCTTGTTGCTGGCAAGAAGTTTTATTTGACTTTGATTGAGTTGAAATCACTAGCCCACTGGCTCAGCAATTCATTCAGGAGAGCATCATTTTATCTGCAACACTAGAAGAGCAACTATGTGAGCACTATCCTGCTGTCCTAAAACTCAGGCTGTAAGGGCAGCCAGCCCCCAAACCTCTGTTTAGTTCCCAACACAGGAACTATTTCTCAGACTTTGTTGTGGTGCTGGGGCAATGAGTAGTGAAGGTGCACTGATCTTCCCCAGGAATCCTGGTTATTAAAGAACCTTGTCAACTCTGTGCCTTGATGGGGAGAGGATGCATAATAAGAGAAAAAAAAATTGTATGCTTGTTGTAGAAGCAATTGCTTCAAAACAGGCACTTAAAAAAATAAAGTTAATTTTTCCATTTCATAAGCATTATAAATTAGAAGTCTTGAGTTTTAAACAAAAAACTCCTTCCTTGCCCACAGGAAACTTTGTATTATTTCCTGTTATTAGCACAGATCACTTCCTTTTGAAGTTGGGTGCCCATGTCATCTGGTGCTTCATTCACAGCATGGAAAAAGCCTCAGGACACAGCCCCAGTGTTCCTGTAATAAGAGAGAGGAGCAGTTCCCAATCATTATAAAGTTAAGGTACTGTGGTTTCTCACCATATGTAACTTGTTTGAAGAGAGAGCAGCATAACACAAAGGCACAGCTATGCCCCTTGTCAGTGCCAGAAAAGGACAACAACTGGCTTTATCATCCTTCACTTGAGGACTCTGTGTGAGCTTGGAAGTGGCAAAACACAGAAATGGGGAAGCTTAGGAGGGATTTATCTGAGGCCTGGAAACCTGGTTAAGGAGTTTTGCTGTGTATGAGCAGGGTCTGTCAGACTCTGTGCCATATCCAGTACGTCTGTGACAATGCTCTGGAAAGCAGACTACCATGAATTAGAAAAGGGAGAGAAAAGGCAAAGATATTATCTGAATGCAACTGCTAATCTCACAGGATTCCTGTTTTGCTGCTGGATATTAAAGGTCTTTGGCCTACCTAATAAGAGCCCATATGCTTAGAGAAAAGAAAAAAATGCACAGAATTCTCAAGTTACTCAAGTTTTTCTGAGTAGCAACAGCTCCTGAAGGAATGACAGAAATGTTTTATCCTTCCTCCCTTCCCTGTTTATAGCTCTGACCTGCACTTCTTCAGCACTTCAAACAAAGGCAGAAACTCTGTATTTGCTCTGCCTGGATTTTGTTATTCCAGGTTCCTTGTGTGACAGCAGAGTCTTCTCAGATTGCTCTTATCTGTGTTGGCTTGTGGGGATGTTAAACCTCAGAGCCCTAAGATCCCACGCACCATCAGAGCAACTATCACAGCACACGTTGGCCTCCCAAGATATAAACAAATCTTCCAGTATCAAAAGGCAATAAAACACAGAAAACTTTAATCTTTTGATAGTTTTATAGTGAACTGCTTCTCTGTGAAGTGTCCTAGACGGTGTTTCTCTGATGGGCACAAGATTGAGAAAGTAGGATAATACGACAATCCCTACACTTGCTTTTACCATCATTCTAAGAGTGCACATAGTTTCTAGAGCAACCTCTCTTGTGTATTAAGATAGACACACCTGTAAATATGTCCTAATATATTAAGCACAGAACTGTTTTACAACATCAATGGATATACAAAGAGTGAAGGATTTAAGTCTGGGGATAGAGTTAAAGCAAAAAATGTACAATGGGGATTATATCTTTCTGTTTTTTTCTGAGCATCCAGGGCCCCCCTGTTACCCAGATGAGCTCACGGCTCAAATCATGAAAAGCTCTCTCTCCTCTGCTATGATTCTCCTTCTCACCTAGTAAGCTGTCATCACTGTTCAGGTAGAAGCCCAGATTCAATCTGTCATTAAGCACCTAACACATGGATCATACTTCTCTGTAGTTCGTCTGTAGTCAAAGAAAGGTAATTTCAGTCCACTTAAACATTGAATCACCCTTGTGAGTTGCCTGGCCCTCCTAAGACCAGAGGGGAACCCTGGGAAGCCTATGCACATATACCCAGCCTCTTGGGTGCACTTTTGCCTCCTATGCATCCTGGGACTGCATCCCCACCAGATGCAATTCTTTCTTGACCCACCCCTCCATCCTCCAGCCTTCATCTTTTGTGATGGCCACAAAATGTAGCCCATGAGATATACAGTTAAAAAGCATGTGCACATCACACTAGGAAAGACTACCTGCAGAGTGCTGAGTAGGCAATGGAGTGGAAAATGTGGAAAGGGTGTGGGATGTGCTTCCCCACAGAGGGTGGATCCATCCACCCTATCATGTATGATACCCACTCACATACAGATGAATTGTCTTTGCTGCCCTGGCCCTGCTGTGCTGGCTGCTGGAAAGGAAAGATGCAAAACCAGAATGGCCAACGGCTATTTGCTATTTGAGGAAGAGACAAGAAGGTTGCACTGACCTTTAACAGAAGCCAATGTTCCCTGCAGGGCAAAGCCTTAGTCTTAAGTTGCTCTAAATAGTCAGTGGGTTGGAGACTATCCTTATTCTGGGCTCTAGTGTTCCTGACTCACTGCCCCAGCTGAGGTGTCTCTGCCTGGGCAGTTGGGATGTGAAAGACACTGCCTGGTTACAATGATCAGCAAGTTCTCAGGCTCCTTGGTGTGTATCAGCAAGTCTATCTCCACTGCTCTAGTAGTCATAGTAATAGAAAGGCATCCCAAGTATATGGTACCTGTAATTTTAGATAAAATCACTCACCCAAACACAGTCCTTGCTCCAATACTTTAAAACAAGGACGAAACCCACCAAACAAGTACATTTTATGTTTGGGAGAGTCATTATGACCAGTAGGTTTCCTGACACATGACATACATGTGAACTCTTACTTTCCTGTATAGGCACAGACACAGAAGTGCCTTGTATACAAAGGAGATGTCTCACCTTCCCCTCCTCCAAATTATTTTTGTTGCCATTTGGCCAAGTGTTCTGCCCGAACAGCAGCAGTATGAAACACCTGGCCCTCCCCTCTAATCCATTCACTGTAGTCCCAAAACTAGAGATGATGGAAGGTACACTCATTTATTCACTCTATTACTATACTGTTGGTCTGTGGATTTGTCCATCTTTTCTTTCAACCAGCTAAAACCATATTTCTGTACAAGCTTGTCCAGACTTTCCTTCTGTCTGTTTCAAAGCAGTCTTGAAGTAGTCACTGAGTGCCTGGACAACTGGAGATGAAAGAGCTGCATTAATGTTAGCTGTCGTGATTTTATATCCGTGAAACACCTTCCCTCTCTCACTAGGCTTTTCCTCTACAAGACTTTCAGCTCGAGTGTCTCCTCATAATGGCTGATGTTTCCTCCCCCTAGTGGTTGCCTCTCCTTCACTGTTTTATAGAGACACCTAGAAAATACTGGACCCCAAGTCTGGAAATCTAGGAATGTAGAATAAATTTGTAGACATCATCAGGTTTCTGTGCCCTGTTTTCTCCAGCTGTGCATGCCTCCCAGCTGTCATTTGTCAACAGGTACAAACACAATGCAGCATCCTCTAGAGTTAGCCAGGGCCTCTCTGGCTCACCAAAGTGTGTTATATATGGCTGGCTTTGGAATCTTCAGGAGGTGCTCCCTACTCAAAAACATATAAAAGCTAAAACTCTTCAGAGCATTTAGACAGTTTAATTTGGGCTATCCCTCTTCTTGTTTTTACTCAGGGCTCATCTTCTCACCAATAACATGGTAGGTTTAAAATGTGTCCTATTTATCTATGGCAAGAAAGAGATCCTTTCAGCCTGTGCAGAACTGCACTGTACACATTCATTGAAAATAACTGAATAAAACTCCAAAGGTATTTGCAAAACTAAATACCTAGTGAGCAGCTGTACTTCCAATATTTGAGCTGTTCTTTTGTGGTTTGTCAGTACAAAACAAAATGTAGCTAAGTTACTCTGACTCACTACTTAACAGCTCTGCATACATTAATGATTGTACTTACTAAAAGCTTTAAATTGGTAGCAGTTTGATGGAAACTGTCAAGCCTACAGTCATTGTTTCTGACAGTATTATGTGTTTCGAGTTATTGTACCACTTAGTGCCTTGTTTCCTCACGCAATAGTTTTATGTTGGAAGGTCTGTTTTGTTAAAGACGTTTTTACTGTATGGGCTCAAAAGAGGATTACAGTTTCTCTGGGTGAACTGATCATATGGGGGAGGGCTATCAGGTCAATTCAGCTTCCAAATTCAAGGAAGGTGTTTTATCCTCTACATATGGTGAATGTAAATTTTATTGAAAGCCCTGAATTAACTGCAGGCTCCTGTCGAAGCTATACAAATAGTGTCATATGTGCCCTGGAAAGAGAGACTTCATTGTTTGTCTTCTGGTAGCACTCTGTTTTCTGGAGCCTAAAAGACAATTACTTCCTTGCAAACACAGGCAGATTAAATAAGCCACATTTTGTCCTTTTTGCCATCTGCCCCTTGCTTACTTTATTTTAAGCTGCATGACTAAGCTTTACTATCTGACATGTGAAGGTGGGACATGCTGTTTTTCTGCTCAGCTCCTTGAGGCTTGTAATGAATCCGAAGAAGCAGAACGGATCTGCAAAGGAGTGAGTCAGAAAATCAGTAACTGTACAATAATTACTTGCTGTGCCAAATAGCAGGACTTGGATCATAACATAACAAAATCTCCTCAAGGAAGTTTCATGATGCAAGAGAAATATATAATTCTTTCTTCTCAAAAAATAGCTGGTGGACCTGATTCTGTTCCTCATGTAGCTCCACCAGCAAAAAACAGATCAGTTTTACCCAGATTCTACAGAAATCTATTTTGTGGGCAACTCTCAGAGCAGAGGATAAGGAAGTAAGGGAGATGGGAGCACTCCTAATCCAAGAGTTGCTCTTAAAAAGCATCAAGCCTTTTCCCTAAGCCTTCCTGCAGGACAGAGACCCTCAAAAGGAGCAACAGGGAGGGTCAGGAACCAATACTCTGTGAGGACATGGCAGGGGAAAAGCAATCTCCTCTGGTGTCAGGGACATGCTGTCTAGTGGAAGCTTCTGCACGGACCCCAGTCCTGAGAGCTGGGCTGGGGGCTAGTGGGACTGAGATGAGCCACTCATCAAAGGACAAAGGGCTGCCACCTTGCCAGTGGAGCAATGCATTAAAGCCTCTCTCCGGCATTGGACCAGCTGAGGATTATGTACTAGCTGAAGCAGACTGGGTTTCAGGTAACCAGGGAACTAGCTGGGCATTTTTGTTTCCTATTCTTGTTTCCTGGACCCTAGAGATAGACAAGGTGGTGTGTTCCTCAGTGCTAGGCATAAATATTGGCACTTCTATATGCAGAATTTTTATAATGGTTCTTACTTAGTTGCTATCTAAAGCCTTTACTGGCTTTTGATTTTGAGGTTGCAGTTTATCTGGTATTTAAAAATCTGCTCCTGGGCTTGTCTAGAGGCATAAAAATCCTGAAAGTGAAGAAGAGCTCAGCACCACCTTCATCATTACCCTCAGGAAACAGTTTTTTTCTACCTTTTTCATCATGTAGAGAAACTTGGTTTATTCATCCACTTCTCTGTTTTCTTCAAGAAAGATGTTAAAGACCTGAGATGCTTACCTACAGGATGACTTTAGAGTTGATCACTGTGTTGAGGTCAAGCATCAGAACAGATACCTAAGGCACAGTCCTTTCCTCTTCACATTAAAAGATCCTTTTTCTTCTGTATTAACAGCAGCAGAGGTTTTGGGAGTTGGTTGGAAGGTGGGGTAGTGAGGTAGGATGAGAGATGTGTAGCTGCTGCACCTGTGTCCTGTCCTAGGAATCAGGCATCTTCTCTGCAGAGCAGTTTTTCTTTGTATGAGAGTTTCTGTTACAAGGAACATGTCTGGCTTTGGTTACAACACTCCTTACTTAGCTCAGTCTTCCCATTGCTCCTGAATGTTGCCTCTCCCGGACTAATTGTCTTATGTTTCTATCTCCCTGTCTAATGTACTGGGTTAATGTCGAACTACACTTTCAAAGGCATTTGCAACATCAGCAAAATAGTCTAGTGACATGTGAAAATCTGCCTGTTCATTTTAGGTCAAACACATTTACCTGCAGGTTACCTACTCAATTTTGTCATTACCTAGAGATCTTCCTGGAAATCTGGTAAGACCAGAAACTACTACTTTAGTGTGTGGCTATAGCAATGAAGCAAATGCAAAGGAGCATGCTAAGAGAAGAAAAATGCCACTAATGTTCCCAAACCACCATTACAATAAAAGTAAAATAAATTTGGGTCTAGGTCAGACACTCAGGTCAGTTCTGATTTTGTCAAAACCAGATTACTTCTTCCTTAAAAGCAACATGGCAGAAGTGCAAATGTGGCATGCCATGTCCTGTTTCAGCTCTCTGTACCTCACACTGTGCACAAATTTTATTTCGAAGATGATGGTGTTTGCCAAGGTGTCACAAATAGTTGTTATTCTCCAAGCCAGCAAATTCCTAAAGCACCACCAATGCAGCAAATTCCTATTATCTAAGTTTTAAGTTACCTTGACTCAATTTGTCTCCTCTATGACTGTCCCAGGATTGAAAATAATAACGATAAAAGAATGGTTCAAAAAGCAGAAACAAAACCAGAGGAGCATTTGTTCTTATCTTTTTGTAAAAGAGGCCTGATGAAAAGACAAGTTAACTCTTCTGATAAAGAAAAGCAGTTAATCTTACCTCAGACAGATTTTCAGTATCTGCCATCCAACTCCTCCTCTCTAAATTCAGGCACCTCTGTTAGTAATGTGGTGTCCGATTAGCAAAAGTATTTAGTAAGCTAATGTTCACTGTCCACAGCAGGAGGCTCACACAGCTTGGCTGATGAGAAATGAACTGCCCGAAGCTAGCTTTTAATGGCAACTAATTTCCCATATTTGATACTCAGCTCAGCCAACTAATATCTAGCTCAACCGTGACAAGACAATCACAGTTCCTTTTGAAAATCCTTTAATCTGGGATGCAAACCAGTGTGCTCAAGGCTATAATGAACTTCTGAGATTATGTACTGGCTATTTTATAGGAGGTATATTTTCTCTTTCCTTTTTCCTTTTCTGCCTCAGAAAGGCTTAAGAATACATATTTTCATAGTTTCCTGCTTTTATGCAATTTGCTTAGTGCACAGAGATAATCTCCTCCTGAAAGTCAGTGAGAAAAAAGTTTTAAAAGGACAAGTAAACAGCTTTCCTGTCAGATAACCCATAGGATGTGGCAGTTGACAACAGCACAACATTATAAGTGGCTTTTAAATCAACTGATCTTGTTATTCTGAAAGTCTTTTAAATATCTAACATGTTTTATACTGCGCTGGCTTGGGCTTTGACAAATCCCATTACTCTCTGTTACTCTATCTCATTACACAGTGAATTATTAAATAGAACACTTAACCTAATTAGATATTATTGCCATGATACATACAGACATCCTGAAACGAGTAATTCCTTTTTGTTGTTCTGACTAGTCCTCCAGTTGTATTTTATCTCTTCTGTGTCAGTGTCGGGATTTTTTTCTTCCCTAAGAAGCATCAAATCTCTGGTAGAAAAAAAGATTTTTTGCTGTTTCTTTTTAAAATGGCTCCTGAATGTAACAACACACAATATATAGATACATGTTTGTAAGACCGTGTGAGTGTGTACATAGATACACACAAAAACACACAGCTAAAAATTGTCCTGGATCACAAACACAGTTTTTCTCCTCTAGCAGTGTGCACACTTTCACTTCTGTGGAGATAGTAAGATATGCTTAGCATTATTTTGGTTTTAGACTGGACTAAAATTTTTCATTCCAAAGACAATCGATCCAGTAGGGAGAAGTCTCCAGCTCTTCTATAAATTGGCTGACAAGCCCAGCTTGTACCAGTCTAGTGCAGGGCCATAGAGATTTTTCTCAAGCCCTCACTGATGGCCAAAGCATGCTTCTCTAAGGATGTATGGGAAAATTCCTGGCTAGCAATTTCAGAGCATTATCAGATCAACAAAGCCAGGCTAGTACATTTTCTCAGTCTTTTCAAAATACAGTGCAGCCACTGCTGGCTAATTGGAAAAGATGCTTCCTATCATACAGTATACTTTTAAATTAACAGACTGTCACTTGTGGATCTGTTTCGGATCATTTCGTTATTTTTTCAACAAACTTTCAAAATAAAATATTTATTTTCTCCACTCATACCGTGCAAAACAGGTCAAAAATATTACTTGACATAGGCATAACTTGTAAGAGTTGCTTTGGCTATTTACCAAGCTGTCATGTTTATCTATTCAGTGGCATCTCCCATATTTGGAAACATGACAAATGCTGTAGACAGTGTTATTGTTGTGGGAGGCAGTTATCCCATGTTTAATGATGCTAACTATAGAATATTCATTTTTCAGAAATGGCCCATGTGTATCTTCCGTTCAAGTAGAACCCTCCAAAATGTATTAACTCACAGCTAATTCATGCTGTCTGAATACATCTCTGTGCTGAGGATGCCCTGGGAGTGATGCAGTGTCTTGGACAATGTCCCCACTTGCTTTGTATGACACCACTGGCCCCTCTGTGTGTCCCCCTTATTCCTGCTACCCACCATAGATAAAATAGCTCAGTGTGTCAAGTCCTTCTTACATTTGTTTTATGTTCTTTTGTGCTAAACATTAGAAAGTTTTACGTTTCTTGTTCTTTTACTCCCATACACATCCTCCTTCTACATCTATTTCTTTATTTTTGAGTCAAAATGATGCAATTGCAGCTCCGCAGTCAAGATTGACCTTTGTTTTTCCACATCAATATCTGAGTTAAATACTTTTGCTACTCACAATATGTGTCTTAGCAATCACAACTCTGTGTGTTGTGATCATTCACAACATTTCAATGTATTTTATGTTGAAGGGGAGACAGATGCTGAAATATGCGTCAAATAAGAAGAGAAAATATAAAATGGTGGCTACTGTCTGAGCCAACAAGCTGCTTGTGTTCTTATCTGTATGTATAAAAGTGAGATTACTGGATTACTTTAGCTATTTTATGAGTTAAATTAGAAACTGATGTGCCTGACATTAAGACTCTTACTAGACACTGTTACTTGATGCTGCTTGATGAGTACCATCTCAGTGTGGATAAGCTGGTTTCCAAAAGGCCAGATGAAAGTATTGCCAATTCCACAATCTGAAAATCTGCACATCTTAAAAATATTTCGCTCAGTTGATATCAGAAAACTACCTTCAGAAAAGATGGTATGGATGAGATAGATTTTTTGATATACCATTGAATATCTGAGATGCAGCAGCATGCCCATCCAGAACTTGCTGACACAAGTTATTTTACAATCCTGTCAATATCCACAGAAAATCAAGCCCAAAATTTGCCAGGAATTCAAGATAAGTATCAATGGTATTGCAAAAAATGTGCCCTCGATAAGTCTCTAGTTTAAATAGCATATTTCTGAAATGAAGAGAGATTCCTAGTGCTTATTTTGATGATACATATGCAATTTTGTTGTATTGGGGGAAACATTGTGTTTAGACGACTTTCTGAATATAAATCCAAGAGTTCTACCATCAGAAGAAAGGAGATAAGGAGATGGAGGTTTAGGAGAGAGGGATTAGAAAAATGGGTGTCCATCTATGAACTCTTAACCAGAGCTCTTGTGAAAGAGCATAGTCTGTACTTACATGATCACAACCTGCTTTCCAAAGGACTCTTGGCACATTCAGTTCATGGCAGGGAGGATGTGTTATATCTGTAGGGGAAAATGTTTATTACCTGCAGGGTCTTTGCTTTCTTTGTGACTGCTGTTAGGTTACACTCAGTGTTTCAGGCAGGATGTCATGAAAAGAGAAGGGCAATGTCAGAGGACCCCTGGATAACTGGATTTTCTCCCTCATTCCACTACCAAATTCTGGTGTGATGCTGGACAGTCATTTGGACGGGCCAATAATTGCAAGTTCCTCTATTTGAAAGTGCTTTAGATGAGAATTTCTACATAAAAAGTGCCAAGCACTTCTGACTGCAGTGAAATTCTTGAGTGTATACGACTACATTATGCTAAGTACTCTAAAAGATTAATTCCTAGACATCCTAAAGTGGGCACCTAAAATTAATGGGCTTTTTTTTTTTTTTTTTACTATTTTCATCTTAATCTCTTTACATTCCTCTCTAGTCAAATGAGATAATTATACCTCTCTCCATCATCAGGTTGTTATGTAGATAAAGTCATAAAAGGTTTTGAACCAGTTCGGTGTAACAGTGATGAGTGCTTTGAAGAAGATTTGAAGTAAAATGCCTGTATTCAGTACCAGGACTGGATGGGAAAGGGCCTTCCCCTGACAGGACTAGAACCCAAAGTGGTCCAGCATATGGTGAGAATTATCCTGTCTGAACACCCAGTGAAACCAGTGGTGTGCCTCAGCACCAAAATCAGTGACATCAACACTGCCTCATGTCCTCTCTGTCTCAGCCAGGGTTAAGCCTCATTGGAGATTTTTTCTCTTGTCTTAATTCTCTGACAGGTAATAATGAACGAGTTCTGAAGGTTTTCTTCTAAAGGAGTCAGTAAAAAGTATCCAGATGCCCACTCTCATAAAAAAGCCCCCAAACCCACACAAAGTACAGACTGTGAGGTCTCACTCATCTTTGAGAAATTTTGGTTGAAACTAGTTGGTACATTTAAAGCATTGTGGTCATCAAAGCCTTGATGTCAAGGGAAGTATAAAAACAACTTGTGAGGGTAGACAGGTACCTGAGCATTTGTACTCAGGGTGACAGCTGAACCATGTTTCTCATGTTTCATAGTGATTTAAAGATTCATATAATTTTTATAAGCTGTTTCACATTCAATCCTATTTTAGAAGGGGAACTGAAATAACAGCTATGTTAATTAGAGTTACAGACCCACTGCACGGAGAAACAGGAAGTCTGAGATCCTAATACGAGTGTCCCAGGTCTTGTCAGGCTTGAGCCAGCCTTCAGTGAAGAGAACAGTTTGTTACCCTTTCTGTGGGTCTTCTCCTGAAAGAGGATGTTGTTGGGTTGTGGCATAAAAGGCTCATGACATGAAGGATCCCAGAAACACAAGGGCAGATGGTGGAGCTTCAATACCTGGTCAGGTACATGAACCATTGCCCCTGTTCTCAAATTAAAATCTGTTTTGAACTATTTTCCTGGGGAAGGGACATTTTACATGTGTATGGGTCCAACAACTGGAGTTGTACCAGGGAACATAAGGCCCCAGGTGCCAGCAAGTGAAGAGGCCAGAGCCCATGTGCACTGCCTGGGTGCCTGTGTGCCAGTGTGGATTGCTACCAAACATCAAACTGGAATTGGTGGCTGGAAAGAAAGGCAAGGACCAGAGGGTCTGCCAGTTCTCCACCAGCAACTGAAGGGGCTACCTTAGGAAGCCATGTGTCTGGGTGTCAACAGTTGGGGAGACGGAAGATCCAGTGATAGTTTTGGGGCAGACAAAGTGTTTAGAGACAGCTAGTAGAGGGGCCCATATATTGTGTATATAGGTATACATTTTTTCCCATTAGCAGCTGTCATCATATCATCTAGAGAGGGGAACAGGATGAGGCCACAGTGCTGTTTGTGCTTGCAAGGGCTGTGTTTTCCATCTGTGTGGATGCACGTGGCTGGTCACAGGTACCCATGTCTGTGTATACATGTGGTGTGTGTGTGAGCGTGGGGAATGCATGCCCAGCCTCACTGCTGGCTGATCTGGAGGCTGCAGAGCTGCACCAGCCTCCCTCCCTCCCCTCTGCTGGGCTGCTGGCCATGACAACCCCTAACAGATGGGCCCTCCTCTGCCAGAAGGCTTCAAACCCGTCTCCTAAACAACTAAGGAATGCTGCTCAGGAATACTAGGTTTGCTTCCAGGATGTGAAGAGCTATGGTCTAATGGCTACAGATGCTCTTGTATGTCTGCCTCTGAGCCTGTCCCCTGCCGTAGCCTCACCTGCTGGACAATCACTTCTCTCTTGGGAACGGCAGGCAGCACTCAGCAGCTCTGTTTCAATAACACATTCACTACACAAAATAGAGAACACTACTGCATGGCTTCTTCCCTTTGTGATAATACTGATAATACTTCGCTGCTCCATACTGTTCCTCCTCCCTTACACTTTTTCTCCCTGAAAACTTTCCTGGGAGGACAGTTAGTTGAAAGGAGAGGTTGTTGCTGAGTTATCTCTCCTAGGCTAGCTAGCAAAAGTGTCAAATGATTCCATGTTCCTGAGCACTGGGACTTCTCTAGACACAGATATTTCTGCTGTTTTGCAAACAGTAACATTGTCAGCTTGAAGGAGGATGTTATAATAGCAGAGCAGTTTGGAGGTGGGTGGCAGGGGTGAACTAAACATAAAGGCACATGAATTTTAAGACAGAAACAGCATATGCAAGGAGTGTTCCACCAGCTTGATAATAACTTGTCAGCTGGGGCCGATGAGGTGCACGTTTCCTGCAAGGTCCGAGATTGGCATTTCACTGCCTGTTGCCTGCAGTTTGCTGGCTCTCCCCTGATCTCATATTCCTTCCAAGCACACCAAGGATATCTATTTACACATTTTCACTCAATGAATTACAATCTCATTTATCTCTACTTACCTCACAATTCAATAAATGAATGATGTGTTAGAGCAGATGTATCAAAACTGACATCTTTAACTCTTGCGTCCTGTCATGGCTGGTCCTTGGAGCTTGTTTGGAGAATTGGACTCTCCTCATATACCACATTTCTTACAAAAGAAGCCTTAAAAACTACTAATCAAACTGTTTACTATGTAGAAACTTTTTAATAGGGTGGAAAAAACCCAGGCTTTTTATTGTAATGCAATTTTTGGAGAAAATCACCCAACTTAGAATTAGATAATGCTTACTTGATAAACATCCTCTTATGACCATTTTGCCATGCTTTGTTAATTTTTCCTCACAAATTACTTGTTCCCAGCATTGTGAAACTCTGTGGTTTACAGTAAACATATACTGCTAAGAAATGAATACAGAGGTCTTTTTTTAATTCTAATGTTTGAAGAAGAATCAGTGAAGCCGTTGATCAATTTTGTGACATGAAGCATGGTGATGTCATGACCTGGCAGGAACAAGCACTGACCACAGGAGATGGAAGAGGAGTAGATCCAGACAGGGAAATAACCCACCGGTAATACAGTGTTTAGAAAAAAAGCACAGGGGCAAAAGGTACAATTAAAGGAATCAGGGAGACAAGAGGGGGTGGCTCTGGATTTTGAAATCCTGCACTTGAGAATTGAAACCTCATACATCTCAAATTTTTACTGTCTTTTTCTGTCTTATATGGAGCTGTTGAATTTGCTCTTTGGTTTAGCAGGATTTTTTGCTGAATATAAAATAATTTGTCTCAGACTAGATAGCAGGGGGCAGAATTTATCTGGTGTAAATGGCTCTCACTTCATACTTGCTGAGAAGCTGCTCCAACACTCTTTGTTCTCTGTATATGAAGCAGAACTGCTGAAACATGTCAACAGTTCAGTGCTTATCGCAGTGCTCTTGGTTAGGCTCTCTTCATCTTCTGCTTTTGCATCATATTGCTGTGTAGCCTTTTCTTGCAGTTTTGTCAGAGAGGTAGCAACGTTTCATTGATGGTGTATGTGCAACTTGTAGTCTTTGGGAAAAATAATAAAGAAGCAAACTGACACTTATACTGTAAATGCCTGAAATTAATTCTGGGAAAGAATAATCTTTCAAAGCAGAAACACTACATGAATGTCAAATTGTCAGACACTCAAAATTTCTTTCTATGCTGCTTTGGCATCTGTGCTGATAGTTTTTTTCTTTGCCCTTTCCTTAGGTGGATTAATGCCACCACATATAACTACAAGTTCACTATTGCTGGATGCAGTGAAAATCTATCTGCATCCCTGCAGGTGGATGTTGAAATACTGTGTTCAGCTGGTGAAAAGCAATTTTGCTACACAGCACATATCTAGTTTTACTTAAGTTTTTTATTTTCTTCTCCTCTGCTCTAAAAAACTGTCTGTCTCTCAGACCTCAGAAAACAGTGCTGGATTCTCTAACACTGAGTTGCATTGTTGTAGCTACATTGGTTTCAAAGTGGATACTCCTGATATACTGTCCTTCAGTGAGAGTAAAGGCCACCGTTCTGGGTGTATTTCATGTTAATTATCTCTGGTATGGTATCACAAAGACAGTTTTC
This sequence comes from Rhabdornis inornatus, assembly GCA_013397075.1. Taxonomy (NCBI): domain Eukaryota; kingdom Metazoa; phylum Chordata; class Aves; order Passeriformes; family Rhabdornithidae; genus Rhabdornis; species Rhabdornis inornatus. The sequence continues at coordinate 1,649,802 of VWZS01009400.1, read as the reverse complement.
TAATGTCTGTATCTTCTAAATAATTTATCTAGAAGTCTGTATGCCCTGGCTCCAGTAATACCACTGTACCTGTGTTTGTCACTTTTTATGATTTATGTTAACTTTGTTTTGCAGTCAAATAAAAATACATATTTTGTGTGCACCCAAGTCAGATGTTTCTGGGAGAAAAGGGCTTTGTATAGCACTGAGGGAAAAATTTAATTGTACCCCCACCCCCACTCCCACATCATTTACATAACTCAGATTGATGAGATAGGAAGCAAAGTGTTTACAATGCAAGAAGATAGGAATTTGGGGATTTAAATAGGAAGCAAATCGAAATGAGCTGTCTGAGGTAATTATGGAACACATACTTCATATGTTTTCATTAGATATTGCTATTATACTACACAAGGCAAAGGAGTTTGATTAAACTACAGCTCAGTATATAAATTTATGCATAAATTACCCAGAAATCAGTTAGTTCATTATCTTTCAGGAACTCAGCAGGGGACTGAGCAAAAGTTTAGGTCCACTGGGATAAATAATTTGAACAAGAATAAAACCTGTGTTAGGTAGGAAGAAAAAACACAGGCAAGGTCCATGAGATGGAGCATGAAGAGGGGTTAAATTAATGCCTGTGCGAAGCCCCAGGCAGGGACAACAGCCCAAGGCTGAGGTAGTGTTTGCCCATAGCTCCTGTGAGACCACACTAATGCCTAGGGACAGCTCTCCCCTGCAGGCAACCCTTCAGTGCAGGTGACAGCCTTAGCCTTTCTCTTTGGAAATGGTACTTCAGCTTGGTTTCACCACTGGTTTGCTCATGGAAGGGGGCTCAACAAATATCAGGCAGCTAAATTACTTTCTGATTTAACCTCCAGCCTCTACTATGATGGTTTTCTTCTTATGTGAAGGAAATATTTTCTTGGATATTCTTAGCCCTTACTTTGACAATATACTAATTTTTAGAAACATTGTGTACAGGAATTCAGGAAGGATCACGGCTGAAATCCATTACCAAGTTACCCTCAGCCTTGAGCCAACTTCTGGCCACTCATGTTGATGGGAAGGAACCACAGGATGAAAGTGATGTTGCCAGGATATCTGTGCCAAGCAGTCAGAGTATGATCTCCACAGACCCTTTGAGCAATAAAATCTATAATAAATATTACCTAGTGTATTTTCAATTGGTTTTATTCTTCAGGCCAGACACTGTCATTTAAGGAAATGAGTATTCACGAGAACATAATATCAGCCATTTGCTGAGAGAAGCTATCACAAAACACTCTGCATTAACCTTTCATATAATTGTAGTGGCTCTGTGAATTCTCTCCAGGTCTGCATATAAGCATTTGATTGATAGAAACTGTGGCTCTCACAAATGTACATATGATCATTTTTTGCATTTGTTAAAGCAGACTGGACAGAATTTCTCCAGCTTTTGCTTACATAAAATGATGCTCTAACACCTTTGTTTCTAATGAGGATACAGGTTTAGTACCTGTGTTCAGGACTTAGGGTATGATCTCATTGAAATGCCTTTCAAGAATCTCTCTCTCAAGCCTATTTATACTTTTCTATATTATTTTTAAGAGACGCAACAAATACCATCAAGCAGCTTAGCTTTTAACTTACAACTCTGTTTTAGACTCCCCCTCCCCTTTCTATTCCTGCTGAGGATGCTTGTTCCTTTTTAGTCCTTCATCTCTTTAAATTTCTTTACAATCAATTACATGACACTGATCTGTCTATCTCACTCTCTGACTGTAGTATATCAGCACCAGCTTCAACTGTAATCCACTCTGCCTTGTTATTGACTGCCTCTCTCCAAGCCTGGTATCATCAAATACCACTGCCTGAGTAAACAACCTTTTAATAAATAAACACGACAAACCTTGGCCCTAATAATAAAGCTTCTGACTCTCTGATAATCCCTTTTCCCATTAAATCACTCTGAAGTTCAATACTCTTTCTATATTCCCTGTCAGTATAATTTATTACACCAAGCATTTTTTGGGGAACTGTGTTACAAAAATGGTTCCTTTACCACCATGATCTCCTGTCAGCAGATGGCATGTGGTAAGCTTGTTAACTCTCTCAGAGTTTTGACTGGCATTTAATAGACGTATACATTTTCACACCAGAAGGGACATCTCACTTCAGTGGGACCTGAACTACAGTTTTATCCAGCCATTCTTAGGTCGAGTAGATGACCCTTTGTGTTGCAGAGTATATCTTAGGAAGACTCCTAGTCTTGAATTCAAGGAGTAAGAGTAAGAGTTGTCCGCAGCCACTGGTCATTTATTCTTGGTGGCTAATTAATACTGCCATGAAAAATAGACATTTTTGAGTTTGCTGTTTGAATCTACTTTGAATTTGACTGATGTCAGCCTCCAGCCACTGCATCCTGTTATGTTTCTGTGGTTAAGATTAAACAGCTTAATGCCCTCAGTAATTTTCCTTTGCAGGGTAAGGAAAGTTCATTTCAGATTCCAAGTAGTCTGCTCACTCCCTCTCCCCCTCCCTCCCTCCCTTACTTCTCTCCCTCCAGTGAGTGTTGTCCACTTTTCACAGCTTCCTTGTGCCAGCAATCTAAGCCCTCTCCAATCTTCTACTGTCCCCTAGAAATGTAGGTGAAGTAAGCAGAGACAACATATCACAATAATTCTCTTGCTCCTATCAACTACAAAGGTAAATTAATATCTATAACCCTACTTTCTATTTCCCTGTTCACTCATGAATGGCTCTTTTTTAGGTCTTTTGGCCATGACATCCTGCTGGGAGGTTTGCAGTCTCCTGCCTTTACTGGGTCTATGATGCTTGCTGTAACTGAAACCAGAACTGTCACTATAGCTTTCTCTTGCAAGTTTTCCCCAATATTTTCTCCGACAGCACTTTCATCCAATATTATCTTCACCTGATTACTTTTCCCAGTGTTGTTTTGAATAAAATGAATGGTTTCTTGCTGTCACATCAAATCCTTTTTTTAAAAGTACAGGCATTAAATATGATATCTTCTATTTTACAGATTTTGTTTCTTCATATTTTAAAGAGCCTTTTAATGCAGCACATTTGCTAATATATCTGAATTTATGCTTTTTTTTTCTGAATAGGGCGTGGGTCTTTGATACTGGAAATTAATTTAAGCCTTCTGATGTCTCACTTTCATTGACTTCATTGTGGACATAGCTTTGATTTATCATGGTATATTTTCTTCTCATGAAAAATAAGTATCTGATTATTTCTGTATGATAGATTGTGAACATAGGAATAAATAAATAATTTTTTTTTTACTGTGTCAGGCCCTTCAACAATTTATTACCCCTCCTATCTCATTCTATTTTTTCTGCCATCTCCTCTTCCTTTATGTGTCTGGAATGTGTCTTCCCATTTATCTTACATCTCATTCACACCTCCTTCCATTCTTCACCTTGCCTTTACTTATAACTTTACTACAGTATCACAAACATTTCTATAATCTTCCTACTCCTCCCTTGTATTGATGTTTTATGCCCAGTGCTAACTTTTATCTCATCCCTTGTTATTTTCGTACCTTTGTTCATTGCACGGGGTATGAATTGTTGCACACTCCAATGGTGCTTAATGCTGTGGATATATTGATGAACCTGCCTATAAGGAATCGCTGACTGTCTGCTGGTTTTCTTCCCAAATCTATTTCCCAGCCATTCATAATTTTTTAAAATCTCAGCAGGCTGACTTCTCTGCCCAAGCTGTTCACAGCAAAGTTATGCCTTGCCCTAATTTTGTTTTATTCCTGGGCTGAAAGGGTTGTTTTGGTCAAGGGGACAAACTCTGCCTGAAACTGTGAGTGAAAAAAGGGCAGTGTAGTCTTGTCTGATGAACTGTGTATCAGGACCAACTTCTCCCTTCTACTGGTAGGGGAAGATCTTCCTTTCATCTCCTTCCCAGTCAACAGCAACATTTTTTGCAAATGAGGGGGATGGCAGCAATGCAGTTTCTGCTGCTGGAGTCTCCTGAGGAGGAGAGAAATATTCTTTGGCACCAAAGACACCTTGGAGAGACACATTGTAAACCCACCACCATCACCAGTGTCTCTGACTGAGTCTTCATCCTCCTTTTCTCCTTGTTCTAAGACTCCATGCCTTCCCTAAACATCCAAAAAGTCACGGACTGAGACTAAAAATCTGCTGGAAATATTGAAAAAACCCTTCCATTCTGTTGGATGAGGCCAAAACTGCTTTCCAAGTATCTAAGTTCATCACGCTCTTCAACAGCAGCACAGCCATCCCTGTGTGATGCAAGGCAGCTGCTAGTGTAGGAACAATGCATCTGCACCATGCAGTGGAGCTTGCTGCAGGAGCTTCAAAACACTGCCTGCACCAGTGCATCCCCATGTGACAGAACTTCCATGATTTAGTTCTGCCCCTACTTAGCATCAGAATGGGTGATCAATAATCTGAGACTTATTTTTTTTTCAGTATGAAAACGCAACAGAAATGTTATGCTTAGACTTTTATGACATTGGGTCCCAGCTGGACAATTTACTGGGTAGTTTTTCTCACCCCAGCTCTTTGTCCTTTTTACACCAGTCTCTACCCATGCACATAGTTGCTGCTGTGCTGTGCATTGCAAAAACCCCACTTGCCATGATAACTGATTTTGGGATTTAGATATACCTGAAAAACAATAGGAAGTTCCTTCCACACATGAGGGTTTTTTTCCCTGTGCTGCTTGTTAATAACAATTTGCCAGTCCGTTTGTAGTTTCTGATTATAATCTGACCTGCCCTGTTCAGATTTTGTGGATTGATTCATTTTTTCTTTAATTTACTTTTCCCTTAAACTTTGTAGGCATGTATATTCATGAAAAGAACAGAGGGGGGAAAAAAAACCCAGAAATTATCACAAGAAAAACCCCTGCTAAAAGCAATAAGTTTGCTGACAGATGGTAGAATCAGTTGAAAATCCAGTACCATATTTACTAAGTCTAACCCATTTAGTAAGCCAGAAAAGTGTTATCTAATTCTATCCCCTGTGTGTTTGTGTTTTGGAATAAACAGATGCCTAATGAGGAATGTGTCTACTATGGTTTTTGAAGAACCTGGATGGATCCTGGTTCTGATTCAATACTCGATTTTGACAAAGCTGATAAGTTCACTGCAGAACCTATTGTTTTGGCTTTCAAACCCACAGATATTCTAACACTAGCTGACTGACAAAAATGTAGTTTCAAATGTAGTTTCTGCCAGAACAGGGTAGAAATCAGAAAAAAACAGAAGTGTTGAATGACTTAACCTGCATTTTATATTTCCTGTTCTATTTATATAACACCCAAAAATGCAGTGAATGAAAGGGCAAACACGCTTGAATCACTTGCAGGCTTGACAGCTACCACAATCAATTCCTGTATGTTTTTCACTGGGTTTTATAAAATAATAGAGACTGGCTTAGAAAGACATATGCTTGTGTACTTTGTGACAGATCTGGGTGAGAAGCAAAACCGAATAAACAGAGAAGGGTGATCTGAGCAATGAAGGCTTTAGGGAAGATGAGCCTCTCGTGGGCCATGCTTGGCCAGCAAGGCTATTGCACATGCACAGGGTTCCTCAAAAGCCCTGTCCTAACACTGCCTGGATGGCTTCTAAATTCTCACCCTTAGTAGGAGCCATCAGGAAGTTTACCAAGGAGAATCAGCTATCCATGAAGTCCATAGCAAAAGTTACAGAACAAGATTTCTCCCATTCTACATAAGGCTTTTAAAATATGCTTTTTTAAAGTGTGTGTGTAACAGATAAAGAACAGGATCTGCAAGAATAAATAAAATTACTTGTTCACATAGAGCAGAATATTCCAAAGGATTGTTTAATAGAGGCAAGGTCTGTTATTTTTCATCGTATTTAAAAATACAGAGTGCAGTGATAGATTTCAACAAATTCATACACATTCCTACTTGTTGAAGTTGCTCAAGAGTTACTAAAGGCATTTTGCTGAATTTATATCCTATTTTCAATTACATGAAACTGATCAGCAGTGACAGATTTTAATTCTGTAATTATAAAATATGTTTCTCAAAATACTAACAAGTCAATTGCTGAAGCAGTGGTTTGAATACCAGGATGCACAATCCTATGCCCAGCATTTGCTATCTATCTGTTCTGTGAGTGAAAGTAAGCAATTTCTGTTCTCTTTCTATATTCCCCTGTCCACCCCCGAGGTGCACTTGGAAATAAGAATTTGAATTCACATATGTATTATTCTAATGTGACTGATTTTCTGATTTTGTTGAATGAATATGTAAGATACAGGTCAAGTCAGTGTATCATCACCTTATTGCTACAGGAAATATCAAGTTGCCCATCAAAGGAAAGTGGACACAGGTGATGGTAATAGAGTGTTTTAACATGTGAAGAGATACGTGATTCTTAATTATTAATAGCAAGAACTGCACTTCACCTTTTATCTAGGTGGTATCTGAGGATGGTTTTCTGTTTGCATTTTAGTGAAAGTAAGTTTCGATGGGAGAACCGAGGGAAATGAAAAAGTGCAAGCACTATGGGTTTTTTTTTCCTAAAGGCTTTTCTATCTCCCAAAGCCAGAATAGACAAAATGATTGTGGGAGAGATTTTACTCTGTCCTTGTTTTAAAAATGCAATATAAGTGTAAATTTGGCTTGTTTGTAGTTTTATGTGAGTGAAGAAGGGAAATGGGAGAAGACGGTGCGTCGTGATTTTCAAGTTTCAGGTTTTACTTTGCCCTTTCTTGGCTCTACTTTGTCGCATTTCCAAAGCATTAAAACAGAGACTCAGGGGCCTCGCTAGACATAACGGTATAAAGTTTCCAGTGCAGGAAGCTGTAACACTCTGTATGCTCTGGAAAGTTTGCATTCAGCCTTTTAATAAGTAAAGACGCAACATAATGCTCCTGATAATTTTCAGCATGGGCAGATGGTATATGAACAGCCTGGTGGGAGGAGAACCAGCCCAGCTTAGGGTAACAATGTTCGACTAGCTATCAGGGAGGAAACAGACTTCCTCTGCCATTGCCCAGTGCCAAGGAGCTTGTTTTATCTCCTGCTCACCACACTGATCATGCTTTGCTTTCTTCTGTTTCATAGGCATTGGCTTTATGCAGAAAGTGCAGTTCCTTTCTACTGCCAAAATGAAACAGTATTTTAGATTATAACTAGGCTAGAAGTCATTTACAATTAATTCTGCTCCAAAACTCCTATAGCTGGAAATGCAGATTACAACAATTTGCTGTGAGCTGTTGTAAGATGAAGAAGCCACTCATTGCTGCCATTTGTCAGTGAATTTTCTGACTCATGTGCTAAAGTTAAAGGAGGCTGGGGCAGCAACCCTAGCAATGAAGCAGATCACATTAGCAGGAATAAGGATAGGTTCAGGGTTCAGTACCATTTCTGGAAGCTTCCTGGCAGGTTTTACCAAAAATAGGTTTTGCCAATGCTGTGTATGTGGCTCTGCTGGTGCTGGTCCCTCTGCAGAAGAATTCAGTAGCAGTGGCAGCAGAAAGAGTCACGCTGGACATAGACAGCATGGATAGCATTTATTTTTGTAAATATACTTCTGAAACTGCTACTTGCCCTCTTTCAGTTAGCCCATTCTGCCAAACAGTAAGCACTTTCTAATTATAAGAAGAAAAGGCTAGGAATATATTTTGTCATTGCTCTTTATTCTCCACACAATTGCAGAGGGCAAAGTATTTCTCCAGCTTTAGAGGGCTGTACACAGCCAGAAAAATCCTGCCATGTTTTACCTCTGGACAGATGCTTCAGCTGAGCCTAACAGTGAGATGGTTAATAGGTCAAGGAGATTGGTAGTGACGGGAGGATGGATTGGAGATGTGCATTTACTCCTAATTCTGGGTCTTGGGGGCTAGCAGAGATAAGTGTCTTCCATGACCAATAAGTTGATTTTAAAGAGGAAATTAAGGAAAAAATAGCGTTGCTTTTTCTCTAGACTGTAGCTCTCTTGTGAGCAGGTGACAAAAAGAGATTAAGAAAGAAAAATGTATATCCCTCACTGCAACTGTCTTTAAAATATTTGATCTTTTTTTTGTTTTGTTTAACTTAATTTTCTTGCCTCTGCTCTTTCTTGTGTTTGTGGGATTTTTTTTATTTATTGCCCCTGAATTCAGGTCTACCAAAAATAGCACTAAGCAGTTACTGTAAATCTCTGTCTGCATCGCAGAGTGGACAGGAGCTTTTCATTTCATACATTATTGACCACGCGATAGAATGGTGATTCCACAAAGTGAGCAGAAGCTTTAAAAAGTTAATGAGGAGGGACATCATAGGGTTGTTGTTGTTCTTGTTGTTGTTACTTTTTAATGTTCTGTAGTATTTAGGACTGGGCAGCTGGGCATGCTGGATGCTGAGTGCCACTGCCATGGTTTTTGTTGTGCTGCGCTGCTGGCAGAAGATGTTATCCCTTGTGGGCTCTGTGCCTGCTGTGACACCTGCACACACCTCCCTGCACCTCACCAGCAACAGGGAACACCCATGCTAGCTCACACAGAGCATGGGGGATTGATGAATAACATCTGAATATAAATACTAATCTCAGCAAGAAGAAAATGTAATATATTTTTGATTTCCTAAGGTGGTGAAGCATCTACCTTCCCCAAAGACATCCAGTGAATAAGCTTAGTATGTCCTCTGGCTAACATCTGTAGCAAACTTACCTCAAAGACATGAATACTGTGAGGCTTCTTGCAGCAGTACCTTTGGATATATTATTTTACATGGAGCTACCATCTGTTTCATACTGTAGCACATATCTGAGTGCTCCAACAGCAGTTGCAAACACCTCTGTCAGGACACTTGGAAGCATATGGGGCCAGGCAGTATGGTGCTGGGCAATATCATGGGGTTGAGGATATGCTGACATATTCTGGGCTGGATCCTCTCTTACACTGGCGCTATTTTTATATAGCTCCATAGACTTCAGCTGAACAAGCCCATATTTATACAAACATGAGGTCAGGACCTCATCCAAAGATTATTTAAGTCTTAAACATTTTAATCTACTATGAAAATCATGGAGAAATTCATTCTCATGAGAGCATCTGGTCTTTGTGAAACATTTGGCTCTTTAGTTCTCTAAATGAGAAATACTAAAAGCATAACCTTTTTGTACGGCAGTTTGACGCTCTGGAATTTTAGCTGCAATTTTTTTCTATTAAGAAATGCAGACCACGTAACAAAAAACTCAAACACCTCCCAGTTTTATACCTTTAGGGAGTAGAAACTGTCTCAGCTTCATTGACTTGAAATGGACTTGAAGATTTTTCTCACTAGTCAAAGAACAAGGCCTGATTGACTTAAATTGCTGTAAGAAAGATTCCAGTTAAATGTGAGCACATACTTGACTTTAACAGTAAGACTGTGAAATACTGGGACGGGCTGCCTAGACAAAATACAACATCTCTGTCACCAGCCTCAAAAGTAAGTCAGGCAAATGCCTCTTACGAAGGACACAGACAGTACTGAGGGGTCATAACCTGGAGGTGGGATGAGGAGGACCCCTCATCAACCCCATAGTGCAAACCCTTATAGGAGAATAGATTGTGGGAGATTAGGAATGGGGCTGCAGCCAAGCCTCATCCCTAATGGGGTACAGTTGTATAAGTCAGGTGAACAGCATTGAAGAAGGAGAAGCACGGAATGCTGATGTGTATTTACCAACCACAAAAGAGGAAAAAGGGCACACAGGTGTTATGCAGGTGAGAAAGAAAGGTATAATGAGCTGGGAGGACAGAGGTGTTGTTGGAGCTAGCTGGTTGCGCAGTAAGAGGAAGGAGTTAGTGTTATGTGGTGCTGCCTGTGGGATTGCAACAGAAAAAAGGCAGAAGGTTTTAATAAACTGGTGATGCTTGCTACCATCTTCAGCATCAGCCTTTTGAGCCCATTTTCAATGAGGGGAAAGGTATGAAAGGTTTAGATAAGGGATTGACACTTGTGTCAGTTGAGAGTGCACCATCAATTCTTGTCCCGTGTAAGGACCAAGTGATATCAAGCCCTCTTGGGGACCCTGCTGGGAACATGAGCCAGGTATCCCACTCCCTAGAGGGAGTTTGGCTGTTCACGTATTTTGTGGATGGAAAGGGTACAGAGGCTGGGGGAGGATATGCTCCAGGAGCCAGAGCTGAGATTCCCCTGCAGCCTATGGAGAAGAGTATGGAGAGGTAGTCCATGGAAGTTTATGGTGGAGCAGATATCCACCTGCAGACCCTGGAGGATCCCAAGCTGGAGCAGATGAGTGCCCAAAGGAGGATGTCACCTCATGGGAAGCCCACACTGGAGTAGAGTCCCTGCAGGACTTGTTCATCCAAGGAGGGCAATGATACAGCAGCTTTGGTGGGCACCTGGTGGGCAGCCAGGGTCAATGCAGCCAAAAGGGGTTGAACATAATTGATTTTTAGCTCTTGCCTTTTCTAGACATTTTTTCTGGGCCAAACCCTAAGAATACCTGGATGCTGTTGATGCAGGAGTTGGAAGGAAGGCTGGATCAAAGGAAAACACTGATGAAGAATGCAGATTATTGTGCCATTATAATATGGATGGAATAACGTCTTACTCTTCCCATGGTGTGCCCTCTGTCTTGGCTACTTGGAGGCAAAATTCTGCAAGCAATGATTTTCTTTTACTGCAAACATGTGGAGTATCTTGCATGATAAGGTTTGCTTGCCATTAAGCACTCCTCAGACAACTACTGAAAACCTTCCCCCTATACATGCATGCACCTAGATTTCTTATGCTCAGAAAGAGTTATATCTGAACAGTCATAGTGTTGACCTTACTAGACTTCCTTCAAAACCCTCTGCTAACAACTAACATGGAGTTTGGGACATGAAGAACAGTGCCCTGTTTCTGAACACAATATCAGTGCAAAACATTAGCAGCTAAAACTTAGGGTTTGTGCTACTTAGGAGGTCACAGCTTCAAAACTACACACACAAACATTACACATATGTGCATATTACTCTTACACGTATGCCAGGAGTCCAATATGAATTTGTAAATTCACTCTGATTTTCTGAGCTCGCATCTGCTGGCCATATATCATTATCGGTGATATAGATGTAGACACTGACATTTTTCAATTTTTGTATCTCACCTGACTTTTCAAAGTAGTTGTTTTTATGCTTTCTTTTTTAATTGAATCTTACAAATTATTGCTGCTTAGAAGAGCTTCTTCCCCAACCCTTCCAACCGAGTCCCGAGATTGTGGGAGGGTATCAAAGGAATGATGTTCACTGCTGTTTGACTTTGAATCACTGGTAAAAGGTTTTATGTAACTAATTTTCTTCCACACAATTAGATTCTAAGGACACAGGGACTAGGCTCTTTTTTTTTTTTAATTCAAAGGTCTCAGTAAGCAAAGCATAATGTATTCTGCCCAAACTGTGAGAACAGAGCAATACAGAATAATTTACTTCACTAATGCCAAATTAAAATTCATAACACAATACTTTAATTACCATCTGAATCCAATTCTCAAAGAAGTTTGCCCTAATTGCATTGTTGATATGCATGGATGCAAATAAGATGTTGACTGTTTCCCTTGTAGCAAATGACTCTGTTTCTAATATGCAGACATCTAACAACATGGGGCCAAATTCATCCCTGGTAAAAAGGCATTAGAATCAGCAGAGTTATACCAGGGACGAATCAACCACTCTTCTCAGGAAAGCTGCTCTAGTTATCAGCCTCTTAGAATTGCCCCTCCAGGGCCAATGGACAAACATGCTGTGCCTGCTACCCCTGAGCAAGACAGTGAAAATTCCCCAGAACCAACCAACCCCCCATGTGCTGGGAAGACAAAAGTGGGAAATAGGCATGTGTGGAACAATGTTTGCCAGAATGTAGTGGGGACATAGAAGCCCAGATGTTCTTCTTTGCTTTTGTGACAGCTCTGAATATGTATCCTATTCTTAGCCCACAAGCACAGGTGTTTCAGAGGAAGAAACATCATACTGGAGACGCTGGAAATTAAATAATATTCATCAAATGAGGGAGAGAACAGCATGGCATCACTGGGGTGTTTTTGTAATGCTGTGTACTACTCCCAGGTGAGCTGCTTAAGTGGAGGGACTTTGAAACATTCCAGAAATAAAATAGGCTAAAAAGTCCCTTACTGTTAAAAATGTGGGCAAAAAGAAGTTGTCATGTTTTTGTTGTTGTTGACTACAGCCAGCCAAACCTCTTGCTTTCTGAAGGCTATGTTTATGTTCAACTTAATTTTTATCCCATTTGAAGGCATTTCTACTTGTTAAATGCTAAATAAATTATTTACTCAAGTAAAAGCCACCCATTCTCCTCATAACCCAATAATAAGCAATAAATATCAGTGTAGGTGCCTGGTGCAGGCCCAGGGACATGTACAGAATGCAGCTGTGCTGCCTCAGTTGGGGCAGGAGACGAAGAATACCAAGAGAACAGCTTGCTGAAGGTGTTTTTATTCCATTTTTGCCAGCTACACAGGATGAGCTGAAGCCCTCCTGCTCACTTTTGTTAGAGGCTCCGGTCTAAAAGAAATAATATTCATTGTGTGTGTGTTCAGTTGCCTGAATAAGCCATGTTTTCCTAAAGAAGATCTGCAAAAAGTGAGGAAATGGGCTTGTTGCCCTTCTTTCTTCTTTTATGATGTCTAAAAAAAAAATCTGAAAAGTTTGCTTCTTTTTTAAATACCATTAAAATTTAGTCTCACTCTGCTCTGCTGCTCCTGGAAAGGTCTGTGTTCTGTTAGAGACTAAATTGTTTGATATGTTAGAAATACCGATGTAAATAAAACACCACCAAAAAGGGAGCTGCTGTTGTTCCAATGTCTGCAATAGTTAATAGTTGATACCTGTGTATCTCAAAGGGCTTAATAGGGTCATTTAAGCTCCCCTAAGTGCACCACAGAGCCTCTGCAGTGTGTCACCTGCATGGCCTGAAGGAAGGCAACTACTTCTTGTGGTGACCAAAGCCCAGCTGCTGGCACAGATCTCTGCATGGCTTGGGAGGCTCTGACTTTGGTTCAGCTGCACAGCCAGGGTGGGAGGAAGGTGGGGTTGCAGCGGCTGGCATAATCGTGGGACCCCTGGGAATCCTCTCCTGGTGGTGGTATTCCTCAATGGAAGAATGTGAGGTCATGCAGAAAGGCACTGGTCACAGGAGGAGAGCTCTTGTGTGACAGAAAGGCAGAGAAACAAGAACGGGCTGGTAAATGTGTGGGTAGCATATAGCACTATGGAGATCTGGAGATCTTGGCTCTTTGTAGTATTGCCTGGCTGCCTCTCATTAAAATTGGATCCAACTGCAGGAATTAGAGATTAAAAAAAGCCCCAAACCACCAATATTTAATAAATAGAAAGGATACTACAGATAGAAGGCTTGAAGTCTACAAATTTAATAAAGAGACCCAAAGACAGGAAAAAAGTCTGTTTAGCAAAGCCAAGAACACTGGAGGAATAATTTTTAAGTGGCTGGTGTCACACTAGAGTGTTAACAACACAGAGCACCTGAATGTAAAGACTGATAGAAGACTTAAATCAGTAATATTACAGGATTGGGATCACTAGGCCCCACAACTGTGTACTTATGGCCAACAAGTCTCTGCTCAGAATCACTTTTCATCACTGCAGCTCTCATGATTTGAGGCTGTGAGTTTATTTTACAATACACAGAAATTTTACAGAGATTTTGTCTTAATATTGAGTAGTGTTGTAATTGAAAAAGAAGACCCTGAGAGAGCAATTGCAAGGGTCTCAGCTGTCTTGAGAAGTCATCTACAGAAGAGTTGTCATGTTACAAGCCATTTTGAGTCATCTGATGTTCAGAGCATCCATAAATAATCTGGATGTAAGAACAAAATGAATACAAACACGTATAAAATTGCTTCTAATCTGTAAGTATATTTATTTGAAGTTCAATGCTTGTTTTATACTCATGAAATGACAATTGGCAACTTTTCCAGGTAATAGAAAAGTAAACAGTAAAAGAAATATTTGTAAGGGTGAGAAAGACAGTGTGATACACGAGGCTTGGCAAACTGGTCAAGACAAAGAAACTGCATTTCAATGGGGACAAATGTGGAGAGATGAGAAGGGATAAGAATGGTGGCAGACTTTCACAGCAGTGGATCTGGCAAGCAGTGCCTCCAAAAGTAGTGGTCCTAGGCATAAACAGTTCAAAATGAGCTCCAAATCTCAAGCTGTTGCAAAATAGTTACTGTAACCATTGAATCACAAAGTAGGAAGTAGCGACAGCGCCGGCTTTATGATAGACACATTTCAAAAAAGATGTTTGAAGATTCAAATGGAAATTAAATACGTTTGTATGCATGTGTATTTAGAGATATACATACATGTTTCCAAAGCTAGACAGCAAAAGCTTTGCATTTGCAAGCTCCAACAGATCTAAATTATTCTGTTGAGAAAGAGACTGAAAGATTACACTCGTGCTCTAGATTCACCTTCAGGCTGACAACACTTTGGGTGTTAATGGACTCTTCGGGAAGGAGTCTGGGATCTCTAAGTTTCAAGAAGAAAAAAGTAAGGGATAAAAAATTATCACTGGAGTAAACTGAAAATTGTGAATTTTCTGTGTCTTGACATATTTTTGATCATTAGCACTGTTCAGGAAAGCATCAGAGCAAAGTGATTCCCCACTGTGATTCCAGGTAAATTATTGAAGTCAGGATAGGAGTAACTGGATGTGGGGCAGGGGTAGTAAAGGAAGGCTCTCAGCAGCCTGTTACAGATGTTAAGTGCAACAGCAATTACTTCTTCCTTTGAGGTAAGGTGTGGGGCTACAGAGGAAGGGCAAAAAGAGGGAACAAGTAGGCTGTTACCACCATTAACATGGATAAATGTAGTGTGAGCAGCTGTGACTGCTGAGCCTCCTGCTGTTTTCTGCCACTGGATCTGGCTCCACTAACCCAGCAGAGAATGGAAACAGAGTTCATAAAGAGGAGGTCAGAAGATATTCCTGATACAGAAACAACTGGATTAAAACAGGGAGGCTTGGGCCCTCAGCCCCTAAATACATATAAGGGAAGAGGAACTGCTTTCTACTTTGGTCCTCCCCAGCTGTGAGAACATAGTTCATTTGAGCAGATCTTGGCTGTGGAGAATGCTGCCTGTAAGGACAGGGTATCTTACAGTCAGAGAAGAGACAAGAGGAGACTCATAGAGGACTACTTCTAAAATCAAATTTCAGACAGTGAGCATGAATTTTGTTATGAGCAGGTTCTGTAATGCACTCCCACAGGACCTGCCCAGATGTGTTGGGGTGGGGGCATCACTCGATCCAAAGAGAACAGCCAGCATTCAGCAAACACTGTGTTATGTTTCCTTTATTTTAAGTTTAAATTAGCTTGTCTCACTTCTTTTGATGTGTGATTGTGACTGTCAAAAGAAATCTCAGTGGAAAAGCTCACCTTGTACTCCTACATGCTGTGTGTCTCTGAAACCATCTCAAAGCTGAGATCAGGAGAGAGATCAAAGATGTGTCTGCTTGCACTTAAGTAAGAGAGCTGCTGTATTAGAACTCTCGTGAGCTGGATTCTGTAAACTTTACCAGTCACCTTCAGCAGGTGTTATAAACGTAATGTTTTTGGGTTAGAAGTAGCTTTGTCCCTAAGATCACTACCACAGTCTCCTCTTGGTTTTTTATTCCTAGAATATAAATATATATTTCACAGGATGTTGGGGTATTGCCCCTGCTGGCAACCAGGCACCACACAGCCACCTGTTTGCTCAATCTCTCCAGGGAGATGGGGGAGAAATTCAGAAGAGTAAAAGTGAGAAGATTTGTGGATTGAAATAAAGATAATTTAAAAAGTCAAGTAAAAGCCCCATGCACAAGCAAAGCTAAAGAAATAATTCTTCCACCACATCCCAGGGGCAGGCAGATGTTCAGCCCTCTCCAGGACAGCAGAGCTCCATCAGGACAGGTTACTTGGGAAGACAAACACTGTCATTTCAAACATCCTTCCCTTCCTACTTCTTCTCCCAGCTTTATATACTGAGCATGATTCCATAGGTTATGTATTAGTTATGGACTACTCTTTTGGTCAGCTGGGGTCAGCTGTCCAAGCTGTGTCCCCTCCCTTGTGCCCCCCCAGCCTGACTGCTGCTGGGGTGGGTGAACAGCAGAAAAGGCCTTGACTCTGTGTAAGCCCTGCTCAGAAATCGCTCAAGCATCCTTGTGATTATCAATACTGTTTCCAGCATAAATCCAAAACACAGCCCTACAGTAGCTGCTATGAAGAAAACTAACTCTACTCCAGCCAAAACCAGCACACTGGAACAGTAAATGGTGCTATATAAATAATGTAGAGTTGGGAGAGGTTTTGTTTCAACATAGTGTAAAAACACCTCACAAACATTCACATCAATGTTTGTCACACAGGAATGGGAAGAAGTTATGAGGTCTGAGACAGACAATACAAATTGTTACATGCACCAGCAAATTCTCTTTCTTTTAAACTATTTCTGACTGTTAAATTATCTAAAAGCTGCTTTACAAATCAAAGACTTGGGATGCCAAGAGCAGGGCACCTTGACATTTGTTTACACTTGCACTGGGAATGTTACATATAATCCTTCAAGTAATATCATTTAATGTTTTTAAATTCACCTTCTGTTCATTTAAGTGGAAGAATACTCACTAAATTTTTGGCATAACAGCATCTCATGTGTTAGCTAATAAGCTTTAAAACCATAAAATCTTTAAAATGAAAGAATTTAAAACTGTCAGATATTTTATCTCACCTATGGAATTAACTAATTTTTGCATTCTCTTGTTTATTTTGTGAAATTCAGACAGTCAATTTCACTTTGATTTGGAATTATTTTCACGTTTTGATTTTAGCAAAGTTAGCAATATCTGTTTTCCTTACTGAGCTTTTCTTAAGCTGTTAAACCCTAAGCACACAATAGCTAGAAGGTCATCTTTGCATTAACATCACTTACTTGATATTGTCTCTGATATCTCTTTTTAGAACTGGAACCCTCACATGCTTTTACTTGATTATGTATAGTTTTCTCTTGAATAAGAAACCATCACATGAGATGTTTTGACAGAATTGGGCACCTGGTTCCTTAAATTATAATTTAGCTCTTCAACCTGTCAGTGGAGGAGAAAGAAGTGTCTTCTGCCACTCCAGAGGCTGTGTCACACAGATAATAGCCCATTACAGCTACTAGTAAAATAATAGCTCAGTGAAAGGAGATCTGTGTTATGGAGCTAACCTCAGCTGACAGAGCATGTAGGAACTGCCATTTGGGTGGAGAGTGATGGGGAAAGAGGAAGGTTCCATTTCTCCCTTTTAAAGAAAATAAAAATTTCAGCCAAAGGAACCTACCCATATTCCTACTGCCAACAAAGACAAATAAACTCACCTTTTGGCCAGTTCTGTGGTCTGTTATTGTAGTGGAACCTTGTAATTACAATATATATTATGCCACTTTCCCTAAACTGTGGTTATGTTTTGGCTTGAGGTCCGCAGCTCCAGATTTAGCTGCAGACTATAATATAAGGTTGCTGTGGGATTTTTTTGTGTGTGCATGTGTGTTTTTGTTTTCCCTCAAGCAAGAGATTTCCTTTCTTTTAATGGGTACTGTTGTGCTCTTATAAAAAGGTCTGCATGAAAGTGCTGTGATCTGGCTCCCACTGCATGCCCCAACAATGAATCAGGGCATAGATATTTAGGATCACAAAGGCAAGTGGGAGGTATGCTGCTACACAGTAGATGGCACAGAAACTGGTGTAGGGCATTAAAACCAAAGGGGAAAAGTGTTGTTTTAAACCTTCCTAAGGGGAGCTCTTTGACCCTGCTAATTTATAATAATAAAGTGTGAGAGAAAGCAGACATCGGTAGTTGTAAAACATGCCTCTGTAAAGAAAGCTGGAAAAAAAAAAGAGGTTAAGTTTCAAAGCAACTGTTTACATCTATATTTGCAATGGGCTTGGAGTGCAGTGAAACCAACTAGTGCACCACAGCATTTGTGATTTATCATAGCATCATGAGGCAAGCATGAGTTGATAAAAGACAAATGCTGCAGACTACATCAATCAGAGAGTTCTTTGGACAAAAAAGATTTTTTAATTTTTTTTTCAGAGAGGTTCCTCGAGTCACTGGGAGATATTAGCATTCATGAGTGGTGCTACAAATTTTGCGGTGGCCCTGCAGTAGGAGCTGTTTTTGCAGAGGTCTATGAGACCACTCTGCTCAGAGCCATGGCAGTGCAAGGAATGTATCACAAGACATTCTGAGTCAACAGTTCTGCAGAGACAAAAATGACATTCCCCTGCTTAGGGAGTGCTTGCTGCTTGTGAGAGCATCCAGTCTAAATAGTGGATTGTGTATTGGAGTGCTGGTGGATCAATACATTTGATATCCAGCCATTAATGCCTGTATGATGGTGCAAGGGAGCGATGCTCTCAGAAGTTTAAATGTTTGTGCATCACAGCTATTTGGAAGGTTCTAATGGACTTTCTGTTTACCAGCCAGAGAGCTTTTTCAGGAGGTCATACATGTGGTGAGTGACCTAAGCTTTTCTGTTCTGAGGCAGATTGCTACTCTGATTTGTTTTAGCATCATTTTGAAGCATCCACAACTGCTGAATAAGGCTTTGGGATGTACGTTTGATAGAGGACAGTTTGCCATGAATATGTTAAACATGGTCAGAGTCTTACTATAATACTTTTAAATTCTGAATATTTTTTTTAAAGTTTGATACCTGGCAAGGTACAAGGACATAAAGTGTGCACTAAGAAATAACTAAAGCAAGTACTTCAGCTGTATTTGTAAATGAAAATCATTGAATCACATCAAGCTTGTTACTAATCATAGATATGGGAAGGGTATCCTTCTTCATTTGCACCAGGAGATAGACAAGGGAACAGCAACAAGTTAGGAAAATTCACTCCACTCAGAATTACCAATATATTAGCCCACTGGCAGTGTATCTTTAAGCTCATGCTATTGAATATTGACTTTGAACCCTCCTGCTGTGACTCAGTCCGGGGGAGGCTTGCAGAAAAGTGTGAGCTGACATCATCAGATATGTTACAGATTTCATATTCCAGGCTGGTTCCAGTTGCTCTGAGCGAAGGTCATAATAAACATTTCTTGAAGGCAAAATAAATGTGGCTGAAAAGACCGACATGCTGGTCAGGATAGATGGAGCTTCAGAAACCCAAAATGCCTTCTGTGGGTGTTACTCTGTCATCTGTGAAGTTCTCATCTATCCAGACAGCACTGGGGTCCCAGCACCTAACTAGATGATACCATGCTGTGGGTGGAGACACTGGAAAATCACAGAGGAAGCCAAGACCTGCCTTGCAGATCTGCAGTTGCAGGTTTCATGGCTTCAACATACGCCTTGCCAGATGAAGAAAGCCCTTGTTTGCCAATGGAATGATGTAAGAAAATTTAACAGCTGAATTTCTTGCCCTCCCTGTGGAGGCTGGAGACCAATCCTCCCGTGGTTAATTGAGGGGCCATGATTTGCCAAGACTACCTTTGTAGTGAGTCCAGGCAAGGGGCCAAGGGTGCCCTCTCCTTCACCTTGCAAGCTGCTGGGAGCAGCACATGGAGGAAATCTCCCCCAAGAGCCTCCACAGCCACTCTGCTCCTTCTTGATGCTTTTTGACACAAGTTGCTTTTAACAAGGTAAATACTGTTATGTTTCCAGCAACAGATGTGCTCAGGGAGCTAGAAAGCATCAGGGGTTCCTGAGCAAAATCACAATAAAATCCATGTCTGAATAGGGCCTATCTCAGCCACATTCACTTTCTTTCTGAAAAGTCCCTTCAAACACTTTAATTGAGGTTTCTGCCTCTTTGCTCTAGTGAGCTGGAACAGTAACAGCAATTTGCTGTGCAGAGATAAAGAGGAATAGAGGCAAGATATAGTGACCTGATCCCCAGCAGCACCAGGAGATGCCTCTTCAGTCAAGCAGCTCTCATAGATCTCATCCTTCTCTTAGTAACTGGACTTCACTGAGGGTCAGTGTCCTCCCATGATTCCTGGTCCCACAGTCACAGAACACATTTGTAATGCCTTTTTGTAAAGTAGGTAATTTCTCTTGGCAAGGATGTGATGAGTAATAGAATCCTTGACTGTGGAGAAGGGAGTCAGCCTTGGGCACTGGGGATGCAGAGAGTGCAGTGAGGTGGAGATGCTTTGGCAGTGGTGTGTGTTGATTTGGGACACTCAGCTACACTGGAATAGATTACTTTGAGCAGCAGGAAAAAGGGGAGAAGGAAAAAGAATCTGGATATATTTTGGACTGCTCGTCTGCTAAGTTTTTTAAAAGAATGGTCACTTCCCAATCTTGAGTGGCAATAAAATCAAAATCAAGACAAGAGGGATAGCAGAGAGGGTAAGTTTTAGAAAGGCACTCAGGAAATTCAGTCCAGAATCCAGCTTTAGGACCATGAGTTTGCACAAGTGACAGAAAACTTGTATGAAATTCTGCCTTTTTTCAGTCAAAGAAAAGAGATAAATCTTGGGGGGAAAAGAAAAAGCAAAAGCTCAAAGATCTTTAGACTTTAAAGCCCACACTTATTTTCCTATCTAAAAGTTCTTAGAGTTTTCGCATTTGTGTTCAGATGCACATATTTCCATAAGTTCTGGGTACTTCTGGGTCCCTCCCAGGCCCAGCACTAAGGAGCCCTCCCACACTCTCCCTCCTCTCACTGTGACACTGAGATCTCCGAGCTGCACTATCTCTCCCTGCTTTCCTCCACAGCAAACTCGGTCTTCTTGCAGCTTCAGGTGGAGACAGAGTGACCTGAAAGGGCTGTGAGGAGGTGAATTTTTGGCAGGTAGAATGTGTAGTGTCCTTGGAGGATCTGAGGTGCAAACCATAGTGCAGCCCAAGGCTATGTCATGTTTCTCATGTAGTCTCCCACTTTGGGGATTACGCTGGCTGCTGTAGCTGGGGGGTGCCCCCAGAGTGTGTTTTGGCAAAGCTGTGCTGCCAAAGAAGTGTGAGGGCAGTCCTGGAGGCTGGCTGCTGGGCAAAGAGCCAGGCTGGAGACCTGGCTCCCTGCATATCCTCCCAGAGTGAGAAAAGGAAAGACTTTTTAACAAATTAAGTACTTTTCTGATCAAAATAAAAAAAGTTTGTGCTTCCAAATTTTGTTTTATAAACCCTGTTTCTGGCTTTAGGCCATCATCCCTCATGATCCAAAGGACTCCACTTCGCTCTCATTATTCATTTATTCAGACAGGTCTATTTTGCTAGAAATTAATATTGGAAAATTATTTTAAACAAAGGGAAGCACAGAGAGAGAAAATGAAACCATTTCAAACCTTTAGAGATGGAAACAATTTTTTTTTTTTTCTGCCAGGACTGTGCTTGGACCTCACCAGATGTGGGGGCTGTCCCCAGCAGGGAACAAACCTTGCCCTTTGATGGGGATCCACTGAGGCCTCGAGGAGGGACTGTGGGATTTTCTGCCTCTGAGCCACAGCTGTCACTTCTTCTGCCACTGGGATGAGCTGGGCCAATGGCAGCTTTGCTTTCGCTGTGGATTTTGTGTAGTGGGTGTTCCAAAAACCTGCTGATGGTAGCAGGTTTAAAATCCCTGGACTGATGGATGGAAATGACTGCTGGAGCAAACTGGGCACATTACCCATCTCTTCCCTTTTTCACAGGAGGAAGCCCCTCACACAATAGTTCTCATTGTTGCCCTGATTATTTACTCAAGACACCATTTTGTTCTATTTTGTGCCTTGTTTGTTTCATAGCTCAGTACAGGGCGTTTCCTTTCCTCCCTAAAATTAAAATCTTAGCATTCACATGCTTATTCTGTGACATGAAAAGCCATATCTCCTTTTTGCACAGGAATGCGCACCTTTGAAAGTCCTGCTTGGATCCCCTTCTCTGGATGCAATGATATTTATTAATAGCAGAGAGGCAAATCAAATCTCTAGCAGTTCTCAGTGTGAGAAAGGTAACAGCCCTTTGTATTACAGTGCCTCTCCTCTAATTCTAAACACATGTGGGATGTCCTCTGTGAAGTGGGCAAGGAGGCTTTTTTCCTTTTTTTAACTTTACTGAGATAAGCAATTTGCAGTGGCACAGACAATCTGCTCTGTTAAGAATCTGGCACCATTTACAGTGGCTGGAGCAAGAGACTCAGCAGTAGATTAGTGCTAATTTCTCTTCACACAAATAATGGCACTGATGACTCTTGACCATGTGACAGGTTTGTGAGTGATGAGCCTTGAGACTCCAGTAGTGACACTTTTCTTTCTCCACACTGGTAAATTATTCATTATTGGTGCAGCCCTGGGAAAACATAAAAAAGAAAGAGCGGGAGAGAGGAGGGATTATGTTGCTAATGATAGAAACTGCTGACAAGTCCATTGGGGTTGGGGCTGGGGTTAGAAAGAAAGATTGCAGTATGGGGGCAGGTTCAGGCATTGCGTTGTACCCATTTCAGAATACAATATCCAAGGTTCATTTCAATAATATTCCTCAGAAATGAAAGCAAGGGTAAGTGCTAACCAGGCAATTTGGGGTCTGTGTGTGTATGTGTGCATGTAATAAAAATGCAGGTGCTGCTGGTTTGCACCTAGATCTAATGCTCTCCATTCTAAGGTTTTTCACTCTTTTTGTGTGGAAATCCCTCTGTGCTTTAAGTACACTCCTTATTTGTAGTGCTTCTGAATGAACACTCTTTAACATTTTCTTCATTCCAGCCCAGGGCTGGATATAAGTGAAGCAGGACAAAGAATTTCCCTCATAGAGAATTTATTAGAGACTGAGTTAGGGCTTGCTGAAACCTATCTGAGTGAAAGGGCATTGTTCACGTGGAATCCCATGGCTGCTCCTGCTGGTATGTGCTGTGCTGCTTGTGAATCACCACAGGTTTGAAGTCTGTGTCATCCCTATACAGCTTAGCTGCTGAAGCATTGATTAAGCAACACCAAACCTACCAGCAATACCAATGTCCAAGTAAGACAATGTGGCATTTTAATTGTCTTTAATTCCTAGCTGCTAATTTGCCACGTTCTTCCTTTTCTTTTGGAAAAATACAACACTGGATGCCATTTTTCTCACCAGCCTGCATGCAGAGGTGATGGTTTTTAACAAGCTTCTATCTGAAGCATCCCTACTCCACCTAAGATTACTCTGCTTGCTCTTTGCTTCCATGGGTACATAAAAAAAAACTAAACCAGAGGCACAAAAGCAGTGTCAGCCCTAAACCTGGAGCTGCAAATCACTGTACATGGGAAAAGAAGGGCCCACAGTGCAAACAGAAAGGGATGATTGAATGGAAAGAAAATTCCTAATCCATTTGTACAGAGTACCACTCTGGTGCTCAATCCTTCAAGACTGTTATTAAGCCAATCCTGAACATTCATTTCAATAACTGATTTGTGCATAATTCAGGGAAGACATGTGATGTACTCCTGCATTTCAAGGAGTGTTGAAGTGGCCCCTTCACAGTGGGCAGGGAGCAGCACCTGGGATTCCCTGAAGCAGCAGTGAGACCACCCAAATCTAGATGTGGGAAAAGAATATCAAATTTCCAACTGCTTCAGCTGCTGCATGAGAGCAGAGGAGTTGGCTGAGCAGCTTCAGGTGCTCCCAGCCTGGAGAAGACACCTCTTTTCAGGATATGCTAAGATATTTTCTGAAGGAGACAGAGTTTGTTCCACGTTACCCACCCCCTCACATTGAGCCATGGCAGTTTTTACCCACATCTCTGTGAAGTGTCCATCTCCAGTGCAGCTCTCTGAATGTCAGCAGCTATTTCAGTCCTCTCTAGGAAGAATTCCTACATCTCCCATCTGTGTCTGCACCTGATGGCTGTCTGTCATGTTGAAATATAACCAAGTGAGTGCTTGGAGCACAGAGAGCAGCCTCGCCAACCCTCCACACTGCATATAAATGCACAGCTTCACTCTCCTGACTATAGGGCTGTTCTCTGGGCACAAGAGCTCCTTTCAGATGAATTTATTCTGTTCATGTTCTGCATCCCATCCCCAGAAGGTATTTCAATGCCAGATCCCACACTGCAGGTGAAATGGTCCCCCTCCTCCTCTGTGCTTCCTCATGGCAGGATCAGAGGAGAAAAGGCACTTGTCTTCAGTACCTCCAGACCCTAATCTATATCAAAGCACTCCGGGGGATGTTGCAGTCTCTCAGTATCCCACGGGGTCATCACTGGCTCTGCCCAGCTAGGCAGCAAGGTTCAAGGCTAGCACAGCTGCTCTCAGACCTGGAAGGGCTCAAAAGCAGGAGCAAAGCAGGCAGTGGGCTGATGAAGGGAAAACCTCTATGAAAACAAATTAGAACAGGAAGCCAGACAGTTACAAACAGAATCGTCAATGGGATGCCTTCTCTCCCTATATTCCCATCCTTTGTCTCATGGTAGTTCCTTGATTCTTGCTGTGCTTGCTAGGAAAAAGAGGAAATCAAATCTCAAAATTAATTCCTTGTTGACTGGAAAACTTGAACATGCTTGAACATATTCTGATGCTAAATACAACCCTGTTGGGTTTTTTACTGCTCTCCTTTTATTTTTTTCCCCTTGTAATGAATTTTTGCAAAGAATTGCAAAATTCAGTCTTGTCAGTTTGTTTAAATTAAGATTGTCACTTCAGAAAAATAACCAACCCCCAATTCTAAGCTTTGCTTTAAAATATAACAGATTATTCATGACTAAAAATGAATCCTTCACCATTACTCTAGTAAAAGAGCGATGAAAGGAAAAGAGAACATGGGCTGGCTCCATGTCCAAGGGAGTGGGACAGGAACACAGGAGCCTCCTTTCTGCTGCAGGCTGCCTTTGCTGGCAACAGCAGCATTAAATAAACCCACCAAACAGCCAACAGCATGATGGGGGGCAGCTAAGAAGGAATATTGTCCATCTACTCCAACTGAGTTATCTGCTTCTACCTGTTGCTTTGGGAAAAGGAGACATGGTGCTGCCAAACCCTACATTCCCCTCTGCTTCCAGAAGTGTGAAGCAATGGTCCCTGTATCTTTTCTCGGGGTCCTAGCTATCAGCTTGCACAGCTCAAAGCAATATTTTTTAATATACTTGAAAGATAAGCACTTGAAAAAAGGGGGTAGATGAAACAAGTGCTTAGAGCTCCTTGCTACTGTGCATCATAACTATGCAAATCTGCAAAAGAATTGATTGCTAAGCAGAGTAAAGGACAAGCTATAAGCATGTTGTTCTGTTTAATCGTGCAGGTGCTTTCATATACAAATATTTGTCAGCCAAATCCTGGGAAATGTTTATTCCTTTAGTGTATAAACTAGAATAAGAAGGAAAAGAAAGCAATGACACAGTTCTTAGATAGTGGAAGCCAGAAGGAGCTCCATTTTTCATTTTTATTACAACAGTAGAGGGTTTTTTTCTTTTTCTCATGTTTTTTTTTAAAGAAGTTCTTCAAGGTGATTCATAGTGTCGGTAGTTGAAGAGATATATGAGCTCAAGGCTACCCATTTAAAAAGCCTGAGAAACTAACTTCAAGGAGAGATCTCTGAACAGACCATTTATGCAGATATGCTGCTGCATCGGGGTGGGTTTGCTTATTTTTTTATTTTATTGCCAAAGTGATATGAAAATGCTGCAGGATTGGCTGAGTGCTGCTTAAAGTTTGAGCTGATGTCAGAAAGTGCCAGGCAAAATGACAGGGGAAAGTGCATCCCTTATTCATCTCATGCAATGATGGCTGTTTTGTTTGGAACCACTGAAATGATGCAAATAGAGCTATTTTTTTTAATGTTTCACAGCAGTCTCTTCCCACGCTCTGATGCTCGAAAGGGCACCCCACAGACAAAATTTGATTTATGCTATTTTTGATTTATATATGTGTTTTTGTTTACTTAGCTTATGAAGCATTTTTTAATATCTTTACTATTCCCTTACCTTTGTGCTTTTAGTATGTATAGCAGACAAATATTTATCTACTACATGAGCAGCCATTCTGTTCAATTCCTGAAACATTTAAAATATATCAAACTGGTTCAACACCAAAAGCATTTTATAAAACAGCATCAGAAAAACATCGAGTTGGTTTGGCCAATAATGAAATAGTAGCTTGTTTAATAAATTTTATAAAACATTGGATTTGTTTTGGGGTTGGTTTTTTTATGTGTGTGTGTGGAGGGGAGAGGGTGTATGTAAGTAGGATGGGATGTTTTAGTCAAGGAATAGTGGGGACAGAGCAGGGCTGAGGTTCTTTATTCCCTTCTATCCCTGGCCCAGGATTTACAGCACATATCTGAGACATTGGAGGGCAATTGCTGTATGAAGCACTGGACCCTGGATTTTCCCCCAGGCAAAGGGCTGCTGCAAAGTGTGGGGATTGCTTGATCTGCCCTGCTGGCACTTTGCTACTGGGGATAAGGGACAAAATATTCACTATACTGGGCTCTGAAACTCAGATATCTCATCTTCCTGCTGTTTCTCAAGCACCTTCTCTGTAGGGTGGGTTAGCAGGGGTAATATTTGGTGTAGCAGCTGCATATAGCATCAACAGGAAGGGTGAAGCAAAATTCTGCCTAGGAGAACTTGGTAGACTGTTGGTGCTGGTCATTCTCTGGAAAAAATGTGCTCGGGTATGTCCCATGAAATAAGGGGATAGATCCCAAATCTGCCACTTCTGGTGTGCTTGGATCTCAGATCTCTTGTAACAAAAGGAAAATAGAGGAGGAACTGGCATGTCTGTGGTTCTTTGATTTCCTTTCCTTAGAGGTAGAAAAACAAAATGTGCATTTTTAATGTACTTAGAAGTAAATCTTACACTCAAGTCAATGTGATTTGGGGAGAGTTGTATTAAGAAACACATATGGACTAAGGATCAGTCAGTAATCAGCCCATCATAACATCAGAGAGAAAACAGGGAGGGAAAAAAAAACAATCCAAAAAGTGTTCAAATTGCCAAGCCAACCAGCAGTGCTTTGTCTGTAATCTGCCTTCTGTGGGTAAGAGATATTTAAGGATGCTCTTATAGCAAGGGAGCAAGTTGGACCAGACCGGCCTCCAGACAGACCCCAAGAAATGAAAAAGCAGAACATGCTCCCAAAAACTTCCCCTTTAAAATTACATTTCCATGGACTGTGAAGCACGAGATACAATTTGTTCCTATCCAACACTCTTCATGCCTTTGTCTGTGCGGATTAATTTTTCTATGGCCACAACATATAGGAAACTTGGGGTGGTTGATGAAGTATTTCAGTTATTGTTCCTTATATGCTCCTGTTATTTTTCTTTCTTGCCAGCTCGAGGTAATATCTTGATGGCTACCAGTTTGTTTGATGTCAGGACCAGCACAGTGCTGGCTTGACATGTGCACTAAACACGCTGACAGCAGCTAGGAAGTTCATTGATGCTGGTGTGGCAAGAAATGAATGGACTCCAGAAGCAGCAAAATGCACTCTTAGTACATCACAGTGGAGGCCTCACTTTCCCGTGAGATACTGGGCTATTACTTGTCTGTGAGACACACTTCAACACATCGTGTCAAACAGCAGAATCATGAGAAAACTTGTGAAGTATTCCCATTAAAGCTAATTGATTTTTAAATACTCTATTATCCAAAGTTGGCATCTAATTATTTCTTTCAAGATCCTGACACGTTCCTAGTAGTCACAAGAAGCAATGATTGTTCAGGATGTAGCGCTGTGGTGGGCAGCAGAGCATCCATCTGAAAGGGAAAGATGAGGCTTTTTATATTTTTTTTACTGACTTGTCTGAGACTGCAGCAAGAGGAATTGTGGTGCAGTAAAAGATGTGTGAGATGAACGGATGGGAAGCTTGAGGATGTACTCAGGCTCCAGCTGGACTAAGATTTCTATACAGAGATCAAACTGTTCTGTCAGATAACTTATTACCTTTCTCAAACAAATCCATTTGGCCTTAGGGTCATCAATGTTTATAGTAAACTTCTAATTAAGCAAATATAAACCTTATGCTCAGCAGAGATCACATTAAAAAAGAAAATAACCACAGACCCTTTTTTGTACTATAGTCTCCCTCTGATTTAGTGATGACAGTATTAATTGACTAACAGCAACAGAAATTAGATCAAATGTTGGAGACACATGAGGGCCAACCAGGGTTGCTGTCTACAGCAAGCACAGGTTTTGTACAGTGAAATGCCCAGCCTGACTCTCCTCTGGGTGGTATTTTGAGCAGTTATTTCTGTCTGTACAGGAAAGGTGTGAAATGCCCTCAGGTGAAGGAAGGTGCTGCACTTCACCTGTTCTGCCGTGCCTTCCCAAGGTGTCTGTGCTGTGGGACTGGGGACTGGGAGCTGCTCCTCCCTGCTCCCCCCAGTGCTCCTGTCCCAAGCAGCTTGCCTCTGAGAGCTCCTTTCAGTATTAAAGAAGTGATAAAGGAAGAACAACAGCAAGTAATCTGTGTGATGATTTGTCCCCCATATAACCATGCATGAGAACACAGCTCTGAAAATGGATAGTGCATGTGTCCATGTAGAGAGAAGTGACACAACATGCCAGCTTCGTAGCAGATGGAAGACTTCTCCCCATTAAAATACACAGAAAACCCAAAATATACTCTCTACCTGACCATTGCTGTAAAATGTGGTCACATAGCTCATATTTAATCACAGAAAAGGAGAAACAAGCTGAAATTGCTCATATTTTAACAATTTGTTCTTTGAGATAGTACAATTGCTTCTCAATATCCTGACTTGCCATACTTGTTGCTTCATACTTAATGTTCACTCATGCAGGCCAGCCAAAAATAAAGTATTTCCACAGGTTAAAACTGCCTCGAACACATATGGATTTGGTTTAAAAGAAATAGATGGAGTTTGAAACTATAACTGTTTCAGGAAATGAAATACAGTTTTGCGTTTTTGTAAGGTCTTTAAATATTTTATGAAGTACCAATGTTTGCTTGTATTTTTTTTAAAACACCCTCTTATGTATTTTATTATGTACTTTAGTTGGAAAGACACCAAAAGGAGGGGGAGAAAGAATCTTACACCTATGTACAGGACTAAGTTACCAACTTGTATGATTATGAGAGGAATATAAGGACACAACAGCAAATACTGTTAATTTATTGTCTTTATTTGTTACACATATTTCTTTGATTAAAAATAGACAAATAGTTGGTAAGGGAACACTGCCCTGCATAAAATGAAGTAACTGTCTTATCTAGGTATATAATAAATGTTCTGTAAGAGTGTTCTTTAATCTAATTGCCTAATTACCTTTGCTCTTTATCTGGAGACACAAGAAGGTCTTCAGGACAAGTGACTATGTTGGGCTGATTAGGAGTCTTCTCTATCCCATGAAGGTAGGTAAACAGGTAAGCCCAAACCAGTTTTGGCATCCACATGCAGAAGCACACACTGTAACTACAAAACAGCATGTTCTGAGTCTGTGTTTTCTCTGGGTAGTAGTAGCAAGAACACTGTGTTCATTTAAATTAAACCAGTTCCTTGGATAATAACAAAGTAATTAAAGAAACCACTGAGGAAAAAGAGCCAATTTATTTGAATCATGTTCATAAAAACTACAACATGAGCCTGAAGGTAGAATATAATGTAGTTAAGATGGCAGATTGATGATTTTTAAAAATGCATCTTGATATTAGTTTAAATTATTGTCTCTAGTCCGATAATAATAATGGATGTGAATATTTAATTTTATTATAGGAATGATTCCTTCAGTTAAGTCAAATTCAGATAAAAACTGTCATACTTGTTGTAAGTCCACTCGGTCTCCAAAACAATATATTAATATCTGGTCATTTTAATGTATTCCTATTTCCATAACTCTCACTGTAATTGCAAGAAATGCAGGCACTTCACTAGATGAGTTCAAATCAATGTTGTTGTATCCTGCTATATGTCAAATAGAGCACAAGAAAAATTGCACTTGAAATCATGGGGAACCTTCTATTCTTTAAAATGTCCCCTCTGCTGAACTTAAGATTCTCCTGTAAATCATAACAATTTGCCTAAAGAATGGTCCATCTCTAATAGCCGAACATCAAAACATAAATCAGGCTGACTTACAGAAATTTCTGTAACCAGAGTAAGGAACCTGTCTGTTCCTTCTACCTCTGATATCCAACGTCTTAACATGGGAGAGACATACTTTTGTTCAGGGAAAGCTCTTTGGGAATAGCAGGCTTCATCTCCATCAGAGGTTTATAGGCTTTGGTAAAATGTTTCTTTTTTTATTATAATCAGTGGTGACAAAACCAGCTTTGAGAGAGTACTAAGGTGCAAAAGAACCAGAGTGACAACCATTACAAGTGGTAACTCACGAGTAACTCTGTAACCATCTCCTGCGTGCCTCTTTGGGGTTTACTCTGAATTCCAGCACATTACAAGATTCTGTTGATTTTTTAAAATTTTGCTACATGTTACAGAGGTCTCCTGTGCCCATGTGTCTGTGCAGTAGCACTCTGTGGGGATTTCCCTCGCTATCCCCAAGCTTGGTGGTCGCAGTGCAACTGAGGTGATTGCTGGACTTAGCAAATTAGACAGCTTACTAATTTATACTAACATTACACCCATTTGACAAGGAGTCAAGGATTTGAAGATTCATATTAATACTATATTGCTGCTTTATCATTTAGGCAGAAATATTTAATGCTTAATTCAGGGAGGCATTTTCAGTATTTCTAGAAGTACCTAAACTCAGGGTTTTTTTCTCCACAATAATCTGTCCTGAATACAACACTTCAGTTCATCTGCCACCTACCATCAAACCTCGTATTCTAAGGCAAGCTCATACAGAATCCACTTACAAGTTTATTCATGTTAATCCAGGGTCAGAGGCAGCCCAGACACAGGCCAGGGCAGGATGCTGAATCTGTCTCACTGGCACTGATGGATGACTGGCACAGAAGGTCTGTTGCTGTCAATGGATACAAGGGAGAAATCCATTCTTATTCTCCTTAATATCTTTGCAGTATTTGGCACTGTTGACCTTATGTCAAGTCTGACAGGTGGCATGAATCCAAAGTAAGTCTTCAAGCAGACAAAGACCCATTCTTTCTCTAGTCCCTTTCAATGTCTACATGAATCTAGCTACAAAGTGAACTGGATTTAAAAGCCAGTGATATACAGATGGCACAGAACTGTACTTCACCTTCCCTACATATAAATTCTTTGTTATCACTGAGGCTTCTGAGTGCTTGGATATGGTCCAGTGCCTTGATTTTCTAGAATAAAGACAATCTCTGCAGCAAGAATAACTTATTGCAATGCAGGATACAAAGCTTATCCATGAAGCAGAAAACCAAGCACAAATAGTATTTTAGCTGTGGAAAATTCTTTTAGGGTTCTAGTGATGAAAAAACAAAAACAAAACAAAACAAAACAAAACAAAACAAAACAAAACAAAACACAAACAAACAAAAAGGAAAAAAAACTTTTGTGTAAAATACTACAAAGCAGTTATTGGAATGATACATGCAGTAATTTTTGAGGATAAAATAACACATCGCTCTAGCATCTTGAATATTTAAGGAATAAATTGATGCTCCACAATTGCATTTGGGTTTCCTTATGGATAATAGACAGAAACGTCACACATACTCAAACAGAGGTCACAACACCAAGCATGTCAGAGTTCAAGAAGCATTTAGACAATGCTCTCAGGTACACAGTGTGATTCTTGGGGTGTCCTAGGCAGGGCCTGGAGTTAGATTTCAATGATCTGGATGGGTGTCTTATAACTCAGCATATTCTATGATTCTACGGTAAATACTTTCACCTATTGCAAGTCACACTCTGATGAACTACTTTATTACACTCCACCACTAAGCATTGCATACTGATTGATGACAGATAAAAGCTGGCCCAAAAACTCATCTGTCTGCCCACAGCAAAGTCAGTGAAAACTTCATCATAAAGTTCTGCCTTGCATCATGCAGGTTTTAATCCAAAATAGCAAGTAAAAGGGAATATGAAACCAAAGAAGTGCTCTGGGTCACTGTTACTCTATCTTATTTCCTTGCATTTTAAACCATAGGTGTCTCACACTGAGCAAAACACAGTGCCAGATTTGCAGTTTAAACTTGGCTTGGCTCTGTTCAAGCCTGGGATTTGTTTTACAGTTTGAACTGAAGTTAAATAGGTAAAGTTCTTTGTCCTTAACCCTGGCATTCGCTAGGTGTGAAACAGTGTCTACAGAGCTTCCAGAAAAAGGCATATGTCATACTTCTGAAAAGTTTTGCTATTTGGCACATAATTAATTCCGGGCTAATTTTGACCTGTAAGGCCCAACCCTCTTTGAATCCTGGATATATTAATAAGATCATTGCATTTCATCTTGACAGATAAAGTATTTAATGGGACAAGACTTGATGTGTGCATCTGGCTGGGGGTAAATGCACATGGGATGGGCTTGCAACTGAGCAACTGCCAGCTCACCATCTGGTATGATCTGTAAGGGAGGGTAATGTCAAAGTGCACCCTCCTTGCCAGCTCCTCTGGAAATTTGCACCTGCGTCTCAGGACAGGACAACTTCAAGAAAAATAGTTTTATTATCTAGAACTACTTTCTAACCCTCTGATTAACACAGCCCAGGTCTGTTTTTTCTCAAGACCTGTTTTAAGACTAATTTTCTTTCTCAGGTGATATTTTTTCTTTTTTTCAGAAGAGTTTTTTGTGACAGACAAAGGCTTTCTTGCATTGATGAAGCAGGTTTGGCTACACTGGCTAACACAGGATTAGCAGCTGTCTAGCAACAGGGATGCTCTGTGACATATCTCAAGGGCAGCTGTAGAAAGAGTACCTTGTACAGGGATTTTATACATCTCTGGTAAAGAGTGCAACCTTCTGTATGTGCAGTCCATATATACAGAGGGTGAATAGTGTTCCTTTGTAAAGTATTTCTGTAACTTTCTTTCTCTCAGCTCTGCTACCTAATGGTTCTGCTGTTTTTCAGGCTCTCTATATCCACCCAAGTGAGACAGGATTTCCTGTGAAACTAACCCATGTGGAGTTGCCTTTTTTTTTTCAATTTCAGTGGGGCAATTTATTTACTTATTTTAAAATATTCCCTTCATGAAATTCTTACACAGGGTCTACCATTAAAGTTCCTGCTACCTTTGGCAGAAGGTGGGTTTTACAAGTATGAAGAGCGCCGTAAAAAGACAGTTTCTTTTCCAATAATTGCATCTAATTAAGGATTTCAGATTTTCTGAAAGCCTTGCTGTTCCCTCACATTCTGTGAGCCTTTCCTTCTCTGCCAGTACAATTTGTAGACTTTTAAGAGAATAAGGGTGACTATGCTAGTAAAGGTACCTGGGCCCTGGGGGTACCTAGTAAAGGAACCTGAGCACCCACAGCCCTTTCTGACCCTGCCTCTCCTTTCCCCACACCTGACCACGGCCCAGGACCTCATTTCAGCTCAACCCAGGGCTACCACACCCTGCCTGTGCCATGTGGCAGCTGTACCCTATCCAAATCTGCCTCTCCTTGTTTTACCTTAAAGCTGATTTTTGCAAGATGCTCCTTGGAAATCAATTCAGTTGCTGATATGATGTCAAATGTTCTCATTATTCATAAATATTTTCAGTTCTCTTCTAGAAAGAAAAAAAAATATCACATATAGTATATAGTATATACTATATACTATATACTTCATTTTGTTTTTCTTCTGGTTACAAGATTTGTAGACTAACTGTACTTTGTGATAGGTAAAATCAAGTAAGACACAATGGAGATTCAATTTCATGCACAGTTTTTACAATGTCCAAAACAAGAGGGAGAATTAGATGGATAATATACTGCAGTACACACCAATGTTTCCTTCAGAATGCTCCTTCCCTACATATGAACTTTTCCTATATGGGGTGCAGCAAGCCTAGCACAGACAGAGGAAACACAGACAATATAAACACTACAGCTAGCTTGATCTCCAGTGTTAATAGCAGTCCAGTTGTTTTATTACACTGCACTTCTGAAATATTATATGATCTCAGGCATTGGTTTTAAGGTGTCAGAGAAGCGTTCTGCGGAACAGACTTTTGCATTCACCCTTTGCAGATATTTTTTCACCTTCATTGCCACGTGAGGGATACTGAGCAACACAATTGTACACTTGATTCTGTACTTCTTGACACTCACTGAAATCTCATTTCCAGAAATACATGTGTACTGCTTTTTGGTCTTTGTTAACAGGAGAACATGGTTTTCAGGACAGAAGAAATAAACAGCCAGCATACCAGGTGATCACATGGAATACTAGCTTAACCTTTCATTTGCAAGCCTTTACTAGTAGTGTTATTTCCACTTAACTCCTATTCAGTGATTTTCAAACCTTCAATAGTAGTGTTATTTAATCTTGTATTGATTTAAGAATGTTTGGATGACTTAGTTATAATAATTTATCATTTTAACCTAATAGGTCATTTTGTTTCTATTGCTGACTATGCTTTTGTCATCTTCCCAGCCATGGTTCAGACTATTCAGACTACAAAACAGCCAGCAGTAGCAGACAAAATAATGAATATAGCTTATAATCATTGCAACATGCACTAAATATATAACAGCTGGTAACAACTAATAAAAAACCCCAATAAATGATTAGCCCAGAGTCTATGTGGAGGAAACTCACATTTTGAGTCCAAAGACTTTGAGTTTCTCTTTGACAGCTCAGCAACTTTAATTACCAGTGATCAAAATGAAAAATCAGGAGTGTACTGAGCTGCAACTCAGTTTTGTCCACGCTCTGAACCACAGGCAGCATCGTGCAGTATTGAACTGGTCACCCCTTTCTGAGACAAAGTAGGGGAGCAAAATAACAAGAAACCTCATCAATAGGAGAGTGCCATGGGATTAAATGCTACCAATCTCTTACACACTCCCAGCTATTACCAATTCCACCTGAAAATACAAAATGTACAATGCTTTCCTGCCTTCAAAGTCTCTCAAAAGACAGATAATTGTATTTAGTCAAGTTTGAAATGCAGGTTAAGAGAGAATGGATGCCTTTCTGTGTCCTTCAGGAGTAAGTGCCTGGGATCCAGACTGACTGCTAACATTGCCCATGTATATGACTGAGAGACACACAGGTTATTTATAGATGCCAGAAAGCAGAATTTTAAGCTTGGAGGTAATTCTTACACTTCAAAGCATGTTTCAGAACTAAATATTTAAATTCTCTTTTCCCTAGAGAAAAGGAGAAGAAACTCAATAAATTTTCCCTGTGGAAATTTGATTTTGCAGAATCTGCTTTTCTGTCACAAAAGATTGTACTGAAAAAGCTCTTGAACTGCTCTGGGTGTTCACATAAAAGTAAGGAAGAGAATATGTATCTGCTTAAGTATTTCACATGAATGGACAGAAAGATTATTAGATTATTTTTCAAGAACAGAACAAGTCACTTTCAAGGGCATTTATTTCTTTGCATAAAATTTGAAAATAAAATATTCCTCTTTTTTTAATAGTATTAATTTTTTTCAACTTTAATAATAAAATTGTTAAAATAAGTGCTCAGAATTGCTCTCTGTAGTAATGTGTGAATGAAGAACTAACGGGACATAGCTCACAAAGTTTGCTGTTCAGTATTTTGCAGCAGGGAAAATTTATCAGGTTTCCCTTCACATAGGGTTAAAAACATATGAAAGAATCTCTAGGATAAAGTGTAGCTGATTTCATTTATTGCAATATGTTTTAACTTTTGTCATTTGTTGCTTTTTCCATTGGCCATGTGCAGTAAGTTTTTTCAGCTGTTTCACCTCCTTCTCCAGAATATGTTTTTAAAGGACTGAAAATAGTGGCTTTTCCCTGTGACAGTAAAATCCTCATTTATTAACCTACAGCAGCTAAATCACTCTTTCAAAGAATTTAGTAATATGAAGAACCCCTGCCAAGGAAAATTCAATGCAAATATAATGATTCTATTGGATGGTAACAAATAGAGACTCTTACACTTTATCTGTTTGGAGAGACTCTGTAAGTCAAATGTCTCCCCAGAATTTACCACTGACCCAAGGAACAACCTGGAATAAGGTGTCTTGCCCTCTCTCCACAATGATTTCTCCTGCTATTCTTTGCTTGGCTTGTTAAAATAATTCACATTTTGTCTTAGGTGTTTGTGTAGCATCTTTTACACTGTCAAGTTCTGCTCATAGTCAGAGTGAACTAGTGAAATTAGCCTATACTTAATGAGGGCAAGAGTTGTTATGCAGAAATACAAAAAAATTAGAACCTTAAAAAAGGCAACTGCCATTATTAAAACATTAGTCCTCTTCTTGCTTGGGAAATTGTGCAAAGGAGAAATGAATCTGTGGGAATTGCTCTGAAGTCTACAGACATTCTACCTTGTTGGTATGCTATGTGCTATGGACTTTGCCCTACTATGAATCTAGCTTTGTCTCCTAGTTCACCTGCCATGCACATAACTCACCTCCTGAAGTTCAGAGTTGTCAGAAAGAGAGTCTTAGGAGATGTGGTTCACCTCTGTGCTGTGATTTGTTTGAATGCGATAGTGTCACAGCTGGCTGGATGCTCATGAGGTTCACTGCAATGTCCCTTTGGCTACTCTTGCAGTTTCTATGGAGCAGTCTAGGGAAGACAAATGGGTGTCTCCTCTGCCTGATCAAAGAGGCAATCACTGCCTCTCACTTTCACTACATTTCACCTGTGTGAATCATTCTTCATTTAAGATAAACTGATTGTCTGATCGCAGCAATTTTGGTGGAGGCCTGGTGATTGCTAGAGCATGATTCTTTTCAGAGGTGACCAACAGAGCATGGAGATCCTCTCTGGATCATGGTTTGATTGAGGAGTGGTCATCTTGAGTGGTTCCTGCTCTGGTGAGACGCATGTCTGAAAACTTGCAGCATTAAATTTTTACAGATTGGAGAACTGCAGTGCAGCATATGCAGAGATCATGAACTCCTCCTGCTGTGGCCACAGATTTGCAGAGCTTGGCTCAAGTTTTGCCAGTCTCGTGCTCACAGACTCAAATTAAAGATTGACTCCTTGAACCTTCTGTCAGCCCAGCTTCCTCACACTCCACACAGAATAAATTACCTCCATGCTCTGTGGCTTTTTCCTTATCTCATTGTTTCTCCCATCATGAACATGTTTTTAGCATCCCTTGTCACATTATAGTGGAATAAATTCTTTTTGTTTGATTTTCTTTTTTAATTGGACATGCTGGGAAATGGGTTTGAATTTGGTTTTGAATTACGGCTTTCTCAATCCTAAATATATGAGAAATTCAAACATTGTTTATCAAGAAAGGAGTAATTTCAATGCAATGTGAATACTCTGAGTTTATCTGCAACAAATCTGTGCAGCCAGAAAACTTGGGTATCTCTCTTCCAGGCCTGTAACCCAGGCTCCAGGCACAGGTAGATAGAAATGATGGAATGATAAAAACAATCAGCTGCACAGTGAGGCATGTCCTCTGCAGTGCTTCCACGTGCCTGCTAGCACTTACAAAAATTAACTAGACCAAATGAGATGGGTTAGAGCAAGACCTACTGGGTGTTTAGTGAATCAGTGCACCTCCTGGGAATGCTCTCCATGAGAAACCCTGGGCAGAAAATGCATTTACAACTGTGCTGTTGCCCTGGAGTGATAGCAGGAGATACACGATAACTGAGTTTGCCAAGTTGTTACTGGGGAAAGCTTCAAGCTGCTCTCGATTCTGGCCTTCCTTTCGGTTTTGGTTACTCTGACACCGATGGGAAGTGTCACAGCTGACGACTGAAAGTGCTGAGTGAAGACACCAGTCTGAAGCAGCCGCAAAAAGGGAGTAATGAGAGGACTCTGTGTCCTGAAACAGCCTTCTAAGAGTTTCCTTCGACCTAATCAGGTGTACAGCCTGAAGGGGCACTGGGTTATCTCACTGCAGTCCCAGTTCAAATGGTCATTTAACCCAGTTCTCCTCTATTACCCAGTAACTCTTATACTGAGGGGTGGAGGGTTGGCTACCATTTATGAAAGGGTGGCCAATCAAGCATTTTCCAGGCATCCAGTGTTGGCTAAGTTTCCAAGACACAGAGGCTCTACCTCGGTGGTTTGATCACACTGGTTACTTTATTTATATTGCCAATATACCTGACTTCAGACATTATTTTCTGTTAGACCAAACGGGGACTTTAATGGGTTCTTTAGGATTCATCATCCAATCATCACTCTAGTCTCCATGCTATTTGTCAGTCTATGTCTTACTGTGAGAGTGTGTGCTGGGCTTTGTACCACTAATTAGTGGTTTGTCATCAGTCTCATCTCTTTCTGTTTGGAGCCAGGATTATTAAAAAGGCGATTGAGACGGTTTTTGTGTTCAGTTTTGGATATTTGTTGTATCTTATCAAAAATTACAGAAAGTCTGACAGCACCTCTAGCTCCTTGCTAGAAGTAGGAAAAATGGCTACAGCTGAGCTTGCTTCAAGGCTTTTTAAAGCTAAACAAACCAATAAAAGTTTAACACTTATATTATTTATTCTTTTGACTCAGTAATAGATTCCTATGATTCTTAGGGTGACTTTTGACTGACCAACCAAAGGTTACTACCTGAATTCCGTGAAGAAGAAGGAAGAGCAGAAGATGAACAAAGAAAAAGACACCACCCAAAATTCTCCAT
Source organism: Rhabdornis inornatus (assembly GCA_013397075.1). Taxonomy (NCBI): domain Eukaryota; kingdom Metazoa; phylum Chordata; class Aves; order Passeriformes; family Rhabdornithidae; genus Rhabdornis; species Rhabdornis inornatus. The sequence goes on along the minus strand of VWZS01009400.1, from coordinate 1,611,255 downwards.
TGTGTTCCACAACTACCACTATATTATAAAAACCTCAAATTTAAAACCCATTACCTAGTGAAAATACACACATCTAACTCACTATACATTTGTGATTTCTAACTCATTATTTATATTTACAATTCTTTTCCAAGGTTTTAGGTCCAGAGCAGTATCTTCCAGGGCATCTGTGCCCGGAAGCACAGAAAGCTCAAAAACTCCAGATTTCTGGGATCCAACATCTTATTAAAGAATCTGAATGAGTCACAATATTTTCTAGCATATCTTCTCTAGGCTTCACATGCAGCTTAAGACTTTTTGCAAGCTTTAAATTTCCAATTTAAATCTGTGTGCAGAGGACCTGAACACATTACCTATCATTAGTCTTTTCCGTGTTCTGGGACATGTCACCTCTTGGGCCCATCAAGTTACAAAGCTGAAACTGGATTCTTCCTGGCATTGCACTGAAAGCTCTAGATTAATTTATCTTCATTTTCTACCCTTGAATCTTCTTTTGAGTCTGTAGCTTCCAAGGTGTCATCTCTCATCCTGCAGATGTATCCTTCCTGCTTCTTAAATGTAAAGAAGACGTAAAAGAGTGGATCCAAATAAGTAAGCAGTCCAGATAATTTTGAGTGTCTTATTCTCATCATCAAATGGACTACACAAAAAATGTCTTCTTTGGAGCATTAGAGAAGAGAAAAATCTTCACTGCATAAGTGCACTTGGGGTTGAAAAACTGAAATGAAAACATTTGAAGATATTCATACATTATCTCTGGATTTCCAAGAAGGTGGTGGAGGAGGTGATTCATAAGTATGTGGAACATTGCAAAGCCCAAATAATTAGAAATTAAAAGGACTGTCTGACTAAACCCATAACCTCTTGCATTTAATGCAGAGTTAATAGATAAAAAATAGATATGGTTTTGATGGTTTTCAAGCTACACGTTTTCTTTCCCCTTTTCTCCCTCCCCAGTTCGATAAAATTTACTGAAGTGACACATGAACATTTCCACATTGTGACAACCATGGTTAAAACATGCAAATTCAAGGAGTGGTTGCAGAGAAAGAGAAATGGAACATTACTTAAAAAAACCACCCCAGACATCCCAGAAAGCAGTCAAATATTTATGCAAAATGAGTGTAGCTTTATACACTGGCACTGAACAACACAATGCTCTGTCTCACACAATACTGTCATTCATGTGCGTACATACTGCCACAGGCAAAAGTCCCACACAATGTATTTTTATACAATTGCTAGCATATTTCATTACAAGTTGTTTTTTTAATTCCCTTATGCAGGGATTCTCATGATAGAGACATTCTGTCTCCCCAGAGTTTCCTAAAAGGAAGAAGGGTTGCCGCATAGAAACTAGAGAAAATCGTGGAATAAAACATTAAATTTCAGTTTTAAATAGCATTAGCAAAGAATAATGTTATAGCAATAACAAAGGAGATGGAAAGAAACTTTTTCTTGCCTTAAGAAAACACACTGAGTTCTATTGTGTGTTCTCAGAGCTATCATGTAAGCAATTAAAAGCACAATGCAAAATAGAAGAATTGCTAGTATTCAATTTATAATACACAGCACATTAGGACCCTGAAATCTCTTAGTGTAAATAAGAACTGGAGCATACCTCAGCAACTGAAAAACAGAGCAGAATGACCTTTCTACCCCAACAAGCAAAGATCTGGTATCATTCTACCCACCCAAGCAACAACTGATATGATGACAGGAAATGGCCTCAAATTGTGCCAGAGAATGTTTAGATAGAAAATTAGGAAAGATTTCTTGACTGAAAGTGTTGTCAAACATTTGAACCATCTACGCAGGGAAGTGGTAAAGTTACCATCAGTGGAGATCTTAAAAGATGTGTAGATGTCATGCTTAGGGACATGGTTTAGTGGTGGACTTGGCAGTGCTAACTTGATGACTTTATAAGTCTTTTACAACTTAAATTATTCTACAATTCTGCTTTGAAAGAATATCAAAAAGCAAGTTTCCAAATACTTAAATTTGGGCAAGGCTAAAGAAAAGCATATTAAATGCTTCACTTTAGTTGTCTTGAAAGTAGTTGTGATGCAAAAGCCATGGTTGAACACATAGAATCCTGGACTGTGGGCTCTCTATCAAGCTGAAGCCCTGTGCACATCATGGGCAGTCTTTCCAGGTCATTGGTAATACCTGGCCTCAATGTTCCTTGTTCCGGCACTTGGAAGGCCTGTGAGTGAGGAAGGAATTACATATACCATAAAATTATGTGGCTTTCTCTGTTCTACACCTCCTAAACTGGACTGCCTCTCTTCACTCATCATGGGTTAGAAATCAGAAATATGGAAGCATTGTCTGGTTCTTTCCTGTACAAATAGACTGATAACTTCCTGGGGGAAAAAAAAATAAAATAAATCCTCTGTGGAAGCATCTAGTGAGGAACCAGCTGTTTGTTCTTCTCTGAGATACCAGAGACAATGAAATTATGAAATCTGCACACAAGACAAAGTCTGCTTCATAAATGAATAAAACATTGTTTTTAATTCCTCTGTGGGGGCTTTTCTGTGAAATCCAGGTGTCCTTTCCATTGAAACTCTCAGAAGAGGAAAAAATTACACTATTCATTACTCCAGGCACAGCATTTGCATAGAACTTTTCATACTGTGGCTCTTGTCAAAATATCCCTTGCTTTGCCACATCAGCTCTCTGCCGCTATATACCACTTGTGACACCCTGACATGTGTTTCCTATGTCCACTGCACTCCAGCATGCTAAACATTCTATACCATGCATCCTCTTCCCCTTTACAGGATGGTTAAGATTTATCTTCCTTCCTCTTCCTGGCAGACATCTTATCCTGCTTAAAATCCATAAATCTGTGTGAAAACTTCAGATCTTTATTAGAAGGGACAAACTGAATGATTTGAAAGTGGAATCCCCTTAAGGTGTCTCTTTGTGATATCATTTTTCTCTGACACTTTTCCCAGTGGTTCACAGATACTGGTTTTGGGAGGAACAAGTTTGTTTTGTTAAATTATAGGGCCTTCACATAGATTTCAGTGTTATTATGAAGCATAGAATAGGTAGGGTTTAAACAAGCCAGTTCCTGTAACTTCATGCCTTTTAAATGCATTACTCCTCTTTTATATCCTCTTAAATAATTTATGTACACATCACTATTGAACATACCATACTTTACATTCCTCATGTAGTGGCACAGGACACTTGCAACAATGTGAGCTAATTAAAGCTACAGGCTAAAACTCTGACCCTGTTGAAGTCAAAGGGAATTTTGCATCTTACTTCAATAGAGCAAGTATTTCACCCTGAGGCCCCTTCTGTCCTCCTCAGTCTTTCTGGCTGCTTGTGCAAAAAGTCCTGGAGAGTATCAGGTCTCAGAGAGCCAATTAGCCAAAGACAGCTGTATAACAAAGCTTCCTCAAGCCAATGTGGAGGGGGCAGCCCTCTGCCTCCAGGAATCAGGCCCAGGCTGGAAGAGGTCTGAGCTGGGGTGGAACTGTGGCTCCAAGTGGCAGCTCCCATGGGCAGAAGGTAAAGGCAAAGGAGCTGCTCTGCTGATACGAGGACACAACTGGGTACAAAGCTCTGTGAAAGTCACTGAAGGGGAGGGGAAAGGGCCTGAAGCTGTGTTGCTAGGGTAAGTGATATGAGCACTTGAAAGCCAGATGTTTCCCTAATTGCTATTTAAAAGGACTACTCCTGACCAGGGGTCCCTAATCTTCCCCACTGGGTGAGACACACACCTCGCTCCAGTAGCCACTGAGGAGCAGTACAGGATGACATATCCCCTGGGAAGGACCAGCTGTCCTACACATGCAGAGGACATGTGATATTTTGCTTTTATTTTCTGCTTTCCCAAGAGCTCCTCAACACAGGAGAGAGAGTAGGTTTTGGCTGGAGAAATTACTCCTGCAATGGCAATCCATTCCCAGTTGTTCTGTGTCCCATGGGGTCCTTCAGCCTCTTCCAGCTCATTTAACAGATGTGCACTTTCCACATTATAGGAAACAGGGTGCCAGGTGGGGCTAGAACAGTGGGTTGACCCATCTCCATCTCTACATGACAAAAATGAGCTCTCTAATCACCAACACCACTGGTTCATGGTTTGTAAAGCTTTAAAATGTGACCTACAAAGATAAGTGCTTGCATGTACAAACTCTCCAAGCTTATTGCTCCTGGGAGGGTTGTGGAGTCATCTGAGTAGCCCAGTGGGATTAGTTGCTCCAAGTGTAAAGCTAGGTTTTGAAGAATATAAGTGTATTCTGATCTGAAATATTGAATTAAAGCTATATTTCTCCTTGACATATATTGTTGCAATGGAAAGGATTTTGGCATGATCTGGCCTTAATATTGGACAGCACATTGCAGATTATGTAGTGGGAGGATGGTACAATAATTACAAGCTGTTGAATGCTTGGGTGGATATACTGGTACTCGTAGAATAGTGCACTTGGACTGATGTTCTTGGACCATGGTTACACTTGCTGTGAAACTGAACCTAGAGAAGAAAAATGATCCTTGAATGTGGTATTAGATCAAGGCTGCTTGGAGGTTTTTGAGATTCTTAAGCCTTATGAAAATGTGAATCAGACATTGTTCACCTTCCAAATTACTATGCTATTGCCTGAAGGCCTCCTTGGTGCTTGAAGTTCCTTGCTATTTTCACTTGACTTTTCTCTGTGGGAATTGAATGTGAACAAACTGTATTCATTTTGGTGCTCTTGTGTTGCAAAAGGTCAGGTCCAATTCTATAATTCTATGTATTCATCTTTACAAAGAAGTGTTGTGTTCAATCTTTACACAGAAAGATAATGAAAGCTCATTAATCCGGTCAAAGGAAGACATGCACTCATTTATCCAGTTAATTTTGTTGTTTTAAGAATAGTGAAAAAACGCTTCTGAAAAATCTTTGCAGAATTGCCTTAAAGAACCTTAGTGAAATCAAAATCAATATATTTGTAAACACTTAAAAAGCCGCCCATGCCATGACGTCATGAAGTTTTTTTGTCTCCATACTGCAATCATTGGAGAGGATGACATAGAAGAGGAGCTCCACTCTATTCTTATCAAACATTTGGATTTTTTTTTTTTCCTGAAATGCTTTATCAGCATAGGGGTTAGTCGGAAAGAAGTTCAGATTCAGAAAAATTAAGTTATCGAAACGAATGACCATAATTTTATCTATCCCTGGTGCTGTTATTGAGGAACTGCAGGAGTATTCAGGATTGTTGGATAAACTGGAAAGAAATAGTTCTATTCTAGGCCACATCAACTGTGGAAGCTTGTTTAATAATCCCCTTACAAATGCAGACCAAATAATGAGATTATATAAACAGACCTTCCATTAATTTTCTTTTTAGTGCTATTGCTAGCTAAAAACAATACTCTTTTTTTTGTGATGATCTCTTTTGGGATGGAGTAAGAATTAGTTTTTCTTCTTGGCAAGCACAACTGGGACATAATCGGAACACCATGACAGATGGTCAGAGGTCTCTTATAAGCAGTACAACAGCCTTTATTCCTGGTTGTACAGGGAATAAGGCTTTCAAAAAGGGATTTCAGGTGCATTCTGCTGAAAAGAATTTTAGCCAACAGGGAAGAACTGGTCACTGTTTTTCCTCTCAAAGTCACTCTTGATTACCTCTTGAATTTCTCAGGCATCTGAGGTGCAGAGCTCAGTGAACTTGCAATCATCATCAGCAGCAGCAATGGAGTTAACCGAGTGTAATTCTAGGCAGAAACTGTTAGGCCAAACTCAGTCATCTTCCATAAAATATCACCACCATGCAACCTCATGGAATGGTCTTTTGTTGTAACAAAGTATGATGCATTGAACCACAGGATTTCTTGCCAATATTAATTTCTGTTGCATGGCTGTTCTGCTTTACGGGTGGTAGAACCAGCTATCCAGAGATACCAACCTTCACAAGTCCAGGGACCTGCTAGGCACAAACTTTGTCAAACTGAGTTTAGTCTGAATTGCTGAGACCACCGCAGCCAATAAGCCCATGGCATTCAGTGAAAATGTAGAAGAGGAGAAATTCCAGCTAAAAGAAGAATTTTCATGGATTCAGAAAGGCACTAACAAGAAGCATTTTGGAAGAAGATGACCTTTGACTGAAATACTCATGCCAGGAGTGTGACTTTCCTAATGCCCTTTCCTCTGGAGAATGAACAGGTTTTTATTCACCATGCTTAGAACAGATAAAATAAAAATTTCTTTAATCCCATGCTGTAAGCAGTATTGCTTGCACTGTCAGTGGCATGGCTTGCATCTTCAGTCTGACCCGTTCTGTGATCCTCTGTGAAGGATCTCATGTAGCATGTTGTGTCTCTCATGCTACCCAGGCAGTGGGGAGCTGGAGGACATCGGCACAGGCTGTCATAAACAGGGACCTGCTCCTGTCTGCTGTACATTTGTGAGTTCCCAGAGCAGGACGGATGGATGTGCTGATGTGCTGTATGATAGGGACTGCTGAAAAGGAAAATGCAGTGCATTGCTCAAAATCCAAGTCCTTTTACGAGGTCATTTGAAGTCAGTGGGTTAGTCAACTGGAAGCACATGGTTAATGCAAACATTCAGTGTTCATAGCCTATGACTGCTCTGCCCTGACTTTCCACATGGCATCTCCCTCCTATCAGGAGTGTGCTACCCTTCCAAATGTTACCTTCAAAATAAAAGTTATTATACCATATTGCTTGTTGAATTGACTGCTGTATTTATCTATTCCTTGACTGCTGTGAAGTATTGATCTCTTACGACTGGATATGTTCATACTTCCTCTTTTATTCTGACATAAGCATGGAAACAACTGTTGTTTCAAAGTTGTAAATCCTTCAAATATGTGATTATATTTTGTTCTTGTAAGATGACAGTTATACCATTATGTGTTTTTAGATTAAGCAATGTGAACAGCATCTTACTTTGCATACCTTGTTTGTGGCTGAAATATAATAGAGTCATGTACTTGGAAATGTAAAATCATATTTCCTTTCTCATATATGTCATACTTTTCTGATGAACACCACCCAAACCCTGGTTTCCTTGACTGTTGAAAGGATTGATTTGCATTATTGGATAAGGAGGATCTTGCTGCCCAGTCAGCCATCTCCAAAATGGCTTGTTCTTTCCACTCTTTCTAGGTATTATAATGAAGTGCTCTGGAATAATCTAAATTATGTAAATACTCTTTCCTATCAACTATGCTTCCCATATATTCCCTTAGAGTAAGATTAGAAACAGTGAAGGAAGTGTGCTTGATATTCCCTCTAAAATTCTATGCACTTAAATGGTACTTTTTCATGGCTTTTCTACTGGAATGTATTAGGCAAAGCAGAATTAACCTTGTCAGCCACCAAGTCAGTTTCTATGACACAGAGTACTGTAACTAAGAATATAGAAATAACAAGAGAGCCCCAATGCATTCACCCTCTACTGATTCCTGCAAAGAGTATGTAAAGTGCTTTGGGGTGCTCTGAGGAGAAAGACCCAATATAAATGTAAAGTAATAGTTAGCAAAGAAAAGCCATTTTGCCTGGAAGCAAAGGGCAAGGAAAAGTAATCTCAGGCAAAAAAAGAGTTTCATGTCCAAACCTATGGACGGTGAGGGAAACTCAGCACAAACCTGAGCCACAGAAGAGAAGCACTGAGCTGCTGACTGGAGTGTGTGGACTGAGCAGGAGTTTGAGTAAAGGAAACAGGCTGCTTTAGCACAAGGCAGAAGAAAAGAGAGAGACCAGAAAGATGAAGCGACTTAGAAAGGAGAGACCATGTACAAAGAGATGTGAAAACTGAGTCCATGTGATGCTAAACCAGCCTGAACCCCAGAGAACAGTTGCCAGATCTTCCTGCTCTGGCTAATTTAGTCTGGTAAAGGCAGGTGATAATGGGAGCAATGCAACCATGTGCTTCTGAAAGTATGGTATCTGCCTTTCTGCTGGTATAAGACCATAGGAATACCCTCTGCATTAGAAAAGGAAACAGCTCTAATTTTATATGCAACTTATCTCTTTCTCTCTTGGCTGTCCAAAAGTCAGCATTTACCAGCCCCTCAAGCCCCAGTTGTTATTCCAGTCATGTGGTCCCAAACAAAGGACAGGCTGGATGCAGAACACAGCACTTGGGATGCATCTGAGGATGCTCCTGAAGTTGAGAAAGACTAACTTTTCAGACTGGGGCAATCACAAAAAAGGGGAAGAATGAGGTGGAACACCACTTGTGAACTGTTGAATGATATGGTTAGATATCAGTATCTGACAGAGTGCCAGGGGTTCTGTGTCAGAGACCCTCCCAGCCTGGTCCATGCTGCTACTGAGCACAGACAGCAGTTGGGATAACAAGTCAGAAATCCTGTAGTTTGCTTCAGCACATAGACATGGTCCCAGGACTACTATTGCATCTGGCACTAATTGGGGAACCTCTGCATCTCACCTTGTTGCATGGTAAAGACAGGACCACGGCTAACTGGTTACCAGGAGCTCTGCCATGAGCTCCACCAGTGCAGTTCAGTGATACATTCACTTTAGAAACTCATTTGAGTTCCTCAATAGTCAGGGTGCTCCTGGAGTTACTTCCTGAAAACTATTCCCACAGCACACTTAAGAAAGAAGAGAGATTCTTTGAAGCAAGAGCTGAGGGTTCTGAATTTTTTTAAACCAAGCAACAACAATTTCCAAAAATGTAAGGGTTTTAACAATATCTAACTTTCTTCTCTGCCCTCGACTTTGTGCTTTGAATTGACTGTGCTCCTACGTGGTAACTGAAAAAATTATGCCCTTTGGGCTTTGCAAAATTCATAGACTTGTGTCACCTACTATAGAGCTGTGTTGTGACAGGATGTTCCCCAAATTAAAGTGCAACGCAATAGCCATTATGTAATCTTTACTAACTAGCCATTTCAGTTTTGTGGTGTTGTTTTCTTGCCACATCTGGTTACTAGAGAAAGGAAGTCCTGAACACTCTGAATGGGAGCTAGGGGTGCAATATCCCTCTTTTTTAGAAGCATTTTCTTGCAAAAAATTCAGTGTCACTCAAACAAACATCTAATTTTAATGCAGAGCTGATTGGCATAAACAAAAGTGCCTATAGTCAGATGGACGGTCCAACAAGGCTCCTGCTTCCAAAGCAAAAACAGATGACTAGATCTGTCCTGTAAAATTTATAAATTAAGGAAATACAACTTTAGTATCAGAGACCAAGTACTCCCCATTAACACTGGAGCACATGACAAATCTAAATGTTTCTGGCAAGATTTTCTTAATTCTGTCTTTCTAATAATGGCTAAAGCAATGAAAGTATCCTTTGATGGAAGGAAAGGAGATAAACTCGAGCAAAGCAGAAGCTCCAAGGAGAACGTGTTATTTCAAAAGGGCTTGCCTTCCTAAACTTTAACAGAAGAGCCTAGTTTTCATTATAAAATGTTGCCAAATTAGAAGAAAAACATATCTCAGAATACTCTTTGTTCTGTGACTGCATGTTTGTGTAACAGCAGTAGCATTGTTATTCCGTGTCATCCCTTGTTGACGAGCCTGTTTGAGTTCCAATAATGGAAAACTATCATGTTGATTTGCTTCAGATTAACCTCATCTTCTTGTCATACTACAGGTATTTTCCACTACAGGAAACAAATATATGGTGATAGGTAAATGATTTTGATAAAGTCTGACAAATATTTTAAAACAGCTGCATAGCTGCTTATCTTAGTTTAGAAAAAAACAATAGCATCACAAAATGGCATCTGTCAGATGTCTTTGGTAATTTTATCATTAAGTGTTGTATGATTTTCTACATCTGGCTATAAGCTACAAATGCTTTTTTCTGTGTTATAAACATAATTTTGAATATCTTAGAATTCTAAACCAATCAGTAAGAAGAGCTGAAAATAGTGAAATCACCAGCAAAACTAACATTAAGGACTGTAAATAATTGCTCTAACCAATTATAATAGGTTAGCTTCAGACTACAATAATTTTGTATCCCTGGCACAGAGCTGCTGATTGCTTCGTTTACGTTTTCCCCTTCAGGATGTGGGAAAAGTGAGTTATTCTGATCCTGTAAGGACAGTACTAAGTCACAGTACAGAAAGTATCAAATCTTACAGAGGTACACACTTGTATGGCATTTACTTTAGTTAGTAGTTACCAGAAGAGACTCAAAGTCAGCACTATTTTTGGCTATAACAAGCCTAACCTCTTAAGTCCCTTCCAACTCAACAATAACTTGTGCGATTGAAACTTTGGAATTCTGTTTCAGAAAGTAAGCTCTGCACCTATTTGAAATGTGTAGATGTTGCAAGTTTCTATTTATCCACACCCATACAGGTACTGTGGTGTGCACAGTAACTGCCTATTAGGCAAATAGAATCAAACCCATTTGTGCTAAATGCTACCAGCAAAGGGCTGAAACTTGAAGGCAGTCTCTGCTCTTTTCCTACAAATTGACCCTTTTAACACCTTTTGTTTATCAAGGGATGGAGAATGCTTGACTGGTAACAAACTCTTGTGGTTTAACCCCTTTGGACTGCAGCATGCAGCAGAATGTTGCATTGTGTATGTCTGGGTTGGAATCAAGTCACTGGGGAGGGCTTGAAAAAAAATGGGACTACGTGAAAATCCTTGTGATGTCCTCTACATTCCATAATCATACTGACTTCAGAGATTTTGAAACTACCAATAAAGCCTGTCAGGGAATCTGCAGGTCTTGGTCTGGTATGGGAAAAAAAATAGCCAAACAAACCAAAACCACGTGCCTAAATGACAAACCTTATCTCCACTACAAACATAGGAGGAGCTTGTGGTTTAATGCAGAGCATTTTAAACCTGTACCCTATTGCTGTCTGATGCCTTGTTGGTCCATGTGATAACATTTTCTGGTCTCTTTCCAACTATGATCAGAGAATCAGTCCATCTAAAAATTCCAGTACCATGATAAGCACTTACAGACCCATCCTCAGAAAAAAGGAAAAGGCTGAAGAGTCAGAAAGGCAGAGCTGAGTTCTCTGATGTGATACCTCTGAAGTAGGATCTCCCTCCCTTGACCAAGAACAGGAAGGAAATTTACCTTGTCTCCACGCTGTCAGTGGCTATCACTGTCATGCAGTACCAGCTCATGGGATGTAAGGCAGACCCATTACAGACCACAGGAGCTGAGAATAGGACTCCTCCTCTTGTTCCCACCATGTCTGCAATCTCTGAGCACTCAACCCAGCTTGCTCCTTCAGTTTATGAGTGTCCTCTCACACATCCATGATCCCACTCTAGCATACATTTCCATTGTCCTACCTGTGTGAGAGAAGCACTTGGAATCACATGAGGGTTTCTATTATTTCCACCTTGGGAGATTTCGTGCATTTTTAGTAGCATTATCTGTCAGTCCAGGCACAAAAGTAAGGTCAGATCTATTCCTAGGGCCCTGTTGGCATCTAAACCTGCCTGATTTGTGCTCTAACCATATGTGACACCCACCGAGTGAATTTATTGTAGCAATCACTTTCAGCATATCTCTAGGATTTCATCATGATATTTTCTTGCTTGCAATGCCAGAGAGAGAACAACAGCATGGAATGAAATGCACAGAACTTTTCCTCTTATGAAAGAGAAATGAAGGAACAGAAAACAGGCTGAATTTCTCCAGGGTAATTTTATGTAAAAGAAAGACCAGCAATATCCTTTAAGGCCTAAAATGTCAAGCTTGTAAAAATAGTATTCTTGGGAGTTGTATTTGATCATTTGTTAAATACTGTGATATAAAATGTAGAAATCCATGTGTAATGCTTCAAATCCCTAATCTGGTTTAAAAGGTCAGTTGAAGCCTAAAAGGACTTGACATTTTCCCTTTAAAAATCTGACTTTTTGACTCAGAGCTAACAACATTTGAGCCTGAATGACCTGAAGGATAAATACAAAAGCTGATTTCAATTGAACTATTTAGAAAGCAGGGGATCTTCTAATTTGTAAGATAGCATTCAGGGAGGTTTTTCCATTAAGAACTCAATCGACTGAAAAATTATTTCCTTGGGTATTCCACAATCTTTCAATGCTTGTGTAAATTTTACACAGGAGGGGGCAGCGAGTGAGGCTGAAGATATATATAACACAATGCCAGGAGAGCAGAAAGCCTCTTATGAAACAGAGGTAACTGGTATTTTCCTCAAAAATATATACTCTTTTCACCTCCTCCTTCACTGCCTTGGCAGACTGGGTCTGCTTCAGAATCTTGCATGTCCAGTGCAAATGAAGCTTGCAAGAGAGTAATGTCTTGATAAGCATAAGTATAGTCCCTTCCAGCAACACCCCTTCCCACAGACTTCACTTGGCTTGCAGTGAGTGCTCCATGGGGGTTTGATGGCTGCTTTCATGGAGGTGTGCACTAACCACCTCCCTGGCTGTGCAGGTGTGGTTCCATGCTGAGCCTCTGGCTCTTCTGCCTGGCTCCAGCTGCCCCAGGTTCACTGCAGCAAATGAAAGCACAGTCCCCTTCTGTTCCCCGAGCCTCCACTGCTCTCTGATCACCTCGTGCCCTGCAGTGTCAGACCCCTCCTGCCTCCTTGCATCCTCCCAGCCCTTTTACCAACGCAATGGTGGAGGATAGGGGTGCCTGATGATGGGTCACCCCCAGCCTTCGGGCTGCTCACACCCACAGTCCTCCAAGTGAGGCAGAGGGTGATGGAGGGGTGACATGCTGTGACACCTCACAAATCCCCCATGGAAGTCAGCACCTGGGCAGGGTGTGAGGGTGCTGCCTCCCCTGGACAATCACCACATGGCTCCCTGAGGTGTGGGACCAGGACCACTGTGCCACACTTTGTGTGTGTCACATAGTGACACCCGTTAGACAGGGCACACCCATCAGTCACCCGCTGCAACAGAAATACCACTGATTTAACAGTGCTGTCCCAGGATGAATGGGTCCCAGCTTCCCCTGGTATTTGTTTTTGACAAATGCCTCAGTTTCGGCTCACATTCACCCAGCAGCTGGGGACTATTATGCTGTGACAACCTTCTATTCCATTGTCACAGTGTCAGATGCCTGAAAAGGATAATAGGTAGATATTTCTGCTCTTTGGATGTTAAGAAGTAAGCGGCATTCCTATTCCTTATTTAGTTACTTAATTTTAATTAATGGCTTTAGTGATAATTACCAGATTCCTATATTGATAAAAACTGGCACATTCTGCACGTTAATAATAGCACAAATTTGATATTTATGAACTGCTGTTCTTTTGCAAATACAGACATTTGGTAATCATCATTATGGTGATAAAATTCATTAGAATTTGAGAAACAACCTATTATCCCTTCTGCCCATCATCTTTTAATTAAGTAACACAAAAAGATTTTATAAGACTTTTCTACTCACACTGCAGAGTATTGTTTCTGTAAAGGAATCTTTCTGTATCAAAATACCTCCCTTTCAGTTTCAAGAGACTTAATAAAAAGACTGAAAGAAGACTGACAGTAGATTTACTCAAAAATGTATTTCAGACATTTCAAAAATTCTAGCCATGCTTAGTTCAGAACACACTTGAATCTTGTTTGGATGTAGACTGGAGTTTGTGTGTAAACTGCAGACTAACAATGTTAGAGTCTACAATACAATACAATATGGTAGTTTGCAATAGGGGAAAACTTTTATGATAAATTATTCTTCAGAAATTTCTAGCAGTATGAATGCTGGAAAAATTGTGAAGCTAGTCACTCACATTAAAAGTTCAGTTGTATCTAAGTAAGTCTCTGTTTTAATGTGGATTTGGCCAAAAATCAAAAAAGTATTAGGATGGATTAGATTCAGACACATTCAAACAGTGCAAGGATTTGATGAGGTTCAGTTGGAGCTTTCAGTCCTCATCTACTTCTGATCTACATCATACTTAAAAACTCTAATCTGCATTTTGAATGACAAAAATATAAACACCATTAAATAAGGGGTTCTTTTTAATGTTTTATATATTAATATCTGGACAGAATAGATTTCTTAAGTAGTAGGAGTGTTTTGTTATTATGACCATGACCTTTAGGACTACATCCACAATAGACAGAGTTTGTTTTATTTGATAATATCCTAAATTCAAGTCTCGTCTTGTCAATACACACCTGAAGTTACATTTTTAATGCATGTATTTACCTGGCTTAACCAAAGACTTAGACTAATTTCCTTTGATGCTTCCTTCTATTCTAATCAGCACAACTGTCAAAAATACTGCTGACAGCTTATTTTTAGAGTTCTGTTGTATTTTCCTTTTATATCTGATCACTTTGTTGCTGGAGAATACTCATGTGCACAGCACAGGAAAATGTTTTGGGGAAAGATGCCTACCCTATCTTTGCCTTTCATTCTTAACCAGGCCCTAATATACTAACATATCCCGGCAGATTCTCATGCATACTGTGATATATCATCACTGTGTTCAGCCAAGAGTGAAAGAAGCAATTTTGTGAGGTCACAGGATGGTCAATGCTCTTCTATTTGAGATTTTCTTGGGTTCATACAGGCAATTTTAATCTCAAAAGGTTGTTCGCCTTTACATAGTTAATTCCTTCCTCTAAAAATCTGACATAACTCATTTAGGAAAGCTCCATAGACATTTCTTCTTCCAGACACAACCTCATGTCATAGATAGACCATGATGACACAATAACAGGAAAAAAAAAAATTAAAAACCCTCATAAAACAGACAAACAAAATATTCCCTCCTCCTTAGTCCAAACTTCACTTTCACGTTTGTTTGGAAATTACTGAGAATAGCTAGGGAAGTAAAATTCCCAATAGAAACAAACAAACAAACAGAACACAACGACCCAGCCATCCCAGGAAAAAAAAAAACAACAAAGAAACAAAAAACCCTAACAACAAACTCTCCCCATTATTTTAATAAAAAAATAAATAAAAACTCAAAAACTAAAATACTTTGTCTTAAATGCGAAGATTTAAAATGGAATATGATTCTGCACCTGGGATCTGCTCCCTTTCTGTTCCCACCATTTTCTGAGGGTTGACTTTCTCTGGCAAACTGGAGCATTCAGTGATGTATGAGAATCACTTCTATTTTTGAAGACTAATGGCATTTCACGGAAAATACAACCCTGTCCATCCAAACACCAGAATGAGGCAACTGGACTGCAACATTCAGGATGCGCTAAAATTGTACCACAGACGTGGGGTGGGAAAACAAACCAAAACAGTTTGATCCCCAAACTGAGATCTCTTCTGAAACATTTGCTTTAATGTAAACAAATCAAAGCACAGTTAGTTTTCTCAGCCTTTCTCTAAAAATCACATAGAATCACGAATTTTAGATGAATTCTGTGATAATCTGCACATCAAGAGAAACCTGCTGGGGGAAAACTTTCCCATCCCTAAGTTTCAGTCTAAAGTTACCTGGAATAATGCTGAATTTCTGTGCAAATATTTTTACACAATTCTTGGTAAATACACAATTTTGCTTTGAAATAGCAGATAAAACAGGCTATTTTAGCACAGACGGTCTGTTCAAGTACCATCCTTCACTAATAATAATAAAAAATGATGGAAATAGGATTTATATCTCCAGAAATTTCCAATGCACTGCCAAATGTTGTCTTCAAGCACCCTGCTTGCAGGCAGCTACTACAGTGAAAACATTCCCAACATCTTTCCAATGCAGAAAGCAGGAATAATGTAATACTCTTCCTCCAGATGCATTACATTGTTAAGCACTTAATCTCAAGGACCTTTTTGAAGTTCAGATAGTCCTACTTTATTCATCATCTAGTGTTTAGTTTAAAGTAACAAATGATTGAGCTGAAAGTCTTTCAGAAACAAAATTCCTTTTTTTCCCATACATAAACAGAGTTGCAGCCTTTGCATTTTTTGCCATCTGGCCCGCAGTGTGAAATGACATTAGTAGCATGTCAGGTTTATTCCCTTTTCAAAGAGAGAAATAAAGAAAGCAAAAGAAAGAAAAAGCATAATCCTAATCTATAGTATGAAGAGTATTAAAATGAAACATCTGCCTTGCTGAAATGAGTGGATGAACTCTGAAGTCTACAAGCTGCTGGAGTTTGTCAAGTACATGTTTACACTGCTGACTGTTGTAAATTTGCAGGATGATGACAAGAAGTCCACAAACTAAAATATCTTATTCAAATGTTTTTAAACATCTGTTTCAAACAGAAAAGACCAGAACAATGAAGTGGCAGAGTGATCACAGGCAGACGGGAGATGCAATAATATGACTTGGGTTACATAATAAAAGACGATGGCAACAGAGGCTTTGCAGTCACCAGCTTGTGCTCTAAAGTCAATTGACTGGAATGCTGAGAAGGTTGTGCCTGTTGTCAAACTATGTGACTCTATCCAGAGTAAGGACAAAACACGGTCAAATGTTCCTTAAAAAGCCTGCTTTTGCTAAAACACCTGCTGATTCCAAAGCCAAATAAATTCTGTGCTCAGGAGAACAGCTTTGAACACCTTCAAGAATGAAAGATGTCAGATTTCTCAAGAGCTTTGAACAACCGAGAAGCACTTGACCAATGAGATTATATTGTTTAGCAGACAGATTTTGTCCTTGCTATTGAAGGCCTTTTGCTTTGAAGGACTTCAGATTAAAGCCCTAGGATACAGATCTTTTTTTTATCACCAACAAGGACTTGAGATGTTTCCATGTGCTGAATAGTAATCTTTATTCTCACCCTGAAAAATACAGACACAAATGAAAAAAAAAGATGCTAGATTGTTTTACTTCTCACTCTTTTGAGATTCAGCCAAGAATGAAGCAAGAAACCCCAGTATCTTCCTGGTCAGTACTCTTTCATAAACCAATTCATTAAAAAAAAAATTACTCTTTAATTATCTTTGTGATATAACATTCTTCTGAGAATCACCAAAGTTCTTTGGAGAGTGCTGAGACCCAAGTACTTTTGATATTAAGCAGGGATTGATATAAATCTTGGATTTTTATATAAATCTGGGATTTATATAAATCCTTGGCTCTAGTAAAATTAAAATATTGCACTATCTTCAAAATAACTTTGAACTGGTGGAGCACAGTGCCAGGAAGCTGGGCGGAGTGATCATGGCAAAATATATCTATGGCATAATTATGGCTAGGGCTGTTTGAGTATTTATTGTAAGCACATTCTCCCATCAATTTTTGGCACATGTCAGTCAGCCACCAGTATTCAGGAGTACTGAGGGAGACTGAAAGGAACTAGGATTGCTCCCAGAGGGATGATGTTGGACAAAACTGTTTCTGTTTTATTTTGGGAAATAGAAGGCAATGTCAATTAAATTTCATTATATGGATATGAGATGTGCCACTTGCTTGAAAGTTAGCAAATAGTCCTTAGCCACTTTTATTTCCTAGAACCTGTATGATAATTTATTGCAACTAGCACTACCACAAGCAAGAGAATTTTACTATTTGATTAATCTGAATGATACAACAGTATATTTACTCCATTTCTCCTTCACATTATCTTGTGAGGATTAATTCCCAGCAACTTCATGTTTATGCAGCTGAGGTAAGGACACTTGCCTGTGTTTGTAGAGGAATGACAATAATACTGACCTCACCAGTACAGAGCAGGGTGAACTGTCTACCTGCAAAGCAAGCGTGTGTTCCAGGAGTCCTGCCCAGGCAGCTCCACCAGGATGTCCAACCTAGGTGCTAAAGCAAGATACAGATGGAGCTTCTTGGGGCAGTCTCACAGCAGCACAACTTAAATTGATCTTGGATCTTCAAGGAGAGGAAGTAAGATGAAAGCAGGAAAGGGAAGAGGGGTGATTTATAAGCTAATGATAAAGGAATGAATAAGGCTCCATCATCCATCACCCACTACAGGTCTTTGTTCTGGAGACATAACTCAAGGTACAATTTATACCAAAGAATGTAGTTAAGCCTCATAGTTAGGTTTAGTTAACATAGTTATCTGACTGGTTTCAGACAGCTTTTATTATTATCTTTTTAATATTAATGCCTGATTTACTGTACATTCACATTATCCCAGCCTTGCTAAACTTACAGTTAGCACTACTGATTACAGGTTTTATTCTTTATTTTCAGGGTTGTTGCCCCCTAAAATTCCTTTCAAGGGAAGGATCCCAGTAGCAGGTTTTTATTAGACTATCTATGTAAAATAAATAATTTTTTAAGGACCCTGTATGACTAAAACTTTAAGAGCATGGCTACGCCTTTAACATACATCTTCAGCTTCTTTGTGCCTGCTCACAGTGAGATCCAAGGCTAAGGATTTGGCTTCTGTAGCATTTCACTTCATCCTTCAGGTTCCCTACAAACCTGGGCTAAATCACATAGAGACAGCATAGAAAAATAACAGCCCATATAGGAAATAACACAAGTCTTATGAGTGGTTTAGATAAGGTATATCTAAAGTAACTTAAATGAAGAAATGACTGAAACAAATAATAATTACTTCTGTAAAGAACTTTTTTGTCTAGGAGGTTCTTAGACTTAGGAGGCTTCTTCGTAGACTTAATGCCATTTTTCATATACTTAACACCATTACTTGTTCATGTAAATACTTTTTTTCAAGCTGAGGTTGAACAGAGAGGTGGTGATCATTCACTTGGAGAGGGAATTTTGGCGGAAAGCGAGCTGTGGTTTTACAGAGATATAGGAAAGGATTTTTTATAAAGGTGTTAGGGTCCAGCAGTCAGTTAGGCAACTTGCTTAAAAGAATCTTCAGCAGCAATAAGAACCATTGGTTTGTACTTACTAAAGCAAAGGACTGCAATTTTCAACTCTTCTTGTTAGCTGCCCCAGACTTGGCTCTGTTTCTGCTGAAATCATTGCTCTTGAGCACATGATCTCAAGTTAATGTGGAAAACTATTTTCTCCATCAAGATGAAATTTGCTCCATATATTTCTTTATTGTTTTTTTTCTATCTGAATGTAGTACCCTCTTCTATCTAATTGTTCATTTATTAAGAAAAAGATTATCATGAACTTCATACTGGATTTTCCAACTCCTTGGTTGTCAGTGAGCAGTGTTCCTAACTTAGCCTATAGTCTAGCTCAGCTAAAAACAGTGGAGTAAAATCTTTCAGGGTGAAAATTTAAGAGCTTAAGGGATATGTGGAATCATCATTCACTTAGTAAATCTACTGGTCAAAAACCCACAAAGCTTACACAATTGCCAGTGTGCAGGCATGCCTAATGATAGAAGCATGTTTCTTATGCCTAGAAACAAATAATCACACTGTAGATAATGATTTAAATGCTATTTAGATGGGAAAGAGAAGCTAAATACTCCCCCAAAAAATTCATTTTCTAGCTGGTTCCCACACCTAATGTAGTCATCTAAAAATAAAGCAGCCTTTCCACACAGAGCACAACTTTCTTTAATATGTCTTCTGGGTTCTCAGGTAATCACATTGAAGTACAAACAGAAGGCCAGAATAATTCAGAAAGTGTAGCATAGAATCTTCTTCTGTAACCATAATTCCAAACAGTGGTAAAGTACTGCCTCATTCTACACAGGCATATAGGGATATAATAGGTATATGTAAATACATCTTGTGGAGATATGTGAGCATATTGTGTGCAGAATAGGTTTAAGAAAAGGTCATTTGTTGGACTGTATTTATATTGAGGGGAAAATTCACAGGGAAAGAACAACCAAGTGACCTCGCTAAAAATACATTTCCACACACTGCCTGGGAGAGTGTGACAAGCCCCCATGGTGCTGGGAGGCTAAACTGCATTTCATAAAAGGCTTTCTGCAAAGCTGCAGCAATGCTAACAAAGATTTGTCATTCTGAGCAGTCAGAAGCTGTGTCAGCTCCACACAAATGCAAGTACAGCACAAAGCCCACTGGATCCTCTGTTGAAGTCAGTGGAGTTACACAAATACATAATTTATTAAAATCCTTATCTAGACACAAGGTTTCTGTTGTAGTGAGGCTGCCAGAAGCATTGTTGGCTTCTCCACTTCACTCTTTGATAAAGTAAAAGGACTGATCAAGTATATCACATTGATATGGGTTCATATCAATGTGATATACGCATTGGGTGTGATATACACATTGGGTTCACCTGCTGTACTGCATGGCTACAAAAGAACAAAAAATATTCATGAAAAGATGATGTTGTTGGAGAGTTCGCTCTTCATCTGTGAACAGAAAATTATTCCTCATCATTGCTGAAATAATTAAACTGGTATTTAATGTTAGAACTGTATTTTGTATATTTTTTCAAAAATATTTGAACATAATTTGGATCAATAGCAGCATATATTAATATTAACACTTTTTGTTGCAAATTAAACAGAAAACATTTTTACATGAACAAATAGTGGAAGAAATTGTGAACATCAAGACAAATTAAGTGAAGAAATCTTTCTTTCCTAGTCACTGTTTTGGTTGGGCACAGGGAAGGCTGAGGAAGGTGTCTTTGAAACCCAAACTCCAGACCACAATTTAAATTCCAAAAGCTGGCAATAGGGCAGCCCTCCAAAAGCATGAGTATTTGCAAAGAAGTGAAAAGTGCAAGGTTACTAAGACTGTAGTAGATAACAGTTTTCTGAATGAACAAGAATTTCATACAATGGGAAAAAATTATAACAAAATATTTAAAGTATAGTAAAAAAAGGAAATTTAGTTATGACTAAATATTTTGGGAAATACATCATTCTACATAAAAATACTACAAAAGTTGAATAATATAATGTACATCACTACTGGCAGCACTCTTGTTAAGGAAAATATCCAATTTGCCAAGTGTCTTTTATAGAATCCTTCAGCTTGACTTTAACTCGATAAAACTCTGAGGTTTCCTACAGAGTGTTTAATACTTCCCTGGTGGACTCCTGAGCCTTTCTCAATTGCAAAATATTTCATGAAGGGACAGGCTTTTCTAATCAAGGTGCTTCTGCTTCCCAGTTTGTCTAAAAAGTGCATTATTGAAAACCTTTTCCTTTCACAGGAATTTCATCTATTGTTTATATAGGTATCACAGAGAGATATGTTTGATACAAATTGTTTCAGTTGGAAAGAGCTCTGCCAAAGAAAACAGACAGGCAGCTGTTTGCATTGCATATAAAAATTTTGTTAAATATGGCTGCACCTGTGTAAACACAAATTTATTTCCAAGAAGTGCCCCTGCAGCTGCAAAAGCTTTCAGACGTTGCCAGACAAGTTATTTTTATTAAACCATGTAACATACTAAATAGCTCTTTCAATGGTTGTCATACCGTAAGGACATGTAACATAAAAAAATCTTGTCCATTTTTAGGGAAGATTTATCTTGTTTTTATTTTTCAAAATCCAACAGAGCAATGGATCCATTCTATAAATTAGCATTATGCTATATTAGTATAAAATTTAAAGCAATGCATGATGTACATACTTTATGAACATTATGTGTGTGTGTGCGCACATACGTAGAATTTAATACGTTGTTAGAGGCTCAGTATCTGCTGATCCAGAGTCTATCAGAGATGATAGAGATATTTTTACTGCCTGCAGCAGACTATGAATCAGAGTTAACTTGAAATGCCTGTATCTGGCATGGTATTGCTTTTTCTGTGCTTCACCTCCAAAAAGTCTAAACAAGACATTCATTTAAAGACCAGGAGATGTTCAGATGCCCTGTGGTGGGCTGAGATGGAGTCTGGGGAAGGCACAGGGTCCCTACTTTCCAACATCCACCAACACACTCCTGCTTCAGTGAGACAGGAGAGAGGTAACAAATCTCCTGGGTGCACTGGAAACCTGCCTGGCTTGTGAGGAACCTGCAACCAAATTAAATGGCCAAAGAAAGCACTGCGTGCATGCAAGACATAAACAAGACAGTGCTTTCTAGCCATAAGGCAGAATTTCTTCCCCAGCTCTGGTCACCCTAGAAGACACAAAACCACCTTGCCAAAGTGGCTACAAACGAGTCTCCAGGGAGCACCTCAGTGACCAGGGGCCACAGTCCGTATTTATGAGTATGCATTCTCCAGCCTTTAGTAGCCTCTGGGGTAGGATTAATAGACATGTTGTACCTCAGCTCTGGGCTTCCCTATGCACATGCATATTATGTAATTTGTCTGGGGGTATTTGCACTCACTCTGAGGTCCATTCTGGTCCTCTGCCAAACATGGGACTGAAAATACATGTATCATTATTTAAATCTATACATATACACATTCAGTCTATGTGCAAAACATCAAGAGGTCTACCTGTGCTTAGTAAGTTCACAGATCTCCTACTGACATTTATTTTAGTTATTTCTACTAAATCATTTTCAGGGAGAATAGAAGCTCTTTTATACAATCTAGGCTATATGAATGGCTTCTCTAGAAAGCCAAAATCAATAGTGTTTAGTGATCCAAACAGTGTTAGGTGCAGCACCAAGTCAAGGGTTAGGGAACTTCACTGGATGGGGTAATATGATGCCAGTGAACCCATCTCAGCTTAGCTCTCCTTTCTGACTCTCCAGGAGGTTGCAGGGGACAGGGTGCTAGAGGCACTGCTTCAATTATAAGGCGAAGTAAAGGCCAGTGTTTTAATTTATAAAGTGATCTAGCCATACATAATTATTTTAAAAGCATATTTCTGGTAATTAATGTGTAAATACAAATACACATAGACACACATTATAAAAACACTTTTGAAAGACATTTTTCAGCCATGTCTCCCTTGACAGGTGTCCCTCTGCTACAAATTCAAGCACTAGGGAATGGATCTTCAGTAAGTGCCACAATACCTCTCAGCAGCCTCAATCTCACTACTCATGAAGATCTCAAAGGAAAACTAATTGGTAGGTGGGAGCTGCCAGACCAGCATCCAGTGAGAAATATAAGTATCAGAGCAGGTTCTTATGCATTTTAACACAAATGCTCCCTGAATCAGTGGCACTATTAATTAATCTTTGCAGTAGGGACAAGCCCGAAGTACTGAGAGAAGGAGACTAGATAGAACTGGCAGGTACCTGCTTGAAATAAAGCAACTATATTTCACATGCTGGTCCACTTCTGATTAGAAGCTCTAAAATTTCAGGGGTCATAGAGAAACCAGTTTGGAGAGGGGAAAAAATGAAGCATACAGATGTAGGGAAGAAAGAAAAAGCAAAGCAAGTATGATGAAAGGTGATCACCAATGTTTGCTTCAATTCCAAAGGGATGCTTTTTCTGTTCTTCACAAGAAAGCTGCCTTTGGCTCCCACAAGCCTTTGGAGAATGATTGCTTTGAACATGTCTGCAGAGACAAGCACTTGGATCTGCCATGCTAGATCAGACAACCGCCGGTATGAAACTTGCACCAAATAGACAAGGAAAATGGATATGAAACCTATAGGAGGCAAAGTTAGAAATAATTTGACTTTCAGAAAATCTCAGGCAAGTCAAAAAGTAGGGATTCCTGTAATTTTGAAGACTGAGCTTTCAGATAGGTGTAAGAATGAAGTGCTGAAATACTGTGATTCTGGAGAATCTTGCTAGTAAAATGTGTTGCACATATGTAGAAAAACAAATAAAATTTATTGTTCATCACCAAGGAATTTTTTATTACTGTTTCAAAATTTCAACAGGTGGTCAAAGAAATGAAATTATGAAGCAAGTAATAAAGAAATTTCAAACAAATAGATGTTGAAATAGGGTTATGAATTCAGCCACAATTGAAAAATGAATATATAAAAATGATGAATCACACATTTACCAAAAAAAAAGACAAATCAAAACACAAAAACAGTAGGGGACAGGGGACGGGAGGAAAAAACTCTGACCCAAAGAAACACCCTCCCACATTCATGTTTCTGCTGGTAGGGGAAAAATATGAACCTCATACTGTACGTGTAGCTCTCCTACCTTGTGACAGAGGAGTTCATGCAGTAAGTGTCCACTCCAGAATCAGACTGTAAATAAAGGAGCAAAAAGATTGAGTTAAATTGTGTTAAGATCCTGGGACCATGAAGAGCAAAGAGTAACTGCTTCCTCTGCCATTACTGTATGAGTAAAACTTTGGACCATGATCTGGAAGTGGGTTACTTTATATCCATGCTGATGGCTATAATTTGACATGTTCCAACTTGACTTTTGTAAACAGCATATCCTTTAATAGTGCACATGAGTCTGACTAGTTGGAAAATAGCACAAAGCCAACAGAAAAATAAAAAAGACAAGGTCAGTATGCTCCAGTATTCTTGGTAAGTAAGACTAAGGAAGGAGGCTTGTCTCCACTCATTGGACAAACCTTCTCCTTCAACATAGTGCTGTGTCACGAGGCAACAGTAGGGTACAGTGCGGGATGCAGAGTTTCCTCAGTGGGAGGCATGATGGCATCTGCAATGGAAAAAACATGGCCATCAGTTTTCCTGCTGAATGGGTAAGGAAACTGATGACAGCCATCAGTTTGGGGATTTTGCTATCCAAAAAATGGATATGACATTCTTCTGACTGCTGTGTCCAGAATGTACAGGACTCATTTTGGGTTCCTTACTCCTGAGAGAAAGCATGATTGCACAGCCAGCACTGTGCGAAGCAATCATGAAATGTATTGTCCATGTTGCAATTCATATTTTATTGAAGAAAGCCCTAAAACATAAAGTGTTGGTTGATTATGAGTAACCAAATCACACTAGGTGTCCACAAGCAATTATAATAAAATATTAAAGTAGTTTTATAGTCTAGCAAAAAAAAGGAAAATATAGAGCCACATACTTTTGATTTAGTCACTTCCATTTCCTTTTTTGTACATTAAAAATGTATAGAGGAGCTGCCATTTCAGTTGCATAGGATATCAAGCCACTTTGTTTTTTGAGAAACACCAACCTAAGTACAGTTGATTTGCCAAGTCACAAAGATTTGCCCCCACTAAGCTACACATAACTGAGTTATGCTCATGATCCATCCTTAAATAATAAATTTAGAATCCTTATTAGAAAAAGTGGTACTGTCTAGCAGTTGGAGATAAACTATGCTGCAGAAGTCTCTCGAAAAAGATAGAAATAAGTCGCTTAATAAAGTCTAAATCATTCCTTAGGTTAGCTAATAGAAGCACCCGTGGTTATAAAATTAATCAGTCTCTGCTATTACAGCAAATTGGTGAAGATTGTATTGACACATCTTCATCTGCATGTCTCATCAGAGGTGTCCGTGCCATTTAGCTACAAAACCCTGGAGGCTTTACTCTGCACAGAATCTTATAATACTTCAATTAAGGGACACCAAGCTGCCAGCCAGACAGCAGAGCATTTATTTCTTGATGACTCCTTAAGTTGTGCCACAGGCCTATCATTAAGAGAATATTTTTCACAGCATGTTGCAAAGATCCTCATGCCATTAAAAGGAATTGAAAAAGCATCAATTTGTTGTTTCCACCCAACACAGATATTTTTCATTGCTGGAACAGCCATTAAAAACAATCTGTTTTATTGCATTCTGAAAAGATCACAGGAAGTACACACTGTGATTTATTTTAAGTATGACATTAGTATTAAAGGTATAGCAAATCTGAAGTATTTGCAATAAATACTTAAAAGTACAAAGTCTTAAATATATTTTCTTTAAAATTTTGCTAAATATCCTTTACTACAATTTCAAATGAGAGCTTCAGAGATTCTTAAATGACCTTGAGGGGATCTTTGTTTTTTGAGACAATAAGACTGTTTTGGCCCTATGATATTCAGAACTAATGAACAACCCCATATAACGGATACAAAACTTAAAAGCGAATTTTTGGTTTCATATGACTCTTATGGCTATGACCTTTCCTAGAGGTGGGGTAATACAACCTCTAACTAGGAAACAAGGAAGCTTTACATGGAATATTATACATATATATATATGTATGCATATGTACACACACACACACACATATAAATAAATAAATTACATTTTGTCTAATAATTTAGAACTCACCTGCACAGGGACTCAATCATTGCTCAGCCACTTGAACTGCTTAACTTCAATAGCAGGACAGCAACTAAATTCCCAAGTTCGCACACATCCTTAGATACCAAGGTTATCACCAATACACCTGCCAATGTGAGAATGCAATTTAACTTTACTGACCAGCTGTGTGCCCAGCACCTGGGTAGTCTGGAGAGCAGCAAACCCACAATGATCTCTCATGCAAACCCTAATCTAGGGCTTATTCCCAGGTCTGCCTCCTCGTCTCTGGACTCAAGATGTTAGGGTCTAGCTGAGTAATACATGCTGCACTGAGCACTGTGGCTCACAACATGAGAAGGACTTGGACAAGCTGGAGCAAGTCCAGAGGAGGGTTGTGAAGATGGTCAGAGGGCTGGAGCACCTCTCCTGTGAGGACAGGCTGAGAGAGCTGGGGCTGTTCAGCCTGGAGAGGACATATAGCACCTTCCAGCACCTAAAGGGGAGCCTACAAGAAGTCTGGAGAGGGACTTCTGACAACAGTATACATGGTAGGACAAGGGGGAATGGCTTTAAACTGAAAGGGGATAAGTTAAGATTACATACTAGAAAGCAATTCTTTACTGTGAGAGTGGTGAGGCACTGGAAGGGGTTTCTCAGAGAAGATGTAGATGCCCCATCTGTGAAAGTGTTCAAGGCTAGGTTGTATGAGCCTTTGGGCAACCTGGTCTAGTGGAAGGTGTCCCTGCACACGGTAGAAGGGGTTGAAACAAGATAACCTTTAAGGTCCCTTCCAGCCCAAGCCATTCTATAATTCCATGATTCTATATGCTTGGTTTTACCAAACTGGCACTCTCCTGTTTTCTCTCATCATTATTCTGCCTGCTATAAATCAAGAATGTCAGCACAATCATCTCACACATCGCCAAGGGAGTCCCCCATGTCCCAGGGTGTGCTCCACTCTGGAGTGGATCTCCTCCAGTGTCCCTGTTGTAGGTATTTTGCATTGCACTGTACTGTAAAGACAAATAAGAAAATGAAGTGGCTGTCTTCCTAAGCCCACGTGCTAGCTAGCACTTAGGTAAGACTCCAAAACAATGGGGTCAATGCTCCAGATCAGGCAGTATGGGGATCTGAAGGATTTTGCATCTCCAGTGACTCAGTCACTGTGCTGTTGTCATGGGCTGACCCAGGCCCAGTGACAGGTGACCATCAAAGCAGATCCATCACTCTGCTTCTCAGCAGGACAGGGGAAAGAAAATATAATGAAAGGCTGATGTATTGAGATAAGGGCAGAGAAAGAGCACTCACCAGTTACTCTCATGGACAAAACAGACCCAGGGAAGTTAACTGAATTTATTATCGATCAAATCACACAGCAGGATAACGAGAAATAAAATTGTATCTTATAAATAAAACTCTGTCTTCCCCCACACACTTCCCTTCTTCCTGGGATTCCCTCAGTCTCTCTCCCTCCTGATGGAGGTTCATCACAGGTTTTTTCTCACACTCCTTCCTCATTAGAGAAACAACTTCTCATACTCTGCTTCTGCTCCAGCATGGAATTCCTCCCATGGGAGACAGTCCTCCACAAACTTCTCTAATGTGAATTCATCCCATAGTCTGCAGTTCTTCACAAACTGCTTCAGAGTGGGTCCCTTCCATAGGGTACAGTCCTTTAGGAACAGGCTGCTCCAGTGTTGGTCCCCTGCAGGGTCACAAGTCCTGCCAGCACACCTGCTCCACATGGGCTGCTGTCTCCATGGGGCCACAGGTCCTGCCAGGGGCCTGCTCCAACGTGGGCTTTCCATGTGGCTACAGTCTCTTTTAGGAATCCACCTATTATAGGGATTTCAAGTGGATCTCTGCATCCCCGTGGACCTCCATGGGCTGCAGGGCACAGCTGTTTCACCATGGTTTGCACCACGATCTGAAGGGAAATCTCTGCTCTGGCACCTGCAGCACCTTCTATCCCTCCTTCTCCACTGACCCTGGTGACTGCAGAGATGTTGCTCTCACATATTCTCACTCTGTGTCTCTCTGGATGCAACTGTGCAGTAGCTTTCCCCCCCTTCTTAAATACATCACCCCAGAGGTGCTATCACTGTTGCAGACAGGTTCAGCATTGGCCAGTGGCAGGTCCATCTTCCACTGGTTCTGTTGCACATGGGAGAAGCTTCTGGCAGCTTCTCATAGAAGTCACCCCTGTAGCCCCTCTGCTACCAGAACCTTCAAGGTTCAGGAACCATGCTGCATCTCTTTTTTGATCTTTACACTTCACCAGACAGCTTTTTAAATTTTAATCCCGACTGTCCTAGGTACAGAGAGTTGGGTAAGAGCCTCTTGAGAGCCCATACAATGCTTAAGTTGCAATTTTCTCCTGAATACCACCACTGCTACTTCTGCGTCCTGGAACAGCTTTCCAAGACACCTCATTCTGCTTGTGTATAAGGGAAAACAAACTGTCACTGAGTATTAAAGCCTTTCCAATGCTCAGGTCCTGGATGATCTCAGCCGTGGCGCACCAATGCTGCAGTTTCACAGGACACTTTGAAGGAAGTACTTCCCCCATTTTGCACTTTAAGAGGAGCACCACCCTCTCCCTGGTGCTGGAACAGCTATTTATACAATCATGGACTTCATCCAGACAAATAGTGAGGATAAAAGGTAAACTGGCCCAAAAAAATTATTTGGTTAGTTTTCAGCCAGATTGGTCCTTGACATGACCAATGTACGGCTCCACAAGGGTGTGGGTAGACATAGGGCAAGATGGGCTGAGAAGGCAGGAGCAAACAATGTCGAGCAAAGCAGAGCAAGAACCTTTTCACTGGAAATAGAACCAAATTTATTACTCTCTCAGGGAATTGTACTGCTGGTATGCTGTTTAATTAGAACTGATTAAATATCATATCCGAAATCTTACAAAAAGTTTGCTTCCTGAGCATGTCTAACATGCAGAAATGAAAAGTAGAACTGAAAGTGTTTGTCACCCATTTTCATTCCTCAGATTGCTATTTCAGTGTAAAATGTTTGCTTAATATGGACCAAGGAGCAATCAATTATATTAGCCACTTGTTTATCTGGCCTTGATATTGATCCTAGAATCTTAACTCATGAGCAATCCTACTGAATGAAATAAGATTCTTAAGATGATTGAAACCTACTTCCTGAAGTAAAAACTTCTGGGATTAAGCTCCTTATTTGTAGGAAGTTGTTTTTGGATGAGCCATTAGCAAGAAACATCTTCAATTTAAATCAGCACTAAACTATTATGTTATTATATATGAGATTTTAAATTATTTGGCCTCCTACCCTTATTCGTATATGTAAATTTCTGAAAATATATTGTAAGAAGTAGCATTTGCAATTTCATCTCCTCTGCAATTAATTTATTTAAAACTAACATGTATGGTGAGCGACAATTTTGTGGAGAAAAAATACATTATATAATGAAGGCCAGACTCTACAGCTCTAATTCATGTGAATAGCCTTGCTTGTGTGAATAGTCCCATTGGTTTCAATGGACTATTCACACCAGTTCAATGGGATTATTCATATACATAATACACTATGGTATTTGGGATGAAAGACACTATGTAAATGTAAACTGTTATAAAAATATTAATAATATGCATTTTAACTTACAACAAAATATGCGTTTATCCTGGTAGCCATTATAGCTGATAAGGTAAATCATGTTTGAGCTAAGAAACTCCCACTGTACATCCAAAACACTTATTTAACTGTGCTACTAATAAGTAGTTTTTTTGTGAAAATACAAATACACGTTTACATGAATGAAAATACGACATGTATTTATGAAAAAGCTTTTGAGAGCTTTCAGGTAAATACTATGTATGTTTTCTTATTCCATAAAAGCAATATTTTTTCTTTTTTCTTTTTTAGAATAAACAAAATACAAAGGTCCAAATTCATCTCTGCAGTAGTTCTATTGACTTCAGTCGAGTTTACCAAAACCAGGAAGGCAATTTCACACAATGGGTATCACAAAAAACCTCTACTGCCAACTATTTAAAGGACCAATTTGCAATGTGATGTGTGCAAGCAGTTCTTCTAAACCAGCATGCAAACCCTTCAGCAACTTCAGAGGAGCTGAATTGCACGTTATGGCAACATTCACGTTTCTAATGCCAAAACCTAAAAATCCATAGTTATCATAAATCCACAGAAATTCATAGATATCATTATAGATTGCAGTAATAACAATAATTAGAGAAAAATTGACAGACGAGTTATATCTGAAGAACCTTTTCCCAATAAAATGGTGTATTAAAAAAACTCTGTGGGGGCACATCCACAGCCACTGTGACTCTGCAGTCTTCAATTCAAAGTCAGCCAAATCCTTAAGAATGAAAAAGAGGAGAGAAAGCATGTGAGTGATGTACAGCCTTGTGCCTCCCAAGCTAATAGCTGTGCAGTGAATTAATATCATATAGTCTAGGAAATCAGTCACTGTTACAGAAACAGTTTGCAAATTTATTAGTTTGTTATTAGTCTATTTTCTTATTTATTTATTTCTCGCCAGTTCTTCAGGATGCCTAGTAATGCACTGAGCATATTGCAAATCCCAGCAGTACCCCTTTGATCCGAGACGCAGACCTTTTTGGGTAACTGTTGCATATAGGTAAAGCCTTATAAAATAAAGACCTTGTTACGCTTGTAAAACCATGGCTCAGGCCTGCTACTTAGGCTAAGTAGAAGGGAACTATGGCAGAGTGACTCAGCTGGAGTAGAGGGACGTGAGAGACGTGAGAGATGTGCTGTGTGACTGCCACATGTCCATATCGTGGTGCGCAGTGGTTGGCTTCCTCGGGCTTGTTGTACCTTAAAACTGTGTAAACAGATAACCAGCTAACTGCTTTAAAAGGCCTGGTTTTCGCAATAAAGGGGCTGTCCTTTGCACCTGCCCAGGGACTGACTCTACGTCACTCTGCTTTGTACAGGCAACCAGCATGACAACCTAGCAAAATGAAACTCTATGTGCTAGATGAGGCAGCTCCTCAGCTCTCTTCCCACTTCTTACTCATTCTGACTAGGTGAGAAAATTGGTCAGAGATAAGGGGGTGATGGGTGGGTCTTCAAACTTGTCCTTCATAATGCTGAGCACTGTTACTTCCGTTCGTGACACCACTTGGGCTCAGCACTTCTACCAGTGTATTTCATCAGTGTGTTTCTTCGGTCTCTGTGCTGTGTTCTGACCCATGTGGATTTACAAAGACATGAAGAGGGGGAGCTGGGCCTGTTCAGCCTTGGGAAGAGACAACTGAAAGGCAACCTCATCAATATATGTAAGTATTTCAAGGGAAAGTGTGAAGAGGATAGAGCCAGGCTTTTCTCAGTGGTGTCAAGCAATAGGACAAGAGGCAATGGGCAGAAACTGATGCACAGGAAGTTCCACCTGAATACAACAAAGAACTTCTTTACTCTGTGGGTGACTGAGTACTGATTACCATACATCAGTATGGACAGAGTAGGAAGGGCTGAGGTTTGATTTGCTGGGGCCTTGAGTGGCTCCAGTATTGTAGGTCCACTTTATAGCTTCAGTGGTGAGGAGGTCTGGATGAGGTTCCATAGTTCCATGGTTCCATAGATAGTCTAGGCACATGCTATCTGTGCACAGAGGACAAACTGATGGAGGATTCTGAAGCCACACTTGTAGGTGGACCACACATATTTTGTCACCGAGTGTCTTCAAGTGCTTCCAGTAAAAAGGGAAACCTCAAACATAATAGTGCGTCTGAACACATGTTGTATTGCTCCATGTATAGGCATAAGGCAAACTTATACCCCAAAGAAGCCTTCCAATTCACTGTATTGACACTCTCAATTGAGACTTTAACCTTCTCCTTTCTTTCCTCCCTACTCCTGGTGCTGGTACAGCTGTGACACCAGACAATTTCCACATGTTCTGCTTGACTTTTTTCATA
The DNA here is from genome assembly GCA_013397075.1 of Rhabdornis inornatus. Classification (NCBI taxonomy): domain Eukaryota; kingdom Metazoa; phylum Chordata; class Aves; order Passeriformes; family Rhabdornithidae; genus Rhabdornis; species Rhabdornis inornatus. Next base: position 1,579,501 of record VWZS01009400.1, on the reverse strand, counting down.
AATCCTTCATCCCATGTGTCAGACCACAGAAGACAGAAGAAATGCACAAGGGAGAGAAGAAAAAAGTGAAGCTTCTTCCTGCCATGTAATCTTGGTCCTGTCACTCTCACATTTTACAGGTACTAATTTTCCAAGCTCATTCAAACTATGCTGGACATTCCAAAGTGAATAATAAATGCTGATCTGAATGAGAACTACAGTGGAATGACTTCATAGTAACAGCTGAACTTGAACCAGAAGCATGCTGATCCACATCCGTCTATTTGTCTCCTTTTCTTGGCTTGCCTTGTCTTTGTTTTCTCCTTCCTTGGGTGAAGCATTTAATCTCATCTCTACATATTCTTTTTCAGTTTTCCATCCTATTTCTTCATCAAAAAACAAAACAAAATAAAACAACAACAACCAACCAAACATTCCCCCAGAAAAAATCACTGAAGAAAAACAACCAAAAATCCCAACCCCCCAAAGTAGTATATTATTCTGTAAGTACTTCACAGCAAAATTTACTGGTCCCCGGGACTATTCTTTCTTCCACTTCCCTTATTTGCAATGGGGGAGGATGACTGATCAACTGAAAAGAACAAAGTTAATAGGAGGGCTGAAAGTGGATGGAGACAAGGAGCTGCACAGCCTCAAGAAGAGAAAGCAAATCTAATACAGTGATCTGAATCTCACACAGTTTCAGTCCTGAGCTTAGTGACTGGGAAAGGCAGCTGGATGCCTGAACTCCATCAGGACACAGGAAGATCTGAGAAGTTGAAAAGGAAATGTGTTTTGTCTTCTCCTTTGAGACCCAGCTCAAAGTCTGGGCACGTTTCAGTCCCTCAGAAAGATCATGCAGACCCATTGCAGTGGTTTCAAAAGGGCCCTTGAAAGCCTGGTATTTTCATCAGCATCCTAGAAAGACTGGTATGTTCATCATCTTCAGTGACTCTTTTTGCAAAGGACTTCTATCTGGAATCAAAGTAATAAGCAGGTGACAAGAAAAGAAATAATTAAATCCACCACTGTTCACTGACTTAAGCTGAAGATGCCATTAGGTCAGCCATGTTAAACAGGTATAAATGAACCAATCTTACATAAAAGTCTAATCTCTTTTGGGGAAAAAAAAAAACAACAAAAAAACCTGGACAAAAATGGACCACTTTTTAGTCTTCACAATCTTGTAGCAATGAGTTCCACAAATTAAGTATATATTTTCTTTTAATTCCACTGCTTGATCTCTCCTAACCCCCCTAAGATAGTGACCTGAGAGTCAATCTTACTTTCTGGTTTTGGTTAATCTCATCTTCCTCTTTCATCTGAATACAAACCCAAATGTTTTTCCCATTTTAAAAGACTGCTCTTCAACTGTTACTGTATTTCTTTCTTGTCTCTTCCATTTAAAAAATCTTCAGTTTTTCATGTTCAAAATTTTTTTCTGCATCCTCTTTAATCTGACTTCTACACCACTAAGCCTGGAAAATTGCACTTGAATTCCCCACGAGGCTATTCTGACCACTGAGGCACTGCATAAAAAAGAAGCAGTGGCATTAATTCCTCTTCCAGATGTGCTTTCTCTAGGAAAAGCAAATTTTCACAAAGCTGCACCTTATTATTCTCTGCACAGCCAGCCTAGAATTCTCCTTTTTTTTTTTTTTGTGAAACCTACAGCAAACAATGCTAAGACTGCAGCTTGTTTTAATGTTCCATTTCACTTCCTTACATCCATCTGCCATATATTTTTTCATCCTCTGAAACTTACTGAAACATGTTTTTTTTTGTCCTATGCTTGTGCCTCTTCTTGTACACAGAACTCTGCTGTGCAGCTGAGACTCCCAGATGCTACCAAGCTGCAAGCAGTACTAATAACCTCACATCCTGCAATCAGTTTTTTGAATGTGGAACATGTACACGTTTCCTTTTCATAGGCAACTTGAATCAAATTTTGTCACAGGTAGAACAGCACACTTCAAAAAAGCCAGGTAGCTATTGGGAGGATGTAAAGTACAAATGCCAACATTTTTAACCAAGGGCTGGTGCCGTGCCTGGGCTGGGGCAAGCTGCGGTACCAACGCAGGCTGGGGATGTTGAGAACAGCCCTGCCAAGAAGGACTTGGGAGTGCTGGTGGATGAGTGGCTGGACACGACCCAGCAACATGCACTGGGCAGCCCAGGAAGGCAATTGTGTCCTGGGCTGCATCCAGAGCTGCATGGGCAGCAGAGGGAGGAGGTTCTGCCCTTCTGCTCTGCTCTGGTGAGACCCCACCTGGAGGCCCCAGCACAGGAAGGACATGGATCTGCTGGAGTAAGTACAGACAAGGCCACCAAGATCATCAGAAGGATGGAGCACCTCTCCTATGAGAAAAGGCTGAGAGAATTGGGATTTTTCAGCCTGGAGAAGAGAGGATTTCAGCGTGACCTAGTTGTATCCTCTCAGTACCTGAAGGGAGCCCACGAGAAAGACGGAGAGGGACATTTTACAAGAGCATGACAGGACAATGGGGAACGGGCTTCAAATGAAAGAGGAACAGAGTAGGGAGGGTTTAGATTAGATACTAGGAAAAATTTCCTCACTGTGAGGGTGGTGAGGCACAGCAACAGGTTCCCTGGAGGAGTTGTAGATGCCCTATCCTTGGAAATGTTTAAGGCCAGGTTGGATGGAGCTCTGAAAAACCTGACCTAGTGGAAGGTGTCTCCTCCCATGGCAAAAGGGGTGGAACTGGATAATTTTTAAGGTCCCTTCCCAGCTCAAACCATTCTACAACTACGATTTTCTCCCATTCTATCACTCATTTTTAAAATATTTTAGCCCTCTTTTCATGAAAAGGATGAAGCTGAGATACTTTTGCTCCTTTAAAAATAGTTCTGGTGAGTACTAAACCACTTTTCATTCTTGCTGGGAGTTAAAGTCATTGTGACTGCTTGACTGGGGTTGCTACCAAACTAGAGACTAAATTAGGGCATGCTGAGATGCTCATCATTCAGCTACTTATTTACATGCACACAATGAAATACATGCATTGATCTCAGAAGATCAAATTCTACCTAGGCACAGAATGAGAGTAATAAAATTATACAGTAAATAATCTGGGGAAAGAAGGATGTAAATACAGGTGTGTGTGTGGGAATTTTTGACACTGAAAGGAGAAAACACTATCAAGACAGGCCCAAATCCTGCAGACATTGGTTTGAATAACTCAGGCCCTCTGTGCAAAAACTTGTTTCAGCATCTGAGGTTCTGTAACCAGAAATGTGTGAATTTTCAGCTGATTCTTTGTCTGTAAGAAGCCACCATAACTGAGCCATGAAAACTTTTTAATCTCTTCAAAAATATGCTTGTAAGTAGAATAATACCCTAAACATAGATGAATGCTCATTCATGCTGTACTTTTCACAATAGACTTGCAAGTCACTGTCAGATGATTTGTTTCCCTAAGATGTCTCATTTTTCTTATATAATTTAGGCAGCTTAAGGCTCGTGCATTATCTCAATCTAGAAGAAAAAAACCCTCCATATACAGAGTTTTGTCTTATTCTGGCAAAACTCCCCCATGAAAGAACTGATGTGCTTCAAACACCCCACTAATGGTACAGTAAATTACATTTTCACATTTGGAACGTTGTAATAGATTTCTCTACAGCATGATTTATCATGCAACAATTAGGAACCCTAGGGAATTGGATGACCATTTTAAATTTTATCAGCTTGTTTCAATAAACTGTTAATGTGACCCTAATGTTTGGGAAGCACTTTAATATAATCAGATTTCAGTTGTTCAATCTACTGACATTAATGGCTACCTCATTAATCATAGGACTCTCACTGAGACCTCAGAGGCTGTACTAAGTTCAGTGGACCAATTCTTACAATAATAAAAACAACAGGCAATTTTCAACAGAGAAAAACTCTCACTTCAACTGAAAAACATTGGGTTTTGTTATCCTCCAGGAGTTGACAAGGTCATTTAATAATCCCTGAAAGAGTGGAAAAACATCATTTTTGTGTAGTTCATTTTTATTTGTAAAGTGGTCAATTAAAAATTGTAGTCATAAGAATCTCATACTTTAAACAAATAGTGCAGTCTAAGATGTAAAACATGGGAGGAAGACTATGTAACAGCCTGTGTACAAATGGTTCAGAGTGTCTACCACATGTCCTCAGGGACAGTGATGTTTCTGCTCTGAAAGCACCTGTATCCCACTGTGGTGGCTCTCACCTTGCCAAATACACCACTAATTACAAATAACGCTTACCAATCGGTAAGATATTACCAGGATATTGCAGAGGCTTCCCTACCATCACCATCAAAATATCTTGTTGTCCTGAGCTGTTTCATGGAAGACCACACCAAAGACTTTGTATCAGATGGGGTGTTAGAATTTACTTCTCAAGGTCTAGGGAAATTTTTATGATTGTTCTTATAAAGGTCTTGACTGTAGGTGTCCATCCATATGGAGTATGTTAGGAAACAAACAGAGATATTTCAGTGCAAACCCTGAAGAAACATGTGGGCAAAGGATGTGAGCAGATAATTAAACAATTTCTGAGAAATTAGAACTGCAGCAAAAATTGCTAGTATCATAAAGATCTGTATCTTAAGATCATAAAGAACTGTAAACTCAATTCAGTAAGATTTTTTTGCATTCTGCACTAGCAGGTTTAGCAGCTAATGACCTCTTTGTCAACCTTTGATGGGCAAGTAGAATGGTGGAAACTTCCACTGCCTCTGAAAAAAAGCACTTTTCTGAATGAAGTGTCTTTTGGAAATGCAGGAGCCAATTAACTGCTCTTAACTCTTAACACACAGTCTGAGAGTATCAAACAACAGTAAGCACCAAAACAGCTAATTTTAGAAGCTGATTTTAATAAGTCCTGTCTTTTTTCTTGAAAATGTAATCTATTTTTTGTATATGTACTTGATACATTATTCACCTGACAGTCAATCCAGTTAATGTGTACTTGCCTTATTTGCTGAGTTAATCTGTCCAAAACAGGTACATGGTTGCAAGCCAACGAGGGTATGTACAGTATTGACATATTTATCTAACAGTTTGTTGGAACTTCAATAAAATTGGTTTTACCACGTTAGAGTGTCAGTTCTTTAAGACATTAGCAAAAATCATGCATTTTGATTCCTACTTTGCTTAGTAATGAAATTAACAAAGACCACTAAATTAAGTCTATTTTTCTAATATACTTGAAATAGAAAAATATGACTTTGATCTTATCAGGTAGATGTGTTCAGAGGAGAAAATGTTAGCAGCACTTTGAATAAATTGGAAGGCAGCAACACAAAGTCATACAGAAGAGGTAATTGTTTATACAGCACCCAAGAAAGGGATGTAGCAATTCACAGATATGTTTTCAAGGTCAGTGAAAACAGCAAGGAACAGTAAATATCCCTGGATCACTAAGTCTACCTCCTGGCTAGCCAAGCACCACACCAGGCCCTTTCCCTAATATCTGTCTTTAAAAGGGTCAGATTTCTTGCTATAAATGCTTTCATTGAAAGTTACTCCAATCCTTCTGCTCTTAAATGGTTAGAAATCTTCTTAGTAACAAAATAAAAGTTATCTATGGTCAGTTTTACCACTCTATTACTCCTGCATAAAAGTATTACCACACTCCTTTTGCTATTCAACTAGCTTTATCATCTAGCTTAAATGTTCTCCTACCAGGCATTCCCATTCTCTGCGCATATATCCCACCCACAGATCCCACCAAACTTGAAGTCTTCTATTCCACTGCCACACAAAATGTATCTTATTTACATGAATATCCAAAGCTTTTCCTTGTCTGTTCCACATTCACCTAATTCTTCTGGAATATGGCTGATGAATCTTGCAGAAGAGTGCCATCAGAAGAGAACCCAATATTGGTGAGCAGAGGGCTATGACAAACACATAATGGTGGAATTGTAATCAGTACAGAAAAGAGATTAAAGACTGAGAGCTGCTGTTCTGAACTAGCCAGATGAGCATAGCTGTGGTTATAGGAAAAATTGTACGAGGACAAAAATTAGAGAAAGTAAATTCATGAGGTAAGCTATTGTACGACAAGTTCTCAAAATCTTATCGTCTAGTTCTGTATAGATTTTTAACTTATCAGAAAAAAAATCCTATTAAAAAAAACTGATATAATTTAAAAGGGACAATGTGTGAGAGTTGGGATTAGTGAGGTCAGAAGTAATGCTGTAACAGCCAGAATCAGAAGTTTGAAAGCTTCTTTAATACAGGACCTTTCTATAGTATGCAAGTGCAGGGACAAAACAGAGGGAAGAATTTCATGGAGATGACTGGGGAGAGGAAAAAGAACACAGCACAACAATGAAATAGATCAGAATAAAAATAAAGGAAAATTAACAGCCCTACAAGATCTGGATAGATTAAGTAATTTTAATTTTTACTAAAATCCTTTAAAAAATTTCAAGCCATAATCTGTTAGTGACTATATATGTGGGCTTGGCTGATGGTCCAGTGCAGGAGTTACCTGATATATGGCTTAGCAGAAAATGTGACATTTTTAGTACATGTTATCAGCAGTGATCCATCACAGCATAATATGTAAGATTACCCAATGGGATATGGTCATTTTGCTTCAAGTGATTTTATTTATAGTTTGTGCAGATGCAGATGAAGCAGTGAATCTAGGCTGGCAGGGGAAGACTTCAAAAAAAGATGCATCTTCCTTCTGGATTGTGGTTTGAGACAGAGAGGGTACTGTCAGTCGAACATCTCATGCTGAACAGCTATTGTAAGCTTTAAAGGGACACTTAACTCCAGGGCACAGATCTGGCTGTTTATTCTGCTTTTTGAGAGAGAAGGAGTATAGTAAGTGTTGGTGTTTCAAGGGGGGATGGTATTGCTTGTATTTAATTTGTTTTGCTCTTTCTCACTGCTGTTTGGGAAGGAATGGCTTTGAACTCTTAATTGTATATTTTGTTTTTATCAGACCACAGACCCATCCTGTCCTTTCTCACTCCCCCTCCTTTTCTCCTGCAGTCTTCACTTTACTGCTTTCTTCCTTCTCTTTTGCCTTTCATCTCCCACCCTGAAAATAAACAGTCTGGAGCTGAATCCAGAGAGCAGAAACAGCTCTGATTCCCTCCCCATCCAATACAGATCCCAATAAAACTTTAAAATGGCATCCAGATCTTTGCTGTGTGGAACAGGGACAAAAGAGAGCACACATCACAAGTAAAGGAGGGGGATTTTCAAGCAATCTTCCTCACTAAAGAAACTACTTGCTCCCACATTAGCAGGAATGTTTTCGTATGAGGAAATAAGCACTAGGAATGGAAGCAGCAGCAGCTTGGGAAGAGGTGGAGCTTGTGCAGAAAGGATGACGAAGATGCTAAGGATTAAGAGCCTGGATGCCTCTTGATGCACCAGGTATTTATGTCAGTAATTCTCATTAGATTTAATGTGAATAACAGTCACAAATCCCCTGAGGACTGAGAGAAGAACAGATTCCTTAATGTTTCCATAAGGAATACTTTGAAACCTTCATAAAACATTCATATTTGATGGAAAGGAAAACCTACTTTAATAAAACATGTTTACCACTATTACACAACCAGCAGTTGATATTTTATTTACTTGAGTATAATGTATAACATACTTGCATTGTTATTATATATTATTAGGCTAAGATTGATTTACTTCATATGATTGGTTTGTTTATCTAACCTTAACAGTTCATTTTACTGTAATCTCAAAACAGAGCATTTTAACTAAGAAAGCCAGAATGAACCCAAGTTTACAGAACAGTTTCTTCTTTCTCTAAGACCCCATTTCTGAATGTGGTTCTAAGGCAGACACAGAATTGATGAGTTTGAAGAAATTGCTGTTTAAGGTTTATTTTACAGCCTTAAAGAACGTCGGAGTTAGTTTGGGGTCCTTTGTTCTGGGCACTGAATAAATGCAGGAGATTTTCAGAGGGCTAGTTTGTTGACTACAAAGGTGTGTCACAAGACACCTGATGTGCCCTAAGGTACCTCACTTGGCTGCTTCCAAAGGCAAAAAATCCTGCAGTCTCTGTGCCTTATATGATGGTCCTGGGGAGCAGGCTCTTAATACACCACAGCATGAAAAAGAGCATTAGATGCCTAAGTTCAGGCATTTTAATCCCATCTTTAAATCATTTGATGCTTCCAGAATACATCCAGGGACATTTTCGCTTGTGACTGCACACCTTCAATGTCCTTTGGCTACAGAGTAGCACAAGACATTCATAAAACAATGCACACAGCTACTTAAAATACTCCAGGTTGCAGATACACTGGTACTGAAATAGATACAAATAATTCCAAGGAGAGCAAGAAAAGCAAGCTCTGCTCCATAAAACCTTCTCTGTCCCAATGCAATCACCCTTCCACAGCATTCCAAGTCAAACTCATGAGTACCTTTTGTTGATGAGATTTACTTATCATGGGTAATTTTTAACTCATATGTTTAAATTTTAGAAATTAAGGATAAAATGTGTTCCTGTGCAGCTGGGCAAGCACAGGTGTGTGATCCCAGTGTTTTATATACCTTCTAACGGTTGCTAGCATTGTAACCATTGTGAAAATAAGAGTAGCACACATTTAAAGCTCTCATATCATGAGCAAAATCTGCAACACTTCTTGAGGAAATGTTAAAATGTTCAACATCCATGTTCTCAACAAGTAAATAACACATTATAGGGCTACATTATGACCAGATTATATCTATTAGTTACTGCTGTGCACCATGTAAATCTCCAGATTCCCCTGGGAAATGAGAAAAATCATTTCAGACTTCAATAACTAACAATCAGTTATTGCTCTGGGCAATAATAAAGCCGAATGCAATTACCTAAAGTGAAGTTAGCAGTGTAACAAATGAAATACAGATTTCTTTCTCTCCTAAAATAAATGTAGCATCTCCTCATCACACACTACTGCATGGTATAATAGGGTCTTCGAAACAGTGTTTTGTCTGAACAGCCTACTTGAGATTTGAAATACATGTGATTAAAACTTACATAAAAAGTTACTTTTTATGACATCACTTGCATGATTAGTGCTAGGAAAAGACTAACAGCTATGAATCTGAAAAAGTAAAGAAGTCATTCTAGAAAAACAGATTTTCAAAAAAAGATTATCTGCTCCCAGTACTCCTCTTTCCACAGTCAAGACAATTTACCCCAAAAGGGAAATAGAAAATTTCTGTTCATAAAATGCCTTTGATCAGATTTTTCTCAAAACATGTTCGAGCTGTAAATGCAGCATTTCAGTCTTCATACTTATCCTACCTCCTGTCACATTAATTTATTATTTATTCTGTTAACATGAAAATGTTCAGTCTGTTGAGAAAGAAAAACTGTTCTTATTTTAAGCCGATTTTTAAAAGAAGTGTTTGAGAACTGAAGTCCCTAGAAGCTAGAACTTTTCTTAACTTAGCACTAGATTGTATAATATAAAGCATATACATAAATGTTTGCAAGATGAGAATTTTTGCATATCACTCAGGAATTAATAATATTTCAATAAGAATGAAGATACAAGATACTGGATGAAAGAATAATATGCACAAAAATATTCATAACTAAGAATAATAGTGTTTTCAGCTATACTACCTTTCACCTTGTTATGCAGAGTAAGTATTAATTCTCCATGCTGAATTATTGCTAATTAATTATTCGCATCTACTTTCTCTTTGTCACTACAGAATTCAATTATCCTGGAAAAGATTTTGCAGTAGAAAGTTAATCTTAATTCCTGATCTTTTGAGAAACCAATTTTTTTATTTATAAATAAAGATTGGTCTTGAACCATAAGTTTTCCAGTTATTTTGAGCTACTCAAGACTTTTTTTATACATCTGATGTTTAAGAAATAGCTTCTTATTATGTAATGGGACTTTTTTTATATTTTATCCTACACTGGTGTTGACATCTTTTAACAGCTCCTTGGAAGCTAATGACCTCCTTTGAAACTGCGCCCACTTTTTAGTTGTTGGACACTAGCTCAGTGTTGCATGAGCTCATTTTCAGATATTTTCAGGCAAAGAATATCTTTGTTGTTGTATATTTATATAATGCATAGTTCAACATATCATTACTACTATCAGTATTAGTAACAATATATTTAGAAAATGTGTTGAAGTAATTCCAGTCAGATCTGGCTGCCCTTCATTTCATGTTTTATTTGAATAAAGATATTGAAAAGATGGCTCACTTCAGGTGTACTAATCTCGAATATCCTTCTGAGGTAATTTTAGCTTATATTTAGAACATTCTGATATAAATCTCATTAAAAAAAACCCAAACAACTAAAATCCATGCAGCCGTTAAAGCAAAGCAGCATCAAGAAGAGTCTCAATATACAGCAGATAGGATAAAACATTGCAGTACAAAGCTGCATCACTTTGGTTCAGTATTGCCTCACTTAACTGTAACAGTGCTTGGCAATTATTTGTAAGGTTTGAGAAGTTCCAGCTTCTTACTGCTCTAATCTTATTCGACCACTGCAAAACAAGGAGAACAGGGATGCTCTCCATGAATGCTGTCTGCCACTATGCTGTTACGATTCAGTGTCCAAACTCTGGGTTTGATAACATTTAGACGCAGGGGAGAATGGAACCCACAAAGCTGTATCTCAGTAAAGGGGAATTCAGGACCTAATTACCTTATGTCTTTGGACTCATGGCCAGCCAGGAAAACACGGCTTATGCCTGTCCTTACTTTAGTGGTTTGAAGTGCTGACAGAAAAAGCATCCACATTATTCTTGAATTCAGGCTGTGTAAAAATCCCATCTGTTTTCCCTCACAGGTGATGCCAGGATCTTTCTAGGAAGGATCCTTCTGTCTTGTGTCAATCATTACCAAAGGGAAAAGGTGTTGGGATGGGCAGCCTTGCCAGGAACAGCATGCCAGACACACAGTGAGTGAGCCGGTGCCTGCATGGCTGCAGAGCACTTGCCACCACTTCTGCTGTCATCCCTCCCAACAGCAGAAAAGGACCAGCAGCAAACATGGCAAACGGGACAGTCACTTGCTCTTACACTTCAGTGGCCTGTAGTCACAGCTCACGCCATAGGTTGGCAGAGGCTGTCAAGCTAAAAGACCTGCTTTCTAAATGTAAATTTGTTATTAAACTTATCAAACTTATCAAGAAAATTTGGCAGTCCACTCGTGTTTTTGGGAAGAAATGGTGAAGGGTGACTTCCCTAGTAATAAATCAATAGAGCACACATTAAAGATATTAAGAAACAGACGGTGAACCCAAAAAATAGCTATTGTTGAAGATAAACTTTAATAAGATTTTTCTGGGAATGAGAGTGAGCCACAGATGCTTTAAGATTTTTGCTATAGCTCCACTTAGGAATACAAACTCATTTTTGATTAAAAAATGAGAACAAAAAGGTTGGCCAATAGCAAATAACATTGAGGATGGAATTAAAACAGTGGTAAGAATCCATTGCTGGTCTGGAATCATTAAACCATTTTTAAATGAAGCCAAACAAAGAATTACAAGTGATACTTAGAAAGGTGGATAGCTTTATTCCGAAAACTAATGTTTTGAAACTATTATGGTCACTGCTTCCAAATGATTCAATGCAGTTTGCCAAAGCAAAGCTTTGACAAAGCACATTCTTACTTACTGGATAATAAAGTAACTTCCAGGGTTAATGACATGCTTTAATTCTGAATTTGTCACTGATGGAATCATTTTTTTAATAAATCATGCACTCTTATCATCTGTATTTTGGAAAGCGTTTTGATAAATTAGGCAGACTGCAGCAGACAGCTGTAAAAATTATGTGAGAGCTGAAGAAAATGCCTAGTGGCAAGAAATCCTAGCAAAACTTCCCAAATCTCAGTTTATTAAAAGTAGGGTTAGTCTGTGGTCTGCTTACACTATGTAAGCACCTCCCCAGTGAAAAGATGCTGAAAACTTCTCTGATAGATAAAGAAAGAAGAGCCAATGGCTGAAAGAGGGAATCAAACAGATTCAGATGAGATATTAGGACCAGCTTTTTCTGGCTATTATTTATTGGTTTTTTGATCTTAATTACAAATGAGATTAACCATAGGAACAAAACACAGCAGAAAAAACTTCTAATTCTCCATCTTTGGATTTCCACAGCTCCTTTGGAAAGTGTACAACACATTTTGTTCAAACTTGACCCATGCCCAGCGAAACTCAGCACAACAGTGAATCAACAAGTTTTCATAACACAGCACATACAGATCTGATCAAATGATCTAACATTCACTTCTGATGCAAACTATGAATCTGGGGAATGTAGACACCATTATACTGCTGTCTGTGACAAACTAAACTTTCTCTGAAATACATGTCAGGAGGAATGAGACAAAACTCTGTAGGAGCCATACTTACTTTGGTCTGTATCATGTAACCATTTAATTTTAAATTTAAAAACTCTAATTTAAAATATATTAATTATATAAAGGTTTAACACTGTCCACATTAAACAAACTTTAAGTGAGAAGAAATATTTCCAAATAGTCTTAACTGTATCATCCTAGTAATTTGGGACTATCATGAAATTTGGAGAGTATGGATCTCAAAATATATTACAAATAATTTTAAAAATTGTAAATAGGTCTTTGTTTCCTAGATGATGACACTAATGTTTGGAGGCAGTGCATTTCTTCGGTTAATTTTGTCATTGCAAGACCTAATTCATTCTTGGAAGCTGAGCATTTTATTTGATCCTGTAATAGGTAACTATTATGCTGATACTTAGCAGGTCAGCTTTTTTTTAAAAAATGAACTAAACTAGTGTCACAGTAATTTTTAAAAAATGCTATTTCCCTCAATATGAAATACATAATTGTAATTACCTAATTAAATCAGTAAATAAGAAAATATCTTTAAAAAGAGATGACAGTTGTTCAGGTACAACAATTATGTATTACATAGGTAATTCTATGTGTTACACAGAATAATACTTGCAAGCAGAAATTGCAGCAGAAGAAGATTTTATTAAAATACTATCAATCTTCAGCTGGAATCAGGACATACACATATAGATATCTGGGGATACATACATACATATATATATATACATATATATATATATATATATATAGTATCCAAGTTTGCTTCATAAGAATGGAAAATCTCTATCATACAGGAGATCTGTTAATATTGTAGAATATAAATAAGAAGTTTTTCCTTTTTTATTCTTCAAGGTTCCCAAACAAATCACGGCTTACTTCTGTCTTGTAACAGGGCCTGTTCCAAAGACCTTTGACTATTCCTATTGACTCAACAGGCTTTGAGCTGGCCCTAAAGTAGTAAAACCTTTGTGGAATGTTTATAGATAGCCACTTAGTCTGTGCCAGCTTAAGGAAAGCAAAAGGAAATAAATTAAATGCATCTTCCAGTGACATAAGTCTCATGAAGAATTAACTAGGATAAGCACTTACTCTAGTTGGTGCACTGTCGATCTGAACAATGCAGACAAAAAATAATAATTAAAACATAGCTTCATGCTGAGATGAAACTTTCAAGAGTGTCTACTGTGTTAAGCTTATGATTTTTTCTGGTTTTGTATTTGCAAGCATAATTACATCCCAGAGGCAACAGGAGCTAGAGCTTGTCAGTCCCCATTTCCCCCTCTGATAGCAGATTAATTTCTTTACATAGAAATCCGAAAGTTGATGCCAGAGCAATAATAATAATGTAAACAAGTCTCTTATTCTTTTAATCTAGAATGCATAATTTAATGGCATAGTTCTATAAATAATGAAAATATCACATCTACTTTAGACAATTAAGGGTAAACTGAAGGTAACATTTAATGTAGTATTGATTGACCGCATCAACAAAGCAACGGCAGACATCTGTATGGATGACGGCATTTAGAAAAATGCTACCAAGTCTATCAATAAAAACTAAGAGGGGTGGGATGGAGCAGACTTGATGGCTCAGAATCCTGGTAATGGAATAGGAAGTCTTTCACCTCCAGCACACTGACTTGAGCCAGCCTAGGTCAGTGTGTCACTGAAAGTCATTACCATCAGACAGTTCAGTCAAACAGGTTTGTCCTAACGGCAGGCTGGCTGTGTCACAAAACGCACCATCTATCATGACTGACATCATGCTGAGATTTTCAGCTGGAAGGCTGGAAGGAGAGAGGATGGGCTCCACAACTCTCCTATCCCTGCAGGAAGCATGGGTAAGGACAGCTGTCTGGGACGATGCCGCAGGGATTTTACGAATCTCTGATTTTAGGGATAGTGGTGTCAGCCACTAACCTAATATACAGCAAGAGAAAGGTATCTGTGATGAAGAAATCAGAACTGAAATGTAAGACCAGACATGAACTAACAGGAAAAATACTAAGTATGGGAGAAGCATGATAGGAGTAGGCACAGCACACCAGCAGCATGAAGTTACAGTAGCTCTCTTTTGGATGGATTTGAGAGAAACAGTGACAAGTGGGGAAAGCAGAATACGGCTTGTAAAAATAACAAAACAAAACAAGAAGTAGTGGAATCTAAATTCTTTATTACGCAGAGGCCAGAAATGACATATAAAAGCTAAGTGAAAACAAGAGAGGATAGAATGAAAAGATTTGAAAATGAAGGCAAAGTGTGTACAGAACCAGCATAGGGAGACATCAGAGAGATGCAAGGTGAGGAATTACACGGATAAAGGGATGAGCTAAGGTGATTATTTCTTTCAGTAGCAGTTCTGGTTGGATATGAGAAGAGCAAGACCATATCTGCCAAAGCCACCAGATACTACATTGTTAGGAAGTGACAGGAGCATGAAGAGCGTTTTAGCTTTGTAGTTAGATTGGGAATACTGTACTTTTTAGAAGTTCTGAAGTAAGGTATTACCTGAAAGCTTCAATGTTAGCCTGAATAGTAGCTCCAGTCAAATAGCTGTTTTATTGGCAACATTGGCTACAGTTCAGGATAAGACATGGGACAAAACTCTTACTTGGTGGTAGCAAAATTAATATAACAAAAATAATTAAGAACATCATTTCACATCTTTGAGCTTAACTTGGTGTTTAGACATACATTAGCAGACAGCAGGCTAGACAGTAGACAAGTTGTTGCACTTTGGGGAGATAGTTTTTTGTATGTTAATTTAATCTGTGTTGTCAATTTGGAACAAAGATGCTGAGCATCATTTCCCAACCTTTTACCTAAACTAGCTAAACTCTAAAAGCTCAGGAATGGCTTCTCAGAGCTTTGCAAAAGATAAATAAAAAAGGAAACCTGTTTTCAATGGGTTTACACTTCTGTTGAAAAATTTTCGCAAATCATAAACTTAAAAATCATTGCATATGATGAGAACAAAAAGGGACAAATTCTTGTCAAATTGTCAGAAGAAGATGAAGACCGTGTGAAAGAACGAAAATAGGAGGAAAACCAGGAAAAGACAGTCACTGAAAACAATGGCTGATACATTTCCTCAAAAAAGTTGTGAGATAAACTATGTCATTTAAAAACACAATTAGAATTTTACACTAATGTGGTCCAGGGATATGACAGCAAATTGGTGGGTGTGGCAAGATCAACAAAAATCCCTCTCTGATTGACATACATTTCAGTTACAGTCATATAATAGTAATGGTATCCCTCTTCTATTACTACCTGTAAGAAACAGATTAAAAACATCCTAGGACACATATACTCCACCCAGACTGCTTCTAATCCCACAAAACACAGCATGCTGGTCAGTAGCACTTCATTGTGTAAAAGTCAACTGCCCTTCTGACCATTCCATTCTGACCAGTGCGAATCCCTTCTTGCAGAGAAAAAATCAATTGTTTGTGGGAAACAAACAATTTTCCCATAAAATGAGGATTAAGAATGAAGACATGAAAGACTGAAACTAAAATGGTGAAAATATCTCAGTGCCCATGAAGCTCTTTTTCATGAAGTCGTAACTCCTTATGGCTTCTTTACAGATTAAGTATTGAGGCTGCTGGGCATACATTGGTTTATTACTTAGCAGAACAACTCAGTAGTGAAATGAATATTGTGATTAGGTCAAATTAGGTGAAACTGAACTAGAACAAGATGTATTTTGCTACTAGGACTCATATGGACAAAGTCCTCAGCAGTGGTTCAGATAATACAAAATAATGTAGTCAAGAACACTGATCCTGATATTTCTTCATGGAATTTTTTTGCTTATGATTCTACAGTCAAAAATCACATGTAATGTCTATTTGAATGTGATTGCTGTTTTTTACATAATACTATATTGGAATATACATCAGCATAATCATGACTTGGGTTTAAGTGAATCATATTAAAACAATCAAGGAAACAAAATGAAGTATTAAAATATTTTACACATACATGATTTCTGCCCTACCATTAGGAGTAAGGATGAAGTAAAATTATTGTTGAACATTCTGAACAGAGGAGTTAGAAAAATCAGAGAAGGTGCCTACGGTGGTTGTGGCAACTCCAGTCCGAGAGGGGCACAAGATTTCTCGGGAAGAAAATGTAAAGTTGTACCCAGTGACCTGCCACGTTCAAAGCAGCCAAATACCCTCAGTGTGAGATTTCTTAACAAAATAAAAGGGTACAAAAAAAGTATTTTGTCTCATCACTCGAAATCGGGACAGACTATCCTTCTATGAAAGCCGTATCATTTCAAGCATCTATTAAGCTTGCTATAGAAATGACTGGAGAAAATTGTGGTTTGGTATGCATGCCAAACACAAACTCTGAGTAATCAACCTTTCTGCAGGCTCATTCCCCACTCCTGTATGCATGTCATCGAGAAAGATGGGAAATTTCAGCTGGCTATGGCTTTCACTTCCAAAGTGAAAGGTAACAAATTCAGAGGTAAACAAATGCAATCTCTTTTTTTCTGTGTATCTTTCTTCACAGGGGAGCGCTGAACTTGGTTATCAAGTGCCCTTTTGCAGGAACCAAGGCATGCACTTGCAATATTACTTAGTAAATTGTTCTGGGAGTCAGTGGCTTGCTTCTTGCACAGAAGTAAAGGAATTATCTGTTGCAGAAGGCCCAGCACCATCTCAAAGTAGGCAAAGAATTATCTGTTGGAGTGCATAATTTTCCATGTGTTTTGTTTTTGGGACTTTGAATGTAAGTTCCCACTTGGCTTGTGATGAATGAGGATGATGGGGTGCTGGAACTAGGTGATTTTCACGGTCCCTTCAAACCCAAACCACCCTGTGATTCTGCAACGGGTAAAGGACCAACTGCTTTTTGCTCTACATGTCTGGAGCAGCACTTCTGGCACAGGCAAGAAACACAGTGGTAGAAAGTGAGCGCAGGACGTGAGCGGGGTATTCGGAAACACTCCGTGGCTGAGCTTCCAGCCTGCCCGGAAGCATCTTCCCTGAANCTGGAGCGCGCTGTCAATCCGGGAGGCCCCGCCCCTGGGCCGCGGGCAGGAGGGGCTGGGGTGGGAGAGGGTCGGTGGTGCAGCCGCCGCCATTTTGGGCCTGGGCGAGAATAGCTGCTGTTCGGGGGTCGCGGTTGGTGTTCTGTTTCAGCGTATGAGACTCCTCGACTGCCAGGGCTGCTTTTCCGTGCTCGGAGAAATACGACCCTCACCAGGCAGCAAAACTGGAGGGAAACAAACCCCTCAGCAAGGTGTCCTCGGCGGAGCTGTGTTCGAGGCCTGGCCCGGGCACACCAGCTGGGCCGAACTGGCTGAAGCCTGCGATCCGTCCGTGGGAGGATAGCTCATGGTTCTCCTTCGTGAGCAGGACTGTTCACATGCTGCCCGCCCGTGTGGTGTGGTTGGGTGTTTGTGTAGAACTCGTCTTGTGTGAGGTGTTAGGGTGTCTGGAGCTGGACAATCCACTGCTCTGTGTGTGCTGACTCCCCACGTGCAGTGGGATTGGGCCGAGTTGTGCTGCTGGCTGTGTTCGGCCGGCTGTGGGTGTGCAGTAAATCTGATCCAAGCCAGAGTGTTGAGCTGGCTATGTTTGCCTTACAGGCGTGATGTGTTCCGGGTACATTGGACTCCTTTGTGCTTTCTGCAGAGTGCTCTGGTCATGCCTGTACTCAGAAAATCCTGGACAGAAATATGTGAGAATATGTGAGCTGCAAAAACTTCTAAATGTGAAGTGTTGGCAGGGGATTCTCTGCCACACTGTTCATGTGGCTCTCAAGCTGCTCCACCTTCCATCAGCCCACACAGTTACAAGGACAGATCATAATAGTATCAGAAATCCCCTCTGAAAGAGCTTGTGGTGTAATTGGGCTATATATATGGCACACACCTTCACACTCAGTAATTCAATTGCATGTCGTAAGTTTTGAGTTCCTTCCTGTTGGGGCCCAGGCTCATTCCTAAAGAGCTAATCAGAATGGAAAGGTACCTGCTATTAAAGGTATATTGAGTTCTAACGCAGTCTTTGCTACTGATACGTGACTTCTATAGTAGACAACTGTTAAATGATGTTTAAGAGATAACACAAAATTCTACAAATCCGGGGAAAATGGGACTGTTCCTTAAGTACTGCTGTTTGGCATGTCATCCTTGGCTGAATCACTTCACTCCGGTACAAAATGGGCTGGGGACAAACCATTGTTCGAAAAATAGCTTGTCTGCTTGCCTAAAGAAAAATTTGGCCAGTTTTTTTTTGTTGACATGATTATCTTTCATTATGCATTAATACAATTTACCCTCTAGGACTTCTTTTCTGCCATTGTGAAAGTTGGAAACATGGTTGACCAGGAATAGATGAGCACAAGTAGATGACCTCAAGAGGTTCATTAGCAATCTTGGGAATTCCGTGAATTTGATTTATGTAGCAAAGAAGAGATTACCACAGTGTTCTATGACTGACTTCTTACTGTGCTTAAAATAGTATTTTGTATCTGTATAAACAATATAGGAAATACTTTTTCAATGCAAATGTGGGAGCTCTTCAGACATCTGAAAGGTTTTGAAAGATTACTTCGGATTACTAAAGCAGAGATGCCTGTTAACAGAGGCAAAGTTCCTCATGTATTTAGCTTTAAGTCTTATATTGGGTTTCCTACAAAGACATATATGTGGCTTTTATAAAGTTATATAAACAGGACTGTGCCTTCCATTTTGTATAGAAGCAACTGAGTTCCAGAGTTTATTACCGCATCACGTAGAACGGCCAGGATTTTTTCATATGTCTTTCCTTAAGAATATACTTTAGAGAAAGGTAATATGCAAGGAGATACATACTTCCTTCGTAAAATTGGGAGTAAAGGCAGTACCTTTATTTCTACTTTTTGTTCAGTTGGTTGTGTTTTTTTTCCATTAATTTGAACTATGCAGAGTAAGTTTATATGCACTGAAGGATGCTACGCTTGCTCCTGCCTGTTCTGGGTTTCGTAGTAATTGCTGTTAGACTCTGCAGCCTCTTCAGATAAGGAAGCCAGTTAGAAAATCTTTTACCTCACTATTGGTGTTCTAGTAATGGAGTAATAGTCATGTAAGCTAATATATTAACCTGTGGTACCGCCCAGGATATCTTTAGGATTTACTTAATTAAAATACTTTAGCCAAATTCCCGCAGCACAGTCTAAAGGGCATCTGGAGGCCAGTGTACTTCATGGCAGTAGCTCCAGAAAACATCCAATTTTAGTAGACTCTATGTAGAAAATAAGACAAGGTTGTTTATTTTGGTTTATATTTTTGTAGCACAGTGAAGATACTGTCCTTGCATTTTTCTGTGAAATTTGTTTCTCTAGACCGTGAATTAGTTTTGGTTAGATAATTTTAAATACCTTTGAAAATTAATTGATACCATCGAACTAGTTACTGCTGATCACAGTTAGAATTTTAAGAGTTTCTGTGAGATCTTTATCATAACTAGGAAGTTGTTTTTTTTCCTTTGGGATATTTCCATATTAATCTAAATTCTGCATTAAGCAAGGCAAGCTGTGAATTACAGGAAAGGATAGGAGTTGGGCTGATGTTATAAAATGGGATTGCCCATTAAAAAACCTAAACTGGTTTAATCTCATTGTGGGGAGCTGAGTCAGTCTGTTAAGTACTTGTGAAGAATAAGTGAATTACTATGTTTACACGTTATGAGACATGAAGAGAATGCAACGTAGGTGATTGTAAGATGTAGACAAAGAAGCCAGTGATTTCCATTTGCAGTAGAAATCTCCCCCAGTCCCCCAACTCTCATACAGTACTACTGTTGTAATGCAGTTACTCCTGGGAAACAGGAGTGTGAAAGTCAATGTTTTCTGACCCAAACTCTGCCTTAAATTTTTCTGCTCTTGTGGATTTTTTCATTTGCTTGCAGGTTTATTTGGCTTGAGGAAAAAATGCGAAGAGATTTACTGAATAAATACTAGCTGATCATTTTTCAAAATAAAAGATGAAGTGCTTTTCAGTGAATGGCTATCCTCATTCCAAGTGAAGTCTGCAATGATTAAATATTAAAATGATCCATGGTTTCAATTAATATAGAAATTTTTCAGGAGATTATTACAAAGATTAACATTTTTAATGCTTTAATAGTCCTGTAGTTTATCAATCACTGGAACAGTGAAACTGCTTTTAGTAACAAACCTGATGATCCGATACATCGCTGCAGTATTACAACATAAACCTTGTGATATGGTTGGTAGAGGAGACGAAGAAACAGTGTCTCTTATATATCTTTAATAATCAGGTTTATTCTTGAAGTATTTTTTGACACACAAAATAAGCAGGTCGCCATCTTTTTTTTTCCATTTGAAAGGAAAGATAGTTCCAGAAAAACTGTGATGTTTGCTGTAGAGGAACAAGCTGTTGTTTCATGTAATGACAAACATAGATGATGACTGGCACGGCTGTGAAGAATAAAAAGTTCTTGTGTGTGTGTTTTCAAATAGCACTTGCATTAATGCAGCTTTAAAATTGCAGAATTATCTGCAACAGCCTGTGATTCCTGATACATTTTTATTCTTCAGAATTATGTTTGAAGGTCATAGGAAAATGTCATGGAATCCCAGGTGCTTTTATATCACTAGCTGCGCACAGATACCCCTGTAATCAGTGAGTTGAGTAAATACTTGAGGCATTCCTGACATGGACTGTGCTAATTCCGTTGTTTCTCGCTTGTTTTGTGTTTTTTTAGCCACAGGGCTAAAAATCAGTGTTAGTGATTTTTAAAGTTTGATTCTGCCTTTCTAAACACACACTGCAGTAATATAGTGGAGCTCTGCGCAATACAGTTTATTGTGTCCTGAGATTTTTTTGCAGTTTTAAATATAATTCATACATCATCAGAAGATTGTTCATTCGTGTGTTGTGATTGTTCTTGTCATTATGCTTCACTCAGTACGTTTTACAATCAAAAAAGAGGCAGAATTGAGAAGAAAGGCTGATGAATTAGCCAAAGTAAACCCAGAAGGGTTTGTAAAGAAAGATTGGAGATAGGAAAGGAAGGATGCAGTAGAAATCCAGGGCTAGACATTGAGCTGGTAAAGTGAATAAATAGAGAAAGACTGTTCTGACAGCCGAAACTTACGATGGAGAAGTCCCAGCAGAAAGGACAAATGTGAGAGGGGAAAAGAGCAAATGTTGGCAGCAGGTTGGTGTTGGGAATGATAGTTGGAGAGTTAAAGTCCAGGGGACAAGCTGAAGCACACCATTTTCTGCCCAAGTTTGTTGCCACTTATTATTGCTGTTGTTTCTAGTCTTGGGTAAGACAACAAATTAAAAATGGGGTTACATTGTCTGTAGGTGGTTGCTGTTTGCCAGAAAGCTATATTAATCCTCATGTATTTCTACTGAAATAAAATAAATGGGTGGAACAAAATAGCAACTTTCTATGTCATGAACTGGTTTGTTTTTTTTATATTGGGGAAGCAGATTGGGTTGAAAATGTAGTAGATTACAAAGTCTCAATTGATTTCTCCTTGGCTGTGCTGTATGGTGTAAATGAAGAAAAGGTTAAGTTTGCCCATGATAATTCCCTCTCACATTTACATTATCAATCAGCCTTTGTAGCTCTTTCTGCTTTTTTCTATTGTGTTTTCATTGTAATCTTTACATATGAAGTTCTCAATTCTACAAACTCTTGTGCTGAAATTTATTCACAAATGGCTCTGACAGATGTACTCTAGAAGCCTTAAATGCTGTAGTTTAAGATGGTGCCAGCTGGTCGCTTCTCCCCACCCCTCAGACTGCAGTCTGTATGGAGGAGCTGGCAGTACCTGCACCTCAGTTCACTTCCCTCACCTGAAATCACATCTTTTTTTTAGGGTGCTGTGTGCTGGTGTGGAGGCTGGGAATCGGATCCTGGGTCCTGGGCACAGAACATAACTCCTTTTTTTGTCATTTCTTACAGCCTCCTAAAACGTGGCAGGAGATTAAGCACCTGGGTCAGCAACATCTTAAAGCCTCTCAGACACCCAGAGCTTGTTGATGAGACTCCTCTGTAGTTTTAAGTTGAACATGTTTAAAACTCTTTAAAATTACCTATATTTTCAATTTGTCACTGTACAAAGTCAGTGTGGAGGATATTTCCGAGCTTGGCTTTACCGTATCACCATCTCTGCTTAAACTCTTGACTTTTGTCTACTTTTAAAAGTGATCATACCTAAAAGCTTATATTAAAAGCCATAGATCTTTCTTTCATGTAATATGTATGCTGTAGAAGTTGTTCAGTAGGCGGTGTGTTGCTCTCATTGTGTGAGGAGCTGGTTACACTGCTTCCAATTAAGATTGCATCACTTATTTTACTGCTAGACCAGTTTTCTGTTACACTCTTGCCAAAAGGAAATTGTTAACCTGAAGCAGTGGATTACATGTTTTGTTTTTGTGTCTTGGCTGTCAAACTGAAAGCACGCTATTTATATAGCTAATATTTAAGTTTCGTTAGGTCCTTGATTTACTGTTACTCAACTAAAATTAAATTTAAAATTAGAACTGTACAGTAACAATAAAATGGATAAAGAGCTGGTGAGCTGCCAGCACTCAGAAATAGTGGGTGGCAGCCACTGGCAATTGTTGAGAACTTGTGGGGACTTCTCCCAGCATTTGCATAGGGTGTGATGTGCTTGCTGTATTGGTCAGTTGTCTGTGTGTAAACATACAAGCAGTAGTGGCAAATGATGAATAGTTCAGTGATAGCTGTAGTGATGAAGAAAGGATGAGGCTTAAAGCATGGCGGAGATTGTGGTAACATGAGTCTGTTAGAATGTAGTTTGTTTGCACATGTCGAGGAACAAGGAATGCTGGATGTGTCTGCAGAATGGAAAGTTTTTATCTAAAGCTGTGGCTGAGGGAAGACTTAGAGGTTTGTGAGGAAGGTCCTGTAGACAAAGGGGATTCAAGTGCCAGGGCAGTGTCAAGAAGGACTGGTGCTGCTGAGGAGAGGTAAGAGCATGGTTTAAATAATAAAACCAGTGCAGGACTGTTGCATCTAGTTTTATTTCTATGGAAAACATGTCCTGAAAAATTTGAAAGCGTTATGAAGGTCCTGAAAGACACAGACCTAGTTCTGTTGGTAGAACTGCCCTTGGTGGTTTTGAGCTTGGGTTCACACCGTGGTGTTTCTGGCCACACATCTGCCTTACCTCAGCCAGCTCTGTTAGCTCTCCCTCCCACCTGCTAGCTGCAGAGGCCCTCGTGCATACATACTGTCTAGTGTCCTAGGCAAGGCTATGCTGAATCTGAGTTTGTCATTTCTTTCCTTTGCAGAGGACATGAAAAGCATTGTTTCTATTTTACTGTATATATATATGCAGCATGGAAAGATTTCAAGACTATGTTTTTTCAACGTATTTTGAGTATTATTTTAATGGAACTGCTAAGAATTGCAGCAACTAATAGTTTGCTGGTTTGNAACCCAAACCACCCTGTGATTCTGCAACGGGTAAAGGACCAACTGCTTTTTGCTCTACATGTCTGGAGCAGCACTTCTGGCACAGGCAAGAAACACAGTGGTAGAAAGTGAGCGCAGGACGTGAGCGGGGTATTCGGAAACACTCCGTGGCTGAGCTTCCAGCCTGCCCGGAAGCATCTTCCCTGNTTTTTTTTATTCTGAAATAAATTATAAAAGCAAGGGTGGATGTTGCTCTCATTGGAATTTTTTTACATGCTATTTAATTTATGAATGAATCTTTCTGTAATTTGGAGTGAAAAGGTTAATAAAAAACGTTGTTAAATTGATGCTGACTTTTTATTCTGAAAGATAGGATAATTTTAAAGCCTGGGTTATTTTGGTGTCTTTTTGTGTATACAAAGCTAAAGACCAACAGGCTAAACAGGAAGTATATTCTGGAAAAAATATTATAGAGACAAAACCTATTAAAAAAACTTGAAACTGTTTTAATTTAAAGTATACCAGTGGGGTTAAATAATACTAATAACTTCTGTTAGAGTAACAGATCATAATAATTTAAAACTAAAGTTCCCAGCACGCTTGCTAATATCTTTTATGGCTTCATTAAAATACGTCTGAAGTAATTTGCAGAGAAAAGCTTATGGGTGAATTCTTCCAGTTCTGCTTGGGAAGAGTGCCTGTTTGTCTTCATGCATGTTTATATAGACCCATGGAAATGATGATGTAAATGTGGATGCTGTACTAAAACATAGCCATATATGCAGAGTAAAGAATTCAAAGCATTTGTATTCTGTCATTTATTGCACACAAGTAATGTATATTGTATAGGCTTGGTTCAATTCTTTATCCTGACCATAGAAGGGCACTATAGAATATGTACTCTACCTTGAGGGGACCTTGAAGGGGAGGGAATTATGTGTGTAGGAAAAAGCTCAGGGTGATGACTCCCTGACCAAACTTGTCTCTTTCCTGGTTTTGAGCCTTCACATTTATGCACTGTCATTACTGGAAATAGTGAAGAGCTGGAAGGGTGTTTGCCCTGTACTATACTGTTACACATTTTTATTTACTTACCTTATTAAAATAAATATATAGATTGGTGTGGAAACAACTGGGACAGCTGTAAAGCTGAGTGTGTGGGATAAAGTCTTCTGAAAGGTAAAAGAGGAGGCAACTTAACTTCATTTTCAGAGTTGACCCAGCTCTCCTTAAACTTAGTTACAGAGCTGTACAGCTGTTGGTACAGTAGTGGCCAGACTGTGCAACTGTAGCAGGAAGAGAACAGACCTGCAGTTTCTTGTGTTGGTGTATTACTAAGAAAACCAATCTGAACTCATTTTACTGTATGCTCTGAAGGTTTTTTGTTGTATGTCACCTACAGGGATAGATTTCAGGCAGTGCAATCACCTTCTAATAAAACTTTATGGCAGAAGCACACATTCTGCTTTAAGTCTAGCCAAGGGCATGTGTAAACTGCTCGTCCTGATTTGTCACCCCGGGACACCCTTAGTGTGTAGAGAGATGCACTCAGGAAATTTTAGCAAATGGAGTGGATTGTCATCTGCCATTTTATCTCAGGCTAGGTTCCTTAAGAAATGCTTGCAAACCGCTTTGCAAATTATGTCTTTTAGCAGTCTTAAAACTGTTCTATTTGTAACTGGTTTGTAGTATAGGAATCACTCATCAGAGGTATCTTTTAGGCCAGAAAAGGCCAACCTTTAACACATCAGAACCCAGGATCTTAAAAAAATGTGTCATCCCCTAAAGCAGCCACCCATCAAAATGTGTTCAATTTTGTATTCCACTAGTATTTTCATGGTAAATAGAATTTCACTCATACTGGATGGCTCAAAACAAAAGGAATACTTTTTTTTAAATGTGTTTCTCTCAGTGTCATCCTTTCTTTTGGCATTCTTCAGGATGATGAACCCTGAAGCAAAATCTCTGACACACATCTGCACGCTATTCAGGAGCAGAGGGAAGAGATGGGGATGCAGTCTCCTTCCACCCTGTTCTCATTAGTGGGAAGAGCCATGAAAGGAGCCCCAACAGGCATTTGTGCAAGTGGTTTCATCCAAAATCTTCAGCTGTTCACATGATGTTCTGTTTCAACTGATACTTTTCTGCTGGTTGATGATTTTTCATTTTACTGCCTTTCTTCCCAGCTGCACTCCACATTTTTTCCTACCTTAAAATCAGGCAAGGAAAGTTTACCAGATTTTCTGATGGTTATCAAAACTTATTTTTTTCATTTGGTGCATATAAAGGTTTTAGCCTGATTTTGATCCATTCATTTAATTCAATCTTTGTTCAAGGTTCAGATTGTAGATAGATATCAATGATCTTATGCTCCCCTTTTTGCCCAAATACAGCATAAAGCTCCCAAAGAGATGGTATCATGTAAGCTATTACTTTATTCTTTATCTTAAAAATCATTCCTTTAATGGGATCTCTAGGTAGTTTGCAGGAGAGCCAAGTCTTGAGCAATTTAGATAAAATCTGCAGAGAGTGTGCTTGGCCTATTGTTTGAATTACTTTGGAAACTACTGAGCTGATGTTATTTACACCATATTAAACTTTTCACCCAGTTATGGGCTAATCTTTCAAAACCAAGTAGGACTTGGTTTTGAAAATGCTGCTGTTAACGTCTATGGGTCTATGTTCATTAAGCCTGACTATTAAGCTCATTATTAAGTGTTGTAGGGCTGAACTTTACGTTTTATCTGTTAATGCTAAGTTAGCTACTGGTTATCTGCTGGTTTTTGTCTCAATTTTAAAGAAAGTACAAAAAAAGATATATTGTGTTAAAGCTGATGGAATGCATGCCAGCTTTATGTTCTGATCTTTTTGGGGAAGATCTGTATCTGGATGCAGACCTGTGCCATGTGTTCTACGAAGACCCTGCTTGATCAGGGATGTTGGACAAGATGACCCACTGTGGTCTCTTCCAATCTGATCAATTCTGTGATTACCCTGTCTTTAGTCAGCTGTTGAATAATGGAGGAAAACATAGATAGAAAACCCACTAAATTACATCTCCTTACAGTTCCTGTTTCTTTTCCCTGGTGATGAGACTAGATGATTTTCTTTTTAAAGCTGAGTTGCTTTCCTGAATGCCTAATATGGCATGTGAAACAAAAAAAAAAGGCATAAAACTATTTTTCTTTATTTGTAGATCAGCCTATTTAATACTTACTGAGCTGTAGTAGCTTAAGAGAAAGGAAAAAAATGCTCATTTGTTCTGAATGCTAGATGGAGAGATTAGCCTTTAAGTCCTTTTGAACACCAGGTTTAGTAAAGGAACTAATAATTCAGTTTTGCTGAAGTGTTACAATTAGGTTTATGTGGACTGAAGTATTGTTTGCTGCTGTCATTTGTAGAGTGCTTTCAACTTTTGCAGGCTTGCTCAGGGTAAGAAGGGAAGCAATCATTAGGCTATAAATATGGTGACCGGTTTTGGCAATTACTATGACTTGAAGTTGTGTGATAGGACATTGTGTTACTCTGCGGTGAAATATGTTACAGAGGGGCACATTTGTCTGCCTCCCAGCTTTGTGCCTGCATGGCATGTTTGTGGCTGTTTTCTCTTCTGGTTTTTATTTATTAAGATAATTTTATTTGCCGAGAATTGCTTTTCTGCTTGAATGATAGACGTGTTTAAGGAAAGTGGATATCAATATTAGAATTAATGGAGAAAAATTAAGCCAAGACTTAGCCTTACATACTTTAAAAGGGTTTGTTTTTTTTCTAAGCAGTGTGAGAGCATGAAAAGAAAAGAAAAATTCCAGTGGTTTCAAAGCGTCTTGTTTTGATTTATTGTTTTAAAAAACTATTAATTTTTAAATAATTTACTCTGACATCTTGTGTTTTTAGTAGTCTTAAAGTAAGGCAAGTGAAAAGAAAGGCACCATAGAAACACAAGCATGATAAATACGAAATTGCTACCTGTTCCAGTTTTTGTGTGTATGTGAATAATTTCAGAAGTTATGAGATTTATTTTCGATAAAGGTCATTATCACATTTTGCAATATTGAAAACTTTGTAAAACACTGTTCTCTGGATGGTTAAGAACTGTAGTTTAAGATGGATATACTAAAGGGAAGGATAATCCCTAAATACTTCTTCTCACTTCAGGAAGAAATGAGACGTTCATTTCCATCAAAAATGAGCCTAAGCTTAAAAATCTACAAATGAGAAATTAACAAGTGTATATAATTAAAGCATTCAGACTTATAGCAAGGCCATGACTTGTGGCACTGCCAGGAAAGAGGTAGCATTTAGGAAAAACAGAATTTTTGTCAGTTCCCAAAAATAAAGACAGGAGAATAGAGGGCTGAATTCCTCATTTAAAGGAGGGAAAGAAGTCACTCTTCCCTTGCAGTAAGACCTAGGAGGGCAAAACAATCTGAGATTTTGGAGTAAGACTGCAGTAAAACCATACTCTATTGAATTTAAGAATGGCAACTTCATAACTTACTGGAAGTGAAGTGCTTAGGCAGATTTAGCTGATTTTGAAATTGAAGGTCTTTGACCTCTAGCTTTATACCTGTTACTTAAATTAGTCCTTACTTAATCAAAGGAAATGAGTGCTGAAGGGATATGTGATGGGGATCAAAGAGGTAGCAAAATTGCTGGGATTTAACTGAACTGCAGAAGTTACTGAGACAGAGCAAGTAACTGTTTCTCCTTGTTGCTCTTGATGAACTTCTAACTCTTGAGGCAGAGAGCTGTGCTTCACTGTTTTGTGTGGTGGTGGAGATGTCCTCCCTACACCTCATGCCACAGAGGTGTCTGTACAGCATCTGCAGGCACTCCCATGAGAGCTGTATCCATCCTTGGTGGATCTGCCTCTGGGCAGTGGGGTGGTCTGAGTGTTCTGCCATTTTTAACTCTGATTTCTGCCGTAGTCCCATATCCTTCCCACTCCCCCCCAAAAATGTTTAGACAGACTCTCTTATTTTGAAGAATGTTATTCTGAAATACTGCATATGGTGTCATTTATTGTGTAATTTTCCTTTAGCAGAGATTACTCTTCCCTGTGTGAAGTACTACATTTTGAACTGTCTGGCAAGGCAGAAATGAAACACGTGTACGCTTTTTTTCCTTCATGAACTTCTTTAAGGATATTTTCTTGGCACATCAGTGCCATCATAGATTCTTAAAAATGGGGGGGGAAGTTCCTCTTTGAGCATTTGGAATTTTAAATTTGCTTAGTTGAAGATCTGTTTTCATATTAAATTGAATATATGTTTCACACATGGTGTACCTCTGCTCATCTCTGAAGTAAGTAGGGAATCTTGCTCTGAAGGCATAACATCCTGATAATGAAAATTAAGTGTAAGGGGCATAGAATCACTACAGTTAGGAATATTCTTCTGCAAAATTTCCTATTTTTTATACCAAGAATGACACCAATTGCTAAATAGATCTCTTCTGTGTAAGTAGTGGTTTTGTAAGGTTGGGGCTTTTTTTTCTAAGTGTTTTGGCCTACTACATTTTCATCCTGTAGAAGGAGAGACAAACTGTACTCTTCTGAGAATGGAAGGAACCTTTTAACATTTTTAGTAGCCTGTGTTTTCTTAAAAAAGCAATTTTACATAAATACGAAGTCCTTTTAAAAAATCTTATTCGGGTTTTGCTACTCTTGAAACATTCAGTTTTTCTAGCTGTGAGTACATTTAAGGATAATCTTTTCAGCTCTTCAGATGTTTAAAAATATTTTATGTTTAGCAAAAGCATGTAGACTCTTCACTAGATGAGGAAATGAAATATTTGGGTGTAAATAATCCCACCAACTTTTAGGCACCCTGAGTAAGTTTAGGAACATAATGGGAAAGCAAGATTGCCAGAGGTGATTTGGATTCCTTACCACTACCTTTCTTTTTTCCCCCATTGCAAAGGGAGTGGAGATGGTCTCCTACATAGCTTGTGTGTTTCAGTTTCATTCCTGAAATTTACTGGAGCTAATCTGGGGTGTTGAAGTTAGTTTTTCAGAATATATTGCTTTAGGATTTTGAAACATTCGTGAGAATATCCTTAAAATTGCTATGAACTATTACCTGTTTATTACTTTTGTTAAATAAATGCAGAGCTAATTTCATGCAGTTTGTAGGTACTGTATAGCTAAAAAACAACGGAGCGGCTCCTTTTCCTAGAGTGCAGAGGTACTAATTGGAAGTGACAATGTGTGTTTTCTTCCTAGTGCTTACATGAAGCTATGAAGCAGCCTGATGTATGTCTGAATAAGAGTTGTAGTTCCTGTCTTGGCTGAATCTTGGGATGTGGTACAGTGATTGTTGTCCTTGTGTAGAACATTGAAATTACTTTAATATCTGTTGTGACTGGAGTTATGGATCCTGTGTTTTTGATTAATTTTCCCAAATTTAATTAAATTTAAATCACCTCTGCTGCTTTCAAGGTTAAATTAAGTAAAGAAGTATTACATTGCTTTTATTAACAGAAAAATAAATAAATCCCCAGATAAAGCAGAGATAGATTCTGCAAGAAGCACCATGGGGAGGGGCCTCTTTCCTTTGAAATAATAGTCTCATTCTTTGAGAGAGACTTTGCAGAGGAATGGAAGACTGTAAGGCTTACCAAAAGAATATGAATGTATTTTGTTTGTAGAAGTTTTTTTAGGTAGTAATAGTAGCAAAGATTTTAAAATTCTTATCCTTGGGTACAGTATGGTTAAATAATTAATCTACATTATTTTAGCAATTTTGGCTGCAAGCTGTTTCCACTGCTGTGTAGACAGGCCTTAGTTACTATACTTCAGCAGTACAACAACAAAAAAAAAGCCAATTGTGATAACCAACAGCAACAATTTCCAAAATACTTTCATGCAGATGGCTTCTCACTTTTAATTGTAGTGCTACCAGTTCTTTGGGATAACTTGATAACTTTGCAGATGATCTGATGTGCTCCTTGAATTTTACCTGAGGTGGATAAAAGGCTATATATGCTCTCTTGTAGCTGGTAAATATTTTAATATCCATTAGTTATTAAACTATCAGCTATAGAGTTAACTGGAAGAAGACCAGTTCTTTCAATGATACCAGTAAGTTTTCGTAGCATCTTTGAATCATGCTATAAACTACTCGATTTATGAGTTCAAATGATGAACCTGCATTACGTCCAACAAAATAAACAAAAAAGGAGTTATGTTTAAGATAGATATCTATTTGCAGTTAAAGATGAGGAACTTCTGCATATATACAGATGCCAAAGACTTGGTCCAGTAGCTTTACATTCTGTAGTGGTTCTTTTCTGTCCTGAAGTTTTACTTGCTTTTCTCTCAGATGACTAACTACATTTTAGCTACAAAACCAGTCACTTCATTGATTATTTCTTTAATGTGCCCACTTGTAATATTTAAGGCAACCTACTGTTGGAGAGTGCAGACATGCCATCAAATATCACTGGTAAGAATGTTTGTACACATGCAGATAGATATGCATGTCTTTTGAGTGTTTACTGATTTATATTTTAAGGCTTATCACTGTTTCTAATAATTCATATTGCACCAATAATGTACAAAGTGCAGTCTCTGTATATATAGATTCTAATCTTATTTTTATTAGTAGTTCTAAAGTCATTCATAGTAAGTTTCTATTTCATTAAAGTAATTGCTTTAGTTTTTTAAAACTGGTGTAGAAAATGGTATGTATACATCAAGAAGAGTGAATTGGGCTTTAAAGTGTAGCCAGACCTGAAATGGACATTTAGGACTGGTTTTAATCTCACAAAATGCTATTGACAGTTAGAGGTGATAATAAGCAATTTATTATGTGTTTTCATTATTATCAGCAACTTCTTAGGAGTAAAAGAAGAGAAAAACAAAGTTGTGTGTTCTTCTGAGTGCGTAACTTTCAAAGGTGAATTACTAGAGGGGAAACTGAAGAGGTTGAAAAAAAATTAAGGGTACCACAAAAACAAAGATGTCTTTTAATCTTATAGTATCTCTGAAGCAGAAATAAACAAAAAATCATGGTTCATTGGGGTCTTGCTTTGTTTTCTTAAAACTATCTTTTATAATAAAGCTTGGAAGTTGAGGATGGCTCACGTTGCTTTCATATTATCTGAAATTACTTTTCAAGTATTTTCAGTAGCCAGTAAAAGGAGCAGTGACAAGCTCCTTTACGTGTTTTTTGAAATGGTTATGTAGTCATTAAAACTTCAAGGACTTGAAGGCTGCTTGGGATGCATGCAGCACGGTGTGCTGCCTATCCCTTTACTTTGGCAAAGAAATACAGGAGAAGCCAGATCCTCCCTCCATTTGCTGATGTCAGAAGCAGCAAAAGAGACCTGAATGTAAATTTCTTTTACAGTAAAGATGACCACTTATTGTAGGATGACCACTTCTATTTTAAATGGGGAGAAGTAGTTTTGTAACTCACAGAGGTTTCAGGCTTTTTCTTTATCAAGAAATGGTTAGAAAGTTGCATTGAAAACCACTCCTACAGCAAAGTTCATAAATAATAAATATTACCTCTTATTAATCCATATTTTAGTTTAAGTCCAGCTCATGGCAAGTTGCCTCCTTCGGGAACATGGGATTCTTTACAAGAGAAGGTGATGAGCTGTAGTCCCCAAGGAATTAAATTGTGAAAACAATCTCAGTTTTGTACATGCTAATATAGATCTGTTATTCCCTTTTCACATCTATCACAACACATTCTAAATTGTGGCTGATCTTCTATGCAAATAGCTGTCTTATTAGACACAGGGCTCTGTGTGCCAATGTCTCCGTGGGTTTCTCAGGCATTTGCTATGTAACCATCAAAGCAGTGGAAAAGAATGATGATTACTGCATCCCTTTGAAGAACAAAGAGGACTTGAGGTTCTAGATGCAAGAGTCGGTGACACTGAGCCACGCAGGCAAACGCGAGTATCTCTGTGGCTTATTTTAAGTCAGGAAATAATTTTTGCTTCTGTTTTCTTAGTCTGTTTTATTGGCATTGCTAAAACTGCAAAAATCTTTCACAGCTGATGTTTTGTTACAAACCATTAGTAGACTATGGAAATTGCAAAAGGCAAGTCAAAACAGTCTCTTAACGGTGGCATAAAAAAGCCAAGAACTAGTTTTGCAGTGTAAAAATGTATCTGTTACCTCCTCAATTAGAAAGTTCAAACAATACTTTTATTTTTCCATTCTAACTATTATGATGTGAATGTTATGAAGTACCACCCAGTCTAGAGAATTTCTGTGAAGCATAATAGAGGGGGGAAGAAACACAACCCAGTGAATTATGGTTCACTGCTTACGTGTTTTACATAAAACAGGGAGTTTTCTCGGAATTCAAGCAAAGTAATGTATGGAAAAATTAGAACACTATAATTGAATTTTCAGTACAGATTAAAAATTAGTGACACTCTTCTCTACCTTGCTATTATTCCTGAATACGTTTTAAAAGAGGTTGCTGACTTTGGAGCATCCAAGTTCATGTTATGCCATGTGTCCCACAGATGAAATTAAGGAGCCTGGATTTGTCACATGACATTACATGACAGTAATTCCTGTAGAACAGACGAATATAAAATAATAAACTTTGTGCTTTTAAAATGCACAAATAACTAGTGGGCATCATTCCTGCAGCTATATTTTAAATCATGTTTGAAGCTATGGAGAAAATAGTGGTGAATGCTTTAAATTTGGGATGCTGGCAGTAGTGTTCAGCAGTGCCATGGCATGCTTTTTTGGGTCGTGATTTGGCATCTCAGTGCCTTCCAGGGCTGCGCTTCCCAGAAAGCGTGCCTTGGCAGCGACCAGGGATGCTCATCGTGCTGTAGCACAGCTGGTTATGCCTAACAGAAAAGTACAACTCTTGCAGATACTGCACGGCCATATGTGCACAATCTGCACATGGTTTGTGGCTACCCAGGATGATTCAGCCAAAGTTTGCCCTTGGCATGGTGCTCTCCAGGGCCAGTTGGGAAAATTGGGTTGGCGGGGGTTGGCTGCTGTGCGTCTTCTGTGCTTGAGCAGTAAATCTGACACTTCTTGAAAACGTCAGCCCTCTTGTGAGTGTGGGTGTTGATGTTGGGACTCTTGTGTTGTAGAGGCAGTCAGATGGTGGGGCTTATCATCACCATGGTGAGTAATGTCTTCAGCCCAGCCAAAATGGTTCAACCCCAGTGTTTTGAGCAATAAGCATGACTGTAACAGCCAGTTATTTCTTAACCAGGGAAAAAGAGGTGAAATTAGCGTGTTTGTAGAATCTGCCACTTGGGTGGCAGCCCTGTGAGGGATGAATATGAAACCATAGAGTTTTGCATGTTGAAAGATAGATCAGAAATTTGCTGGAGCACTGTTCAGATGATGCTTGTTCAGTTACATAAATGGTGTGGAAGCATCAATATACCTGAAAGAACATCTTTGTATGGATGATTATGCAGTTCCTTGTGCAATCCTAGTGTCACCTCCTTGTGAGGAGGTGTGCAACATGGCTGTGCAACATGAGAATTCTATTCAAGAGTCAGGATGGTTGTTACTTAAATGCAATGAAGGTGATTTAAACTATAAATACCAGGCCTGAAAGGTGTAAAATGCATACACTCCTGGCTCTCAGCTTTTGTTCTCCACTTCCTTTTCATTCACAGATATCTAGAGCCCATGGCAGGAAGATAGGAGAGTGTGGGGTTCCTGTGTTTTAGGTATCTGCTCCTCTATTTTCTCAAGGTGGCTGGAAGGCTGTGTCTGCAGGTGGGTTTCCTGAGCAACTCCAACTCCTGTGTGTGGTGTAAATGTATTTTCAATAATGGAAGCAGCTCACACGCTACATTCATTCTCTGGTTTACTAAAGAAATAAATTATATAGGAAGGTAATTCAGTGGTACCAGATGCTGAATTACAGTGCAATCAGTTTAAATCCTTCCTTTTTTTCTTTATTTTCATTCAAACTAACAGGCATTCTGTAATGTTAATAATCCATGCAATAGAGAAAAAGGTATGTTTAGAACATATCTAATAGTCTTCAGAATAGTGATGATTAACTCCAGTGTCTCCCTGTACTCTGGGAAGGCTTATGTCTTTGTGTATAATCATGTAAATGTTGCTTGTTACCATTTTTATGATGTTATAAGCAATTGATTTTGTTAGTAATTTATTTAGGAATAATATTGTGGTTTCTGTTATTTTTTTTTTATTTTTTTTTTATTTTTATTTTTATACTGACAGTGATTTTTGGATTGAAAACAATGGGTAGAAAAGATGCCTCTACATCAAGGACTCCTGTTGACCAGTACAGGAAACAAATAGGTAAGACTTTGAAAGAAAAGTTTGTATGCTTAAAATGAAACCAAAACTTTTTTCTTTTTTTTTTTTTCCCAGCAAGGCCCACTTGTGTAACAAAACATAGCATTCCTCTTCAAAAACTTAATTTTGTACATGCTGTTGAATAATTCATTCAGCTTTATGAATACAGTATTTTGAGTGACTTCAGATAAAGTATATGCTGTGTGTTTGGAAACACTAGTGAAATACTGCAGTGAAATGGCTTCATAATGTTTCTGAGTTGTTGGAACTTTCCTGATTTTCCTGTTTGTCTCTAATTTCATATATGGGCATTTCTAACCAGATACTTTCCTCATTCATAACATTTTTTGATGCACTGAATGTTACAGACCTTTGCATTGCATAACTGTATTTATTTTCACACTAATGTATGTTTTAAACATGTTAATTTTTTTCCTTAGGACTTTATCTGTCCTTATCTAGTACATATGTAGGTAACATGTATACAAAGTATGTATATGCACACATGTACCTTCACACAGATACTTACATAGCAAATGCAAATCCCTCTTTCTTTGCATAAATACAAAGAAGAGTTATTATTGAAAACCATATATGAGGATTTTGTCTCTGTATGTTTAATCATATAAAAGAGTAACAGTATTTTGAAAGTTTATATATAAAACAAAGTACCTTAGTCTGTACTCAGTTATTTAAGAAAATGACTTTATTTTACAGTTGCTAAGCACACACATCTGTTTAAATATGCAGAAAACAAGTGTCTGGGAAAAAAAGGTTTTTTACAATGTGCATTCTCAAGGTGAAAGAGCCAGGGTTATGCAAACAGTCACATCATCTTAAATTTTTAGTGCTGCCTGATTATTTTAATATAACTATTTTAATGGTCTTTTCAACTTCTCATCAAGTTGTAAGTAAGGGATTATTTCGTACTTTATCTGTTTTAAGTAGGTGTGGAGTCGTCTTATGTTTTCTAATCTTGGCTAGTTTGTGTAGCTGATTTCCTGGGCTCATTCTATGAGAAACATGGCTGAAAGATTGAGTGCCTTTTTGGATGAGAAGCAGATACAATAGAAAAATGTTTAAAAATATGAACTCTCTGCTTTTGGGTTTTTTAGGTTTTGTGTAGAAAATCTTACAAGGAAACTGTTGTCCAGTAGAAGATGACACCACAAATATTTCACCCAAGTGTGTTTGGTGACAAATGAGAGCCCTGCAGTTTGCTTTTGTGACAACTCATCCTATGTAACTGGATGCTTGGATGATTGTATCAGCTTTTGGGCATTTTCTCCACTTGTTTTTCATCATGGTCACTTGTTTTTCAACCACCACCTTTAGGGTTTTTTTGGTTGTTTGTGAACACTTTCAGGTGACCATGGTTGGACTTGTTTTTTGAAATCCTCTGCAGGGTGAAAGTGTGTGATCAGCAGGATCCCTGGAGACACCAGGGCAGGTGTAAAGCTTTATTTAAGTAGGAGGCTCAAATAATTACCTCCCACTCTTTCACAGCTTGTGCTGTTTCTTGCACATGACTACTGCGTGGCACAGTTGGACTTCTCAAAGCTGTGAGATGCTGGGACTGATCAGCTGTGCCTTGAGCAGGGGAGAGGATGCTGTGCTATAGCAAGGCACCAGGGGTATCGGTACTGGGGTCCAGGACTCAGAGGTGCTGTTATGCTGCTGACTTGACAGTTTTGGCCTGGTGTGTTGTCTGAACAATTTGGCACCTTCCCAATACATATATAGTTTTTTATATATGTATATATATAGTTATACAGTGCAGCACTGGGCACTGCAAAATATGGGGGTGTTCATAATAAGGTCATTTTCTTTAGATGCGACACATTGCTCTTAACTTGGCAAAAGCAAGTGTTAAAAATTACTGTAGGGAAGAATCTCATGCTGGCAGGCAAGTAAACTACATAACCTAGGAAGTGTTTCTGTGATTGTGATACTCCTTAGAGGACAAAGAGCACGAATGGACTGTTCTTTTGCTCTGATGATTGTTCTTTCAGCTCTCATTCTAGTCATTCACTGACACTGCTGTAGAGTTTGCCAATGGAAATTAGTTCTCTGAACTTAATGAATGTAAGAGGGGAGTTTGAAAATTTATGGATACAATTTTAAACTTAAGTTTTGCAGGTGTGTTTGAGTTTTATGTGTAACCATTTTGGGCTATCTTTAGGCCTGGTAGCTGAGCTTGGTGGAGTGAGCCCTCTGGTCTCATTATGCCTTTAGGTGTATTATAGGACAAATAGGTGTATTATTGACAAATATCATCCAATATTGCCCTAATGAATATAAAAGTGATATTGGTTTTTTTCTCATTATTTCTTGATTTTTTTGTTCTTATATAGTTTTGCAAAACTGGTAATAATTCATCCGTTTGTCACAGGATGGTTAAGGTTGATGGGGACCAGTGGAGGTCATCTCATCCATATGCCCTGCTCAAGCATGGCCACGTAGAGCTGGTTGCCCAGAACAGTGTTCAGATGGCTTTTAAATATCTCCAAGGATAGGAACTCCACAACATCTCTTCCTGTGTTTAACTGTCCTCAAAGTAGAAGGTTTTTTTCTTGCGTGTTTCTGTGTGTGCCTATTGCTTCTAGTCCTGTGACAGGGTGCCACGGGGAAGAGCCTGTCTCTGTCCTCTTTGCACCCTCCCTTCAAGCATTATATACACTGATGAAGTCCTCCTGGAGCCTACTCTTTTTCTCCCATGTAAACACTCTCAGATCTCTCAGTCTTTCTTCATAGGAGAGATGCTGTAGATTCTTCATTTTAACTCCTCTTGATTCTTCTTGGCCTGATTTCATTCAGGTACTTTTTAGAAATTATTCAGAAAGTATTTTTTTTAAATCAGTCATTCTTTAAGACTTAGGTTTGACATCTTAGGTACTTTTGCAGGGATGTTTTAGTGTGAAGCTGTTCAGCAGATGAACCCTCAGAACACAGAATGCCCTAATGCTCCAGGCTCACTTGTTTTGGAGGTGAACATTTGGTCACCTTTTCTGAGGTAGATTATATCTAGTAAACAATGTGAGGCTGCACAAGACCTGTCTTTAAAAAAATTAATTTATCAAATGCATTTAAAGCTCAAAATCCATGCTTGGAGTGATTGCCGGCCTTCTTTTCCAGGCATTTGGTATCTATGGATTATTGAAAACATTATGATAGATGCTGGCTGAACAGCTATCTCCTGCTGACTAATGGTGTGATGTTATTTTTTAGCTTACAACTTAATGTTTTCTAAGCCTTGCTGGATAGAAGGTAACCAGATTGAAACATTTTTCATACCTTTTTTTTGATGGAAAATGGCAGCCTTCAAGGAACAACATGTCACAAAGTCATATCAACTTCCAACACAATTTTCAGTTAGATGTTTAGTGGAGTAATTTGAAATAGAAGCAGATTTTTAATTTCATTTTGTTCCAAGCTTTCTGTTTTGTTCTGAGTTTCCATACGGCGTGCCACATGTTTGCCCTGTGCCATGGTTCAAGTTCATGTTGATTACTTCAGTTCAGCCGTTTGCCTTTTTCTCTTCTCCATGAGAACAGGATCACTCGTGTCTTGTTTGCCTCTGTGCCGCTAGCAGTTGCTGTTTGCTTCAGTAGCATTTTCAGAGGATTCCCCCAGCAGAGAGATTGATACTGCTCTTTCCTGTCAGCTGGCTTGCAGCCATCTCTCCTGCCACCAGCCAAAATTTGTCTGTAGTGCCACTTAAGCTAGTGCTCCAGTATTTGACAGTGGCACTGCCTTCTCAGTGGGGAGCAGGGACAGTCTTTTAGTTATCAGACCAAACTGGCAGTGGCTTCATGAAGCCTGTCCCCAGGTGGACAGGGGAAAACCACAGCAACCTTTTCAAGCTGGCTTCAGCTGTGCCTGGAGGAGGGAGGATGGCACCAAGGGATCTCTCCCTGTTCAAATCTCCATGAGCAGCCAAGGTTGTAGAAGAAATGAGGAAAAGTAATTTTAACACTTCTTATTCATCTCTCACTCACATACCCAAATATATACCTGTAGTGCAGCAGCAAACAGGGAAGCTCTTCTGCAGAGCCTTTCCTTCTCCCTGCTGCTGTTTGTGCTGCTGTGCTTAATTTGCTGGAATCTGAGGAAAGGTGTGAGGCAGTATGCATCCTTCTGCATTTATGCAGCTTTGCTCCACAAATGCTGTGAAAATAGCAACAGGTTTTGTACCATATTTGCTTTGTTTACTGTTATGTGTGCTTTAAGTTCCCAGAACAATTCCACATGTATATTTTCCATCCTTCTTCATCTGGTGTGTCGCTTGCTCGGCATGGAAGCCGCAGGATTTGTGGGTAGTGTTCATGACTTGTGTGACTGTGGGATCCTAAGCAGGCATACTGAGAGGATTATAGCATAACTAAAACCTGGTCTACAAATCAGGAATAGACATACTTTTGGCTCCCATTACTATTGTGTTGCTGTAGCATAATTTTTCATGAGGAAAGGTGGTTTGCCAATCATTCAACCTCTTCAATTTGTAGACTCAGAGGTCTACCTATTGTCTGCTCTATATCTCCTGACTTGCCAGCTTGATCTTTTAGAGGCTGGAGCTTATATAGTCATAGCCCAGGGGTTCTTTGGAGCAAATAAGGTTCCCCACGTCCCCTGGGAAGGAGTAAAAATTATGAATGAAAATACAGTCTCTTTTTGTTTGGAAAGCACAAGCTGCTCACTTTGGTAGAGTGACTACAGTGACTTGGTGATGGAGGTGGTGCTCATTGGTATCACACACGTGGAGCAATAGGGCAGGGAAGGGGACTGGGTCGGAGTCCTGGGTCCTGCTGTGGCAGCACAGGAGTAGAGAGAGCCGTGCCCACCTGAACTAACAGATAAAACTTTGTAAAGCTGGGCCTGTTAAAAATTCCTTGGTATGGAGACTGGTGACTTGTCCAGAAGAAAGGTGCCTCATCCTAGGGTCAAGGTTGTGCTCTCACTATAGCCCTGATATGGAGAAGAGCTTGGGGACTAGTGGCAGCACAAACATCTCTGGGGTTCCCACCTCCAGCTACCGGCTGGAGCATGGACCTGTTGCCTTCTTGTCTCTAGAGAGAAGCCCTTCTTGTGGGAGGTTGCCATTTCCACCTGCCCTACTGCTAGAAGAGTTGTCTGTACTCTCTACCACCTTACCTTTTCTATGTTTTCTGTTACTGTTTACCGTCTCTGTGTTTTCATGGAGTTGCTGTGCCTCTATCTTCCTTGTCCCGAGTAGTGCCATTGCATACTCAAAAAAAACCTGGCCACTATCAGCCTTCCTTTTCAGCTTAAAAAGAAGGAAAATTTTGCATTTTGATACTTTTATTTGAAATATGTTGCATACTTTGACATGAAATGTGGGTTTTTTTGTTTTGAATCAGGAAACGCTTGTTATCACATTAAAATGTTAGATATAATTTCTGAAATAACAGCAACAGCAGAAAATGTTTGGACTGAATTTATACTGAAAATTTCAAAATTTCCCCATTTGTCACAAACCAGCAATTCCTCTGTCTTTTGTCTGTTGAGAAAAGGCATGGAACCAGAATGCAGCATCTACATCATCGAGATTGCTCTCCTCTGCCCTAAGCAAAGATGTAGCAGGACCGATGTCAATGGAATAAAAGTTTTCCAGTCTATTTTTTAACTAGCCATGTTTTTTCCCTATTTAAATGTCACCTATTTAATATGGGAAAGGAAAGGAGGGGAAAAGTACAGAAACAGATACTAACTACTCAGAAAGTCTTCTACTGTTTATTTATAATGAAAAGGAAAAAAAACCTTCATAGGCAGTTCTAGTGTACCTTTTTTATGCATATGAAACATTACATTTGCTCTCGAGTTTGTCTAATAAGAATCTATTACTAATCACATAATAAAGAGAAGTAGGAAAAAAAGCCCTCCTTTTGCTATTATGTATGATTGTTGGCAAGTTTTGGAATCTGACTTTCATACCTTGCAGTGATAGGCCACTAATGCCACGTATAGTTCCTTTTTTTTGGGATGAGGTTTTATAAGGAATGAATTTTGTTGTTCCAAAAAATGAACTACATCCTTTGGTCAGTTAGTTAGTTGTTTTGATTTTAATTTTATGCCAGTGGAATCACTTTCTGGAAACTAAAGTGGGAGCAGCTGAGGAAAACACTGCTGTGAAGCAAAGCCTAGTCTGGCTATACTAATTTAATCCACATTTTGTAATGATTGGGATGTTTTAAAATATGTTCTGTGAAGACTGATGGTGGATTTTAAGCACATGCAGCTTGTGATCACATATTTTGTAAGTCCAAAGCAGCAGAGCTATGTTTTATTGCCTTGGCTGGGAGCATAAAAGGTGGTGGTAGATCTGGATATGTACTTACATTTGTGAGGATATTATTAGTTTTCATTTGCTGGGCAGACATAGACTCAGTCTGAGCAAGAATGGGAGGGGTGGCTGCAGATCCAGAGGACTGCAGGAATGTGTTCACACGCCTTGAAGAGAAGCTAAGGGGAAAGGTTGTGTATCTAAACCCTTGGATCCCATCCCTTCTCCGCAGCAAAAGTTCTTTGAGCTTGTTTGATTATACTGTTTTTACTATATGTTCATACTACACTTGTTTAGTACTCTTATACAGATGGAGGCTCATAGTCTGCTCTTATTTGAATCTCATCAACAATATCACTATTTCACTCAGTGGAGTTGCTACAAATTTGTTATAGGTGTAAATGAGAGTGAAATTTGGCATGTTTCCAGTTGCTGTACTGGCTTTCAGCATGGTGTTATTTCAAGCACTTACAATTCCTGTAAGGTATCCAGTGTCTACAGGGCTGTTGCAATGTTACATATTTGTGTTTGTACTTACTCTCAGCTTCATTCAATTCTTCAATGAGTTCTTCTCTGCAGTCAAAGTCAGCCGAGAAAAAAAACTATTATAATCCTTTACAAAATACATAAAATTTTCACTATAGACACATATAAGCATGTATATATTAGATTCAGAGGCAGAGCAGTTAAACATTTTTAGAAATTCTTTAACCAGGCTTTGAAAATCTTAGCTCATGTGTGAAAGCTGGACTTCAAAGTACTCTCATCTCAGTGTGAATATGTAAATCTAATTTTAGACACCCATTTCTGAAAAATCTCAGACATAATTTTTCGGTGTGTACAGTATTCATATATACACATTCTCTATGTGTGGTGCATGTGCTTATATTTGTAGGTACTATTGCATTAATATAAATGGAAGGAGAGTTGGGCAGTGAGCTACAAATCAGATTTCCTCTCATTTCATCATAACAAAGCAGTGGAGCAGGCATAAGAATGAAATACCCAGCGCAGATGCATCTCTCAAGATGTGCTTGATAGATATTTAGGGTGAATATAATTCATAGTTATAAGTGCATTTCTTTAGCTACAATGCTGTGAGAAG
Organism: Rhabdornis inornatus; assembly: GCA_013397075.1. NCBI lineage: Eukaryota > Metazoa > Chordata > Aves > Passeriformes > Rhabdornithidae > Rhabdornis > Rhabdornis inornatus. The sequence goes on along the minus strand of VWZS01009400.1, from coordinate 1,537,076 downwards.
TAGCTCTGGGGTTTTTGGGTGCAGTTAAGTTTTGTCCAGCCATTGTCCTACCATGAAAAGTGGTGGTCTGTTAAACCTCTGCTGCTCCTCCCCTGTCTGGGCTAGCAGGAATGAAGGCAGCAAGGAGCCTGACCAGCATTGCAGGGACAGTGGTCTAAGAAGAAAGGCATAAGAGTCACCTCGGATCAAATCAAGAGGTTTAACTGAAGGGATTTTTGTATTTCATGCTTCAGGATGTGACCATGTGCATTATGTAGTTCATCAGGTATTGCACCTATTTATGGCCTTAAAAGAGCATGTTAGGTGTCCATCTTCAGGGAAAGCATGACCACAGAACAGTCATCTGGCTTTTGTAATGAATTGAATGTAATGAATCACATTGGTGATTGCTATCATGCGGTCCATTAATTGTGTGTTGTCATGGATTTCTGTAACTGGATTTCATTAAAAATATTTTTCTTTTCAGTGGAAGCTTTTGCTTGTGTTATGCCTTGTTTTGGGAGAAAGTTAGGAACTGGCTATGTTGTGCTTTTCAAGGTCTTGAACTATTTATGGGTTTGTCTGCTCGGCTCTACATATTGCTTGCAGGCTTAAAGTGTAGAGTAAGAAAAGAACTTATAGGGCAGAATGATAGTGGTCTTAGGAAGTGCAAACTGCTAGAATGAAAATAAGAAAAGGCATTTGCTTGATTTGAATTACAGTTACAGAAATCTTCAACATCATGTGACTAGCTTTTATTTGATGATAAAGGCTGATTAAAATAAGCACTATTGAAAATATTCACACATTCAAAGTTATTTTGGGATATTTCATTTGTGTAGTAGTTGAATCAGTACAGAAAAGCACCATGAAGTGAACGAAGAGCTCTACAATATGTGGAATGTGAGAAAACAAAGAATTTGCCCTGATTGAGCACTCTGGTTTCAGTTAATAAATTTACAGATAATGTAAGGCAAGTCACTAATCTGTTCCTTAATTTTTGAAATATTTTACTTGAAATCTGGTCCTTGTCATTATCTCAGTTACATAGATACCCTATTCACTGTGGGACCAACTGAAGGAATTTTGCTCAACTACTGATAAGCTACTGATACTGTTCTAGAATAACTCATAGAGTAAACAATAGTATTTTCAAGAATTTTGACCTCCTGTTAGATAGGCAAAGTGGAAAAGCCTGGCTTTTTGTTCATTTATTTTCTGTGAATATCTTATCATTATCAGCATATTTGCATTGGTGCTGTAAGATTTGTATCAAAACTGATATCCTCAGTTGCGATATTTGATTTTTCATTGGCTAAGCAACAATAATTTTAGAATGCATGGGGAGTTTTTTGTTAGAAATAATTTTCTTGTGGTATTTTAACTGAATACCTGTGGGCCACTCGTAAGCTTTGGTGTTTGGATGATCTAGGGTGTGATAGGTAAGAGGATGTGACACAGATTGTCAGTAAATCACTTGCTCAGGTTCAGCCTAGGTGATAGTCATGGGAAGTTGGTAACTGCCTGGCAGATGTTGGGTGGCATTTATGATGCGATGTTTGTGCATTCAGTTCCTAGTGGAGAAGTGTTGAAAAACATCATTATTTGTTGGCAGTCAAAACAGAGAGGAGCTGGATAATGAACTAGCATATGGAGTGAAACCGTGTCTCAGCATTAGACATGGTCCCTTCAGCTCAAGGTTACAGTATACTGGTAAGAGCACAGCCCAGATTTACTGAGGCTGTTTTGAGTAAGTCTGAGCTCACACTGTGTATTAAGCCCTTCAGCTTTGTGCCTCTTGAGCACAGTGCTTGTGTTGACCTGTCTCTTATCAGCACTAATTAACTTGGCCATGATGCTGTGCACTGCTTGCACTTTACCAGTTCTCATCACAGGCAGAATGAGTCTGCAGCTGTCAGTGTAGACCTGGCCTGGACCTGTGGTCACTGTGAACCAAAGAGCAGGGAGAAGTTTTAAGTTAAACTAGAATGTAAATGGGGCCTTTTGCAGGCACTGAGTGGAGATGTGTAAGAAAAATCTCTACAGGTTTCTGTTCTAACAGGTGAAGGGTGAGAGTTTGGGCTGATGATTCATGTCTGCACTTGTAGGTTAAGCAAGTATTGTACTCCTTTCTGGCAGAGAGGTCAAGTAACACTGATGGTACTGTTAAACTCTTTTATCCCTAAAACAGAGTGGCTGCTTGCACACTGCTTATGGAAAATTGCTCCAGGCAATTTTCAGTTCCTTCTTGAGCCATATGTAAGAATTACTTGGGAGAGAGCAACAGTGGGCACATGTGTCAGGGACTGTTGTAACAATTGGAGTGAGCATACCCTTTAATTCCAGTTCCTATTCACATTGCCTAATATATTGGTGCACCTGCAACCAGATGTTCAGAGGGTACAATTCAACATTACAAAGTGACCTTTAGCAACACCTACCTCTCTCTCCTTGTTCCTGCCACTGTGTCACAATGTATGGTATACCATCCTCTGGGATGGCAGAGCTGTTTGTATGCCATTTTGATCCAGCTTGAAGTAAAATATGTGCTGAGAAGTTTGTGAGTTGGGTGAGCTCTCTGATCTACTTCATCACCTGGCTGCATGCACAAATTAGGCTAATACATATCAAAGCCAGGACAGCACACTGCAGGTACTGAAGTGTGTGGCAAAACTCAGGCCAGCAAGTGCCATAAGCCAATATTGCTATTGAGCACTGTGCAAGGCCAAGCCACACATCAGCTGAGTTTAGGAGGAGTCTTTATTCCATAAAATATGTAGATTGAACAGATTAGGAAGCATAAGAAGGATTCGTGCCCTGTGTAAGTTTCCTTCAGCTTCTCAGAATCAGTTTTGATTTCAATCCAGTGGCCTCTGTAGGTCAGATCAGGCCTGCAGGCTGTGTTACTTTATGAATAATCACTACAGTAGTTTACATTAATGTATTTTTAGAGGTATTTTACACTGTCTTCAGTGAGCAATGGTGTTGCCTTTCATACATGTGGAAGGCATAACAAAACCTGAATGCAGTCCTGGTTTTGGCACAGCCTTTTGCATAATGTTCATGTATAGTACAGTGGTGTTTTGCCTACTGAACAGTGGAAAGAAGTGGAGTGAAATGACTAGTGGGGTTGTCTCTGAAGAAATACTTTTACAGAAAAGATAGGCTGCAGTCCTCTCTGTCTTTTCTGGAATAGATGAGGACTATACAAACTAGAATGCACAGAGAGAAACATTGAATAAATTGCGAATCAAATAGAACTGAAGGTACAATCCTTAACATACTTCATAGTGTGAAGTGTCTCAGAAAATCCACCTGTTAAGTACAATACCAGATGGAAAAGATTGGGAGAGTTACAAGAAAGTCAGACTCATGTCTGTAATACAGGAGGCTCTGTGTGTCTTGATAGGCAGCTTGGAAAACCACAGACCTCGTAGCATATATACTCCATGAAAGAGCTTCTATCCAAATGGTTTAATGGAAGAAGGAAATACAACTCATGTTTGTATAGAGAAAATTATCAAATTCTAAAGAGTAGTCGTTGTGAAAAGGACAAAGAGGGAAATGCTTTAATGTATTCCTCGGAGAGGGAGAATAAAAGATTTTGGCTCTTACAAAAGCAGAAAAAATGTATCTCACAGAGGGTTGTCTTCCTCATCTTATTTCTGTCACAGATGAAAAAAGAGAAATTAAAAGCATGGTTTAGTGTTAAATTTTTTTGTTTATTCTGCTACCTTTCAGGTAATTTTTGGTCTAAAGAGAAACACTTCCTACAGTCAAGAGACCATGAGTAGGAAGGTTGGATTTTCTCATGGTGGAAATTTGGGACAGGTATCACACTACTGAATTTAGCAGTTATTTCAGATGCTTATCCTTGTAACCAGGAGCAAAATCCAATCCATAAGTGGGAAGATAAAATGAATAACATTTCAGTGCTGGAAAAGCTAATTATGTTTCTTCACCATTTGTTGTTTATGGCCAAAGTGGTATCAAAGAACTGTGCACATTGATGACCAGCTAGTTCACAACCAGTGATATCAATTCATTGGCTGGAAATCTTAGTGGAAAGGTTCCCTTGTTCCTAGTGATTACTCATAGTGATGAAAAAAGTTTACTTTATCCTTGAATGTATTTAAAGTAATGATAAAAAATATTAAAGCTATTAAATAGGGTGCTGGGGAGAGTGAGCTTGAAGTACTGAGTATTGTTTAGTTCATCTGTGTTTAAGAAAGATGAATTGAAAGTGAAAGAAATGCTGAGAGAATTACTAGGGAAGACCAAGAAGAGCCTTGTTTAGCACAGCTGAACACAAATTAAGACAAATATGGTTCCTTTTGGAACTTCCCAAGTAAACATATGGGAAAACCACAGTCCATATATATCCAGTCTGTAACTGTATAAACTGTCCATAAAGAAACAAAACAGGAAACAGAAGGCAGTTTCTTACCAATAGGAGATTGAGCTTCTTGGGTAATGTCTTATTGGTAGGCTAAAGAAAAAAAAAACAACAAAACAAACCGACCAAAAAAAAACCCCCAAACTGAAAGCTCTAACTTGTTTTCCAACTGATGGTTTTCTATGACCAGTTTTAAAGAAAACAGAATGATACATGTGCCTTCTCTAGCAAAGCACTGGATTTCAGTAGTTCACCAAGTCCTTGCTAGTCATATGTTCCATATGGACAAAGTTTCACTGTGAAATGGAGCAGCTTTCTGAGATATTTATAGCTAGAGAATGCATTTGGAAGGATTACCATAACTTTCTGACTGAAGTTTTACATGTGGAAAAATTAATACTGAATTTTTTTACCGAAATCAAGATTTCAAGAGAACTGACAACATAATCATGAATTTCACAGGCTTTTTCATTTTTTTTCGAGAGAACATGAAATTCATGCTGAAAGGAGAGAGATAAGGGAAAAGGGAGACATTTTGATCATAACACTAAATTTTGTTTTTTAGTGCCTGTGCTCTCAACACAGCGTGGTAAAGCTATCACAATATTTCCACAGCATCATTTTTTTCTGTTTGTTTTGGGGACTTTTTAATAAATAGTTGACTGTACATTTGGTGTTGCTGCACTTCTTGTTCTTTGTATTACAGAAGTGCAGGACTTAACAGTCTAGTAGTAAGTATAGTGTGCAATTTATCAGAGGATCCCCAGTTGTACATCTTAGACAGAACTTTCCTATGTTAGCCATTGGTCCTAGCTGTTACAGCATGTCCCAATGGTAGGATGTGACACAGGCATTTTGTCATCAAAAACTCTCAGTGGGAAACTAAAAGGAGCTTATACCACATACTTCTAGCAATTAGCTCATCTCCAGGGAGTGACAGAAAAGAAAAACACATTGTCTGTAGGTTGACAAGGAACCTGGGAACGTATTTTATTTAGTAACTAAAAAGGAAGATTTTCAAACAGTTTACAACAGGTGCCAAAGGTGGTGGCGTAAGGACATGGTAATACATTCTATCTCCACTGCATACATCACTCACTGAAGTGCTTTCTTTAGGTGGAGTTTTCTTTCTCCGCCTATTTATTTATTACACAGAATATGCAAAATCAGTCATTTGCCAAGTATTATTTTAACTTAGTTTATCACATTTTGAAAGAAATTCATGCAGGTGCACAGCAGTTACTGAAATCTTCCCCACGGAATTGCTCAGTACTTAGAAGTGTGTACACGGGTATGGGGAGCATTGGAAGAGCTCTGTTCTCAGTAGATCTTGGAATAAGTTGAGATATTGGCTAGACTGGGTTATAGCAGAGTAAACACCTGGAGTGGAAAGTGATGGAGGCATTTGTATGCCTGTGAACTGTTGGTCACTAACATATCACACTGGTGTGTTGTTTGGGGCTGCCATTTGAACAGTGTTTGAACTCAAATGTTGTATAATACTGTTCTAATAATTTAGTGTTGTTTATTCTGCATTTGCAAATGTTGTTACTGAAAATGACGCTGTGTCTCTTTTCTTCTGAGGAATAGAGCTGTTGAAAATGGGCCATAGGGAGGGTGTGTGGCTCTTTTTGTTGTTCTGTATTCTTATCTATCTGCAAAATGAGAATTCAGAAAAACATTTCATTCCAAATGTGAGACAAACCTCTAGGTTGCAAGGAACTGTAAAATTACTTTGAAAAAGAAGTGTATTGACTGTTTTTCACTCTGTATGTTATGTATAATGAAAGTGTCCTTTCTGGTGTGTTTAAAGAACAGAATCAGCCAGATTGAGGAATGTCAATAGAGGACCATTCAGAGAGTTTGCAAATAAACTCTCATCTGCATACATCAATGCCTGTCCTGTCTGCTGGGAGCCCACCTGGGAAATGGTTCCACCTGGAAATGGGGGGTTCTCTGTGCTGATGGTTTGCATCAGGACTCTCTCACTGGAGATGGAGTTGAACTAAGGCATGTCACTGGCCACCTAATGGTGCATGGCTGATGTTCTGTGTCCTGTGTCACATGCTAGACCACATTAGGTGACTCTAGACAGAGGGAAGGCAAGGGGTAGCACATAGGACCTTTGTGATCAGAGCAATGTCCACATACAGTACAAACGAACAAAGCATAGCTAAAATTTAGTTTTCTGTTTAATTCTGTTTAGTTTTGTATGCTTTTAATTCCAGAAGCTGAAATTTCTTTGTCTGTAGGCTTATAAATATTTAACACACATTTTTAATGAATAAGAAATTGAATTTAAGGGTCAGTAGCAGATTCCGTTACTTTTTCAGGTACTTGTTTAATTATTTCTCATTATATTTGTAAATGTAATTTTAAAATCTTTAAAAATAAATTAATATAGGCCATCAGAGAATAATCTCTAATAGATAACATTCATGAGTGTTTTTTACTTCTATTACACTGTTAGACTAGCATCTCAAGAGTTTTTGCTGAGTACCAAAGTCTTGCAAGGAAAAGAGATTTCCCAAGGTCATATTGTAATTTTGTGGAAGATTCAGGAATAGAAGACTGCTCCATGCTTTATCTGATCTAATCAAATAGTTTTCCAGATGGTAGAATTTTTTCCTTAGCAGTCTTTCTGTCTTTTGTGTGTTTTGTACAAGAGACATCATACTTAAAAGACCATCCTGTGGAATAAAGATTAGGAAAAAAGGATACTGGGAGCAACCCTTGATTCTTTGAATAGATTGCCCTAATGCATACCTTTCACTATTCAAATCATTTATAATATAGTGATGTTCAAAGTAAGGCTATTATGGAAACCAACTGATTTTATTCATTAAAATATCAACAGAGCAGTGATCCTGATGAAAATGATGAAATAAAATCAAAGGGTCTCTCATAAAATCATTACCATCACTCTGATGTCAGTTATTGGAAAAAATACAACATACAAGTTACTTGAAAATTTTGTATTTCTAAAGAGAAGGTTTGAAGTAAAGCCTAGCTATTCTTCACTGTGTATTTTAGATTTCAATATTTGTGAAGGATTCCAGACATTCACCTGTCAGGCAGTAAGTCCAGTTCCGAAGTTAGGAGTAAAATGCCGTTATTTTACTAGACACACATGTGTAGTTCATTTTCTGTGAGCCTTCAGAAAGGGAAAGGGATGGAGTTGAAGGTATGAAAAATTAAAAGTTAGCCAGGCTCCTCTATCCTATTATCTTAACACCCATCTCATCACTGACAGAAGCCCAGTTTGGCTCTTGAAGGTAAAATTCTGTCTCCTAATATGCCTTCGAGACATTATTACACCTTTAGTTCTCAGGTCCATAAACCATTACTCTGGGTGCTCATAAATATGCATTTCCTTTACACTTTTAAGTAAGCTGCTACTGCTGTCATTCACTTTTAGTTAAGACCTGTCAGGTGGTGTTTCTGTTGAAGGAAAGAAGTTTAAATTACAGGCGAACTGAAGATATGTAGTTCTTAGCTGTGCTAAAATTACGAGTGAGTTGGAGAGATTATTCCTCACAAGGAATTTTAGTATCCCAAGGGATAATGGTGATGTGTACAGGAGATGTTCCCTTCTTGTCTAATTCCATTAAAAGCTTCTGATTTCTGCATTGCTGGAGTGAGACTCCAAAAATCTGCATTTCTATCTTACATAATCACTTTCACAGTATCCTGTAACATCCACCTCTGCTGCGACTGTCAGTGCGTTGACTTCTGGAGTGACAGTGATATGTAGGTCTGACGAAGCATCCTTTGCAATGTGCTTCATTGAAGTGAGAACTGTAAATGCTGTCAGTATTACTGGAAACCTTTTACTTAGGCAGAATTAATAGATTACAACTTGTATTTTGGAATGGCCTTGTTATATACAGCTGGTCCAGAATGATATGACTTACTAGTATGAAATTACTGCATCTTGGCAGACAGCATTCTATTTATTTTGAATTCTGAGAAAAGCATTAACCACTGGATAAGACACTGGATCAGAAGTTAAGGCATTCAGGATCACATTTGTGCCATTCTTATGGTGCCTGACTTTTTGCAGGTCTCCTCACTCAGATATTTTCTTCTTTTCACTCTCCAAACATGAATAATCACATGGTTGTGATTTTTCATAGGATATCCCCCTGAGCTCTTGAAGCTCTTCTGCTCCTAGGTGAACAACATTAATCCCATAATTGTACGAAATCCATACATTTAGTGTGTTCCCCACAAGTTCTGACTCCTGTCCAGGCTTTGCTTGGTTCAGACCTGGGAAGCTTTCCTTTAGCAAGTTGTGACCAGTGGTGAATTTACGCAAACTTGGTAGCAAAGTCTCAGGTTAATGTTAAAAGGGGTTTCTGCTAAACAAAGCAGGTGTCACAGAGAAGTGACCCTAGCTTCTGAGCTGTGCTGTCTCTGGTGCTCTGACCCTGGCTCATCATGCGACTTTGTTGGTCTTTGTTTACTGCAAGGCTTTGTTTGATTTTTCATAAAATCAGATACATGCTTTAATACTGTTTAAATAGTGCCATCCTATTGTGTGTGAGAGCAGAAAACTGAAGGTGATAGAAATAGATGTGATGTGGTATTTGTGGTGAAAGTCCTGTACTATGTTTCATATGGCCTTACCTGCTCAGGTTTTCCATGCCACCTCCAAGGCCTCTGTTCCTGGTGGGGAAAAAGAAGGTGTGGGTGACAGATTGTGTTATTCCCTTCTTAGGCTAGTTGTCACCACCCCTCCTCTAAGCAAAGCCCCACAGCAGAAAGGTTGGTGAGGTATTGTTCTGGATGTCTGTGGCTCCTTGGAGGGTGCTTGTGGAGAAGCATTAGACATGGGAGAAGGGATGACTCCAAATTCCTGTGATGCCACAGTCCCGCTGTGTCATGCGCCAGGGACTGGCCCCAGTCACCTAATAAGGTTGCACATGCCAGGTAGTGTGATGTCAACTACAGCAGAGAAACATTCTCCTCTCCTGAAACACCAGTGACTCTTTATCCAGAAGGTTTAATAGTGTTGCTACAGTACCTGGTGATATGGTGCTTATTGAAGTAACCATTCTTGGGAATAAGCTAGTAGTGTTGTCTGGCAGTAGAATGATACACACCAGAGTAATTAGGAATAAATTTAAAATTACTGATAATGAAGACATTTTTCAGGCAGTGGTTTGTTCCTGCTTATTGCCGGAGATGTGGTCTGGAAGAATTTCTTGATAGTTCAGATGGTCTAGGGCTGCTGGACATATTTTCTTTAGTGAAGAAAGAAGGAAGGTGGCATCTTTTTGACCAGGTTCCTTTTTATCCTGGTGTTAGAATCATACACAAGTATGTTGAATTTTTTCCTAAAAACATAACCCAGTGGGTGTCTGACCTTTCCTTTATTGATTTAGTGATTTTAGTTGCTCCTGTTCTGTTCAAGGTCAAAAGACACTAATTAATATAAGACAGTGGTAGAAATTTCTGGCTCTGTAGTTGAAAAGATAAGAAGAGCAGAGAAGATATTTTGTGGAACATCTGTTACATGGATATGCTTTATTGGGGGAACTGAATGGCATGACCTGGTCATCCGTCTCTGTATTTTTCTTCGTCATCTTTAAGTGCTCTCAGTGGAGAACTATTAGTACTATTTTCCTACCTCCCTGCCTAAGCACAGGCCAGTGTTTATTGGAGCTAACCTCTGGTAATTATAAAGCCAACATCACAGTAATAAGCTGGCAGATGGAATATATAACATTCATAAATTATTGAATGCAGTTTCCTCATCCTGCACAGTAAGTTCTTCGCGATACGTTTCTTATGAGGACCCAACAGTCCAACAAGGAGATCAGCAACAGCCAATGTGTTTTGTCAAATCAGTTCTCTGATAGAGTAGCAAACTTACCATTGATGGAGAAGAGGAAGAGGTGCCATCCGCCTTGACCTTGTCAATGTATTCTGGTTAACAAACTAGAGGTATATGAATATGAAGCTACTGTAAGATGGTTACAAAACTGATATGAAATCTGTTCTCAGTAGTTACTAGTGGATCCACAGTGGCCTGCCCTGGAGCCAGTATTTTAGTTGCCTGCCAGTGGGATGATGAATTTAGTCTGCAAATCATACCAGTATGAGAGGCAGATTCAAACTAAATTTGAGAAATCAGTGAAATGGCTTGGAAAAATAGAATACAATGCAACAGAAAAAGGGCAAGTTTCTTAACTGTGGCATAAATATTCAACCTACAAACTGAGTAAGTATAAAAAATGCTTATGCAATAGTCTCGGAGGAAGGGTTTGTAACAGGGAGTAAGTAGAGTCACAGGCAGACTGATTGAATGTGTAAGAAAAGTCTGAACATAGAAGATACCAATAAGATCTGTTTCCACTTTTGGGGGGGTATATCACATTTCCTCTATTTGCAGCCAACCGTTAATGAATCAATGTAAGCTAAATTGCAGCTGGGTGCAGCCTGAATCAGGGGCAGAAAGACTCGTTGTGTTCTGTTTGTCTCTCTTACCACACCTTATGCTGCCTTTTTCACACCTGTTATCATCAAAGAAATAGTAAGATCGTTTCTGTTGCCCAAAAATCATCTCATCAAATGCTTGATAAAAATATAGCTTTTAATTGCCTTGATAGTGAGTACTTTACAGAATCATAGAATGGTTTGTGTTGGAAGGGACTTCATCTTCTTCCAACCCCTGCTATGGGCAGAGACAGCTCTCACCAGTTGAGGTTACTCAGTGCTCCATCCAACCTGACCTTGAACACTTCCAGGGATAAGGCATCCACAGCTTCTCTGAGCAACCTCTTCCAGTGCCTCACCAACCTCACAGTAGAGAATTTTTTTTCTAATATCTAATCTAAATCTACTCTCTTTCAATTTAGGGCCATTCTCTCTTGACTTGCTACTATGTGCTCTTGTAAATAGTCTCTGCAGTAGTAGTTTTGGTTTGCTTTTTGCATTTTCAGAATTTATACTAAAATATGGTTGTTTATATGTAAGTGTAACTGCGAGCAGTTGTTCCATAGCAAAGTAGTACAAATGTACTCAAAACAACATGTACAAAGTAATGTATGTATATATTATGTAGGTGGAGAAGAAAGAAGCAAAATATCCACCCAGTGATCTGTTTCAAATTAATTAATTTATTTTTAAGAAAGGTATTTAATGTTTTCATAGTTGTCTGTTTGAGTAGAAAATTTAATGAGATTGTTGGAAAGGTTAATTGCTATTGTGTGTGGAAGCTCCCTTTATATGGAGCCAGTACTTTTTAATAGCTATAGGCATTTACCTGTTGGACTTAAGCACAGGATTGCAACAGATAGTTTAGCACTGAAAGGCATGAAAAAGGACTGCCTATCGAATAGTAGTAGCAAGCATCAATTATTTTAGTGCTGTTCTTCAGATCTTCCATTATAGTCTTACAGTTAATTGAGTATATTCTACAGGTATTGAAAACAAATTAGCTAAATAATTGCTGATTTTAAGTATTGTTTTTATTTGTTGTTCTGTACATCATTGATAATTGGTTTCCTGAATTTATTTTCTTAAATGCGTATGTAGATTTTTAAAATATTCCTTAAGTATCAGAAAAGGTGCTAATTTAAATATGTTCTTAATTACTTGTTACAATTAAAGTATGTCTAATACAAATTTTAAATGTAAACTTTTTTTTTAATGAAAGGCTGCTTTTTATGGCAACTCTGCATATTTAAGGGATTTTCTGCTTCCAGTCAGAATATTATATTTAACAAATATTACCAGACTTCTGGTTTGGAATCAGGGAAAGATAGCAATAATTAAATGGGTATATTTTGGTATACTTAAGAATGCATTATATTTTGGGGGTTTTAAATCTTGCATGCAGCATAAAATGAAGTTATTCATTTTAATGCATCCTTCTTGTTGGCTTAAAGCTGAAATATAGTTGCTTGAAAATTAATTTACCCCTCATGAATGACTAGTTGGATTATCTTTGTAGCATTAAATGTCAACCCTGAGCTCAGAGCACATTGTGTCTACAGTAAAAAGTTGTCCCTGAGCACTTAATGTTGTGTTAAATGATGATGTGTCCTTTGCAAATGTATTATTAGTGTCAAGCTGTTCCGTCTCTCAAGATTGAAAAATGGTCAGTGATTTGAGCTGCCATTAAACCTGAATAAAAGAGAGAGGCTGTGGGGGATTTTCATGCGTTTTCTCAGTACAGACACACTCTTGTGTAGGTATAAGACATATAAAAATCTTTCTGTTAACCTAAGACTCCAAAAACTCCCTTCGGAATCACGGCAATTAAAAATAAGAAAATCTCAGTTCTGCTTCTCAGGAAAAGAATGGTCATTGAATTTATCTGTGTGACACTAATAATACAAAACACAATAATAAATACTTGAGAGCTTGATCTTGTTCCTATAGATGTGAGCTAGGGCTGTGTTTCCAGTTCTCAGACATTGGTTATAAAACTGTTACTGCTATGTGGTTTTTACTGATTTTTACTGAAGTTAGGCCTGAAATTGCCATGGAATTTTGTTTTCCTGAGGTTCTTCAACATTCTAAATAAGTTGTTATTTAGAATGGAGTAGGCATGTTGAAGATGTGTTCTGTGAGAGTAGAGTTTCACAGAGTTTCACTGGATTGAAATAAATTCTGTTATTCAGTGAATATACAGTGACTGGTTTCAAATCTCTCAAAGATCATAGAATGAAATACTTGGTCAAGCACTTTAGGAGGCAGGTGCGTAGGTACTTCTGTGGTTTTCAATGGTGTTACAAAGCACTTCAGAAAACACTTCTTTCCCCATGCCAGACACCTAACTTGTTGGCATTTAGAAAGGCACTTAAAGAAAAGTTGTACTACTAGTATGAGATGATAGAGCTCAGTTTTGAGCTCATACTCAGTTTTTCTTACTTCCCAAGGCATGTAAGAAAACAAATGCTTGTCTTTCCTCCTACTAAAAACCAACCTACTCTAAAGTTAGGGAATTGGTGGTGGTGCAAACTGATTTGAACCTTTTAGTCCATTGACTTGCTGTTTGCAGACCCTACTGAATTCCTTTGGTGCACTTTAGTTCCATTGCAATGGTGACATTAAGGTACTTCAGGCAATGTGATTTTATGACTAAATTCTCTCTCAGCTGTCAGCCATTTAGCTGGTTCCATGAAAGTGGTTCCCTGATAGTTGTAAAATGCAGGTGCCATGCGCATGCAGAAGAAAACAAGGAGGACATGGACATACTAGGGTGAGTCCAGTGTGTGGTCAGGATGTCCATCTGGAGCACAGGATATACAAGAAGAGGCTGAGAGAGCTGTCTTTTCAGGTTTGAGAAGGCTCAGCTCAGATGTTACTGCTGTCTACAAATACTTAATAGGAGGCTACAGACAGGGTGAAGCTGAACTTTTCTCAAAGGTGCATAATGGTAGGACAAAAGGCAAGTTAAAACTTGGATATTCTTTGTGGGTAGGTGAAAAATATTTTTGCCAGAGGAGTGGCCAAATGTCGGGAAGAGTTTCTTGAGGAGGTTGTGGAATCTCTACCTTTGGAAATACTAAAAGCTCAACTGGGTAAGTTCAGCTAGACTTGCTTCCAGACTCACTGGAGCTGAATACAGTTTAAAAATTGGCTCTGTTCTGAGCAGTGGGTTGGATCATATGATTCCCAGGAATGTCTTCTAACCTCACCTATCTCCTGAGACTGTAGCTTAAAGCAGGACCATGGCTGGTACATGGGAGCAGTTCTGAAGTAGCAGTGTGCTCATTATGGTACAGAGCGCAGTGGCTCTGTAGCACAGGCGTGAATAACTGGCTTGGGAACCACCACGTCATAGCTGAGCAGGGATGGAATTCAGGCTGTGGTTTTCAATGCAATTTACATTCCCTTCATGGCTTTGTGATTTTCTCTCTGTAGGACTAGCAATACCCAATATAATTACTTCAAAGGTAATTTGGCTATGTCTGTAAATGTCTTGAATCAAGATAAAGTCATGTGGGAGCTGGTTCTTTTCCATTTGTCCCTTAGAGCTATTTCCTTGGTTCATATTTATTCTGCTTAACCTTAGAGTTGAAGCCAACCCACCTGACTTGGGTTCTGAACATCTCTAGTTGTTCTTGACAGTAAAACAGGCAGCACCAGGGGGCTCTTTGGGCTGTGCTCACTGTGTGTGTCACTCACTCTTTGGAGAAGTCTCTCTGTGGGAAGTAAAGAGAGACCTAAACTAGCAATCGCCTAAAACTGAAATCAGATGTAATGGGTGTGACCTTCTGTGTCTTGCATAAAAGGTGGTTATGGAGGATGCCATGGCTCCTCCTTCTTGCACCTCTGTCCCTGCTAATGAGATCTAATTCTACCTTACCCTTGTTACTGCAGGGAAAAGGATGGGGTGTTCTAAGTCAGATTGTGGAAACCTTGAAAAAAACAGAAGTTCATTTTCTTGTTCTGTTTGTTCTGTCAGGTTTTGTGGAGGGTTCCTGGAACCTTCACTAATTCATATCAATAATCATAATAAACCAATTGATTTCAGCTTAACTAGGTGTGTGATTTCACAGTTTATCAGTAATCTTGCCACAATATGTCTCTAGTTTCTAATTAGATATGCATATATTTTAGTATGGTTTTCAGTATCAGTTACAGTAAGGTATTTTAGTTAAACTACTACTGGTGACTGAAATTTACCCTCTAGTTGTAGTTTTATTGATCCTTAAGCAGTACTTTAACATATGAAATGGATTGCTAATTTATGGAAAACATCTTACTAATGTTTTGAGTATGACTATAATACCAGCACAGAAAGATTCAGGACAGCAGTTTGTTGGTTGTTACGAATTACAGTGAAAGTGTTGAAATGAATTTTAAATCTGTAGTGTTGATTAAAAAATTTAACTATCTGTCAGGTTTTTTGGCATGCTGTAAATAACTCATCTTCAAATTATTTGTCTGAGTAATTAAATTTAGATTGCACATTTCTCATTTAAAATATTTTGACTCTTATCTATTTGGTTTTCCATTGTGGCTTAATTGGTGTGGTCTATATAAACGGACAATAAATTTATATACCTTTGTTATAAAGATCAGTCAGTGAATAGAACTTGGTATTCATCCCAGACAGAATTATGATTGAATGTATTTGCAAGATTAAAGCACTGAATTTACTTCTTTCTAATTAAAGGCAATTAAAGATTTGCAGACACAAATAAAAGACAATGAATTGAGGAATAAGTGTAGAAGCAAGTCCATTTGCAGGTGAAAAGAAGTGCCTTTGAAGCAGAACCAGCTGTATTTTCATTGAAAGAATAACAGTTTAGGAAGCTTTTCTGCATGTGCTTGCTTGATAGCATAATGTACTCATAAGCAGCTTACGCAGTACAGTATTCAGAAAATAGCAGTGCATTAATTTTTAAAGTAGCAAATGCAGGCGAAGAGCAATGCTGCCACATGATGATAATGAAGGTGGATATTGTAAAGTCTGCTGAGAGAAAAGAAAGCAGGGAGCTCCTGAAATGTGAACATTTATAAAACAATAACTAGATATTCATATGATAATAAGCTTGGACAGCAGCATCAACAAAGGCCAAAGATGCAGTCCTGTTTCTGCTTAAGCTTGATGAATTGAAAAGCAGAGAGGCAGTCTTTAGTCTGTTATTCACTTCCAGTAATGAGCTATTGTTAGAATGAAAGAGTAAATATCTAGAAGGGTTGGAAATAAAATGTTGTTTTTCCACACTATGTTATTCTGTAGATTTTTTTCCGGTTGTGTCTTAAACAGCAGCATCTTTAAACACAATCCTAAATGTAGTCAGTTTTCTGAAATATAGTGCTCAACATGCTGCATTCTCATGTATAAAGGGGCTTGGTATGTATGCAGAAGTACAGTGTTGTGCATAACTATCTGGTAGTGTCACAGTATTTCTCTAGGCTAAAAAATATTAGCCCTGAACTTAAATGAACTTTGTCTAGTTAAATGAACTTGTCTTACACATATTATTGAGGTTTTTTGCATTTATCATCATGTCATTGGAGGTTTAATTAAAAAAGAATACTGAATATACAATATCAGGTCATCTCTAATATGTTATTAAAATTATTGAGTAGAAGATGTATGGGATCTCAATTTTCCTTGTAAGCAGAGTTAAATTAAAAAAAAAAAGAAAACAACTTGCAAAATCCATAGATTTTTATTCCTAGTTACGTGAAGAGAAACAAACTCACTTTGCATATTGTATGAATCCCTAATATCCACTCTGATGAGGCACCCTTTTTCATTTTTCACAATATAGTTGTTTTAGTAGCTAAAAAGCTCCTTTATCTTCACCCTTTTCTAATCCTACAGTTGGTAAAATAGTCTTCATTTTTGCCTGTGGAGAGTCTTCCAAACAGGAACTGTAAACATGGCACAGCTCAGTTCAAGTGTTGCTGAGGTCACTTTGCCACTAAAGGAGTGGAAAAGAAGGATGGAAGGAAGGGACGAGGTGCAAGTGCTTCAAGCACTGAATGGGAAGATGGATGATCTTTGGAGGGACTGGCAGGAAGCTGGACAAGCAGAGAGCTTTAGTCAGTAAAAATAGTTGCCTTATCATGGAGTACTTCTTTGGCCTTAAAAAAGGAAGTGATGGACCTGAAAAAGGAAAGAAGTGATGTATTTGTTTAAAAATAAATAAATAAGTAGGGGTAGTTTTAAGAAAAGTTAAGGGAAGCTGGCGCTAGAGTTTAGAGTTTGAGAGATGACAAACTGGTAACAATAATGACTCGTCAGAGGCAAGGATTTTGTTTAAGTAATAAGAAAAGCAAGATTTGGTCTGGAAATCTTCCAACTGTATCTTTTTGGCTTCTTCTTGCCTTCATATATTCCATTAGGAAAACTTGGTGTCTCAGATAGGCATTGGACAAAGTAGACAAATGGGGCTTTGTCTGATGAGTCTGTCTCAACTGGCTTTGATGATCACTTCCTGAGAAGAAGAAATAGCTTAAACTGATGACTCTGACAGATAAATGTACAAGACAGCTTGCAGAATAAGTGAGATAAAACAAGAAGACATTGAGAGTGTGAATATATTCTTCCCAACTGGTTGAATTTGCAAGCCCAAAAGAAGGGAGGCTGTAGAGACCCTACATTACTTTTATCTGCTTGTTTTCCAGGTGGTAATGATCAGTATTCACATGGCAGGATCTTTGCATTTCACTGTTCTTTATAGTCCTGTAGTGCAGATGTCTTTCCCAAGGCCTCAGAAAGTTCACATGTTTTAAGAGTCTTTTAGTATGATTGCTGAATCTGGTTTTCATTACAAAGAAGTCCACAGATGCCCTTTTTAAACTTTTGCACTTGGTGGACTCAGACTGTTTCCCTACTGTACTTTTTTCCTCTTGGCTATTACATTTAGCAAGGAGAGTGGTAAATTAATGGCAGGTGCATGGATTTGGAGAACTACCAGTTCTAGAGTCATCACTGAAATAGCCTGTTTGTTATAGGAGGGTTAGTTGTTCATATCAGACATAATATAATATCTGGAAGTATTCTCTAGATAAGTAGAATCCAGTCTTAGCTGTAGCCATGATCCTGGAATATAGACTAGCAAGGTGCCAGAAACCAAGGCAAAGAGCATCAATAAGTTTTCTCATTTGGATGAATAAACTTGGTTCTGCCCATATATGTATTTCACAGACTGAGTCTTCTATGCAATATTTGCCCCTGCTTGTGTCACCTTCACACTTGAGCTGTGGAGAAGAGGAGGGAGAATGGACAATGGGAGGAAAGAGAGGTGGGGCTTACTAGCTGACTTCTGTTCCATTCCTTATGGACCTTACCAAGCTTTCTAGTTTTCATTATCTAATGCTGTTGCATCACTGGAAGGGAAATTTCTGACTGTCTTGTTTCATTTACCCCTGATGGAAGAGTAGCAAACCTGAATTATGAGAACTGAGATTGAACTTAGCGCTTGTCAGTTATATAGTTCTAAATGAAGATATTTTTCATGCTTAAAACATTTCAGATTGATACATTTCTATAGTTTGTTCACAAGTAAGAACAGCTGCATCACTTATGAAAGTTGGCTCCCAACAAACAAACAAAAATTCAAGGCTGGGGTGTGTCTACGCCAAATTTCAGCCTGGAGTGTATTTTTCTGAGTAATAAACTCCTGACATTTGTAATGGAAATTCTGAAAGATCTTTTAACTATTTCATGGTGAAAATATGAGTGTGGGACTTTAGGGAGAAGAAACATATTCTCTCTCTGGCTGGATTCATCTCATGACCTAGCCATTTTTGTGGTTTCTGGAAGTCTTTCTCCAGCTGTTCTAAAAAATTACTGTACTCCTGATGCACCCTATTGTCATATATTACTGACTTCTGAAAAATAATGCTGCAGTGGTCCTGTCCTGCTAATAAGATGTGTTGACTGGATGAATATATTGGAGCATCTTACATAAATTATCTGTCATCCTTTCTTCACTCTATCTTCTAAGTTTCCTTGGATATTTGCTGCCTTTTTTTATTCCTAGTATGTATGGTTTCAGTTATTTTTCCATTTGTTATTGAGTATTTTTAAGTTATTTCAAGTCTTCTATGAATAATATCTGACCAATTAATAGTATGGAGACTTTCACAATATATAATCCATGGGACTGAGGAGGGATTATACAATGGAAGTAAATTTGTAATGCGAGTTCAGCATTCATGGTATGCTACACAGACGATCTCTGTATTGAGTATGAACAGGGTGATACAAGGAGTAGACAAAGTCAGAAGTGTGTTTCCATCAATCCAGTGTACCACTGGAAGAAGACATTCACATTTTAGAATTTCATCACTACACTATAATATCCCAGTTTTCAAGGTAGCCATAAAATGAGAAGTTTGCATTATTGATTATGAATGTAAAATCACATCTGCTTGGACAAATGGGATTTTTGTATACAAAACCACTGGACAAAGTTTAAGAGGAGAGGTTAAACTATTTGACTGTAGCAGCAATGGAAGCTAATGTACAAATAGGTAAACTTAGTGTTTTGAAAAAGGCCAGACACTCTGCTTTAAGCATTATAGTTTAGCTTTGGAATTAGGCATAAAGAACAAAGAATGTATGTATGCATCAGGAGGGGAAAAGATGACAAGGACTTTCGAAAAAAGCCGAAACAGTTGTACTGAGGCTCTATCCCTCCAAGCAGTTTCTTCACAGATTCTTCTTTTTCTTCTCCTTTTGTGACTGTATCTGTACTTTGATTTCTGTTAACTTAAAGAAGCTATGGTTAATAGTTCTTAATACAACACTAATAGGCCCTGCAGACAGCAGAACTATCCCTGAAAGATACCGTGTTTTTTGCTTCATTATTAAGTTGAGATAAATGATTTATACTATTTCTACCATTTCTGAATACTTACATGTCCTCCTCTGAACTCGGTTCATATAGATTCATAGTAATCCAGCCCTGGGCTGCACTCTTTGTGTCTGCAAGAGATAGTAACCTGTAGAAAGTTAATCTAGAAGATTTTGTGTAATGTATTTCTACAAGCAGATGGTGTCAAGCAGTGGTTTTATTAGCATTTACTTAGATTGATCTCCATATCTCTGAGTTCTGATACCTGCAAATAATGTTCCAGTTCAGAATTATGAACCTTTACATTCACCAGAATGTCTTTTATTGCACATTTATATGTGCACTAGAGATAACTAACCAAGAAAAATTCTAATGAAAATTTTTGTTTTGATTTCAAGGAGAGGGAAAACCTAATCTACCTTTAATCTACTTATTTGCTGGCTGATTCCTATGGAGCAATTTATTAAACATTGTACTAGTGGATATCTATCCCTGCATATATTTTGATGTCACGCTGGAGTAACAGATTCTACACTGATTTGTCGGGTCTTGTTTCTGTCACTGTCTGTGTTAAGCATGGTTTTTCCACAGATTGAGTCTCTGTTTTACAGAGTAGCTGTTGTTTAAAATGCTGGACTGTGGGATGTTTTTAATATGTTAAATCTGACTTTTCAACTGAAATGAATGTTCACGTTCTTTATATTACTTTTGCATTGTTTTCATTGAATATGCTTTTTTACTCTAGGGAAACAAGATTATAAGAAAACCAGGCCTATGTTAAGAGCTGCAAGATTAAAAGCAGAGGCCAAGAAAACTGCACTAGGCGTAAAGGTAGAGACCACTTTCATAGCTCAAACCACCTTTGTGTTTATTTCTTTTCCCCATAGATGTACTGTGTGAATATTGATTTCTGAGAGAAATTGTTTATGACACTTCAAAATCTAAGTGGAATGCTAGAATCTAAAATATTTATGATGAACTGCTTTTACTTAACCCTAAAATGGCTTGAATATTTGAAGTGCTGAAAGATTTTACGTAGTCTGTTTCCTTGTTACGATGCATGCTTACTTTAAGGTTTAAAGTACTCTGTGCTTAGAAAATTGATGGTTTTAGGGAGCCTGTCTACACACAGAACAAATTCTTTAGCTATTTCATATAGTTAGACAAATTACAATAAACATTTCCCATGTTCCTCTTCTCATCCTATACTAGTAGTAATTTAAAGACTGGATTTGTTAAGTATTGTTAATTCTCAGCATTATTGTCTCAGTCTGCATCCTTGTGTACTGCCTCTGACATGGAAAAAGAAGGCTTAACTAACAGCAAAACATATGGAAAGGTCCTAAACTTTATTTTGAAAATGTTCCCGTTTCAGGGAGGTATGAAATATAACAATTTTGATAACAGCTGTGAATATGAGCAAGGAGGACAATTAGAAATATTTTCTGTTATCTACTACCCAGTGTGTCATCAAAATGGGATCTATCTGACCACACTATTTATGTTGCCTCCAGTATTTTTTCCTCAAACTCATTTTTTTAATCTAACTGGTACACCATTAACTTAACAGCAAGAGTAAAACCTGAGGAAAATAAAAAAGTGGATCTATTATCTGGGTATTCTAGTAAAAGAAACTTCAGAAATGTTAAAAGGAGAACATTTTCTTGTTTCTGGCAGATGAGAAATCAATTTTTTCAAGTTATAGCTTATAGCAAATGCCAAGGTATTACTACCAAGCTGTAACAGCTGTTAGGCTGCCAGATGATGTATTTGGTTGTCTTCCAGAATTTGCTATTATAATCACGAAACAGTGCTTTCTTTTTGCTCCTGATTGCTGATCTCGATCAAGCATTACCGTGCGATGCAGTATGTTTTCACAACATAATCTCCTCAGTTAGTGCTGTGTGTCAGGTTTTAATGAGAAAAAGTAGATTGCCTTTTTTGTTTAAAGGATAGATTATTAACCTTTTGAGTTCCTTTTCCTTCATTTCTTATTAAATTTTCCTTTTTCTTTTCATTTTTCTTTCAATGACATGACCTTTTAAAAGTGATGTTCTACTTGGAGACTTAGCCTAATTCTTTTAAAATGTACATATTTTTTGCATGTCTTTCACAAGTGAGAAGAGTATGAGATTTGGTCCTTCAAAACCTGTTTCATTTCCATATTTTCTTAAGTAATTCTTTCCTAAAAATTAGGGTGAATGGGAAAGCCTATGGGTAATCATATATGTAATGAAGATTTGAGTATTGGTGAATGAAGGACTTTTGCCTTCAAGGTGCACATGTGCTCTCCAGGTCCTGATTGGGTGTGTTTCTGGGGTTCTGCTAGTTGCACTGTGTGATGTCTCAGGTTGACAATTCTGCTTCTGCCTTAAAAAAAAAAAAAATAATTATTTTTTGTGGCTGTAATGTATTTTTGTGCTTCTGAACTTTAAAAAAAAAAAAACAAAAAAAAAACTTGGATCATCCCCAAATAGATCACAGTAATTTGTTTTGCTTCCAAATTGCTGAGAAAAGCTGACAGAGCCAAAGCAAAAAAGAAGGTAAGTTGGGCACCTTTCCCTTCAGGGATTTGCTTGTAGAGGAAGGAAGGCTTTTGACTGCACCTTTCTCACTGAGCCTGCTTAATGCCAGCAGCCTCAGGCTTGCTAAATGTTACAGTACTTCTACCAGAGCATGACCAATTTCTGTAGAGTGAACTCTGCGCTTCTGCTGACAGACCCTGCAGTGCTCAGCATGGAAACGAGGTGTATTTAGTGTCTTGGGGTAATCCTGCTCAACCCCTCCAGCAGCAGAACTTCACTGTGGGCAGTGGATGCTCCTGGAGTGTCTGCAGGGAAATCTCCTTCCTTACCCCTGGAGAGGCTGCTTAGTTGTGAAGCCCCATCACCTATACCCCTCAAGCATGGCTTATTTTGCTCAGTCCAGTGCCAAGGTCCTCCAGCTGTCCGAGTGTTATCTTTTTACAATTATTCTCCACACCTATCCCTCTGTTGTTTTCTGGATAATTTTTGAAATAATTCTTGACAACTTATGTTTGGTATGATGGCAACTGGCAGGACAGCAGAGAACACAATTTGTTCTTCAGATCCTTGACCAGTTGTCCCAAGGCCCTGAGGTCCCACTTGATCATCCTTAGTCTTGTTGGGACTTTGTATGTGTCCGCTTGGAAAACCAGTGGGCAATAGTCAGTGGGCCATGCCAAGCTGGGAAGTTTCTGGGTGATTTCCCCAAGGTTCACACACCTCCCTATGGGCCAGGTCCAGTTGGGATATTGGGCCCTCCATTCCTCTCAAAAGGGAGTCACCAGTGACTACTACCCTTCTTATTTTCTTAATTGAGGAGGTTTTGATGTGGGGGGGTGGGTTGCCCTGCCGTAGGCAACCCCTCCAGCCTGGATGGATCTTCATCCACGTTCTCATCTCCCTGGTTCTCAGGGCCTCATATATTTTGTTTAAGGGCACCTGGAGAGGTGAGGGGTGTCAGGAAGGAATTCACCTGCCACCCCAAGCAGAAGCCCATTTCCACTCCTCTCTGTCTCTTAAAAGCTCTTCCTTTTCCCTGGGATGAGTAATGGTGATAAACAACATGATTCACCTTCCAAAGGCTGGGATTTTAGTCCTTTTTTATTGTGTAAGCCCCAATTCTGTGCTGTAGCAGTTGATTAACTTCAATCTGTGTTGAGAGAAAAAAAAAGTGATACAACTACAATGCAATGTAATGAGTAGGCACTTTAAATAGAAGTGTCCAAAGTTCTTGTAAATCTTTGGGAAGAAACCAGACACATACATGTATTTGGAATGTATTTTATTTGTTTATATATGTATCTATTCAGTACATGGTGCAGTATGCAGAATTTCAAAATAAATTAACCTTTTATTATAAAAAGCTAAGTTGAAGCTAACAAAAATATTGTAGAGGAAGGATAAATGTAAAAGTATAAACTCTCTGGTAAAGGGGAGTATATTTGTAGTTCTGTGAAATACAAACACACAGTAAGCTAACACAATGAGCACCATACAGCCACTTAAAACAATAGGCTTTTTTATGTCATTGATAACCCTAGGGTTGTTTTGCATTAGTGTCCTGAAGAACTTACATGCCGGGCTGTAAACTAAGACTTAGTGTAGTATTTAGGGCAGGAAGAAAGAGGGCTAGAATACAGTGAAGTTCTTAATTTCTATAAGGATAATGAAATTCAACTGTTGTGTATTTCACATGAGAGCTGACAACATTAGCTTAAAAAAAGGCTCTATAAATGACATAAAACTTTTCAGAACCAATCCCCTGGAGATTCTTCACATTAAGTCGCTGGCATGCTAATTAGCTTGTCTTGTCAAACTTTGATTGCCTTGTCATTTTAATGCGAGGTTTAAAGTAACAAAGTTTCTTTCAGTCACTGGCATTTAGTACTTTTTAATTTCCCCAATGAGGGATTTTTATCTGTGTTGATAATGTCAGAGAAGCAGCTGAGCACTAATAACTATCCAAAGTTAGTTCAAGCAGGGTGACCATGCTAGTACTTGGTGTGTCATATTTGCTCTTTAAACATGTTTAAAGATTAAATACTGTAGCAGAGCTATTGTACTGGCTCTGTTTGTATATGTGACACTAATTTAGACAGTGCCAAAATACATTGTGTCTCTTGGAAAAGCAAGACCCTCTCTCTAGAAACAGCTCCAAGAGAAACCAGTGTGCTATAGGTCTCCTGGTGTTTGGACAAGACAAAATTCTTTGTAGCAGTACCAAAAAGGGAGCCTCTGAACTTTCTCAGGGTCATATTGTTGGCCCCCCACATGGGGCTTGTGCTGGTGGAAGCCCAAATTTTCATCCTTACCAAGCAGAGCAGGAAAGCCTTTCCACCACTGGTACTAGCTCTGCTCACATTGGATGAGGAAAACATGCCAGCAGGAGGGTGACAAGCAGGAAATGGTTTGAGAAGGTGTGGAAGCTTGGACCCCAAGTAGCTGGAGTTTGGTATGCAGAGATGAAAAGTTATAGGAGTTCTTGGGGAGAGATTTTTTCACAGGCTGCAAGAACAAATTAGTGGTCTGTGCAACAAGTGATGAAGTTTTCTCTCTTCTTGAAAGGTAGGCACAAATCTTAACAGTAGTATTTGCAAAGTACTTGCAAAGATATTACTGACTGCAGAATATCACTCCACAGAGAATAAGTAGCAACACAGTACATTGATTCAGCTAAGGAAAAAACGTTTTCTAAACAAAGTGAGAGCTTACTTAAATAGAATGTCTGTCATTCTTTTGCATATCTGCTTAATTTGTTGTGTAGTGAGATACCTCACTATGGAGATTTTATCTCGTCTGGAACAAGTTAGATTGGAGTAGATGACAAGACATTCCTAGCGTATTTTAGCCAAGGATATTCTCTGATTTCATGCTGTTCATAATCTGCTAAATTGGTGAACTACATTTGCCAAGATACAGTTTCATAGCTTTGTAGAAATTAAGGCCACAAGAGACTATTAGATAATTTGATCTGCAATTCTATATGTTACAGATCATAAAATTTCATACAAATACTTTCTGCAAAGTCTAAGCACTTCGTAATGGCCAAAATACTGGGTCTTCAAACTTATGTGTCTCACAAAATGCAGAGCAGCTTAATGTGCCACCAATTAATAAAGTGTGATATTCCCAGTTATCCCTGTAGTCAGACTTTGATCCCTGACCTTGAAATGAAAGGGAGGGGAAACAACATGTACAAAGAAAAGAACAAAATCAGACCCTTGCCTGACCTGAGCACATAAGTATAGTAATCATGGTGGTTTGACATGTGAAGAAGATGCACCAAGCAAAATCTTAGAAGGATTTTCTGTACCAGCTTGGAGCAGTAGCCCATCTTTCTCAAGCCTTCTTATGTCTCTACTTAGGACCAGTCTGTAGCACTTCAAAGAATAATCAACAACAGCAAAACCTCAAATCCTAGAAATTAATTTCTCCAATACAATTGGAGGAAAATGTTAACATCAGAGAATTTTTGATGCTACATAAAAAAGTCTGAGCAGTTAAGCATAGGGTCCTAATACTTTTAATAACCTAATACTTCAGAATGTAGAACTGACCATGGAAGTTATCTGAGTTTTCCTAGGGCCGTGAAGGAGAGTAGCAGCAAGGAGAGCTGAGTTTACTGAGTCCTGTCAGCCAGGTCCTTCTTTTCACACAAGTCCAAGTTGAAGTATTCTTTCCAATTGCTAAATTTTTGAGAGAGATCAGATGATAAAAGACTCACAGGTATGGAAATCCGTATTTTCCTGAAGAATGTTCAATCATTCTTGTTTCTAGAAAATGGCATCTTAGTTCAAGGCTGAACTTATCTAACTGCAGCTGGGCCTTGAAAGTTTGTTGTAAACAGGATAAAAGGACCCCACACTGTGAAATGCTTTACTTAAATACAGGTGTATATAATTATATGCTGTAACCAAACTACCTCTCATTCCTCTCTATGATAAAATAAATACCGGTCATCTCCCTGCTGGAAATCCCTCCACCTTTGTGCATCCAGAAATCACACTGAGGGGGTAGTTACCCATGAAATCCAAAAACCTTCTTAGAGTCACAGTTTTTCAAGGCAGAGTACTCCACTTTATAACTACTGTCTGCATCTTTGATACCTGTATATATTATTTTTCATTTAGCTATTTTAAAATGAATCCTGTTGCTTTGTAGGCATATAGCCAGGTGTTTTCGATGACTCTCTAATAGCACCTTGTTCTCATTATTTGAGACAACAGTGATCTTTCTTCCACATGAAATTTTCATAGTAAAAAATTAGAACCTAAAAAGTGTGGATAAAAGTTCATAAATTACTTTTGCTGCCTTCTGTTAGCTGTAGAATGTCCTGCATTAAGGAAGTAAGCATTCATTTATAAATATGATTTTGTTGAAACTCTAAAACACGGTCACAGTGAATATCCACCTGAAGTCTTCAGTTAAGAAATATATGAGATAAAAAGATTATCAGTTCCTGTATATTTATTTTTACAGATATCCTTGGTCAGCATGATTTTCTTTTCATCTCTTTTCAGAAAGAGCTAGGGAGAGTTTAGCATTTCAAATAGAGCAATTTGTGGTACTCTTTCACTTAGTTTTAAACAGGTTTCAGGTAAAAAAGGTGTGATTCTCTTTGAAGGACAGTTTAAGAACATAAAAACCACCCCCCAACATTTCCTGGAAGTATGATATTTCTCTAAATGTATAGGATATGATGCTGCCATACACAGTGTTCAGATTTGTCTTATCATAGCTGACATTTTTTCCTCCCTCCCCCCCACCCCCCCCACCGATTAATCTTGTTTAGATCCCAGCTCTGCCACTTGCTCCATCAGGGTGAATTTGAGGACATAATCCAAGTATTTTGGCATGAGAGACATAAAACTGACAAAAAAATGATAGGAGAATTAAATCTACATTATGCTGTAATGGTATGCATTTCCTTTATGAAAAGTTTCTGGAAAACTTAACCAAACTGAAAGCAGTAGGGTTCTACATATGTTATTCTACATGTAAGAGGATAAAATAGAAAATTCTGTTCCTTTTTAAAGGCTTCATCTATGACTGTACTTTGGGATTTGAGAGTAGGGATGTTGTTTCCTAGTGTTCTGTACCACTACAAAAAAAAAAAAAAAAAAAAAAAAAAAGAAAAATAAAAAGGAGAAAAAACCCTCTGATCATTTTAAGTTTATTTCTATAGGACTTTTTCTCTACTCTTTAATTATTCATGGTGAAATCCTTTGAGTAAATGGGTTTTGCAGAGGATGATGGGGATGATCCATAAAGTGCAAGAGAAAAGGAGCTATACATGCCAAGCGGGGAGTATTTTAACATTTCATTTCTATGCATGACTAAAAATACAAACAGCAAAGCCTGAAAAGTATAAAACAAATTAAAATGACAATATGTATCTGTTGTTGCAAATACAATACAACAGTGTAGCATCTCATTTGCTATTTACCTTGCAAAATTTATGTTTATAAAAGTTCATAAACTGGATGCAATTCTTAAGAGACTACATATCCCTTGCTGAGAGCCAGATGTCCTTTGTAAGGCCATTTATTTTAGATTTTTGTTACTCTGCCTTTTTCAGTAACTCAAATCTAAGGTTCTTGCATAATTCTCAAACCTGGAGTTTTAGAGAGACTTTTCATTCCCAGGCATAATAAATACTGATCCACCCACCCAGTTCCTAGTGGCTGTGCAAGGAAAATAGTATTGTTATCCCAGTGTTACTCATTGTGAAACTTAGGCAGAGGAATTAAAGAACTGCTTCTGTCAAGTAGTTACTGGGCAGGCTAAGAATAAAACTCAAGGTTTTCCCAATTCCACTTCCTTTGAAACAAATTTTAATGCAGAGGTTTCTGAAAAGTTTGCTGCTGCTACCCACAGCATTTCAAAAGGGAGGCTGGGGAGAAGGGAGGGGAAAGGTAAACCTATTGTAAAGCAGAAAGCATGGGAAGTGTGGCATCCAAACAAGGGAAAAACTTTTTAATACTGGAATGAATTTGCTCTCTGTGTCAAGTGTGAACGGTGCCTGCATTGTACGGTTTTGTTGTCCACTCTCCTGAGCAGATGGAGCCTGCAGTTGTATGTCACTTGTTTATTACATCCTCTTAAGATTAGTAGCTGTGTGGCCAGATGGGTCTGGGAGCACAGCTGTGGATGCAAGGAAATAAATGAAACCTGTCTGATGCTGCCATGCCCTTTTGTGAGATACTGACGTGTTGCAACTGCAACAAAGCAAAAATCACTTTCCTTTAATATATGAGTGAATTAGATGTACTCTTTTAAAAAATCAAATCATGCAATCGGGAGGATGAAGTTCAGAGGATGGTACAATTCTAAGAGGAAAATGTAGTTGAAATCTGTAGCCAACAGCCTCAGCAAATTTGCAGGAGCAATTTTAGTGTGGTAAAACAAATTTAAAATATATCTCAATCATCCATATAAAATATAAAGCAAAGGTTTCTATAGAATAAAGAGTATGCTCCTATAGAACATATGCCAACTAGGCAGTAGTATTTCAAAATTTATTAGATGGCATATGTTGAATTATTGATCCAACATTCTGATAAACTATATAATGCATTCATGTAAATGCAAATTAAATGCTGTTCTATAGAAGAATGCCAGATTATGGGCTAGACTTTAAAAAATGAAATGCACAGTTTTAACTCCTTCATGTCAGTAGACACAATGCTGGTCACAAAGCCACCACCAACCTAGAGATGCTGGGTAGGATTAATCCCACAGTGCACACAAGAGGTACCATCTGCACTCCCTTCTACTCTAAGGAGAGAAGTTGTCATTTTTGGGAAGAATTCACCTGGCTTTTCTTACAGGACACACTGAATCTTACAGCAAAGGCAGACAGATTTTGTCCTTGGACAGTAAAGGGTGTCTTGTTGTCTTGGTTCAGTGTAGGAATCTCCTTTCAGTCTCACTGACAGAGAAGGTTCAAAGTGACATCTTCTGTACTAATTCAGATCAATTGTTATAAAATCACTGAACTTTTTTTTCTTCTCTCATTTTAAATGCACATTGGGATTGTTCTGATGTTATTGTTTTACAGCTTAACGTGAAGCTGAGAATTGGAGGGGAAGTTTTGCTTCTCTCCTTAGAGGGAGAGTGGGGTTTGGAGGTGCAAACTAACCTTTGGACCATCTTGAGTGCACAGTTTTAAAAATTCATCATGATGATCAGGAGTCAAGCAGTAGATGTTGTTAGCTATAGAGTCATACTTTCTGTGAGCTGAAGGGACATAAGGATTTTTCACGAATTTCTCTTTCATCTTTCATTGTCTAGCGAAATGAGAGTCAACACTATAGGAAGTGTGCTGTGCCTTACAGAAAAATAAAAACTTAAAAATGTGAAATACGGTTTCTTTGAAAGAAATAAAAATGAAAGAAATATAGGAAATAAAAGAAAAATAAAGAGAATGATTGTACTATAATTATATTTTTACAGAGTCCAGCCTTAATATGATAGGCAGTCACATAATGAGTATAATGTGTAGTATAAAAACATTTTTCTGCTTCTGAAAGCTGCCATAAATCATGTATACTTTGGAAGTCTCTTTTATGTTAATTAAAGAAGATGCAGCAAGTTGCAATATTTTATGGGAAGAGAGGCAAGTGCAAGTGCAAATTGTTGTGCTTTTTGCCTTATTGCAGAACATGAGAAAGAAAAGTTTCATCCAATTCTGAAGGAGTTTGTAGTTCCATATTGTACTGCATGCCAGGAGGTTGGGAGGTAGAGGTAGCAATTTTCATTGACTTCCACCATACTGTGTTTGCTTCATTAAAAAATTACAAATTTGTTGGCAAAAAGCAGTAACATATTGCTAGAAAACATCAAAATTCACAGTGTAAATTCATAACTTAAATTTGTGTTCAAAACTGTGGTTTTTGAATTCTGTCTTTTCCTTAAAAAAAAAAAGAATAGGATAATAAAAATATATTAAGCTCCTATTTCTAGGTAAGATTAAAGATTTTTAAGCTAAATATCCTCTTTCTGATGGTATATCAGACTCACCAAAATCTTTATTTAGTGAATGGATTCTACAATATTTGAACTTGTAACCGCAATAGAGAAATCATTAAAGCATCAATGCCTTATGCAATTATATATGTCTGATGTTATTTTGATGTGCATTGTAGAAGGAAAATAATATTTATTCCTGATTAATCTGAAATTATGGTATTATTTCTAACAGGTTTTTGTTTTCTTTTATTTCTACAGGAAGTTGCCCTTGTCCTTGCAGCTATACTGGTGTTTTTGTTGGCTTTCTATGCTTTTTTTTATCTTAATGTTTCCAGTGAAGTTGACCTTGATCTGGATCCAGATGAAAACTAGCAGATGCAATGAATCTATCATCAAGATTTCTTCAGCTTCAACAAGACTACATAGGAACACACAGTCCCTTCACTGTAAGACAGTAAACTATGCCATTTCTTCCAGTCCAAATTCATAAGAAAGTTTTGCAATACGTCAGTCACATTCCAGGTCTCCAAAATAAGAACAGTTATGCCTGGCCAAGTGTATTTGTTTAACACCAAAGCCGGGAGAAACAGTACAATACATGAAGTTTATTGTTTACGTTATTTTTTTCTCAGGCAGGGAACTTTGATGTCAAAAGACAGGTGCTACTATTATCATGGGTATTGATGCTGACTTCACAGGAGGAGCGTCTGCCTTGACCAAATTTAGGAATCAGAGCTTCCTAATAACCAAATTACTTTCCTGTCCCTTTCTAAAAAGAAAGCAGAAATACCAAATAAAACATCTTCTTCATTTGTGTTTAAAATATATCAAAACCCCCTCATCCTTTCTCTCCCTTTTAATCTTTCCTGTGCATGTGTGCACATGCATGAAGATGGAAGAAATTGTAGGAAAAAATATCTTCTTACAAGCAGTCTGTCACCTTCTATATGGACTTAATTTTCTGTCATTCCAGATTCTGTGTGCCCATATATCTGCAGTAATCTTTTTCATTCTTTTGCCAACTGTTCAGCACACATGTGTTCTGTTAGAAATGGCACCTGGATGACAGAAGCTCTAACATTCGCATATGCTTCTGAAATACAGTTTTTTGCCTCCTGTGCTGTCTGAACTAGTGTAAATAGGAAGTTTAGTCGATGTTGGTTTTAATTAGTGTATTGGTCTACTATTAATACAAAGTCAAAATTGTGTTTTAATTATGCTCTTCCTGATGGTTTTGGTATCAACTTGCTCTACCTGTTAGGGGCATGTTGTATAAAAATATTCCTTTCGAGCTATACAGTCATTTTAATCATCAAACTAATGCGAGAGGCTGTAAGTAATAAGAAAACACTTTTTTTTTCCCTGGCATACTAATAACTGGTAAATCTTGGCTCCATTACATCCTTCAGCTCTTGCAAAATACCTTTCAAATTAGGCACTGTAGATAGCGTTTTTGTTCTTTTTGATAGCCAAAAGCCACTTAAAGAATTTGGTGTGTCAGAGCAGCTGCAGGGAGCTTTTAAATTCTGGCTTTATCCTGTTCTGCTTTGAGTTTGGCATAGAACTGAGCTTGTGGATATAAAGACTCAGTTTTGATCCTCTTAAAAAAGTGGTCAGTCTTTCTCTGACTGAGATTCAGTTCTGATTCAGTTTGATATCAAGAATGCGTAGAGCCATTGGTGCCGAATGTGGCAAGGAAATTTAGGCAGACTGACTTTCAGAAAAGTTTTTGTAATTCTGAAGTTAGTGAACTAGCTTACTTTTGCCTTTGACATAAATTTCAGAGCTGAATGTTAGGTTTAATTGCAACTGAGGTATTTACTGTCTTGTTCTGAGATGCCTGCCTAAGATTTCTTATAGTGATTTTGAAGACAAAGGGATACAAATCACAGCAAATATTATAATGGGAAATATATTTCTTTTAAATTGACACAGTCCCATTATCACCACTTAAGAAACTTGGATCAATACAGTTAATTTTTAAAACATACAGTAACTATGACCATATACATTATGAGTCTCTAGGGATCCACTTCATATGTGTCATAGTCTTCATTCACTTCATGCCATGCGAAACAACTCCTCTAGAAATTCAGAGTACAACAGTCTTCCAAAAAATATATGAAATAGAAACTTATATATGCAAATATATGTCATTTTCTAATTATGACTGTTACAGACAAAATCCTAACATTTATGCATGCATATGACTTGCAGTCCGCTACTAGTCATACACATGACCAAACACCTTGCAACATGTTGAATTTATGATGAAGCATTATCTGACACATGGCCCAGCTTCCAGTGGAGGGAAAGACAAGCTGTCTCCTTGGATGTGGTATGCCTTTTACCTCACCAGCACCCAACCACATGTCACAGAAGCTGCAGACCTCTCCTGTTACTTTACATTAGCAGTTTTCATGTTCTATAACGTGCTGGAAGGATTGCTTCGTTAATGTCAGCATACAGCTCTCTGGGTCATGTATGGTCTGAGAAAGATGTGTAGTTACTCCCTTCATGCAGGTCATCTCGTAACCTGCTCTCTCAATTGGTTGCATTAAAAAGCAAGCAATTCTTACTGTCAGATTTGTGAACACGAAGTGTTCAGGAACAGGAATATTCCATTTTCCATAACTGTGAATCAGACAAAATCTGAAGTGCATATATATGTGATTCTATGAGCTTCCCTGATGTGTGGCTTATGAGTCCATATTGCCTACAGTTTGCAGTTTGTCTATTGGCTTTGTTTGGTTTAGGTCTTTTCATTTGCATGAAAGATCATAGAATCGTGAAATCATTGAATGGTTTGGGTTAGAAGGGATGCAAAAGATCATCTAGTTCCAAAACCTCTCTGCCATGGGCAGAGACACCTTCTACTAGAGCACATTGCACAAAACCCTGTCCTGGGCTCGAACACCTACAGGGATGGGGCATCCACAACTCCCCTGGGCAACCTGTTCCAGTGCCTCACCACCCTCAGAATAAAGAATGTTTTCTTGATGTCTAATCTAAACTTACTCACCTTTAGTATGAATCAACTCCCTCTTGTGCTGTCACTACATGCTCTTGTAAAAAGTCCATCTTTTTTGTAGGCTCCCTTCAGGTACTAGAAGGATATTCTCATATAACAGGAAAATTTCTTTTTGCTTAGACCGGGTAGACTTCTGTTCAGTGTATGTAGAAATACATGGTAAATATTGCAGCAAATACACTTCTTCTCTTATCAGTACAATAATTCCTAATGGGACATGTGGCTTATTTTGCCCTTAATTATATCTGAGATTGAAATATGCCTTTTGGATTTTGGACTGTTTATCTTTGTATGAGTTCCTCAGTGTCTATTTTATTAATAAATGTTTGGGTTTTTTTCTATTTTGGTTCTCTTATTAATGTTGAGCACACTGAATTATGTATACATTTGAAAGGACATTAAAGCAATCTAAACAGCAGAATGTTCACAAGTAAGCACTGATGTCAGTTTTAGAATATCTGGATTACTTTAGGCAGTTCTAGCCACTAAACTCATACTAAAACTAAATGTGTTCTATGAATACTTAAGAGACAACGTAGAGAACTTCCTCTGGCATCCTACCCAATACTAATAGATCGTATCTTTTTCTGCAGTTGATCTATGCAGTTCTATCACTTCAGTCATACAAGACTTTTTTTATTACAGAATTAATAGTTTTATATGTTTGTTTCAAAGAAGGATTGCTGTTCAAATAATTTATACGGCAAACCTGGCTTAATGAGTTTTTTCAAATATATTCACCTGATGGAAAAGGTAGACATCGGTAGTTGCCCTGTACTCCTGGAATAAACTGAATTTCTTTCTCGCAGAGGTTGTGGAGAAGATGCCTATACTGAGTCTTTGTGCTGTGGGTGGGAGCAGATGTCCCGTCTGGAAGAATCTCTGACTAGGAAGACATAACATTCTTCCAGCAATGATTTTGCTCAGTAAATCTTCCTAGGTGGTTTTCCTTTTCTCTTTCGTTCTTAAAGCAGAACCAGCATGTAGACCATCTCAGGACAGAAGCCTCAGTCTAGTATTTTTATTAGTGCTTCTAGTGAACATTGCCAAGGAAAGGCTCTAGCTCTACTAGCTAGAGTCCATAAACATATTTTACTGGAAGCTTAGGAGGCATGTTAAGCATTTCCCTAACAGACCCTAGAGATACATTTAAACTTTTCTTGAAGAATGCTGTAATTAAAGTTCACTGTTTCATATCCTATAGGCATCATGTGATTCAGAATCAGCTCCTTCCATGCATCAGACCAGCTGCAGCAGGTCTGTAGCAGGACATGTACACTGGGAGATTGTGCTGCAACACGTAACTGCAGGTAGCTCCAATATGAGCAAATTCATCTGTTTACTTAGGTGTCCTCTAGAGCAGCTGACCTAAAAGTTTTGTTTGAAAACATAGGTTTTGAACAACTCTACTAAAGGAAAACAGAATGAAAGCCATACAAAATTGTTCATGCCTCTTCCATGAAAGTTGCTACCATGGAAAGAGGCTCATCTGCTGACTTAGGACCAAGTTTTGAATGCTGCCATTTACAGAAGGAAAATGCTGCTAGGAGCTCCCAGTAGAGTGATGATTGATAAGGGGTTGTCCCTGTAAGGCACAGCTGAGCCAGTTGGTGAAGGTCAAATGCATTCAGGATGATTCTCTGTAGAGAACTGTACTTGAAAAGCAGAGTAGGCAAGTTAGAGTGCCAACAAAAATGATACTACAGATCTTGATCACATTTCAAGTTCTACTTAGAGCAGCATAGTAATTAGTGGTGCTTATGACTAAGAAAATAACAATATGGCACATCAATAAGACAGCAGAAATGTGATGTTGGAACTGCATCCTAAAAGATTTTACAGTGGATTATGCCTGCACTTTGGGAAGTGAAGCCATGAGATGAATAAGTTGGCAAAGTTTATCTGTGATCTTGTGCTTACAATATTTTTCTCTGAAAGAGCCAGCGGAGGTACTTTGCAGTACTTTTCCCCATCATTCTCTTAGTTTGCTGTAATGCATTTTTGTAGATGTATTTCTTTCTACACATTTCCAAGAGTGAAAAAAAATTTGCAGTTCATCAATTCATTTAATTGACAGAATCCTCTACTCATCCTTTTATCCCCCCTTAATCACAATCAAATTAGTGGGGAGACAGCCAAAATGTTAGGTACCAGTGTCTCTCAAGCAGATGTCACACCACTATTTTTTAGCTCGTTTAAATGAATAAACATGTTAAACTGTGAAGTATTACATTTTAGATTTTTTCATTAAAAAAATGGGACAATCTGTTTACTGTCCTTAATTGAGACAACAATCCTGGTGGTTGCCAGTTTTGGCAGTTGTAATGATGAACTATAAATATTGGGACAGACTAACTGATGATTGTGGAGGATAGTTCAAGTGCAATACTCATTCTGCATGAATACTTTTTTCAGTGCTACATTTTTTCAAGCTTCCATGATTGTTGTACTCGTTTTGCTTGTTAAAAAAAAAAATAAATACCTGACTAGTCAATCAATAGGCTTGATTCTGTTGTCTTATTCTCCAAAGCTGTCTACCCTGGACCACAGTTCATGCCTTGCCCAAACTCTCCCTAAAAGGTATATGGCCATGTTAGTTATAAATATGAGCTACAAAAAGCTTCATTTTACTGTACCATGGAAAAACTTAAGATTTTAAGTTAAAAAAGTAAAGATTAAAAAATTAAAATCTTTAGTACTCTTTATGCCATTTCACAAAGATATTGTAGAAATTTAAAATACTGCTGCCACAGGAGGTGAGTATGGGGTTTGGAGTTTAGAGTTTGGTGACAAACAGATGTCATTGTTCTATCACACCTCCTCCAGAAACAAGACTGGAAGAAAATCAAAGTAAAATGGCCAGTTCTTCCAGGAGCCAACCACCATGTTGCTCAAGAAGAGCTAAGTCTGATATCAAGTCAGAACTACCACAACTTCTTCTTTTTCATAGGACAATAAAAGGGCCACATGGTGATAAAGGTGTCTGTAGCACATTTATTTAAATAAGAAAGAAACAGGGTTTGGGGATTTACATATAGCATAAGTCAGAGTAGTTGCTGCTGCCTTTATGTGTAGAAAAGTCACATTATGCCAAGTTAGCGTAGCTTTGCGTGTGTGTTACAGAGTTACATGTAAATGTTCTGATACTGGCAATGTCCACATTTCTCTAGAGGCACCTTCTCCTGTGAGACTGTTAGCAGAGAAGAGGGATGTGGAGGGAAGTGGCAAGGGAGCCCTTTTGCTGATTCTGCACTCCTAAAGCATGTCTCCTGCTCAGTGGGGAGCTGCTGGTGTTTAGAGTAGAACTGCAGTCCTGGATTGCTTTGGACAGGCTACAAAAAGAACAGAGCAGAACTTAACCTAGAGGGTGAGTCTCCTGCCATTACTGGTGCTTGATTTGTTATCACAAGTAAATAGAAGCTGAGACATTCCGTGTTTTCACTTTTATTTATTAGGTTCTTAGGACAGTGCCAGAAAAATTGTCTTTTATTGTCCTTTTGAAACTGTTCTGCATAGTTGTTTCACTTTGTGTCTGTGGGACTCTTATCCAGTCAAGGAATGCCACACTCATGCCTACTGCTCTTTAGTATGAGGCCTGCTGCCTTATCCTTTTTTATCCTTTTGCAAGGAGGGGCTGGGGAGTGACCTGCCATCTCCCCTGCTCTCACCTGGCTGAAGCTGAAGAGGCCTCCAGTCACTACTACTGTGTAATGTAGTAAACTTTTTCTGTTTTGGTGAGGACAGCAAATTGTGAATTCAGGGCAGCTTTATTTAGCCTTTCCTGCCTGAGGAACCTTTAGAGCCGCAAGCATGGTGAAACTCAGGTTTTTCCTTACTTCCCTTTTGAAGACTTTCTTCAGCTTAAGATGACCTAAGGTACTATGTTTGTCTACTTAAGGCAGTGCTGTTTTAACAACAGTATCATGGGTTTTTGCTGCCCTAAAGAGCTCATGACTGCAGGTGACCATGTTTATGTTTATCTGTTCATTAATCATAGCCTTTCTTGAGCTGCTCTTCTCGGGCAGTACTCTGCCTTTGTTCTACTCTATCTCTGCTGCTCCAGTAATAACAGGATGCACTAAACAGAAAAGAGACTAGAGTGGCTTTTTTAGATCATTGCCAAAGCCACAAATTAATTTAAAGTTAGGCAATATATGTGGGGGCATTCTCCCAGTACATTGTATAGATGTTTATTTTGAAGAGCAGCCTGTTCTTGTGAATTATATTTGACAGTCCTTGCACTTATACATTAAAATAATTTATAAACAATACTCTATTATTCATGAGAATACATCTGAATTTTTTATTTTCTCATAAACTGATCATCAGCTGTCTTTGATTAATAGAAGAGTGGCCTTTATTTTTCAGTGATACAGTTCAGTCAAAATAGGTTCTCATCTGAAATGTTACAGAATGATAATCACATCCCTTAGGTTAAGGGTTACCTCAAAATAAGAATTACTTGCAATATGTATGACTTTTTCTGGACTGTGATGATGAAATTTGGTAAATTCTCCACAGAAATATCAGATGTATGACTCCAACAAGAGAAATGGGTTTGAAATTTTTCCTTGTCAGCAGGCTTTACCTTCTGTCTTAGGAAATTTTCAAGTTGATATCAGGGTGAAGTGGGAAATGCCCGAAGAACAAATGAAAAGACTGAAATAAATGGTCAAGAGACTGTTCCCATGCATTATTCAACCTCTCATGTACACATGGCTGTGACTGGGCTTTTGTCAGTGTTATGGGGTGATGGAGAGGCAGCACATCTGAGACAGCCCACTTTGCTTGTGAATGTAGCACCTTCAAACCCACAGTGCCAAGTGTTTCTTCTACACTATATTAGGCTCCTGTATACAGAAGAGATGCCTCTTACTAAATTAATTCCTATCTACAGGAAAAGATAGATTCTGTTTTATATATCTTTACAGATAGAAAAAAAGGAAAAATATTCCCTATGAGCAAGGGCATTTGGAAATAAGAATCATTTCTGTGGCATAGAAGTTGTGCATAGGCATCAAACATGTTCTATTTAAAAGATAATAATACAAATACAGAAAGAAATATTTCATTGATCCACCATTCCTTACAGTACAGATCTCTAGAATAATTTCCACAAAGCTATCTCACCAGTAGTGTAAGGGTCATCATTGCCAACTCAGAATGAAAAATGAACTTGTATTTCCCAGAACTTAAACAAGAAAATTAGTGAATCTTTGTTAAATATTGAGTTACTCAATCGCTTTGAAAGGGTCTACCAGAGGGTATTTACAACAATTTATAACTCAAAGTGATGTAGAATAACAGACAAAAACATATAACTGGATTTCAACCAAACAGCTACAGGGCTGGCCTAGGGACCTTCAGCACTTCCTTGCTGTTTCCTTGCACAGCCTTGAGGAACAGATCTGTCACATCCACTCATTGACATTTATCTTAGTGACTTAATTTGCCTGTCATTTGTAAAGAATTAAAACTCCTTGGTCATTGGTCTGGAGCAGGCTAAATTTGATCTTTGCACCTAGATCAGGCTTTCCAGCTTGCTCAGATCAAGGTTCTTCATCAGGTTCCTTCCAGAGAGCCTAAGCAGTTTGAAAAGAGTCTGAGTAGTCTTCCATCAGGTGAGCAATGAGGTAACACAGGATGAACACACTGAAAAACTGACACAGTCTCCCTTAGAGAGAAAAATATTTGCTGATGTTGTCTGGCAGTGGGGTACACGATGTGTCAGGTTCTCTATGAAGGGAGGAGTGAGCCTGGGCAGACAGATCTCGGGATGTCAGCAGGGACTTGATGCAGATGTTCTGCCAGATGCTGCTGCTTATGCACTCCCTCCTCCAATGGCAGAAACCCAAGAAAACTTATGAGGTGACCCCAATGTAATTTTTTCATGAATAAGATCATGAGAAGTGTTTCTCATGCTAAGAAGGAGGAAAAGTTGTTCAGTTAATTAACAACTCAGGATTTTAGGAACTGCAGGTGCTACAATAAACCATTCTTAGCCTAACAGCAAAGTTTCTTTTGTAAAGCTTCACAAAAGTCTATGCACATTGCAGATAACTAAACGATTTAATTCTTGTAGTCAGGAAATTGATGCAGCTGGAAATGAGAAAAAAAACCACACAGCACAAAAAAAAAAAAAATCCCAAATCCCAAAAACATTTCAATAACAAATATGCTAATTCTCTTCCAGAGGAACTACAGAGGCCCTAGCTCTGATGGAATCTGAAGGAGTCATGTACACTACTGATGTCTCTTTTCATCATGTGGTAGTCACAGGGTAACACATTTTTCCAGCCAGCCAACAGGAATACTTTAAGTAAAACAGATTACAAAACATCAGGCTACCTAACTGCCCTGGTTTAGAGACCTGCAGAAATAAAGCTCTCATCCCTCACAGCCAAATATCAAAAACAGATCCACCAGCAGCACATTTGCACTCTGTCAAGTTCTCCTGTGTCTCAGAAGTCTTGAGGAATACAGAGACTCTGTGAGAAATTTTGTATTATGTTGGTCCTCCCATAAGGTGTTTCTTGACCTTAGCATGGGCTGAGAGATGATGCTGGCAGGCTAATGAGGAGGAAAAAGAGGATAGTCTGTAAAAACCTCTACTTCATGCTAGTCTTAATTATTTGGAGGCAGATATCACAGATGTCCTTGGAGGTGGAACTGGAATAAAGTGTTTTGGGAAAGACACTGTTGTTACTCTTTGGAAGGTACAGTGGAAAAAGCTTTGGGCCATCTATGTCCCAGTGTAGGAATGACCAGTGATGTGGAAGAAATGAAATGAAGAAATTAAGAAAGCAACCAGCAAGCAGAGCAAGCTCTTCTTGCAGAACCTCAAATCCATAGCAGTGCCATGGCTTGGAGGAGCAGCACTTCCTCTCCATCTGAATCCCAAGCCTTTGGCCAGTTCACTCTGCCTGGGAGCTTGGGAAAAACAAATGTTGTGTGACCTTCAGCAGCAATTATGCAGGCAGTCTCTGCAAGAATGAAAATTTGCTCACATGGAAGAAAAGAGCTTGGAAAACTGTGTAATACTCCCACCCACTGACACTCCCTACTTGTGAACTGTATCACTGCTTTTCATCCCTCTTAAAAACGAAGTTGATTTGACTAATACTGCTATGTTTCTAATGACTTGTTTTTTGGATATATGGCATCTGCATTAAAGGGAAAAAAAAAGCCCACACAGACAGTGGCTTGATTCACTGTGGCTGGCACAGAGATGGGTGCAGTGTCTCTGGCAGGGCAGCTTGTTTTGGAGAAGGCAGGAGTCTGGTCATGGTTACGCCATCATGACACACTTCTCCCACACTTCTCTCTGGTATTGCCTGCTCTGAAAGTCCAGAGTCCCTGCAGGGCCAGTGCAGCTAATGTGTTCCCTGCTGCTGCATCAGCCTTCCAGGGCTGATCTCTGCAGTGGACCTGAGCAAGCAATACCCTGGAGACAAAACCAAGTCAGGAATGCACATGGCAGGATGAGCAGAAGCCACAGGGGTCACAGAGCCTAGGCTTGCTGAATTGTCAGGAGGCTGGTGTCAAAATCCAGCTCTGGTCAGAAATGAAGGGAATTTAGAGTTTGGTTTGGTTAAGGGCTGATTTTCCACTGATCCTGAATGCACAGTGAACAGCTGGGCACACCCGAAGTCTCTATAGAGCAGAAGGCAGTCTGGAGTTGCAGATGTGTTAATATGCCACCAAAGGGGCCACCACCCGCCAGGATGTCTGCTCCCAGTCCACAGTGGAACCACAGGTGACCTTTACAGCAGCGTGTCTGGTAATGCACTGACCTGCTTCATGCCATGGCAATATTAAATTTACTTGTGGTTGTGCTTGGGTGTGTGGTCTCTGAAGGGCTGTCTCCAGCTGCTCCCAGGCTAGCCCAAGTTTGTTGCCTGTGTGAGGGACAAATTCATGATTATCCATCATATTGTGCTGAGCAAGACTCTGTGGGCACATGCATACAAGCATAGGATGATTTGGGCTGGAAGAGACCTTAAAGATCATCTAGTTCACACGCCCCTGTCATAAGCAGGGACACTTTCCACTAGACCAGGTTGCTCAGAGCCCCATCCAACCTGGCCTGGAACACCTCCAGGGATGAGACATCCACAGCTTCTCTGGGAAACCTGTTCCAATGACTCACAGTGCCACCCTCACAGTAAAAAATTTTTTCCTAATACCAGAACCTATCTATTTCCAATTTAATGCCATTACCTCTTGTCCTATCTCTAGTGGTATGAAAATTGTAAATTTTCTCTGGCTAATTATAACCTTTTTGTTTATGACTTGTGATTTGTTTTTTTCCAGTGTTTTTCACACCACTTTATCTAATCACCACTGAGATTTTAGCAGAGCTCTAGGAGACCGTGCCACTTTCTCCCACATGCATGTGTGTTTTCTTGGGTTGCATTAAATAAGATGTTTTGCACTCACTATATTTTGCAACTAGCCAGTATAACAGAGTTGCAACTTCTGAACAGTGCTGAACTGAAAATACAGAGAAAAGAATAAACCTAGACAATTATTTGCAAAAAAATGAATTTAATAATATTCATTATTCAGTCACTGATTAAAATACTTCTTTCTAATTATTAAATCATTAATAATTTAAATCCTTTAAATATATTTAATTAAATCCACTGTGCTGAATAATACCAAATTCATTAAGATGAAAGTGATAGGTTGGGATGAAAAGAGTCATCTTAAAAAGTGGTTCACTTCAATCAGTGCATGGTGCCAACAGGCTTCCTCCTGAAACCTCCTCAGGATATGTTTTACAGTCATTGGGAAGTTACAGTGTTGGTATGTCATAGCCAGGTTTTTCCTTCCTCCAGTGTGGTGTTGGGATCGCTGCACAGCTTAAGGTTTTGCCATTAGGTTGAAGCAAAACTCGAAAACCTTATAATTACTAAACACCATGTAGGACTTTTCTCTGAAGCAAAGGGGGTTTAGCTGTTGTTTTCCTACAAACCTGAACTCAAATACTTTCCCTTTCATTATTACATATTATTACTTATTCCTTCTCCTGGTCCTAATCTATCATAACCTTATCCAATCTATCGTATCCTTACCCGTATTTGAGCAGATGTTGTGATTCATTCCAGAGGTGGCTGAATTTCAGTAACTGAGTGAAGTGGTCCCACTGCATCATTTTACAAAGTTTGTAGAATTATTTAATGGAAACATTTTATTTAAATGTAAATTATTCCACTATTATCATCATGTTCATCATCATTATTATTACTGTCATTGTCATCAACTACTGGAGGTGAATACTAAGAATTTTTCTATCCACATTAGGAATAGAAAGAAGCACACTGTAATACAGCAGAGGTAATTGTCTACCTATTCATTAGCGTGAATCGACTCATGGTCTACTATCAGCTTTGTATTTTTTTACTTCACTCAGGTAGTAGTAAATATAATGAAAACAGTTCAGAGGTATTTGTATGAGTTCAGTAAACAAGTTGTTTTAAAAAGATTTAACATGAATTTTACATTATGCCTTAATTTTCATGGCAGACTTTATTATTCCTTTGTAGGACACCATTACACTGGTCTGTGAAGACCTCAAAGAAATGTTTTACAGGTGCATCTCACCTGTTCATTGTGATGAAATTCGTGTCATTAAGGGAATGGCTGTAAAACGTTCTACATGGACGTGCATTACCTCGTTATCTAAACATAGTGCATAAAATTTATTCCTAATAAAATCTGTTCATCATTATAAACATAGTCTGTTCTCTAACAGTGGGGAAAAATTTGTCCTTTGTACTTTTGAAGCATGCTGGCCACTGGAAGAAAAATATTTGGAGTTTCCCAAATACAAATCCCAGGATTTAAGAGGATTCAGAACCAGTGCAGGTTTTACCCATCACAACACTCTACCAGTGATACATGCAGTTTCTCAGTCCCTGATCCTTGGGTGGGTGTCCAGGATCCATGAACAGCACATGAAGGTTCTGGAGGGTGGAGTGTACTTGATGACAGGACACGGAGATGTGGAAGTCAGGAGCCTGTCTGAAATCCCATGCCCTCCCCCACTTTGGAATGGCTTCTTAACAGGCTCTTTAATTTCAATGCTACTGAAGAAGAGGACTTGTCCATTTCCCCACCATCTGAATGCTCTCTTGATGGCAGTAGGTGCCAGCTCTGTCAAAAGTGGAGCACCTGTTGGATCTCTTAATCATGGTCCTGATGGAAATTACCATTCCTTTTCTATGAGAAAGGATGAGAAAATCTCACAATGTCTTCCAGGGAGATGGAATCTTCTGACTAGAGTATATCACGAGAGGAATATGTTCCTCTGGGGGTCCTGGTCAGTGGAAAGTTGAATGTGAGCCAGCAGTGCCCTGGCAGCCAGGAGGGCCAACCCTGTCCTGGGGTGCATCAGGCACAGCATGGCCAGCTGGGCAATGGAGGGGATTGTCCTGCTCTGCCCTGCACTGGGGCAGCCTCACCTCGAGTCCTGTATGCAGTTAGAGGTGCTACAATATAACAAAGATAAACTATTAGAGAGTGTCCAAAGGAGGACCATGAGGATGATGAAGGGCCTACAGGGGAAGCTGC
This sequence comes from Rhabdornis inornatus, assembly GCA_013397075.1. Classification (NCBI taxonomy): domain Eukaryota; kingdom Metazoa; phylum Chordata; class Aves; order Passeriformes; family Rhabdornithidae; genus Rhabdornis; species Rhabdornis inornatus. The sequence continues at coordinate 1,493,318 of VWZS01009400.1, read as the reverse complement.
ATGAGGAGCAGCTGAGGGGCAGGTGAAGTCACTTGGTCTGTTCAGCCTGGAGAAGAGGAGACTGAGGGGAGACGTCATTGCAGTCTGCAACTCTCTCATGAGGGGAAGAGGAGGGGCAGGCACTGATCTCTTCTCCCTAGTGACTAGTTACAGGACCTGAGAGAATTCGTGTCAGGGAAGGTTTAGGTTGGATATCAGGAAAAATTCTTTACCCAGAGAGTGGTTGGGCACTGGAACAGGCTCTCCAGGGAAGTGGTCACAGCACCAATCCTGACAGAGATCAAGAATTGTTTGGACAATGCTGTCGAGCAGATAGTGTGGCTCTTGGGGATGGTGTTGTGCAGGGCCAGGAGCTGGACTCAGTGGTCCTTGTCCTTTCAACTCAGGACACTCTGTGTTTCTGTGAGCTCTGACTGGGCATGGTAAGGCATTGATCTGCATCTCCTATATCCCATTCAAATACTACAGTAGCTTAGAACAGGGGAGGACTCCAGCAACCATATTTGAAAAGAAATCAATAGCTGCCATTGTGTTTTATGAAAAATCCAATTTCAGAGCTCTTTGGTAGAAATTCTTGGAGTGCTCAAACCAGCCCTGGGGGAAGATAAAGAGAAGAACATATTTTTGTGTCTGAACTAAGGTGGTGCCTGAAGTGAATGCTGGGCAACTTGACCTTTTTAACACTGAAGAGTTTTTGGGTGTGACCCAAATTCAAGAGGCCTAGGAAGCTTTTGTACTGGCAGCTGAGCTTCGAGTTTGGAAACCTCCTGACACAGACAGCAGAATCTCTCTTTTGGATGTAAGCACATAAATCCCAACTCTGCCACATTTTAAGCATCTAAGTCCTCTTCTGAGTATAAACCCATGACAGATATATGCACACCCTTCCATCTGAACTCCAAGATTTCATTCTTATTGCACAACTCAGGAAATTTTTAAACCTTAATTTGTGCTGAATGTGTATTGAAGAGTGTGCTGGTTTTGGCTGGAGTAGAGTTAATTTTCTTCACAGTATGGATCTGTGTTTTGGATTTGTGCTGAACACAGGGCTGATCATATAGAGAAATTTTAGTTATTGCTGAGCAGGGATCACCCAGAACCAAAGCCTTTTCTGCTTCTCATACTGCCACAACAGCGAAGAAGTTGGGGGTGCATGGGAGGGAGCTGGGACAGGTGACCCCAAATGACCAAGGGGGTATTCCAGACCATGTGGCATCATGCTCAGTATATAAAGTAGTTGGAAGAAGGAGGAAGGGAGGATGTTTGGATTGGTGGTGTTTGTCTTCCCAAGTAACTGTTATGCGTGATGGGGCTGTGCTCTCCTGGAGATGGCTGAACACCTGCCTGCCTATGGAAAGCAGTGAATTAATTCCTTGCTTTACTTTACTTGCATTCATGGCTTTTGCTTTCCCTGTTACACTGTCTTTATCCCAGCCCATGGGTTTTCTACCTTTTGTCCTTGGATTCTCTCCCTGATCATGCTGGTGGGGGAGTGAGCTAGCAGCTGTGGGGGACTTGGCTGCTGGCTGGGGTTAGACCACAACAAATAGCATTTTCATCCTGAGTTTTCCTTTCACCATTTCTTGCTAAACTAGCATACAGGAGACATGAAAACGCATGAGGGGTTTCTATAACAACACTGTGAAATAATAAATTCCACAAAGCAACTCTGGAATCTACAAATGATGTAAATGTTTTTTTCATTTAATTACTATCCACATTTGTGTCCAGCTTCAGAATAATACAGCTGCAAAAGTAATTAATTAATATAGGAATGCAGTTTAATAACAGCACAAGGGTCCTGTGTTCACCAGTTGGTTATGGGCACTAGCTAGCATGTTGATAACAGGTTGTTGCCATTGTTGCCACCTCATTGGAAAATTAGCATTTAATTAACTTAGGAAGATATGGAACAATTTTGGTATGGGAAATATTTGTACACATTGTCTATTGGAATTAAAAGCTCCCATCCAGCAAAAAAGCACAGCAGCCTCTACAGCTGGTGGCTGTTGGCCCACAGAAACTAAACAGACTCGCTGGTCTGTGCAGCTGCAGCCGCTGCCTTTGATTTGGGGGGGAAAGGGAAGCCGTGAGACTTTATCCGAGGCACCAGCTGAAAGGAGCAATCCAGCTGTGACATCAGTGCTTGCCTTGCAGGCACCACAGTGAGTGCCCAAAAGTATTAATGTGTAGACATTGTGGGCTCCGAACTCTGGAGCAAAAGTTTTTAAGGAAAGATGGCTCTGCTGCAAATTGAGCTTGATGCAGCCTCCACTGCAGCCAGTGGGAGTATTTCCACTGACTTCACTGGGCTTTGGATGGCCCCGCTGGGGTTTCCTGGCCTGAGAGCATCCGTGCTGATTTGAGCCAGGTGCAGGGAGAGGCAGGTCAAGCTGCTCGAAGGTTAACCACTGCTGGTTTGGAGGGGCACAGGGCAGGGAAGAGAAGGGGACAGCTAGAAAGGGAATGGACTGCTGAAAGGCAGCAGGATTTTCTTGCTGTTGCTTTGTTCCTGTTAACACTGGCTGAATGGTCTAAGGTTTTGTATGTTCTGGTGGATGAAAAGATCCTCTTTAAACTTCAATGTTGAAAAAACAGCCTTAAACCTCCTGCTGTCAAACACAAAACAGAAAAAAAAGCTCCTCGTTCCTGGGGTGAATTATTTTTCTGACCAGCTTCTTGTATGTAGTTAGATGCAAAAGCAGAGGAACAGTCAGATGACATTGAGCCTCGCTCCTGTGGGGTGAGGAATTCACACCTACGTGTGCCAGCTCTGCCATGGGCATCTGTGGGGGATTCCTCCAGGCGGGGGTAAATGGTTATATCACCTCTGTCATCCCTTGGGCTCAGGAGCACATACTGCAAACCCTCTGCACGTGTTTAATGTTGCACATGCAAAGCCATGGAGCGGTGCCAGCATCCCACAAGTTTCTCCCACTGCCGTCCCCTCAGCTGCAGCTGCAGCAGCAGGATCTGTCCTAACCCCGGGCTGAACCAGCGCTCTGCAGCAGCCAGCCTGCTCAGCTGCTCTGGCAGCCCTGCTCCAGCGACTCCAGGTACTTCTGAGAGAGATGTCACTGCTCTTGCCAGCAAAAGCTCTGCTCCCAGCCCTTCATTCGCCCTTCCCCCGTCCTGCCGGGCGGATCGCCACCTGCCAGGAGCTCTGCAGAGGGACATCAGGGTCTCACTGAGCAGGACATCAGGGTGGGCTGTATCGTGTGAGGCTGTCTCCCCTGGGGATCTCACGGCTGTCAGTGCAATGAGCTGACAGGTAGGGACCGACAGGAGCCATCAATCACACCCTGAAGAGCCTGAACCGCTGCCATTTCTCTTGTGGAGAGCAGCCGAGCCCACAGGCTGCGGGGGCTGTCACTGAGGCAAATGTCCTCGCTGACAGAGCTGCTCCTCAGAGCATCTCCACAGCCATTCCTGTTTATCCCCAGCAACTGCCCCCTATTCTTCCTCCTGGTGTGAGGTGAACAAATGCCAGAGCTGGAGGAACTAATAATAATTGTCTTGTGATTGGCACAGATGCTTTTTAAGGCAGAGGCCGAGGTGTGTGACACTGCTCTGCACTGTGTGTCAGCCGTGAGAGAGGCAGGTAAAATGGGAATAAAAAAGGGAATTCCTTGAGCCAAGGACAGACAGACCTACACAGGAGGGGCTGAGCTGAAGGGGCATGCCTGTACTACATGCTTTTAATTTGTGGCAGCAATTAAAGGCTCTTTTTGAGTGTGAAGGAAGGGATGTAGATGAGCATAAGTACCAAAGCTTCACCATTTCTTTGAGGGGAAAATTATTTGGGCTTGAGAGCTGCAGCAGCATTTTATCACCTCAAAATCATCTGGCCCAATCCCAGTAAGATTAGTGCTGAAGGTCAAAGGTGCAGGTAATGTAACTCAAAGTCTTTTCATTGCCCAGCAGCAATGGTTAAATATGTGAAGGGAGGGACAAATAACTTAGGAAGCATCACAAAAAGCAGCAAATAAACAAAACATCTCATTAAAATCTCATTCTGTGTCGGTTGTACTTTTTCCCACCAGTAATTCAGAAGAACTGGCCGGTTCTACCTTACAAGTAATCCCACAGGTCTACTGTACGGAGCACGTGTTGAGCCCTCATGGACAAGTGACTGTCAGTGTTTGTGTGGCTCTGTGGGAATGCAGAAGGACAGATCCCTGCTCAGCAGGACCTGATGAGCCACTGTATGACACAGACTGACCTGGGCTGGGGCCTTCAGAATACCCGTACCACACAGTTGTACACTTTCACACTGGCCTTTCATTTACATTTTCCTCTGTTTACGTATTGCTCTCACTGCCAGTAATTTGTCTTTGGTGAGATTTGAACCACCTACTTTGGCACTAAAATTCAAGAATATGATTTAAAAACCTACAGGCCACTGTAATTTAAGCCTAGAGGCACCCACATCCATTTTAGTAGATCCCAGAACTCCCAGGAGCAAATGCCTCCTATTCTTGGAAGCATTTGGGCATTTAAAGGAGTACAAATTGGAACACAGAGCCATCATCTTGTCGCATCCCTGCTCCATATGCTCTATTCTCCACACTCTGAATACCTGTGGGACACATCCCCATAAGCAAACCATGCCAGGCCAGAACACAGTTGTGCCTCCTGCAGTTGTCCAAAGTGCATTTTCAGCATGTTTCTCCCCAGCAAGATTCATGCTTCAGCCCACCTGCTATTGCCAGTCAAGGTCTGGTGACAATCTGGGACACTATGTCCGTCTCTGCTCATCCTTTATCCAACAGCCACCTCTTCCATCCCTGGGTACAGACATGCAGTAGCCAAATCCTTACAGCCCATCCAATCCCTGCTCTCAGAAAATGTACAGAGTTATGCTGCTGAACACTGATGAAATTTCAGGTAGTGCTAAATCTCCCCACTACACACTACCTACATTCTGGCATTTCACTAATTTGAATTGCTGATCTATTTAAAATGTAAATTGCTGATCTATTTAAAAGGCTACAGCGGGAGCACAGTTTACATGGAGATCCAGCTGGGATGGAGGGTCAACATTCAAGTTCAGTGTTTTCTTTCTAAACAACTTGGCTGCTAGAACAACACCTCGAGGATTTGAATTTAGTAGATCAAATTTTCTTCACAGTACATTCCCACTGACACCACTTAGGTCAATGGACCAGCTTGTGAACTCAGTTAAATCAGCATGTATTGGGAGTAACATTACAGAGTTGTGGAACTATTCCAGGTTTAAATTGGTGATAATGAGACCAAAATTTGGTCCAATGTGCTTGCAGAGATCTGAGAGCAAAGCATTCATTTCAATCCTCAAGTAAAATATACCACCCTGCAGACTTCTTTAAATCCTTGAACACAAGTCTCTGTGTAACAATAAGCATAAACAGAGTGAACACTAAGAGAATAAAAGATTAAAAGTTATCTGCTAGCTTACACCAAAACTAGTAAAACCTTGGAATGTTTCTGGGTTGATGGGAAAAAACCCCAAAAAACAGATAAGCTAATCAGATAAACTACATTAATTTTCAGATTATGATCTCGCAAATATTTTTAAATGTTCTAGTCTGACACAATATTTTGAGATGAGAACTATAATTTGAGGTTCCACCTTTGCAATAACTAGGTACACTACTTTTGTTAGTGGCACCAGCATCCCATTTATTTTATTCATGTTTTATTAATCACCCATATGGTTCATTGTACTTCAGGACTTTAGACTTCTGACTAAATACTGGCCAATCCCTTTTCCTTTTACTCTTCCCACCTTAGCTGCTTTGTGATTTACCAGCTTTTCCAGAGATTATTTCAGAAAGTGATTTTTTTTTTTTAACTATTTGCATGAAAATGTTATTGTTAATTAGTTCAATTTCTTGAATGCTTATTCATAGAAGAGACCTCCCCATCTTTAGCTTGTTGGAAACATCTGTATTCTTCCTGTTTGGACAACGAAAAGTGGTAACTAGCACTCTGACAGCTGAGTTCCCAGAGTTAATACACACATGATGCAGTTGTAGAAACCAATATGCCATTCAAAAATAAAAGCATGAACTGGACAACAACCATAACAGCTCCAGCTCCTCCAGCATTACTGGAGGTCAAAAACCCTGCCTATTTGGGCAGAGGAAACAAAAGTCTCTGTATTGCTTTCTACCAAATCATTACTTTTTCCAGGAATGCAAAATGATTGTCTGGAAGGGTGGGATAAAAAAAGCCAAACAAAACAGCAAGGAAGATTTTTTTGTGATTTGAAAAAGAGAGAAAGGGGGAGATATAGCAAACATATATGTCTAAGCTCTCCTGTCCCTTTCCTTTTAAATTAAATGAGAACACAGAAGTAGGTGGTAGGAGAGGGAGCTTAGGGCAGGGGAATAGGGGAAAGCTGAAGAATAGTTTTAATTCCTTTTATTCAGAGATACCTCTGAAGGAGGATGTTTCTTATCTTCCTGTTCTGGGAGTCCTATTTCTTGGGGCTTGCCTTCTTGTTTTATTTTTCTCCCTTCTTTTACAGTTATATCTGCATGGACTGGAATTCAATATAGAAGAATGTATATACACATGGGGGAGGCTCAGCTGTGTAAACCGCTACAGTTTTTATGGGAATCAGTGGAGCTGTGCTGATTTACATGACAAGAGGATCACACCTTTGTACCTGGTATTTGAACTGAAATAGCAAACTGCTTGTGGCCTAATTTGGACAAGGTTTGGATTTTTGCTTTAGCCAGTTTCTGATATGGACTAGGGGAAAAAAGCAGAGATCTTTATTATAATTTCTAATAAAAATCTGAGCTCCAAACTTGCTAGTATGTGACTGTGCATAAAATTAACTAGATGTGTCAGTTACCAGATCTGGCAGAAGTTGTGCTTGATTATATTCTGCATGCATATTTGTTTTCAGACATATTTACAGGGGTGCCTCTATCCTGATGCTTGAGTTAACTGTTACTTTGAGGAAATAGAGGTGAGGGTCCAGTCACCTTCATCTGTTGGAAGTTAATAAGGTGTTAATGAAACGTTGGCAAATAGCAGCAGTTTAGCACTTGGTTGACACTTGATTTTTAAAAGAGACAGACTGTAAATAAGCTGTGTTTGCAGTGAAAATTAGAAAAAGTGGGAGGTGGGGGAACAAATAACACTCTCACAGCTTATTAGTTTTAAGCAGGAAATCCTTGATAGACCACATCAGGGAGAGTAACTCTGATGCTGCAATCACTAGCAATCACTAGCAGCAAAAAATGCCTGAAGGCAAAGGGGTCTGTTTTCATACAGCCTTTTAAAGACACTCTTCTAATAGAAGACCAGCCGATGCACATAACGAGTGGAAGAGGACTCTTGGCCCTGCTGCCTCTGACGTCTGGAGGTGCTCTGTGGAAGCATCTGGCCCGTTTCAGACCACAAATCCTGTGAACCCTTGTGGTTGTTTATGAGGGATGGGCAGTCTCTTTCTACAGGACACTTAAGGCTGTCAAGGAACATGAACTCTGTTATTCCTGCTGCATTAAGGACAACAAACTGCACCTTGAGAAATGGTAGCACTCTGAAGATTTATTAACTACTGTGTGCTGTAGCAGGGATGTGGGAGTAATCTTTGGGATTCAGGGAGCAATTTAGGCTTGATATATATTAGGCAACTCAACATAAGATAGTACAGCATCATCCTGAGTGAACCTTGCCTTTTTACACCTCTTGCAGTATGTGAGTGTGTACAGGAGATGGTACAGCCAAGCTTTCTTTACATGGTATCTTGCTCCTAGCTCTGAAGAAAGAGGAAGATTGTGATGAACCAGGACCTTCCTTGGTGTGGGAGTAGAATTAAAAAATGGTAGTTTAGCAGGCTAGCATTTCAGTTGTTAATAGTCTGGGAAGATCATTAGCAACTTTATTTCAGAATGGCTTATTTGAATAGGGATCATTGACATGGACACCTAGCATAGATCTAGGCCAAGTAAGAATATGAATATTTGTAGCTGGTGCACTGAAAATTTTCTGTTTACACAATATAACCAGAAAGATTTCTTGATAAAATATTCAACAACAGAATAGTTAACGCCAAGGTCATTCAAAAAGGGAGATACCCTGGGGATATCACTTTTTCTGCATAGTTACAAAGACATGGTTTGTTTTTGCAGGTGAGTAGTGTGTGAGTGTTGTTTCTTTGCCAGGCTGGAGAGATTGGTGGGTTCTGCCAGATTATCAGCCATGTCTAAAATTACCTTAGCAGTGTGGAGTCGTTGTAGTCAGAAGCTGGAGCTACTTGATGTATCTTTTCCCTCATTCTCACGTGTCACATTCATTCACAGCAGTCCTTACCATGGCGTGCCTTACCAGCATAAGGTAGCTCCTTTGGCACAGATACTGTATAATAATCTCTTACAGTGCATTTCGACTGCAAATTAGAGCTACTTTTAATTTAAAATGTAAAATTTCATTTTCCTGAGGTAAGTATTGTCAGAGGAATAAACCTGTGGGTGTAATATACCCATGGGTATTAGCAATTCTAAAGTGTTGAATAAATGAAAAGCACAAAGCCTATATTTTTGTGTAGGGTAAATAATGCCATACATAAATATTGAAGTATTGAACATAAAACACTCTGTGCAGAAACATATACTTTGTTTGCTTGATTCTCCTGATGTGTTAGAAAAGCTTTAACCCAAGGGGGACTGTAAGTGCAGTCTTTAAAATTAATTCAAGTGTCGCATGTTGTCTATAAATTTCTGTATTGAACTACTGTCTTATTTTAGTTTGAAGCAATATATTGTTTTGTTTATGAAGACTACAGTGTAGCAGGGATCTTTCAGGTATCAACACACTGTGAGATATACATCTTGAAATATTTTTGAAAGAATCTGTACATCCATGCTTCCCAAATGAGGCAGAATCTCAAATTCTGTAATATATTTCCCAGTTGCCCTGGAGTTTTGCCACAGTCAGGATTGGGATGTTGGGCAAGGCACGGGGGGTATCCCAAGTTGATTGGGAAGCAGTTTGGGTACCTGGCTGTTCAACCACTGAGGGCTTGAGGTCAGGCTTTCCCTTGACAGGCTGGCAAAGAACATTGAGAGTACTTTCTCTGTCTTTGTGGTATATGGCCAATTTCCTAGGATAATCCATTTTTTCACTAGCAACTATTATGAGGTCATAAGACACCAGGAGGTGCACTTTGACCTCTCCTGTTCTCTTCTGTCATACACACAGTATTTGAAGCTTTTGGCCTTTTGTGCCAAAGGTCCAGTTTTGTTGTAGGATGTCAAGGCTCCTTTTGTAAGGGACACAGAGCATAATTCCTATGATGCTTTTGTCACAGCAGTGTATTTGTTTTAATGACAACTAAGCCACCTTTAGCAAAAGCAATTGACCCTTGCTGGTGGATTGACTTGCTTGCCATCAGAGCGTGGAACATTTGTTTTGACATTAATGCAATAATACCAGTACTGCTACTTTCTCTGAGTATTGTTCTCTTACTGTGTATCCAAAATTTTTGCATGCAAAACCCTCATGTTCAGTAGATGCAATATAGAATCTGAATGAAAAATCTTTTGCCAATGAAACTTTAATCTTTTTTCTCCTTGTTTAGCATTTAAAATATAGAATACAAGGCCTGTTTTCTTCAGATCCAGGTCAATGCAGCAGAAGATTGTGTAACCACTTATAAAAATAATCATTTCAGGCCATGAAACAAGAAGAGAGAGAAGGTGAAGCAAAAATGCTATCACTTATGGTGTAGCAGAAAGTAAAGAGGGGACCAAGATGAATAAAAGGAAAGAAGCACTAATATTATTTGAATGAAACTATTTCCTCTGGAATATTTTAAAGGCAAAACAAAAGTAATAAGGGATTAATACCTGAGGAAGAACTGCTCTATGGTTTTGCTGTGAGCTGCTCTTTGTTCATAGGGTTGAAAGTCTGAAAATGACCCATTTGGATTAGTCAGAAGCCAAAAAATTCCTGCACAGACTTCTGCTTGATTGAAGATCTTGGGGAAGATCATTATGGGTGTACCTTTTTCTCAACCTATGAAGACAGTATTTTCCTAGGCTAGGCTAGAAGTTCAGGGCAGTGTTCAGTCTGATATTAAGACACGCATACTTGAGTACCTAAATGCAGGTGTCTTAATCTAAAACAAGCCTAAACCATCTGACCCTCCGTGGCTATTCTGGACTAATCTTTAATTCCCATTTATGCTCACTGAACATGAACAGTCCTCTCTAGAGGAACTGACATCCAACCAGTGGTCAGGATTTCTAACTAAGTGGGAACAAAATTCCTGGATATGCTCAGGTGGATAATTTGTATTGGACACCTAAGTAAATTTCATTAAGATGACTTCTACATCTAGCCTTTACAATTAACTTTACAGCTATTCCAGATTCCTCTCAGTCCTTGAGCATCTTTGAAAAACACGTTGTCCTGTATTGACATACATGTTTGCCATACCACAAGGACGCTGGTGTTTTACAGACACTTCTGATGGTCAGGATGGCAGATGCTGCTGGGGACAGATGTCAGCCTGTGAACAACAGTGTGCTGGACATGCCAGAATTTTGGCTTCTGCTCTGGGCAGCTCTGGAGGAACTTATGGCCCTCCCTTGTGGAATTGCCACTAGTTTGCTTGCAGTGTGCAGTGGAGAGTGGTTGTTTCCTATTATGTGATCAGGACTTTTTTTAGCAGTATCTAGAATGTACTGCTTATTTGTTACCCTTCTACACTATCCATGAAATTAGCTTTTGGGCACTCTTGGTGTTTGTTAGCTGTTTTCCCCTGTTAGTTGTGGCACATGGACTACATATACAGCTTGCTTTCAGGCTGCTACTCTATCTGGGTAATTTGTCTGGGGCTCATAAATATCTTGCACAAGCCCCGTCCCCCCATGCATAAATCACCATTGCAAGTGAGAGGAAGGGAGGCAGACCTGGACAAATGGGCCAAGTTCCTAGACTAACAGTGGTGCAAAGGATGTTGAGACCTTTCTCCCATGTGTAATAATACCTTGTGGTTTCTCTTACTATGGCTAGTTTGAAGTCTACACAGGTGATCTTCTGATGGATACCTGTTAGGGTGCTCTGATGCCAAGCAGCTGGACCACTAAAGTTGGAAGCTCTGTTTAACTGCATTCTCCACGTCCAGATCAATAGTCATTCTGTTACGAAGCAACAAGCATGACTGTGCACAAAGGGTTGAGTCCTTTTTAATTAGGTGCTCCCATGATGATTATTTTCCTCACATACACAAAAGGAAAATTAACCTATGCATAGTTTGCCTCCAAGCACTCTTCAAGGGTTTCATTTAATTTGTCAGTGATACAGAATGAGGACTAATTTCTTAGTAGATATTTATCTGGAGGGAAGAAGGTGGTAAATAGTTACCCATGCCTGTGAAGTGCAGGTGTTCATTAAGTGTACCCTGACATAAATATCTTCCATTTTTTCTTTCTTTTTTGTCTCTTCTGTTCATTTGCTCTCTGCTGTTTTATTCAGGAGCAGCCAAGTGTTACCCAGCAGGGATATCCACCTGTGGTCACTGGGGTAGATAGGTCATAAATATTCCTGGAAGCTCATCAAAATTAATCTGACTCCCAAGCGGCTTTTGTTTGCTTTTGAGCATCCTCTGAAGAAACTCTGTAGCCAATATTTTTCTTACATCAAAATATGACTCCTTTATTTTACATGGATTTGTTTTTTATATCACTTCAAAAAGAACTGGCTGTGCTCTTTCTTCGAAGTGAGAGTTAAAATTTCATTTGTAATTACAACAAGACCACACTTCCTTAATAGGCTAGAACAAGAGCCTTAAAAGAAATTCAATAAGAAGGAAACAAAACCAAAAAAAGCCCCCACAACCAAAAGCCAAAACTTCAAAAATCTTTAAACTTTAGTCTGCAGTTTGCATTACTAACTTCATGTTTGTTCAAAAACTGGCCAGATAAACCCCCTTTTTTACTCTTTCACATTTCTCAGTTTGACTGTGTTTTTCTGGTACAAATATTTCAGAGTTATACCTCTTAAATTATTGGGAAGCATTGCAGCAAAAGCAGGTTCAAGTCAAAAGGACCTTGAATATGTAGTCATATTCCAAAACAGTTGCACTTTGCATTTTTCTGACCTATTTCTAGGAGTCAGTTTCACAGCTTCCACCTCTTCAAATATTCTACTTCTGAATTTCAATGAATTTCATTATGGTTGCAACCATTTACAGTAAACTTTAGCACATGAAGTTGCAGTTACCTTGATGGTTTCTGAGTTGAAAGCAGCTATTAATATGGCAATGACTTTTTATCTTCTTTGAGAATTAGAATCAAGGCACTGACCTCATGCAGTTAGATTGAGAATTAGATATGAGTTTGAAGCATACAGAAACAACAGACTTTTATTGCCTTTGTTTTTTGTTGAAACTATGTTTCCCATATTTCTATGCTATTTCAAGCATATCTTAAGATTTCTGATAGATACATGAAGCTTTACCTAAAATAATTTAATTTGTTAATAAACAAAGTTATTATATAATAAAATATTGTTTTCCTGGTTTGTTAGGATTGTTGTCCTATGTGACACAGTAATCCAAATAGTTAAAACAGAAAACTCAGAGTGTTTCTTTGCCATATTCAAGTTTGCAGAAAGGTGTTATTAAGGGATTGGATGCCATTAATTTTAAAGGTTTTTGGCACTTTGTCAAAAGAGAATAATTAAGATTTTGTTTGAATGCATATGGTTGTGTCTATATTTCACTAGAAAATACTACTAAAGAGAAGAATAAAAGCAGTCAGAGAAATTTCTCAAGATGGGTCTGAAAGGCAAGCAAAGAAGACCACATAGACCAAGAGGGTGTCAGCAGTTGAGGTCTTGGTATGATGAACTTGAATCAAACACAACTTAAAGAATGAATTCTGCAAGGCCTGGGGACCCAATGTGGTCAACTGGACTTTGCCCTTCCAGCTGGAGAATCTTTGGCAATGATGTCAAGTGTAAATCAGCCACAGATGCAGATGGATTGTCCAAAGTGTGCCCACACTCACAGCATCACATAGCACGCAATGCATAGAGCATATCTGCTGACATGACACTGCTCTTTTCTGCCGGTAATGGGCAACTTCTCTAGCCTTGCCTAATTGATAATGAAAAGTTTGGTTAGCAAACAGATATTGGAAAAGAATATTTGTCATTTAGATATTCATATAATTATTATTCAGCATATGTTATATTCCAGTGGGGAATAACAGGCTGGGGTGTTTGGGGATGAATGCATAAACCATCAGGAACTGTTTGATAATAATTAAGGAAATAAGATGCCTAGTGTGTATAAAGTGGGCTTTTAATTATAATAGAAAAGAAATTCTTCAGAAATAATTTGTGAGATAACTTATTTCTTGAGTATGTTTTGGCAGGGTTTCAAATAATGTATCAGATAGTGATCACATATTCTGTGAATGGATTACAACTAACCCAACACATTATACAGTCCCAGCTACTGAAGCCCAGCTCCCATGCAAATTTAATGGCATTCCAGGAAGATATCAGAAAATTTCAATCTGTGTGCAAAATTTTACGAAATTGAGTCAGGAGTGGAGAAGTGTACTGTTTGCTCTGATACACAAAATCCTGAAAGCATGTTGATAGGATGGTCTTTGCTGGGAATGTGAGAAGCACTTACTCCCTTTTGCAGGAAGGTGGTGGCTGCACAGTACAGTATTGGGTCTGTTAAGTCCACATTTGATCTGGATCAAAAGTGAGTATATGAGCATTTCTGATAAATTAGCCAAACAATGCACTAGGGTTTAGACCTCATGTTTTTATGTCATTCCTTGTCAGAACAAAGAATAGGACAAAGGCATTAAGGCTGTCAGAAAGTTTTGTCAGAACTTTCGCATGAATTTGTACTGGGAAAGTGAAAGCTTGATTTGCTCTTTTTATCATATAATTGCTGCATGTTTTGCCCCGTCAGAATTTATAGGGAGAGCCTTTTTGCATGTTCTGTTTAGTGAACTTCTGTCTGCTGGGAAAGCTCATGCTGATCAGTGTTTATGCTTGTGAGGAGAGTTGATGCTGCTGTTTTCTTCACTCAGAATGTCAGGAGTTGGAGAATAACTGCAAGGGAAGATTGTCTTAGGTTTAGCTCCTCTTTGTTCATTTGCAGGGATATGACACTCTACCAGCAAACTCCCAGGAGACAGCTGCAAGTGTCTGAAGACCTTATGGGATCTGGAGGCGAGCTGTTGGCAGTTCCTGGGACAAAAAAACAAGGAGGCTCAGTGGTTCTGGCATCACCCAGGAAAGAAATACTAAATTTCCTTAGTTCCAAAACTTGTTACAGTGCAAATTTTGGTGTTTCATATGAGTGTAGCAAAGCTGCAGGTAATCCTTCTGTGTTTGGGCTTTTTACTGAGCACAGGAAGCCCAAGCTTGCTATGTTTGCTCATTTACCATTAATACTGCAGCTACATCTACAGAGAAGATAGGAGAAATTCAGAAAATGCCCCCTTAGATTGCAAACTGCTGATTAAGGTGTTTTCTCAGGAAGGTGAAGGTGAAAAGGAAGATACCTTGGATTTGGTATGTGACCAGCCATTCACGTGGCTGTGAGAGGGCACAAGGCTGTGTACCACAGCTGGTTGTATACCACAGTTGCATGCCCACCACCTGGAAGGCTAATTATTAGAGAATCATAGAACAGCTGAGGTTGGAAGGTGTCTCTGGAGATTACCTAATCCACCCTTCCTCCACTCTAGTTTTGGGAATATTCCTACAGAACAGAGAGTGAGTCCTACTTAGCTATATGCTTTTGAAACCTCTAAACCTGTGATACTCCTGACAATATGACCTTTGCATATAATACCTTGAAAGTGATTGTAATAAGATCTCCCTCTTGAAATACATATAATTCTTTTTAATTCTCTGTCTTTGCTTAGAAACTAGTGTAATATTTGCAGTTGTTGTAAACTGCCCTTTGCAAATGGTTTCTTCTCTTCAGCTGTGAACCTCAGGCTGTATACAAAGCCAAGGGTATAGCCCACAGTTTGCATTAAGTTGCATTTGATTAGGTGGTAATAACATTAATTGCCACCCAGAATCAATTGGCTGTAGGTGATCTGAAGTGATAATGCACTAGAGCTTCTAACATTCTAAGTCAAACTGCTCCCTTAGCCTGGGGAAAGATGCAGGTGTTTGGGATAAAAGAGTCTTTTGTAAATGAAGGACTTGAACACTGTGATTCTACTTCATTACTCCTCTCCTGATGCTTAATATAAAATGATTACTTTATTGCCACCTATCTTCTGTATTTTAAAAGTATTAGAAAATTAAACAGCAAACTTTAAAGATAAAATATGTCCCAAGTTATTTAAAAAATATTCAAAGCAAAGAAGCAAAAAGGATATTGAATAACTAAAAAAATAATTTAGAAACATAGCAGCCTCAAGCCAGCATATCTATTACTAAAAGATACAATTATAAATGGTCAGTTCTTGATTATCTTGCTTCCCTTTGTAGCAATGAACCCCTCGAAACAATTGCCTTTCCTGAAAGACTGTTTCAGCTTTGTGGATTAGGGGTCTTCCTGGAGATAGAATATATGTATGCAGCTGGCAAAGCAAGTGTCTTAGTGAATCATAATTGTTCCCCAATTCCCACAAATCCTTTCATAAACCATAGGCCTCATTCTTTTTTTAATGTTCTTTCTTATATTTCATTAACAGCTGAGCCATTGCTGAATTATACTTGATATAATCAGGAGTTAGGCTTCAGCAAAAATAGCATTGCCAACTGAGGGAGTGTGAGTGTTCCAGTAATTTTGCACACTTTGGAAAAGGAAAAAACATGAGCAAAAATTTATGAAACCCTCTGAAATGCGTCTACGTTATATATGGCCATATCGAATATTGGCATAAATTGGAATCTGACATTGTTGTGAAACTGCAGGTGTGCATTTCGTGCCTTACTGTCTTCTCTGAAAGCTTCCTGTCCTGTATTTTTCAAGGCCCGGGACCATGTCTGGGGGTCACCAGTCTGGGTCTGGGGTTACCAGTGCACGTGCAGTAACAGAGCCAGAGCAACCCTGGCAAGACCAGGGTGGTCTTCTGCAACGAGAGACCACAGCACTTGGTGCCTGTGTCCAGCTTCAGGGAGAGCGTGGCATGGGGTGCTCAGCAGCAAAGAGGGTGCCTTGGACAGGCTTGTGCAGGAGTGTGGACAGTGCTGGATGAGTTGTGTGATCTGTAGGATTAAACACATTCCTCTTCTTAAACACATGCACTCCATTTGTCTGTGGTCTAAATTATTCTCGTGGATTGTCCTGAGCAAGGTTTTGGTGTCCTCAGTTGTGCCCCAGAATAAAATTGGTTCTCTTTATTTTTAAATAACAGGAAAGAACAAGCGTAATAGAGAAGGACAAGTAAATAATGAAGATACATGGGGTGAGTAAAACTGTGTAAGGAATAAAACAGCATTTAGACATGTAGATCAGTATTTCCTAATTGGAAATATCAGAATATCCATGGGGTTCTATGGGCAAATAATTTATATAAAACACTGAAGGGAAATGTGTAGTGTAAACACAACAAAGATCTGATTCTTTTCTTAAAGACTACTATGCAGTTTACATAGCTTGTGATTCCCAGACAAAGACTGGTTTTGTCAGACAGGGAACAATGTGCATTGCTGCAGGCATGAGAAAGGAGAGCTGCATTTGGAAAGTATTACAATTATAATGGGAGTAGATTACGAAGCAGATAATTAATGGTAGGGATACAGGATCTACCCTTCCCACTGGGATTCATTTCTCACTCTGTTGGTGTAACTTATAGCCCTGAGGAACACTCTTTTTAGTTTCAAGACTCTCTTTTCTAATCTCTAGGTCTTTTGGTGTTTTATTGCCTTGGTCACAAAGGTTCAAGGAGGTCACTCCAGAAGATATTCTCTGCAAGGGATTAAAGTGACTCAGAGGAACAAAGTAATTTGGAAGTTTTTGCAGAAGTCTTCTTCCACCTTTAAACTATAAAATGCCTTCTCTTCCACTCCTACAAGACCACTTCTGAAGTGTTTTGCTCTTCTGATTTATATAATTCTTCCTTCAGGAAGATCAGAAAACAGAATGTAAATCTAAATTGACTTCACAGTTCTATCTGAACAATGGAAATAGTATATCAAAAAATGTACATGCTTGGAATGATGAATCAGTTAATTATACTATTACCGATTAATATAGCATTTCTCTTTTCAATTACATTAAATAATATAATTTTCTCCCCCAAAAGTATCCTTTGTTATAAAAAAAATAAGATTTTGGATGAAGAAAAGTAATTGACAGAAGATGATACTTAATAGGGTAGATCAGTGTGTGAAATTTATTCCTGAAAAAGTTGGAATAGATATTGAACATAGTTATTCACAAAGACTTAAGAAAGCAACACAAACATTGCAAGAAGAGAAATAACTTTTAGATTTTGAATTGTTGACTGGTCAAGTATATAAGCAATGAATAAGAAGCATAGGTTACTATATTTTTTAGATTGTCTGATACAGATTGTTTTTCACTTAGTGTCTGGCCTGTAAATAGAAATCTTCCAATTTGCATTCTAAGCACATATATAAGAACAAGAGAAGACTTGTAAGTGGAACACAGCATCACCTTGAAGTCTTCAAAGTTATTCGGAGTCATCAAAACAGTAACTCAAAGTATCATCAAAGCAGTAAGCAGCATAGCCTCCATATAGCAAAATGTAAATAATTAGCAGAGAACCATCTGTAATGCATTATGAGCAAGTGTGTTCTGGGTATTGATCTATTAACGCATACATATATTAATGTAGCCAATGTGCTGGGATATGTCATGCTGTACAGACTGCTAAACAAGAACAAAACTATTTTAAACGCTTTTATTTTTCATATTCTAGCATTTCTGCGTTTTTGTCTTACATAATTTTAAATTTAAACTTCATTGATTATATCTGTGTGAAGATAACTAAGTCTTTCAGTAGGCCAATTGGTATGGCCTCCTGATAAGGGTACAAAAGGCTTTTATCTGGTCACTCAGCCCCTTGTGGTCTAACAAGCATGCATATTTTCCATTCAATTAATATATTTTAGTGCAGAGCAAAAAAAAAATTAGGCAAGTTTTATAATTGCTGAGGTTGCTGGAAGAAAAGGTATATATATTCATGAAGTGGGCCCTGTACTTTGATGTTTTGCATAATATAAGCCCTGGAACCTCACCAAAAGACAGTCCTGCTTAGAAAAAAATGCTGACTATATTGTTTAATAAGAAAATGGAAAATATTATTGATTTTATAGTAAAATTATATATGCAGACTTATTTAAGATTGAATAATGTTTAATTCATAGCTGATTCTATTTATTTTGCAGAAGGTTTTGTGTAGTTCAATATTACTAAAAAAATAGTATTTCTACAGTGAAGCTTAGGGCTTGTGATATGGTAAGGTTGAAAACTGTTGAAAAATTTAATATCTTAATATGCATAAAATTTGTGGTTTATGAATAGCATATAGAATAGCATATAGATACAGTTTCACTGAGTCCTCAGCCTTTTTCTCTGGCAATTCTAACAGATTTATTTTAAAAAAAAATATTACTGTAAAATTTTGCATTTCAGATTCCTTTAACCTAAGCCTCATGGGATATCTTTTCATGAAAAGGAAAAAAAAATGTAACAGGCATTTAGGGAGAGTACCTCCGATGCCAGTGTTTCTGTGGGTGAAGGTGAGGAAAGGGGACAGAGAAGCAGGAAGACAAACAGGTGAAGGTATTATGTCATATATAGGAAAATAATATGGAAGAGAAAATGGCCAGCACAAAGCTACTCAGGGAAACTTCAACACAGCCAAGAAGCAGGTCACTTGTCTGGTCCCAAGTCCTATTACAGGTTCTTAACCACAAGACTGGTTTTCCTTCTTCAGTTGCAAATAATTAATAACATTCTGAAATTATAATTTCACTCAGCCTCGTTTCCTGTTGTGCTGGCTGGTGGTTTTCAGTGTAGCTGGTATCTTACCTCTTATTTTTCATTAATTGGTTGGCATTTGATTAGCCACCAGCCCCCCAAACCACAGGGAGTTTTGTATTTGAGCAAGCTGAGGTGAGAATTGAGTCCAATATGAGTCATTTGAGTGCAGCTGAGCTGGAGATTCAAGGTGTTAAGTACTTACTGAAGACTGTTCTTATAAATCAGGTCAGTCTGTGTATATACAACTGTGCAATTTGAATTAATATGCTCCTGCATGTGCTGTATTTTAATAGAGCTGGACAAAGGAGGTACAGTAAGGAACTGAGTAACTCAGGGAAAGCCTAAGCTGCCTTAATGCCAGTGAGACAAAAACATTGCAATATTTACCTTCAGTGTAACCAGAAAATTTTTTTTAAAACTTGAATGTTTGTCTGCCCTGAATGTGAAAATGGAGAAATTAGGTAATATAGGACATCAGGTTTGTGCTGTGCTTCTGCTTCTGTTTGCAGCTATCATCTTGCTTTTCTCTCTCAGTTAATATTGAGTTGAGGACACCTTATAAGAAAAGAAGTTCTACAAATGTCTGTTTTGTTCCCTAAGGAAAGATTTTTTTAAAAAGTTTTTGCTTTTGTTTTTGTTTTCTTAATATATGGTAGAGCAAAGGGCTCCAATTCACTTCTGGCTGGTGTTGAAAAGGGCTTCTTACAGTCTGTCTCCTTTTATGTTTTGTACCCTCTGCAGTGCCCTTTTGCTGCCTGAATATTTACTGCATGGCAGAGGAACACAGATCCCGTAAATGTGAAATAGAGTTTGCAACATTTTGGAATCAAAATACTTTAGCACTAAAGCTTCCTGTTTTTCTAGCATTATAGGAAGAGGAGAGTCCATAAATTTGTAAAGCAAGTCACTAGCTTAAATGTCATACAAACTGTGTTTGTCATGCAAATTTAGAAACTGATTTACAGGCTGAAAATATTATAAATTGAGTTAGAGTATTAGGTAATACCTGAAGTAAGTGCTCACCCTGCATTATTCAGAAGCATGTATTTATTAAAGAAAAACAGATTGAGCTCAAGTTTGGCTTTTTGTTAAATTTAAAATGGAGAGGAAACTGACAACTAATCAGTCAGAGCTTCTGTAAATGATTTGTGGGAAGGGAAGGGAAGGGAAGGGAAGGGAAGATTGCAGATTCATTGTGCTTTATTCTGGAGCAAACTTGTCCAAATGTGTTATAAACGTGGTAGCTCAATCATAAATGAGGAGCAGGAGAATATAAGCAAAAAATTAGGTGAATTCACAGAGTCATCTGTATTTTATTTAAGTGAATGCTGTAATGTGGTAATAGAAATGTGTTACCTACATATCCTGTTTTAATGAACATTGCTTCATTATACTGCTGTAGTGAATGTTTCTCATTTCCAAGAACATAAAAGGGTATCTTACTATGGGGAAAAAATATACTTATTAAACTGCAAGTTGCCAGCATGCTATTCTTGACGATCACATACACACACGCATGCATACATATGCATAGAAAGCATAAAATAATTAAAATATTCCTGAACCTGTGCATACAATTTCATTTTTGTAATATTCATTTCATCTGTTGTAGAGAAATGCTCTTTAATTTGAATGAGGCTGTGAATTTTGCAAAATGAGCTGGTAATAGCATTTTACTTAAACTTATGGCATCTCTGTTCATATTGTATGGTTCAGGAATGGTTTCTTTATAATTAAAGTGTCAAAAAACCACATTTGAATCAAGAATGATGAAATTCATTCAGGATGATTTGCTAAAGAATAATAACTTTAAACTTTCTCCCTTTAAACAGAATTGTTTAGGCTCTCTCATCAGTTGTCCAGGGTTTCCTTATTTCCTTTTCTAGCTACCCTAGGAAATGAACTGGTCTCACAATGCTTTCTTTATTTCCATATACTCCACATATTATACACATTTTATGGGTCAATTATTGGAGGCTATTGTACCAATGCTTATATGAGCATTGGTAAATATTTTTTAAAACTTTACTGAGTAGGTAAGAAGATGCAACATATTGCACCTCCAGTACAGAGAGTATAATCAGTGAAAGTCCAGATTTTTTGCAGAAATGTGGAGACTTCCAGGAATCCAAGTTGATAAACGTGAATTTGTCGGCATGTTGAACTTGACTCCACAATATTTGGCTTATTAGTTCACTGCTGAGCACAGGATGGTACCTCTGGCCTTGATTCAGCAGCCTTTACATAAATGGATAAGTGCTCTGCTGAATCAGGGCCAGACTAGTGCAGTGTCAATATAGGGCATTTTGGGTGAAAGAAATGTTGACCACAGGGGGTTGATTTCTTTTTTCTTGTAAGGGAACAAATCTGAAATATGTATACAGAAACATTAGCAGGAAAGAAAATGGACTGAAAAGTTTTACTTAAAATTAACTTTTAGTTGTATGTTCAGAGCAACACAATCCTTGTTCTGTGAGATGGAAAAGATATGCCTGATCTTCAGTATTATTTTTTTAATTACTCACTGGGGTTGTATATAATAAGGGTGGGATTTGCTGTACCTTAATGGCTATCTGAAAGCTGTCTGGTCTGAGCTTCTATAGGTGGAAAGAGACAGCCTCTCTCTAGGAGCTGATTTATCCTGTTGTAATGTACGTGTGGTTAATTACCCCCAGAGATGCTCTGCATGGAAGGAAACTACTGGACTCTAATCAGACAGAAGCTAGGTGAGATAAAGATGCTACCTGACTAAATAGAAAAAAAGTTTATTACACAGGTGTCTGTCTTGTCTCTTGCCCAGCAGAATTAAGACATGAAACAAAGGGAAGAAATTAGGTTTACAGTTTACCCCTGTGCCTGTGTGAAGCAGGTGTCTGAATGCAAGCCAAATAGCCAGCCCTTAGATCCAGCTTAATTTCTGGAGAATGACTGCTGTAGCAAAAGCTCCCAGTGTTCCTCACATTGACCTAGTTTTCAGTTATCTAGTGACTCTGTGCTAATGTGACCCAGTATTTCTTTGCAGTTCCCTGTCTGGTGCATTTAGATCTTTTCCTTTTTGTTTACCATTGGTGTCTATACTCACCAGGCACCTAACCCCACAAAGTGTTAAGTCCCACATGAGAGGTAGGGGCTGTTCTCTTTTCTCATCTAGCAGGAGTCAGGCTGCCCCATTTCTCCCAAGATTAGACTGGATAAAAGACAGGTAAGCATAAACAGCATTGTAGCTGGTTTTAGGATTGTACCCCAGCAAAGGTCAAGCATAATGGTTCGGTGAAAATAAAGAATTTTGAGTCATTTATTCCTTTAAAAATGTTTGTATCATCCATGCAGCTGCAAAGCCATAATGCTTTCATTAAAAGTCACATCTGTGCTGAATTAAAACAGGAGCCTTTTCCAGCCAAGGAGTATTTGTCAGCTTGAAAGTTTTTCTCTTAGCTCCTGAAGCTTTTTTCCAAAATCCACGGGCTAAGACAGAGAGCAGACCTTGTCACGAGCTGGTACCGAGGTTTAAGTAAATTCCTGCTCTGTTATTCACCGTCTGGCTCCAATTTAGAGGTACATCTCCCTTGTGTTCACTTTATTAACCTACATATGACTGGCTTTTTTGTTTAATGTGGAAATGAAAAAATAGATGCTGGGCCCAAGAAAAGTAGCCGGAAAACATCTTTTTTCCAGATTTTCTGTTCCTTGTGGCACATTAACCACTTGCACGGAATATTCGGTGGATAAAATATATTTTAAAAGATGTTTTTTTGAGAGTAGGCATTTTTAGCTTTATGTGAAAAGATTTAAGTAATCACAAAGTCTTAGTCCTCTCATCTCCCCTATCTTTTTGAACCCATTTACCACTTTCTACCAAAACTGACTTCAAAGATATGAATGTACCAAATCAATGAAAATTTACTAAGTGGATAGAAGAGGATAGCCAAAATTAATTCCTCAACTAAGAGTGTGTCTGCAGCATGAGCCCAGCAGCTGTGTGCTGTGTAGCTGCACCAGTGGAGGAACAGATGTGTTTTCCTCAACACACTGCTGGATGCCTGTTCCACAAAAAGCCACCACATAAGCTTCTACTGATTTGTCCGTCTGATGGGGATGAGACACAGCAAGTGGGAGGACTTGAAGGAGGAACTGCAGGCATTGTGGGAAGATCTGTGGTGGATGTGAATGTAAGTGTGAGCTGCTGGGAAGTAATGTTTAGGACAAGAGAATTTGCTGGTTCTGCAGCTCACAGGCCAGATGACTTAGAAGAGGGGTAGAAAGCTTCAAAATTTGTCCTTTCAGGGTGATCACTTCAGTTAGAAAAGGACAACAAGTAGCTGTCTGTACAACAACTGTAAACAGAGAGCCCAATTAAATTGGGTTTCTAAAGCACAGCAAATTATCTTTATTAGTTTACTGAAATTTTCTTTTTAAATGCAAGAGCAGCAAAGTTTTGAGAAGTAACTAGGAAGAAAAAGATGGGTGTATCTTTATCAACACAAGTGGTAGCAAATAATGCAACGGGACAAGAAAGGCAACCAACCTTTTATGCAACTGTGCTGTCCAGGAAGCTCTGGTATTACCCAGGATTCCTTGTGCTGATCTTCGCATGACTGAGAAGAAAAATGCTCTACCCTCAAGGATCTTTATCTATTTTTTCTGAGCAAAATAAACAAACTTCCACAATTAGTTAGGCTTTCAATTCCTAACATATTTGTATAAATCAACTATTTATATATACATGTGTATACATAAAAAAATTGAGTGTGTCTTCAGTCCTTAAAGGACAACAAGCAGAGAGATCTGATTTTATTTTAGCAACAATAGCATTTCAATTATATTTTCTCTTTCTTAATCTAACACCACACATGGCTGATGTCAATGTCTTCCCCAGTCACAGAATTATGTTCATATTTTTCCCAGTAAGGACTGTCATCTCAGAGGAAAAGTTGTACCAAGGTTTCCTCCAGGTTTTTGGCTGTGCTGCTTCACAAGGGAAATATTTTGTTTGAAGAAGATATTTGGATGTAATACAAACAGTGTGAGGAGCTTCCCTCTCTGCAGAGAAGGGGAAACCACCTCCAATTCTTTTTTTCATGAGATGTGGCAGATTTTCAGGATGTGTTTAACAGCGCTGTGCTGAATCTCATATCCTGGGGAGAAGTTCTGGCTCTATGGAAGCTCCCATCAGTGCTCCTGCCAGCTCCTGTGAAGTCAAGCAGAGGCAGGACTCCCAGGAGCAGGGAGGAGCTCATTTCTTCCTCCCTGCTCTGGTGTTGGGTTTGTGGGGGGGTTTCCTCTAGAGCCTGTGTCATGCCAGGTCTCTGAGCTCATGCAGCTGCAGCTCACCCTTCCTCTCTGTTGTGGAAGAGATAACTTGCTTCCATTGCATCTTTTTATAGAAATAAATTTTAGAAAAATACCCCTGAAGGTAACCTTTGACTTAGGTGTTCCCTCAGTGTTGATTGCTTAACTTTCTTCTTCTGAAATTATTTAAAAGGAGAAGAGGATGGAGATAAATGTGAGGGAAAGCAGTATTTTTTTAAGCAAAATGAAAGGTATTGAAAAATAAAATTTGATAAAAAAACATTTCTGACACTGTCCAAGCTGGCTTTGCAATGATGCAATTTCCTTCACCCTGTTAGATTTTACTGTTCCATATGTGTCAGAAGCAGAGGAGGAGATGGGCAGCCTATGCCCATGTTTCCTCCAATAGATATTCTTGGAGGGGTGGTGGCAATCAATATTGAAGCACACTTTGATATTTCTAGGTTCCAGTAATTGAGAGTTTCTGAGTTTAACTGTCAGGTGCAAACATTAAAGAGGATGAAAGGATTTCATTATTGCCAAGTTGCAATATTGTTCAGAATCCGCTGTCTCTGGAGGCTGACTGGGCTCTTGTTCTTCTTTCCTTGCAAATTAAAGGAAAGAGGGCTTCAACAGAATTCCCCACTACACAGATTTTGCTAGCTGAGAGCAGGCATCTAGAAAATTAGAGAGAAGTAACGTAAGTTAAACACTGATGTCTGTAAACTCATAGCAGTAGAAATTTGTATGTTGAAAAGCTGTTAATTCAGTGTTTATCTTACTGTTTATTGGCTCATTTTAATTTCCAATAAATTTAGCCCCAAGAGCCTCCAAACCCAGGAAGAAGTAATTATTTGTTTAACAATAAAGTAGTTTTCTTCATGCCCATCTTTCTCCTTGTGCCTCGTCACACAGGAGGGGTGGGGTGGTGGGACAGGGGTGTCACTATAGCCATTCCTTCACTGAAGAGGAGATGCAGATGATCTCCTGGAGCTGTTCATTATCACACATTGCCTTGAGTTGTTAACCACTGGAAATAGATGCAAGGTGGATGCTGCTGTCTGATGCAACATTGCATGATGGAATAATGTGTGTTGGTGAAGACTTGGGTGAAACATCTTCCCTAACAAGCTTACTGTGAGGAAAGCACTGGGAGAAAAGCTCCATGGGGCTTTCCTTGTGAGTGTTCAAAGAACAAGGCACTTCCCTACTTACACCTCTGGAAGGGAGAGGTCTGAAAACCTATAGCACATAAACATGGAATTAGATAAAGGTATCTTTATATTTGCAGGACCACAGGTTTGGTGCTTAAAGGATGTGGAAAGTGGAGGTAAGAGATCCTGGCAGCCCCAGGCCACCAATACCCAGGACACTTGGCAGTGTTTTGGCTAGTTAGCCAGGAAGTCAAGCTGAAAGGAGAACGAACCCATGATCTTGAACCCCACTTCTTTAGGTGGAGGATGTTGGTTCAGGTATCTTTCCTCTGTAAAGTCACTGACTTCTGGGTACATCATAGGTTTCAGACAATTTTCAGTTAAAACTGGGTGAAAGTGGTCGAGTTGATTCTTGGCAGCAAGGGTGGACAAGTGCTTCTGGGTAGGAGGTTAGCTGCCTTTAGGTGCTTGGGCAGGGTTTGTGGGATTGCTATTTCAAAAAACAGCATCTAGACTTATCAAGTGGATAGCTTAGAAGTTTGGAGCTCAGTAAAAAAGCACTTGCTTTTCAAAACTGCAGGTGTTTTCCCTACATCTCCAAGTAGAGGTACAGATTCCTCTCCTCAGAAATGCAATGTTGCATCAACTTGCTTTGCTTAGCTGTCATCTGCTAAAAATGTCCCTGACTGTTTGCATGTCTGTCAGACAGCTGCATTGAGTGATCAGGATTTGCATTTCTGGACAGTATTTGGGACTAAGAAAGGTGATGTTGTCTGTATCTTTTCTTATCTGTAGGCTGCACTTTACCACTGGTTTTCTCAAAAGAATGTTTTTGACCCCCATTTTGTTTTCCTTGCAATGGATTTTTGTCTAAAACCAATGCATACCAAACAAGTAGCCTGCTTAAAAAGAAAAACTGGAAAAAAAGAAAAAAAAGGAAAAAAAAAGAAAAAAAGAAAAAAAGAAAAAAAGCCAACCTAGCAGCAAAGTAACAGCAACCATAATAATAATAAAATCCTAGTTCTTGCTAGGTTGCAATCTCAATCCAATCCACTTTGACTGTAGCCGTGGCAAATTGCTGTCTGAAAATGACTGCCCTATTCATCTGTTAATATTGTTAGAAAGAAAGCTACAACTGTACCTATCAGTGTAACTAAATTAGAGCAGGTTCACATAAGGCAGGCACACATAAAAATGTACTTATGAAACAGATGTATCCCTCAACAGGAAAATGACAGCAATTCTGATAAAATGCTTTTATTATTTACTTTCAACAAGTATCTATAGCTGCAGCTTGACTATTGTAGAATCATTTCAATAATCTTGTTATAGGCCTGGCAATAAAAGGAAAAGCACTTCAGCACAGTGAAATGGCCTGGCTTCTGACATCTTCAGTGGCATGTCAGTGATACAGTGGTAGTTTTTTTAGCTGTCAGAACAAACAGCCACATTATTTATCCAGGTGATGAACTGCTTCAAAGCAGAGCACATCCCTTATGTGGAAGAAGGCAGCTTGCACAGGTTGGACCTTGCTGGTAGGGAGAGAGGGATGGGTGGATGGATGGATGGATGGATGGATGGATGGATGGATGGATGGATGGATGGATGACTGCAGTGTGAGGGAAGCCTCAGTTGTGCTGGGTGCAGGGGTTGCACTCATGTCTCTTGGAGGTACACACAGCAGTGTGAAAAATTACATTTGGAAATTAAAAAATTATTTTGGTCTTAAACTGAGCAAGAGTTTGCCTGGTATTTGCAGGCTTCTGCTTCTTACATGCTGTAAAATTTATGGTCCACTTACAAGTTCCTCTAAAACTAGTGCCTGTTCCCAGCCTAAAGTTTTTTTGGTATGGGTTGTGTGCATTTTGAAAATGGATGCAAAAAGAAATGGATAGTTAGCATTTATGCATTCAGTGTCTTTCCAGGTTTTCATAGATTTCAGAAGAACTGTGAGATGATAGCTAAGTATATGCACAAAGCACTGCAGTTGGCAAGTATAGAAGCATCTCTTACTATCTATAGAAGCACAGAAAAATAGATTCAGTGGCTTGAATATAGTCATGTAGGTTGTTTGTGGCAAACTAAGGACTATCTTTAGAGTATTTAATTTTAATCTGCTACAAAATAAAATTGATTCAACTTCAAAAATGTGAAATAGCTTATTTTCATTTGTTCTCAAACTTGCAGAAATTTTCAGAGCAGAGAATGAAGTTCAGAGCATTTTGGAGCAGGAGCTGAAAATGTCTAAAAATGTCGAATAGTGGACAGGATCTATAAGAAGTGATACAAAATGCAAAATCTAATGTCAAAAAACCTGTTCTGATTCTTCTGGTAATTCTGGTGATTGCTCCAGGTGGCTATAAAACCTTACTCTTTAGCAGAATATGTTAAATTACAAGCTCTGGTAATGAAAGTGTTAACATTTCTGTAGCAGCATTGCATTACTTTTTATCCTGTATATTATTCTAAATAGTAGAACCTTTATTTTAAACTTTCTGAATATTCAGTGTAAGAACATACTGCAACTGAAGTCCTAAGCTTTTTAATCTTTAATATATTTTGAGGATCTTGCAGTGAAACTTGTAATATGAGTTCTGTTTTTTATAATCCCTTATATTTCCTCTGCTATATTTATATCTCTACTTTTAGTAACTATTTCTTTTTACAGTTTGCTTTAATATCTGTTGATTGAGAGACAAATAAATGTATTTTTTAAATATTTGTTTGGAATTTATAAGTTTCTGAAACTTTCTCCCCTTGCTCTGAACACACTGTGGTTAGATTCCACCCAAAGGAAAATAGTTATTCTGAAAATTAGAAACTCCATAACCATTTCCTCTTTTTTTCTTTTCATTTCATACAAAGACAAGTGAAAAAGTTCTCCATGTGTCAAAAATGTACAATTTAAATGTTTTCTATTCCAAAAAGCAAGGTAATTTATTGGATTTTAGACTGCTGTCTTCAGTGAGGACCACATACTTGGACAGTTTAAGCAGGAGCTATCACAAATATCTCAGGCAGTTGCCTAAGCTCTTCCCATGCATGCTTAATGAGTCTCTGCCAAAATATTTCAGGCAGCAAATAAAATTGCTTCTCCTTTGAGAGCTCCCATTTCCTTGTTTCTTTGCTCAGCCTGAGACCCCCAAAGGAGGGCTTTGAATGGGGAGATTATAAATATCTCAGCAGAACAGACATAACACCTACAGTGAAAAGGTAGTGGTAGAAGGAAGGAGGAGATGGGAAATTGGGGATATTTTTGGGAAAGGTGTTTTTTTTCCTACAGGGAATGTCCTTTTGGCAGGTGTCCTACTGATCCTGACTCAGATTAACTAAGGCTTACATCTAGATCTCTTTTTCTAAACCACATGTAAACTTCATTGTCAATTTTACCTGACTGATAGCTCCAAATACTTTCAGGTCGAAAAAGAAATTTTCTTTTAGGTGACATGAAAATTGATTTCTGGTCAAATCAAATATTTTGAAATGCCCATCCAAAGCCTCTAAATGGAGAAGCCAATACTGTATCAGTGAAACCTGGCAAATATAGGGGAAAAAAAGGTTTGTTCATTCTGCCTACAAAAGCTGTGTAAACAAAAACAAAACAGTCTTTTGTGACAGAACATGAAGAACTGGCAAGCAGACACAAGTGTAATGGAGAAGATTTCACCCAACTGCCTAATTGCTGGAAGCATATCTGGATTTTTACAGCATGTCTCTCTAACATAATCCTTTGGAAAACAAAATGCTATATATTGCAAAATAGTTACAAATCTAAAGAATTTTGTATCCTGTAGACTTCAACTTTTACCTGCAGCAGGGCTTTTGAGAGATTTGTTCTGCACATTGAGCTAAAATAGTGCAACCTATCTTTTCATGACATATTAAAATTCAATGATGAGTGAACTCCAAGACTATTTTCATTTTCCAGCTTGATCTGGAGGACAGTGGTGGTACTACTCACTGTTTTCTAGGGACAATAATGAAAGCCCTGGATTTTGTACAGCCTTGTACTTGCAGTGTCCATACTGTACTGCTATGGAATGATTTAGCCATTCCCATGACTATTGGGATTTCATCAGCAATGTTTGATACTTGATTCTTTAACAGTGTTATTGAGACTTGATGGAATGGAACTAGGATATTTTTAACCTCTGATAGCAAACTGAATTAAGGTGAAATACCAGAATTAAAAAGCAAAACAACAGGAAAAAATCCCCAAACCTCAAACCTGCAGGGACAATAAATAGGTTTTATTCAGTTTCCTGAACATGTGACCCTGCTTGCTTATACATAGAAAAGACCTTTAGTTGTTCTAATGTTGCCTTCCCAATTGTCAACATCTGTATAAAATAATGCAGGTGTATGTAATTATAAAAGTATTTCATGCTTATCTAAAATTTCTTGGTTTTAATCTTTGCAGTCTTTTGGGGTTGAAAGAAAACCATGAAACCATGTTGAAAGTACCTGTCTTTATTAGGATATTTTTTTTCCCAGATTTGAACAAAAAAGCTTAACTCAGTTTGTCCTTTAGTTACCACTCTCTCATGATGCATTGTTGATGCTGTTAATACTTTTTCTATGTATTAAACTTTGTTATCACAGTATTACTGGGGGAGTAATTGCAATCCATTTAGCAAAAGCAAAAAAAAAAAATTAGGTGAGTTACTTCTCTCTCCAGTGACTAGTGCTAATTAACTCTGGCTTCATCTGCACTATGAAAATGAGCTCTTTTCAAATGGTTGTGAAATAATCTTGTGACTCAACTATATTTATAAAGTGTATTTCCATTCTTAACCCAAGAAACTATCCAGTAGTTTGAACATTTTACAGATCACACCAGTTAAGGGAAAAAAGTCATATTAGTCAGGTATGTACATTTACTTACGCTTGCAAGCAAATGTCAATACCCTGTTCCATGGACACAGGAAGATCAAATTACTCCAGATTGTTTAGGGGTTTAATATGTCTTCTCTTATCTGTATCTTTAAGCCTACCCAAGACAGCACCCTTTGCTCCAGATGGGCTTTTCCACTGAGGCTCACTGCAGTCCTAATTCTGGCACTAACCAAATCTGCTTCGTCTGCCTCCAAGGACATTTCTTTCTCTTTCATCCTCATCCATTCCTACACAGAGAGGTCAATAAAGCTTTGGCATCCATGTAAGTTAGGTTCCTGAGGGCATTTGCATACTTCAAATTTTGGGTTAAGAAGCTGTCTCAGCATTATTACCTTTTTGCCCAAATATGATTCTTGCTTCCACCCAAACATCAGAACATTGTCTCAGTAGCTACCTAAGTCAACCTTAACAATGCTTAATACTGACTCTAATGGTATATTAGTTTTAACCCTGTTCATTAGCAGGTAAGACCATGTTTATTGGTGCTTATAAAAGCATATTTAAATCTTTTTAGATGTTTAGTTTCTGTGCATAGCATCTTATAGGTCAGAGTTTGCAAAATGGTTGTCATCTGGTCCCTGTCCAATGTAAATAAGTTAGTTCAACACAGGAAAAAAAAACCCTCTAATGATAAAGGGGAAAAAAGGCAGTCACATTAATGCAAAATAACCTACTACAAGAGTGCATATTGCTTGTGTGAACTGGCTTGTATGTAATTTTTAGATAGAAGACACAAAACCAAACCACTAGCAATGGACAATCTATGGTGAATGTCCTGATATGTTGAAAAGCTGAGCTGTGGCAGGTTATGTCATCCCCAGGGTATCAGAGAGATTTCAGGGCACATGCTAAACAAGCAGGAGGAAAGTTTGGTACTATGGCTGATCGTACTCTCTATACTTTCCTGTGCCTGATTGCCAAATACATTATTCACACAAGGTCATGGCATGGTAATCAGTGCATGTTTCAGCGAAGGCACTCTGAACTCATTGTCTCAGGTGACTAAAAATGTCATTTCACTCTGCCTGCACATATTGATTAGTTATTCTCAACAAATTCTATTACAAATAGCACTGCTGTGGTGGTTGCCAAATAAACATATCCTAAGGTATCCTCAGCCTTTAGCCCACTAATTCAAGACCTGACCCAGTTCAGATGGGATAGATACAACATGGATGCCCAGACATCTCATATGTATGTTCAGTTAGATCAAACGTATCAATGGATGGTGACATACACCAAACCTATGAACTACACTGTTGTTGTATGTGTGTTACTCAGTCCTTTGAGATGCTGTAGTGGTACCCTTCAGTGATTTTAATCCTTTAGAATGCAAGGGAGACAAATGCTGGCTTGCAGTATGTACTGTTGGTTTTCTAATTACCACTTATTGTGCTAAATCTTTGGTATTTGTGTATAACTTGCATAGAGTGGGTAGCTGTGTTCTGTCTCATTCAAAACAAAAGCCAGAAAACATTACACTGTTGCCCTACACTACTTGTGTTATCTTGGGTTGCTATGGCATTGCCACACATAATACAACATAATGGCAACAGAAAGCAAAAAAGCATTCTGGCCTGCAAGAGTGTTGATGTAAATAGATAATGAAGCTTTCTGTTGTATACCATGATAATATCAAAGTAATGGAAACAGAGCTTCCTATGATAGCAATTTTGATTTATTTACTGGGATTTATATAAGGCATTCTTCGTGATTCTCTCCTCCTGCACAAATAATTGCATACAAATTCCTCATGCCAAGATATCAGAGCCACCATCTAATGCAAGGTCTTTTTCACTTGTCGAAACCATCTAGCCATTGAATAGGACAAACCTTCTTTAACTATGACACTCCTTATGATCCCAAACCTTTTGGGATGCTGGCTTTTTGGCCATTTTTTAAAGTCAGGTAAGGGGATAAATTTCATTTGGGCTCTTTGCACAGGCTGTTTGCATGTCTTTTCATGTGAAAAATACTGGTGGGCACCCTAGAAGTCTCTTGCTGCAGCAGTATGACACCAGGAGAGAGACACTTTCTTTTGATACTCAAGTTTGGGTCAATGTGAGAATAATTTTAGCACACCAGACAACCAGCAACACAGTCACACTAGGCAGTGAACGTCAGTTGCAGCATCAACCCCAAATTGAAGGCTCCATGGATGACATGGGCATGCTGAGAGACAGATGCACTTTATTCCTGCAGGATGTTGAGAACTGACCTGATTCTCTGGGCTCAGATATGCAGGAGCAATACCACAAGTCCTCCTTCCTGACTTCTGGCAGCTCTGCATCTGTCGCCTCTCTCTGCTGCCCATAAGTCAGTGACATGCAGACTGATTCCTATAAGTCTCCATAGCATGAAAGAACCTGAGTTATACTTGAAGGTTACCTTTGAGAGTTCAGAATCGCAACGTGGACAACTTTGCTGAGGGCTATAGGGCATGGTAGAGATGGAGCTCTGTGTTAAGGGATCTGTAAGGTTAAAATTATATATTGGAGTAGAAACCATCTAAGTTTGCCGTCAGCTGAAGTCAGAGGGGGCTTGACAGCATGTTAAGTCTCCACAGGGAGTAAAAAGGTTGAAATAATTTGAATTGGGAGCCCTCCCCCTCCCTAACCAGTTACAATCTAAAGTAGTTTAAGGCTCAATAGAGCAATAGGAGTGCTTTGCATTGGCCTCCAAAACAAACTGTAAAGTGGTGCAACCTGAGAAGCTCCGCTGCGAGTATATTCCCTGGCTGCTGCACGAAATGATTGTATGGGTATTCTGGTCCCAGAATGGGAGTTTCACATTCAGTAAGAGTCTTCCCCACACCCACACCACCAAAAATTTGTCAAAGTCAAATGAGACAAGTGGAAAAACTGTACAACCCACTCCCACCCCTTTTCTAAAATTATTTTTTCCTTAAACATCCCCTTCTACACTCATTTTGACCACTGGACTGAAAATCCATAATTTGATAAATTCTGTTTAACAGCAACGAGAAAGGTGTCATATCAGCTGCCTTGTGCAAGGGACTCCAGGAGCTCTCTGATACTGGGAGATGGTTTATTTGTGTCTGTTGCAGATGGACAACATCTTTACAGAAACAGTTTATATGTTAGACTGAGAAAAGAAACTGATGCTTCAAGATGTCTTCTTGTTTCATTCAACATAAGTCATCCAAAAAATAAGCTTGCTCAGGATCATGATACAAAAAGGGAGAAAAAGAAGGCAATAGGAGGTGATGAAGATATACAGGAGCCAAAGCTCTTGGAAACATCCATCTGGACCTTGGCAGTGCCCTGTAGTTCTCAGGAGCTCTGAACCTTGTAGATACTTCTGGTCTCCTGCACCACAAAGGAGAAAACTGCATGAGTTCACTAGGAGCTGTAATGACAGTTTTATTCTGTCACATTTTGTGAGTCTTTAGATAGGTAAACTAATAAAAAACTGCAGATAGTAAAAGAAATTAGTAAGGATTTTCTCTTTAAAGGTTTAAAATGTTAATATATATGTTTTCAGCCCCCATAAGTAGTCCGTATATTATGCATGTTAATATGTACCTTTGAGTGATATTAAAAATAGAATCCTGGTCATATGACAAACCAGTTGCTATAGTAACTACATTTTTGCTGTAGAACAGCAAAGTAATAATGTGTAAAATGTGTAAATTATCAGTGTGCAAGAGCAACTGATGTGTCTTTGCTCTGCTACTCTGTTTTAAAATGAATCTTTCTTTCTATGAATATACATATCTCATTCATGTATTCGCATGACACTCCTGTAGCTGGCTCCATCTCCTCTGTTGGCCACCCTTCTATGCTTAAGTGAGATATGACATTTCAGCCAAAAGAAAAAGAAGCAGGAGAAACACAGGTAATGGGCTTGATCCAAAAGAAAAAGGCTTATCCTGATTTCAATAGACTTTGCCTTGGGCCTTATGCAAACAAAGGTGATTTATGAGGGATGGCACAAAAAGGGAGAGTTCACTCATTTTTGTGTGCCTGTTACCACATTCTCCTGTGGAAATTTGAAGAGATGTTGCCCTTGACGTTGGGGAAGGGTAGGATCAAGCACTAACATGTTGGAAATTCCCATAGCAGGCTGAGCACATCTCAGTGAATGTGGAACCAATTTTTGAGAACTTGTCTTCCTTCACCCCAGATTCCAAGCTTCTAGATTTACATGCATGTCAGATGTTGTTTTGCCATTTAAATTTCTTAGGATAGATAAGATAAGCATTACTAAAATTTAAGAGTGGGTGAAACACTTGGAATGAAGTCCTGGCTTAGATGAAGTCAATAGCAAAACTCTCTCATTGACAGTATTTCACCTTTTCTGTTTAGTGTCACACTGAAGAGGGCACTGACCTACTGCCCTGCAGGAGATTGTAACCCCCCAAAATGCAGCAGAGATATTTATTTTGGACTCCAGAGAGAAGAACAGTGTTTGTAGCAGTGCTGGCTACAGATCAGATATATTCCCATCCAGGGGGAATTATACCAGTTAACCAGTAAATCTTTTGGATGACTGGCTTTAATTATACTAGGTGGCTGTGATACTTTATTTTATTGGGCTTTCTAGTTTTGCTGTAGTCCACATTTTAAAGAGAGTTGGTTGAACCAGAAGTCATTCTAATTTTAAGGTTTCAAGGCACTGTTTTTCTTTTTGCAACCGCAGCGTAGACGTAATTATAATCTGCCTTGTAACAGCACCTGCCTGAGTGGAACAGTTAGTTATTTACTAACACTCCAGGAGGGACTCCAGACTGAAGGAGATCAGCTGTGTCTCTGAGCTCGTGGGTAGCCCAGTACTAAAATATGGCTCCAGATTTACTGTGTCTGAGCTTCATGGCACAGCCCACCCCCTGTTCTCTATTGCAAGGCAAAGGCTTTTTGTTCAAATGAGACAAACCCCATTTTTTATGCAAATACATGTTCCAAAA
The DNA here is from genome assembly GCA_013397075.1 of Rhabdornis inornatus. NCBI lineage: Eukaryota > Metazoa > Chordata > Aves > Passeriformes > Rhabdornithidae > Rhabdornis > Rhabdornis inornatus. Next base: position 1,458,100 of record VWZS01009400.1, on the reverse strand, counting down.
TAGAAAGTGTTAGTTTAAAATCAGAATTTATTTTTTGTCTTAAGTCATCAGCAGGAGCTGCTACCTTTCCCTTGGAACTTTTGACAAGCAGAGCTACTGTCTTAAATTTTGCTGTAAAATTATGTTATGGGACTCCAACCAAGCATGCTTGTTTTCTAGCTTTTTGGAACAAAGCTTTTTATAAAGTAGTGTTCTGAAATCTACATATGGAAGCCAACAGACTTTCTATCAGATTTGTATTTGTGAAATATTGTTTTTAATAGTTTTATGTGACAGCAAACTAACATTTTTCCTGTTTTTTGTGTCATTGTTGCAGTATCAGCTCTATCATTTAGTATCAGATTTTTGTATCTATATCAACAACTTGTGAAATAACAATTTTGCTGGAGATCTCTTTTATTTGGAGTGGAAAACTTCCACTTTGGCATACATCAGAACTTGTTAGGTGGAGACAATGTCTCGGAACCTCCATCTCTCTTCCTGCTCTTATGGACTTGGTGCTTGGATGGACCCACAGTGCACTGTAGAGGTAGCAGGAACTGAGGTGGCCCAGGCTCCAGAAAGAGCGTGGGACTCTATCCTGCATATGATAATACCCTATAAAGCCTAATTAAGTCCAGTTTTAAACTTACTTGGATATTTCTATGCTATCCTACAATATATTGGTTGTTTTTCAGTATTGTGGTGGAGACAAATGTAGTGATAGAGAATCCAGCCCAGACAAATGAACGGCAGCATGAGGTCTCTGACTGCAGTACTTAAAATGTTTTCCAAAGAGAAAACCACTGAATTGTTTTCTTTAAAAAGGCCTCAGGGCAGAGGGTTTGTGTTCAAACATTCACCTGGAATGCTTTTCCTTTGAAACTCAAGATCTCTAGGTGGAGATCCACAGTTTTCTAAACAAAGCAAAATCCTTCTTTTTCTCTTTGTTTTGGTTTGTTTTTTTGGGAAGTAGTATAAGGAAAATATGCATCAATTATCAACAAAAGAAGTATTTTATTAATTATTTGTGGTAAGAAATAGTTAGGAAAGGTAGCTTCATCAAAATGGCAATCAGGTTCCTTATTGTTCATATCATCACATTACTGTCATTTTCTCAGACTTCTTTTCCACTAATAATAAAAGATTCAGTAATATATTACTTTCCCTCTTATAAGAAGTATGGTAAAGTGTATTCTGCTATATGTCTTCCTACACTTCCTTGGTATTGAAGTTATAGCTCTTATTAGCAAGTCACTTTTAACTTGATAAGTCAATTTGTGGAGTCAGAATTGAGTAATTTAAACCTGTTGTCCTTCCAGTAGTACGATCATTATGGAAGGTTGTGAAATAAAGCTCAGAATTAGGAACTGCTCAGGAACTGCACTGACAAAATAATTTTTCCAGGAGACAATTAACTGACCTTCAAGTTGTGAAGATATGAAGTGGTTTCTTCAGAAAAGATTTCTTGGATTCAGTCTGGGATTTCTGAGCAAAACAAAGACCTTGTGGGATGCTCTGAATGAGTTTTCCTCTCTCCTGCACTTGTGTCCCCTTTGTATGAGGGATCACGATTTTACTCAGTGGTTAGGGTATTCCTTGTCAATCCCTGGACTATTGTAAGTACATCAGGATTTTTCTTTTATTCTCCTTTACCATTTCTTCCTCAAAAACACTGATTTTAAGCTATCATGAATTCATGCCAACATGGAAGGGAGGAGATGCCAATGGAAAATTTTTTCTAGGATTAAAAGAAGAGTCCAAACCTTTTGTTTTGATCCCACTGTTCAACTGCTTCAGCTTTGCAGGTATGAGACACTATTTTTCAAATGAGGAGTAGAAAGCTCACAGATGCACACATTTTGTCATAAAACCCTTCACATGTAGCTTACATATGGTAGCTTAAGTTATGCAAAGCTTTAGAAATCTATAGGAATATTCAGGGAATAGTTCACAACTCAATGGAGATAAAGACAGCAGAATCTAGCATTCAATTTGCCAAATATTCTGAACAGAAGCCAGAAGTCCATTTACATATAAATATATAATTTATAATGTGGAAATGCTTCAAGGCCTTGAATGCAAATGCTTTGGATTTTTCTGGGGAAAAAAAAGAAAAAAAAATTCTTTTCATCCTCTTGTCTTTTGTTTCAATTAAATCTTGTTTCATTGTTGCATGCATTAAAATAAATTAAGAGGGCAACCTTTTCTCTCTTTGCATACAACTGGCATATAAATGACACTTCCTGCATGACATAAAAACCTCAGATAATTGTTTTATAATTAATTTACCTAAATTAATTTAACAGATAAAAAATTGCATTATTTTATTATAAATGTGTCCAATTCATTTAGAGAAAATAAACAGAATATAGTTTCTAACTCCAGCCTTTTTCTTCAAAATGCCATTCCTCCTGAAGTGACTAGATGCTTGGGATTTTTAGCTACTGATGGTTTTTTTTTCTTATTACTCTTTCTGAGTGTCAGTATGTCCTGGATGTTGCCTGGATCAAAAAGAGATAGATACAAAAAATCAGATCTGAGAAAACGCTTTTGTAAATATTTTCAGTATTTTTAATTTTATAATTAAAACTCTGTTTCTTGTGTATGTTCAGCTGCTGTTTTAATGTATTTAGTTTGCTGGCAATACTAATGACAAATAACTAATTCATCTGAGGAAAACAAATTCTGGCTTTGGAGAAAAAGCTTCTGATCACAGAAATTTGTTTTTCAGACTATGGAACTGAGTATCAAAAGTGGAGATATTTTAAAATAAATTGGGTTGCAGTCATTTATTCAAAACCAAAAGTCATTCAGCAAGTACTTTGATGAGTGGTTACATGAGAAAACCATTTTGCTGATGGATGAACCCCAGCTAGGAAAAAAAATCCCAACAGCTTCCTGCCATTTCTACAATTCAAAAATAAAAGCTCTTCTCAACTGCATATAGGTCTCTTGAACTCATAGAAAAAGAAATAGCATGTTGTGGAAGAATGGACACTAAGAAGAAAAGGAGCATTTAAGCAGATTAAGTAGCTGGAGGGATACAGTGTATTGTCTGTTTGACTAGGAAAATGTGTGCCTTTTATGAGAAATATGTATTTGACCAAAAATTGAGAAATATATTTTCTTGAGACAGATTATGAAAGCAGACAATCCAGAGATAAGAAATATCAGAATATCCTGAGTTGAAAGGGACCCACAAGGATTATCAAGCACAACTTGTTGGCTCTGTGCAGGATGCCCCAGGAATCTCACCAAGTGCCTGAAGGTATGCAAACACTTCTTGAACCTGAAATTCTTGTGCCTGAAGTGCAAACACTTCTTGAACTCTGTCAGGCTGGGTGCTGTGACCACTTCCCTGGGGAGCCTGTTCCAGTGCCCAGCCACCCTCTGGGTGAAGAACCTTTTCCTGATATCCAACCTAACCGTCCCCTGACACGAATTCAGGCCATTCCCTCAGGTCCTGTCACTGATCATGAGAATGAAGAGATCAATGCCTTCCCTTCTTCTTCCCTTTGTGAGGATGTTGAGGACTCCTGCAATGAGGTCTCCTCTCACTCTCTTCTCCAGGCTGAACAGACTTTGGTAACCTCAGGCACTCCTCATATGGCTTCACTCAAGGCCCTTCACCATCTTCACTGCCTTCCTTTGAATACTCTCTAATAGTTTAATGTATTTTTTGTGTTGTGGTCACTGAAACTGCCCCCAGCACTTGCTGTGAGGCTGCATCAGTGCAGGCAGAGCAGGACAATCCCCTCCCTTGCCCATCTGGCAATGCTGTGCCTGATGCACCTCAGATTGGCCCTCCTGGCTGCCAGGGCACGCCTCTTACTCACCTGAAAACCTGAAACCTGAAACTTTTTATGTGAACCCTGGTCAAAAAGAACCTGAGCTTGGAATGTGGCAATCCATAGGAGTGGATGGAAAATTGCTCAAAGGAAAAAAAAAGTTGGTGCAAGTCTTTAAATGCTAGCAATATAATAAGCTGTTCAAAAAGAATACAGAACACAAAATAACACATTTGGAAAAAATTTGTTTTTGAGATGGCTGATAAACACCTTATTTTCCACATGGCAGTAATAGTGGTAATCAGCACACTTAGATTCAGAATGGACAAAGAGCTTCTTGAATAGAGGGAGTGTTGCCAGGAACTATAGGTCTGTGCCATTAAAGGAGACTTCAGCCACAGCTGAAGGAGCCAGACTAATATGAGAGGTTTGCCTGGTGCTGTTCTTTCTGGACATGGTGGATGCCCTATTGCCGCAAAATCGCTGGACCAACAAGAATTTATGAATTGGTGTGAGTAGTGAGAACGTTACAAAAATTATGATCTCAGACAATATTATTCTATTCTGATCAGCAGTGATTTCTTTTTGAATTTAATGAAATCTAAATAAAAATAGGTGCTTTAGTAAGGTTTATTTACTGTTTAAGCCATTAAGAACCCAATTAGCAGAGTGTGCTGGATTTAAAAATTCAGTCTCTGGAATATGGATGAGCCCCAGGGTATGTTAAAGTCAAAACTGCAAAATCTCTCAAAAAATCTGAAGGAGAAAATGTAGAAAATACATCAGGTACAAATATATTGAAAGCAAAAAAGGTTTAAAACAAGATAGGCTGAGAGAGCAGGGTTTGCTTAACCTGGAGAAGACTCTGGGGAGACCTTATTTCGGCCTTCCAATACCTGAAGGGATCTATAAGAAACCTGCAAAAGGACTTTTTCAAGGGCATGTAGTGAGAGGACAAGGGGGAATGAAAGAGACTAAGTTTAAGTTGCATATTAGGAAGAAATTATTTACTGTGAGGGTGGTGAGACACTGGAAGAGATTGCCCACAGAAGCTGTGGATGCCCCATCTCTGGAAGTGTTCAAGGCCAGGCTGGATGGGGCTCTGAGCAACCTGGTTTACTGGAAGGTGTCCCTGCCGCTGGGAGCACTGGAATGAGATGATCTTTCAGGTCCCTTCCAACCCAAACTGTTCTGTGAGTCTGTGATTCTAATGGTGCAGAGATTCTAGATGGACACAAAAGGGAAAGTATTTCACAATGAGGACAATCAGCCACTGGAATAATCTCCCGAAGGAAATGACAGTTCCCCAACACTGGACACTTTTGATATTCAGCTGGACAGGATGCTGGGCCATGTTGCATAGACCATGCTTTTGCCAAGAAAGTTTGGGCCAGATGATAGTATTCTATGATTCTATCAAACAGCAGAAAGCTATTGGTAGTAAAGCTATAAAAGAACAAAAAAGAAAGCCATTCTTTGCAGGGGGTAAGGTTAAGATTTAGCTATGGATCAAACCCAAAATATTTGGGGTTTTCCTAGTTTTTGCCAAGGACAAAGATAAATAATTATTCAATAATAGCTAGTTATTGAATCATTGTTCAGTAATAACAAATACTTCAAGATTCAAGATTCAATAATAATCATGGTACCCAAGGGAAAAAGAAGAGAATCTGAAATCACCACAATTGAGATAAAATCATAATCTGGAAATTTTAATTTCATCATGCATCAGGAGTAAACACAAACTTACTTTTCAGTGACACATGAAACAATAAGAGTTTGATAGCTGTTTTTTTAAAATAAATTAAAAGGTGGAGAGCATGAATGGAGCGTAGGAAGTATAAACACATATTTAAATAGGAAAAATTGTGATCTGGGCAATTACAGGTTCATCAGTTTTCCCTGGCTGACTTATCTATGAAGTAGGGTAGGTTAAATCTGCTTGGACTTCTGCAGGGCATCTCACATAGTGCTCCACTGGAATTTTGCATAGACAACAGGGAGCATGTTTCAATCAGTAAATTTAGCAGGGAATTTAGAAAAAAAGGTAAAGAGCTGAATGAGGACAACATAATCATGCAATGGCTTTTGCTTGAAGGGGATCATCAGGCTGAAAGGTACTGTGGATTCTTGAGGGATCATTAGGGACTGATAAAGGATTGCTAATCAATTGTCATGACCATCATGGGCAAGAGTGTGAGTTGCAGCTTAAGCACAGTACCTATTTCTCTCAAGACACTTGCCCCTTAGTACGCTGTGATAAATAAGAGACAGCTACTCTGTTTCACTACAGGTAGTTGGATGCATGTGGGCAGTTGCTGCACAGTAAATTATGTGTTCAGGTTTTCCCTCTGGTAACTATTTCCTCTCCTCATACCTTTCCTTAATAGCTTTAGTAGTGACAAAGGCATAAAAAGTGGCAGTGTGGTAATGAGACAAAATTGGAGGTTTTGTCAATATGGAGAAGATCGAAGCATAATACAGGAAGATCTGTGTTACCTAGAGGACTGGAATAGCAGAAAAGAGCTGCAATTCAATAGCAAAATGTGCAAGGGCAGTCACTTAGAGGGGCAACTAGGAGGAATTCTCTGATAAGCTCAATGGCATGAAATGGCAGAGGAGGGTGAGCAAGATACTCTCATTGGTTTCAGGATATGTCTGAGAAATCCAAGAGACACTTCCGAGAAGGGGGCAGGCTCTGCCCTTGGATAAATCAGCTGAGCCTCATGTCTCACCCTAAAGACATATTATGAGCATACAGAGAAGTTTTTGCAGTTTCTGGTCACCCATATTAAGACAATTAAATTCAAACTGGAATAATGGTTGTTGGGAGGAATGATGGATTGCTTTTATGAGAAGAGATTAGAAGATGTTGGTGTGTTTGCCTCATAGGAAAAAGAACTGGTAAGGAACATGTTATTGTTCAGCAGGGGAATAAAAAACCAGGAAGTGGAAGGTATATTTGAAAATATGACAAATCTGATTAAAGGCAATAGTTATAAGCAGACCAGACAATACACAAAGGTAGAACTGAGAATGAAAAGTCATCAGATTATTTCAGAATAAAGTCTTGACATTTCATGGAACTTGAATCCTTATGTAAAATACAGAAATAAAAAAAATGTAAAAATATTTATTTTTAAAATTGTCATTTTTTTATTGTTTAGAGATCTGAAAATCACTTTATACAATGTGGCGCTCAGTCTCAGCCATTGGTAAGACCTGACAAGTGGGTAAGATACCCTACAGACTGACAGAGGAAAAGGTGAGAGAATGGTTCAGGTTGATAGTTCCAAAGTCTTGAGCAGAGTGCATATCTGCTGACCTTTTCTTTTGATGTTCTAGTATGTTGAATCTCAACCCTAATATCCAGTTCTATTACTGACATTCTTGGCAATAGTTAGTTGTGTGCTACAGTGCTATGCTTAGTGTGGAAGAGCTAAAGGACATGCTGAAGTAGTTTGCAGAATTAAGACCACAGAAATTTCTGGGCTGATATTTTAGTTTTATTTAACTAACTTTTGTGGCAAGTTTGTTCTGTTCTGTCATTTTAAGATGTATAGCAGAATATTTTAATGTTATATTGTTATGTGAGGCATTTGAAATTATTCTTTGTTGTTTACAGAATTCAAAATAAAAGTTAGGAAGATATAAGTCCATAAGTTCCATTAGAACATGGTTATTTTCAACTTCTAGCAGCATTAGTAAATCTGTTCCTTTAATTATANATATATATATATACACTCTTGCCCTGTAATTAGTGTAGGTAAACCTTTGTCCACTTTAGGTGTATTACTTAATGGAAATTGTTCTGAATTTTTAATGCTTCTAGCATTACAGTTAATGAAAGCCAGATGGAGTCCCAGCTGTGACCAGAAGTAAAAATCCCATTAACTCAGGAGACACAGGAGTAGATCCACAGTCCATTGGAACCTATCAGTAGCTTGTAATCTTAAATATTTGGAAATACACTTCTTCATCTCAAGGTTAGTGCCAAAAATCCTTGATGGCTTCATCTGAAAGTTGCATGACTCAATGAGAACTTCAATGTGAGATTTTAAGAAAACAAGAATGAAACACGTTTTATGGTTACTAGTCATGAAATACCAATGTGATCTCATAGATAATTCAAAATTCCAGCGGGAATCACCTGTAATGAAAGACAGGTGCAGTGGAGACGGGTGCATGTAGATAAATAGTTGGAGACTTCAAGATCTCATTGCACCATAAAAAAAATCAATGTTTCAGAAGCTGGAACACTGGTAAGTGAAGATTTGGAAAAAAAAAAAAAAAGAAAAAAAATCCAACACACTGGAAACTACATGTAAACAAAAGGTCACATTACATAGGGGTTGAGAATGTGGCTTTGAGCAGGCAGAAGAAAAAATATTAAAATATGCAGTGTAAAAGTCTACAGTGTCCTTACACATGAATCGGTCTGAAAGTGGAGAGCTGCCTTGACATCTTAGGTATGTGTAGTGTAGACCAAGCAGTGGTGGAGCAGCAGGAACAGCAGGAGAAGAACAATTTACAAGAAGTCCTTTCACAGAATGAAATACTTATAAGTCATAGTAGGGATTAGGTTTGCTGATGTAGGAAATTATTTTTTTGGAAAAATCCTCTAACTGGAACACATTACTTTTCAGTGGAAACTGGAGAAGTTAAAAATGTGCAGTTGTAAAATTTCAGGGGGGTTGTCTAACTGACCTCCTCTTCAGGTGTCTGGACTGGCATCAAGGCTGTTGGAGTGAGTCATCAAAACTGTGCCTAGATTTTGTACGTCACATAGAGCACCACTTCTGAAATAAATACCTTAATTACTGTTAAATGACCGCTACTACATTTAGGGCAATAAGGATGCAGAAGACATCAGAAAAGACACCAAACAGAGAGAAGGCAGGTGACTTTCAAAGTCACTGGATAAATCTTCCAGGCCTGTTACCTCAAGAGGGTTAGGAAAATTGGACCCTTGGAGCATAGCTGAGCTGAAGGGCTTTGGGAACAGGAAGAGGTCGGAGGTGACAAACTGCAGACCTCGGCTTTGTGTGAAGGCATTTCAAGCAGGACAGAAATTGCAGGGGGCTGGGGGAAGAGCTCTAGTGCAGCACAGGTGCATTGCAAAGATACCAGGCACTGTGGAGGACTGTTTTCAGCCACCCTTCTATCCAAGGCCCCTAAATCCCTTCTCACACCATGCCCTCTCTCGTATCAGAAATGGGGCAGCTGTGCTTTCGTCCATTTGTAAGGAGCACTGCAGTGAGCAGGCTGTGGGGATGCCTGCCAGCTGGAAGTGGGTGAAATTCACTGACCACAAGTTTTTTTGACAGAGTATTTACATTCGTTGCATTTAACACACAAAACTATTTTAAGCTTCAATGTGAATAAAGCTATTTTTGCTAGATGCACAGAGTGTTTGCCATTGTTCTATGTACCTCGCCACATCTAGTGTGTAAAAATGCTCTCAGTGGAAATACCTGGATCAAAACCAATGAGGAAGCTGCACACACACTTCAAACCACCTGCATATCACAAAAATTTAACAGTGCCAGCACCAAATAGTTCTGGTTTATCTCAGAAGAATGTTTGCAGCTAATCCTCTCTTGTGGACATAGATAAACATACTGCAGCTAATACATACTTATCATAATTCAGCGGAGACATTTCAGAGTGAACTACTTAACTGCTTTTCAATTTCTTTTCCTGTTTTGTCGTTATCATTGTTGTGGGGATTTGGTTTTGGTTTTCTTTTTTTTAAATTTTGATTTTTGTTTGTTTGTTTTCCAAATGATATCCAGGTGATTGGTCCTTTCTTGGAGCTACACCCACAGTGTACTTCAACTTTCTCTTACTTTTACTGATGCTTCTCTTAGCATAGAAATCTGCAGAGATGTGGGAGAGGTACACATAGAGCACCTAGCTGCATTGTAGGTTTCTTAGACCCCATGACAGCACTGCTAGAGTCACTTTGGATATTGCAATTTAAATTGCATGTATGTGATCTACATTTATTCTTCTGTGGGACCGTTGGTTTTCTTAGTCAGATTTCAATTCTCAAGTGTTATATTTTTCATTTAAACCAATTAAATGTTATTTGTTCTTTGCCTTCCTTTTAAATGTATAAAAAGTTTAAATCCAGAGTTATTATATATCAAGACATATATGTCAACGTAACAGTTTGCATTATGCCACTACTTTCTTGTCCTTGTATTCTTGCTGTAACTTCAAACATGCTTTGCTTTTTCTTCTCTTGCATCTCTCCTGAATTTCTGCTCCACAGACTTCAGATTGTCTTAAATGGTTTTGAAGTTTTACTTATGTATCTTGTGCCCCAAACTTTCCGTCTGCTCAGTCATATGGTTGTACTGCCTGTGCTATGAATTCTCTGTTGTGAAGAACAGATATTTTGTCTCCTGCATCTTCCTCATAACCATATTGTGGGAGGGTTAATGCCAACCTCCAGGTAGGTAGCTAGGCCAGAAAGAAGGCTGTATTTTAATGCCATTCCTCTAATGGGTCAAGCAGTTGAGTTGCAGAAGGGGGCAAAAGAGAGTGTGTTTGCCAACAGGTTTTATTTACTTGAGTTTTCTCATCATCTGGAGACTTCTCTGAGACATTGTTGTCCTCTTTTGATTCTACAGCGTCTCTCCCCCTTTCATTGAACAAGCTGTTATATGCACTACAGAGACTTTTTTCTTGTCTATGTTTTCTTTGAGACTAAGCTGAAGCTGCAAAGTCGGGAAAGACAGAAGCCATTAAGAGAAGCATTGCTTGTTCATTGTAGCAAACTTCTGGTTTAAGAAAACAAAGAATTATTGATTCCACTTCCATACAGTGGAGCTCTCTGGTCTGTTCTGTCTCCACCGCCATGGGTTATCTCACTGCCATGCTTCAGGATGGGTGCAGACTGAATGTTATTAATCTTTGATTCCATCTTTGGAACTAAGAGCATATTGGCATCTTAGGGGTGTGGAGGCTCTTAGACCAGGTAGTCCTTGACACCATACAAGTGTTACTGCCATGCAGCAGAGGTTTGAAGTTGTAGCAGGATAGTTTCCTTTCACTTTTTTCACCAGAGGTCATGAGATAGCTTTCAGGAAAACAAAGTGTTAATTTGCCACAATACTTCAGCCATCTCCAAAAGAACTGTATTTCAGTGTTGTCTCAGCCCAAATCTTTCCCTGTTCATGCATACCTGAAATTAGTATTTCAGGCAAACTCCTGAACACTGAGCAAACTCCTTCTGCTGATTGACCCGACCTTTGGTTGTTTGCTCACGTGCCTCCACCTTTAATGTTTCCTGCATGACCTAACCCAATCTGTGCTGCATGTGAGGCCACGAATTAAATCCAAGGTTTTGTTTATTCTTCTTTGAAACATGTGCATTTGACAATATTGGAATCTGCCTTTGTTGTGCTTTAGGTATGGGGTTCTCCAATTTAGTGCTCCCACCGAAACCACTCTAAACCCCTTGCCAGTTTTTCACTCTCCTTCCTCACTCCTCTCCTTCCCCTGCATCAGGTTGGAGAGGAGAATTGGAGACACAAAAGGTAAAAATCACGGGTTGATATAAGAACAATTTACAGCAATTACATAAGAAAACTAACAGTAACAGCAATGATGGTTAATAACAAAGGTGTTTAAGAGATGTGAGGGATTCACATGCGAATGCTCACCACCATCACACAGGGAGCCACCACCACCCTACCCGTACACAGAAGGGAGCCCTTCCCCATCCCCAGAAAGTTAGGTGGTATAGAATAACCTCCAGGTCCTAGCCATGCCCCTATGCAAAAATTAACCCTGTCCTGGTGAGAACCAGGACAACCTTCTATAAATATGTTCAGCCTATGCTTTTCATTCAATGTTTGTCTGTAACAGTTTGGTAGTGCAACTTCACCTCAAAAATTCCTTTTTTTTTTTGGTTTTCTTTTTGTTTTGTTTGGGTTTTTTTGTTTGTTTGTTTTTTGTTTTTTGTTTTTATTTTAGGCATTCCTTACAGTGAATAAATACTAATATTTTGTTCCCAAGATGGTCTTTTTACCGACAAGGAATGATATAACAAGATAATCACACGCTCTGACAAGATCAATATATACCTGGCTGTCTGAATCTTGAGAGTGGTTAAGCATCTCAGCATTCTAGGATGCTACAGCCTCTCCTGGTTTTCTCACACTCTTGTTCATTGACTCGATCTCTCTTTTGCTTTTTGATTTACAATCCTAGTATAAATTCTTTGTGAACAGAGATTATATGTTTCTACAGTGGTTGGCAAGTGATCCCATTCAGAGCTGGAATTCTCCTCAATAAAAATAAAGACTATACTTTAGATACTGGTGGCTATTCCTTTGCAGATAGGTATAGCATGTAATATCTGAGAGAGGATATGTATATATGATTTTACATATTAAGTGGGTTTGAATCATTCATAGGCTTTAGGAAGTGCCTTTAAACCTATTTCACCACCCATAGTAGCCTTGGAGCAAATGCAATGCTAACACTCCTGCTTAGTCATTTTAAATAGTTTGTAAGCTGTTGTAAAAAATGTGTTGTCAAACTCTGCAACTAATTTACTTCTTCCAGTCTATAAAACAAGGAAAGGAAACATCTGTTTAAATGGGAATGTAATGGCATTGGGGATTATACTTTTCTTGTCTCTGTTGTTGTTCATTGTGTTTAATCGTTTTAAATATACAAAAATAATGTCACTGATTAATAAGTGGCAGTATTTATTAGAGCTTGAGACCCTGTACAAGCCTATGTAGATGAACATTTTTGTGACACTGCTGGCATTTCTGAAACAAATTAAGCAGATGTGGGAACATTCCAGACATTGCTGAAGACATAGCTCACTCCACATGGATGAAGTTATGGCAGAGTTAGCACAGATGACTGCAGATATCAACACAACATCTTTGTCCATAAATTCTCTGCAGAAAGGGTTAACATGTTGCAAAAGGCATATCCTGCATGGGAATTTTCATATTCCTCTGTGTGATTAATTTATTTATATGCGCTCTCTGTCTGTCTCTCAGATTATTCAGCCCCTGGAATGCCAGAAAAAATGCTTTAGAAAGGTCAGCCCTGCTTGCAGGGAGCCAGCTTTGCTGTCCTCTGAACTTCCAAAACCCAGAGACTGTAATTTCTTGTGTGTGCTTTTTAATACCCCTGAAGAAAATGCACTAGAACAGTATTTAGTGGAGTGTGAAAAACACTGACCATTGTTTCCTGTGAAATGCAAGTCTGGTGCTCTAGCAAAATTTGGGCTGAGGGGCTGTGCCTTGTCTGCTCTATTTTACTTGGTTTATTTGTGGATTTTTCATTTAGAAGCTAACACAAAGCAAGGTTAAGCTGTTGCTTACAGAAAGGAAATAAATAATTTGATATGAATGTTTTGACATAAACAAGTGAGATGAACAAAAATACTGGAGGCACATTCTATTGATCATTTCTTACTCTGGAGAATGTGGCACTCTACGGCTGAGCCTTGAGGACCCTGGAAGAAAACTGGACAAGGCATGAGTGTTATTTTATAGGTTTAGATATAGAATGTAGATGGCACAGAATATGTAGCAGTAAAACAGTGTGAAAAAGCTTTTTATTGATTCAGGCATGTCAGTGGCATTTTAAGATCATCCAGGAAAATGTTCAGGAGCCAACCCAGTGGAATAAAAACCAGGTAAACCTCTGCACTGAAATGCAAGGAAAGGAGAGTGACTTGGAGCTGGGATCCTCCAGAGACATGGTTGGCTGTGCAATCGTGCGGGTACATTTCCTGTTGTAATTTTTAGAAAGACAAGCAAATCCAGATGCAGTAACAGTTTTGGTCTCCACACAGAAAAACATGAGTGATCATGGCTCCTTTTAATTTACCTTGGGTAGCTGGAAAGGGCAACTAGAGCTTGGTGAAATTGCATAAATGGATCAAAGCCTGGGTATTTAATTTCTAATTTCCCTAGCACATTTTTGTCTTTAACTAACATTTTCTCATCATCAAAACAAAACAAAACAAGACAAGACAAAATTCTTGTCATCAAACCATTCGTAAGACTTCATTTGTGAAGTGTCATTCCTCTTCCAAGGTGAGTGATGGAACAAAACCAATGGTGGTGCTCCTTTGGTGAGCTGTGAGGTAAACAAAGAACATGCACTAATGGCAGACTCTCAGTCACACTAAACTTAAGACTTAAATTTGCACAAGGCACAATTAGGGGCCTAATTAATATTTTTGTGAAAAATAGAAATTAGTTAAGTGATACTATTGGATTTTTGCAAACTTGAACTTTCTGAGTGAGAACTCATGGATGTCATTCCATGAGATTAAGAGGAATTTTCTAAGACCAGCATTTCTTTCGGACTAAACAGGAAAAGGCAGCTTAAAAGCTCTTTAAAACATGGGTTATGTATTTTGGTTTTGTTTTTTAGATCTTTGTATGTATTTTAATCACTCTTCTGGAAAGTCTAAGACAGGTATTTTGAACCTCATAATGTCCAGTGGCTACTCTGGGTCAAAGGGGGAAATTCAAGGGTGAAGATATTTATGTCAGAATAAAGTGTATTTTTCCAACTCAATGAAGACACAAAGATGAAAAAAATGATCTTTGATGTTTTGTTTTAAACACTCCTTTGTTTCCTTGAAGACTCACCAACCAATGCAATTTTAAAATACTGTCTTATCAACTGGGAAAGGAGAAAAAAATATGTCCTTTCAATTATGGCCTCTTCACATGAGTAATGAAATGAAATAAGAAGCACAGCATATGCAATGCCTCATCAGGATATGAACGAGTCTTTTTTAATGTCTTTGAAAAGCAACCATCACTTTTACAAGATCAAATAATGGAAGGACTTAAAAATCCTGCATGCAGTCTATTTGTAACACCTGAACAATGTCAATCAGAAATATTCGAACCAGTGGGAAATGATTCCATTTGTTTTCTAGCTTTGATCACAAGAGGGAGTATTTGCAAGTAATCTTTCCTTGTAAAAACAAAAGTGCTGCTTGACAGTACAGGCAGTGGGTTTGGGCCATTAACTGTTTTCTTCAATGCTCTAACAACATCCAAATCAAACTTGCAACAAGTGCAAGTTTTTCTTGTCTGTTTGTAGAAGCAGGCATGATGAGACCTTCAGAAATTTCATGCAGGTTGTATACCAATCATAGTGAACTTTTTTAGAGGAAGAAATTATAGTCTTACACTCAGAGCCAGATTATTGTGGCATAAATTATTTGTCAATGTATCAAAGTAATAAATGAATCTTTCTTCTACTTGTATCTTTCTGCCTAAGAGAAACTGGTCCTTCCATAAAGGAAGTTTTAATTTCTATTAGTTATAATCTTTAATTACAACTTTTTCAGGAGATAGAATGTCAAGGAAAGGAACATATGGAGTGTAAAAATAAAAAATGGCAGTTTTGGACTAGTGTGATTTAAAGGTCACAGTTTAAAGCTATCTGCAAGTTCATAACAGCAACAAAAAAGTCCTCATTCATTACCAATGACATGGCTTGCAGCTGTGTTTGGTGCTGATTAGTGATTTTGCACTAAATAAAGGAAAGACTACCCAGCTGATAGAATTAAAAAGAAAGAGTAATGCTGGCATAGTTTGTTACATGGTCAATCCAACATCTTGAAATAAAGCAAAGAATTAGTGAAGGCTCATAACTTTCAGGTAAATTAAGAATAATTTTTGCCTCCTCTTTGAACTATAAGCAGAATTTGACCCAGAGAGGGAAATACTGCTGATGCAGTGGGAGTGCAGTGCAATGACACTTAGGGGAAAGGAGGGGGAAGCCCATATTGTTGTAGGAATAGAGATTTGCTTGACGTTTCAAAGGAAAATGGTAGCAGGCTTCATAATTCCCCAACTACAGGGTCAACGTTTTCCTTATTTAAAACTGTTACAGAACTGTTTGGGAATCAGAGGAACATGGAGCAAGGGAAGAAGGATTTGCTTTAAAGCCACACTGTCAGGTTGAATTATGCTCTATATAAAGTGATTTTTTTGAGGACTGCTAGATCGATAGAAAATTTCCATGAAATCAAATGTGGAAAATTATTCCACTGAAAAAAAGTCTTCTATGTGTATTTAACCATTCCACCACAGTGTCTGCAATGCAAAGGAAGGGTCTTTGTTCAAACCTCTCAGTGCCAATTTTTCTGGCTTTCTGTGAGAGTGCTTAATCATTCTGCAGTAAGGAGAGCTGCTCTTTGTGGTCAACACGTACTTGTCCTGACCGCACAGAGGTGTTTTGATGATGGCTGGCAGAGCAGTGTGTCAGGAACTTGCTTACTGACATAAGTGATAGGTGGGAACATATCAGAGCCAGTGGCAATGTCTGAGTGGCCAGATCATGGAGTGGAAAATGCCAAGCCCGTGCTCAGAGGTGTGAGCAAGGATGGTGCCTGTCTGCCCTTCCCCTCCAACCACACACACACACACACCTGTTGGCTCTGCAAACTGCTGGCAAAGCCTGTGCTCTCGAGGATGGTGTGTGGCAGCAGGAGAGGAGAGAACAGGACAGGACAGGGCAGGAGAGGAGCAGGCACCAGCTGGCCATGGCCACATATCCCCCACCATCCTTGCAATTGGAAGGAAGCATTGCTGCTCTCTTAAATACGAGAAAGTTAAATTGGAGAGCTTGAAACGAGTTTTAATAGCTCCGGTTTGCTCATCTTTGTGCATAGGCTTATCATTCCATTCCCCACTCTGTGTGAGTAGCCGTTCTTCTTAATGCCTGGAATAAGCACCGAAGTAGCTGTGCTGGAGCCAGCCTCTACCTACTCTGTCCCTCTGATGGTACCACCTCATGGAGAAGAGCTGATAGGATAACATCCATTCCTGACAAGTGGAAGTGCTCTTGTTGTGGGGTGACTTGGAACTGAACCCATTTAATAGCCCCATGAGCCAAGATATAGTGATTTTTTGGCTTTAACTATACTGGGGAAGCTTTCAGGCAATGATTTAAGAGGGTTTCTAAAAAATCTTTTTTTTTGCCAACTGTTTCTTGATTTTCCCCAGTTCCCAAGCCTGATTTCTATACTGCTTCCTCTTTTAAACCTACATGTTCCCTTTGTCCCAGGGTTGCCCTTAAAAGCAGGAGTGCAGAGGGAGAGAATATCCTTCCAGCTTGATGTGAATTGCAAAGCAGGGCTCTCTCCTTCCATTCTTAAACACGAAGGGTGGTACAAGTAGCAATGCTGACAGTGTACATTTGCAGATGCCACCATATGGGTCTTGAAAAACTAGTTGCACCGATGATTCCCTGCACATGTAGGAGACAGTTTGCATTGTTGGCATCGTCCCTGCACAGAAACAAGCACAGCTTAGCAAAGCTAAGCAGATGGCACAAGATCTGGTGCCAGGGAAGCACTGAATTAAAGGTTATACCCACCAGGTTTGATGCGGTGCCAGTTTGAATTGGTACAGAAGCTTCGGCCCACCTGCTTATTGGCCCTGTGACATCTGGCATCTTTTTTTTTTTTTCTTTTTCCCTTTGGACTAAGCTAAATGCAGCAAGGAAAAATGTCATTTTAAAAGCTAGTTACCAATAAATGGGATTAGAATTCTCTGAGAAAAAAGAAAGCCTTACAAATACATTCTGTTTAACACTGCTACATTAGAGATCTTGGGACAGCTTTGTAAAGATTCTATGATGGAAAATATGGGTCTGGGTAAAACCACGTTTTACAGAAGGCCTAATGGTCAGGGCGGCATACTAATGAGCTCACGGAGCTGTTAGGAGTTTACAGCTATCAGCAGCCTGCACACAACGGCTCAGAGTCTCAGACTGTCACCCTACATATGTTGTCACTCAGAGCAGGAGAGATATTTTATGCTATGCCACCTGAGTGTGTCTGGTGGAGGTGCCTAACAAACAGCAATGCACCCTGCTAAACTTACTGCCCGCTCCACTTGGATTTCTCCCTCTCCTTTCTGTTGTCAACCTTCACCTACTTTTTTTTCCTTGTTTTTTAACCAGTCTCTCCTTCCTCTCCACACGCTCACATGCTGTATACAAAAATATGCTGCCATGGGGACTGTGCTTGTTGCAGAGACTAAACCTGTTTATATGTCTTCTCCATTAGGGATTTAATCCTTGCTCCCTTGGTGTGAAATGAAAGTATGCAGCTGTATGGCACTCTGGAGATGATTACCAATAGAGCTAAACCTGAGTTTATACACACCATGAGCCAGATTAATCAACAGTTTATTGACTCAAAATTGAATCCATACAGCAGTGGTTTTGACTTTTTTTCTTTCTTTCCTTTTTTTTTTAAAGAGGGTCTCAGACTGCCTGAATAATTTTGGTAGAGAATTGTCAGAAAATCATTGAGTCAGATTAATTAAATATCTGAAAAATAGTGACAGGCATTGTGTGATTTCTAAGGCTCCATCACAGAATGGCAGGGAGGTCGATGTGCTTATAAACTGTAGACATACATTTTGAAATCTTTAGTGCTGGTTTGCAGTCTTCATTAAAAAAGAAAGAAAAAAAAATGGCCCACTTTGGATCTTGCCTTCAATTTTCTTGGCTTCTCTATATCCAGTAGCAATGTTTAGGAAAAAAAAAAAAACAAATGAAAAGCTAATAGGAATGGATAAATAAGGCAATATATATCTGAAGAAATAAATGTACTGGGGAACCAGTTATAATGCAAGTGTATTTCACAGCAAAAGACCATTGATCTCCTCCACACAACACGAAAAAATGCCGTACACCTGGAAATTTTTAGGCTGAAAATATTTTGTTATAAAGAAGAGACTAATATTAAACATCCAAATTTTCCACTGCTGACCTTTGAGTTAGAAAGTATTTGCAAGGGACCTGATCCAAACCCCACTGAAGTCAGTGGAAAGATTTTGTTGGCTCATGCCTGTCTTTTCTTGACCTTGTTGCTGGTGTTTCTGCCTCTCACTTTCTCCAGCACAGGCATCTGTGTGGTGCCCTTTGTTGCAGGAGGCTGCCTCACAAGGCCATTCCCAGCACAGATACGTGTTGAGTTTCAAGCTGGACTCCGACTTTTTAAACTCTTCTACAGCACAGCTTTGGCATCTGATGGGCTATTGATTTCCAGGGTCAGAATTTCATGTCTTTCAGCTCTAACATTCTAGATTTGCTGTGTGTAGACAACAGCCTCAATGCACAAAGTGAAAACATACGAGCTGGATCTCTTCTGGCAAGGTTTCAGTAAGGATCAAAGCCTTCAACTGTCTCTAAAGCACCTTGAACTGTGAACTCTCCAGATCTTCAGATTTTCAGAGATGAAGGTGCGCAATGGCAGCTCTATTGGTTTTGGTTTGAGTGAGGAGAACCAGGATGGCCTTTTTGTTTCACACTTTACAGGTTGCCAAAGGAATACTTGGGTTATTTCCTTGAGTTCTGATGAATGTCAACACTGAAAGAAAAACAATGGACATGGCTTTGAACCCTTATTCACAACAATCCACCTCCTTATCTTCCCCAAAAATTGGGGAATTTATCATTCAGTCCAGTAGCAGTACTAGTTGAAAAGTGGTTTGTTTGTTGTTGGCTTTTTTTTTAATAATTTGACAAATGTTCTATTTACATAACAGATTGGTAAATACTTTGGAGACAAACTGCTTTTGCTAGCTCCTCAGATTTCTTCATCTAATACTGCTTTCTCAGAATACTGTCTATCAAAATTTTTTCCTAGCATTTTTAAGTTATAGACAATATCTCATACTACTCAGGGACAAGGATGTTGAATTAAAAATTACATTCCTAAATAAAAAGGTTATAAACAAAGAAGTTTATTACATATCTGTAACCAACATACAACAAGGATAGAAATTTCATTAATTATTTGCCTGAATTTAGTCTATTTTTATCTTTAATGGTTTATTACTATTGCAGTTAAAATTTTCCATCTAGCACAATCATTTCCATCACTGTCACTCTCTTCACTGCCTTCAAGTTCTTTTCCACATTTAGTGTCTTCATCATTCTCATTTTCCTCTTTGAACTCAAGTCATCATTGACACCTCTCATAGAATTTGAAATACAGTCTTTCCTAAACCATTCAATGACAACTTCTGGATTTATCTGATCCCATGTTGTCTTGATCCAATGACAAAGCTGTGCTGTACTAGGACCTCATCTTCCCCATAGGAGTTACAGCAGGATCACATGCCAAGAGCCATAAAGGCTACAAGCATTCTTTAAAGGGCTTGCTCTCTGCTACACCAGGCACCTACAGTTGTGACATTCCTGCTGGTACAACTGCAAGGGCTGCATTCTTTCCTCCAATTATATTCTTCATCACTGGTGTTAGATACCCTCTGAATGTACCTAGGACAAGCAGTCTCCTTTTGTGTACCAGCACACCTGGTCTCCTGCTCCAAACGATGTTTGGCCAATCCTTCATTAAGTCTGTAGACATCCATCCTTGGTTTTGACACCTAACAATTATTCCAGTAGCCAGCTGGTCCTTCAGCATTGTTTTCCGCTTCAAGATCACATACGGTGGCAATTTTATACCATCTGCTAACACTGCCAGCATTACTGTAATGCACATTTTTTCATTCCCCAAAGTTTTGATGATGACGGATTTTGTGCCTATTTCTTCAATGACGTTATTGGATGGCTCTTCAAAGGAAACTGGTGTCTCATCTGCATTTCCCATTTGGCTCAGCAGGTAATCGTGACCTTTATGTAATCCAATCACGTACTGCTGGAGTGCAGTGACTTTTTGCTGAAGTTGGAAGGTACATGTTGGCAAAAGGAAGCCCTTCTCTTTAGGCAAAAACCATTATGACACATCATCTTTATGCACCAGTCATTACTGATTTTGAAGTTTTGCCATGTAATTTGTCACGCTTGTGTTATTTTGTAATGATTTCCTGTCCAACAAGGGTTCCATCCTTTTGCCTTTTTGGTTTTTTAGGTGCACATGTTCTGCAACTTATCTTTCTACCTGAGCAGGTAGGATGGAGTAGATGATCACCTCCAAAGGTGCCTTCCAACCTCAACCATTCTGTGTTTCTGGCATTTTGTGATAGTTCATGGAATTGCCCTTTCCAGGCACAGAATAGTTTCTCCATTGAGTTATTGCATAACAGTTTCTGTTTTAATTATTTCTGTCTTGCCACATGTGCCTCCGTAGCATTATATTTCCTCTTGGCTCAAAATTGTTTGTTAGTACCCAGAGTTCTACCATGACTTTTAAACCTGCATTGTAACTCCTACTTGCTTTTTGTTATGTTCTCTCTTGTACTTGTCCCTCTGACCTCCAGATGTCTTGCTATTTACTTAAAACTTTTTTTAAAAAATCACACTGGAATTTTCTGATCCACCCCATGTCTATTCTCTTGTTGCTGAGAAATCAAATAGGAAATCATTGTATTTTCTTCTTCAAACTTTGGGCTTCTTTGAGCAAATTTGTGGACACAACTAAGGAACCTTCTGCATAGTCATGGTATCATTATAATATAAAGGGGTGACGATCTCCAATTTTTAGGTTAACTTTCTGGACAAAACCCTTAATCCTAAAGCAGGTATTGGATTTTTTTTGCTGGAAGTCTGGTCAGATTTAGTCAGAATTTTTTTTTTTTTCCTAAACTCAGGAAACCATCAACAACAATCTGTGTATCCACTCCAGAACAGCTAATTTTTTTATTAAATGAGTTAAATGAGGTCTGCATTGCACATGACCTGTGAAATCATCTTTTTTGGCCAGCTAGTCCTGCAGCATGTGTGCTCTGGCATGGGCAGAGCTTGGCTGAGCAATGACCCACAGCCATAGGCAGGCCTGAGGTCCCATGGGTGCAGACATTTCTCTGGTGTGCTGGCCAGTCATCCAGCTAGTGTTTGTGCAACCAGAGAGATAGACCAGCTCTCTAGACCAGGATTTTCTTGCTGTAGATTATATGACATTTATACTGGCCCTGTACATAGACTTTTAACCTGAGTAATATACAATAAACACTACACACACGAGTCATGTAATGCCAAGTGACAAACAGAATACTGCTCATAACAACCTAAAATACAAGGTATTTTCAATGTACAAATGAACCTATTCATAAACATTTTAAAAATTAAAGTATACTTACTTGAAAATTTTACTGTATTTTTATATTTTGAATATATAGAAGTACAATTAAATTATCTGCATGAACAAAAGGAATCCAAGAATCCACTCCTTGTCTCTGGTTATAATTTCTTGAAACTAATTGCTAACATGGTTTAAAAATAACAGCAAAATAAATTGGTAGCATCCTACATTTCTACTACCTTAATCCAAAACAGCAAGCATTGAACTTCTTTTTTTTTTTACCCAGTGACTAATTCCAGATAATAAATTGTGTATTGCTGTGAAGTGCCTCATAGCAATGGAATGTATTTAACTTCTTTAATTAAGCTACAACCGGATCTATATTTAAAAGAACGTTGTTTCTTCATTATTTTGGTGAGTTGTATTTAACTTCACAAGTTACAGAGTAGAACTATTTTATAGACTTTCTTTATTATTTGAATGGTAGACAAATAAAAATGGACATAAAAAAGGTCGTTTGTATTTGAAAGTTTTATTGCTTCAGTTACAGATAGTACATATGAGTGTAAAAAGATTGTAGCCCATATTAGTTCCGCTATATATTTCTGGGCTTGCTCTTTAAATTAAAAAAGTGTGGAGACATGAAAAACAGATGCTTTCAACCAATTTTCCTCTGAAGTGAGAAAAAATATATGTTTGTTTTGAGGCGCTAGGAAAATTGTATATTGGGATGGAGTATTCTGAAAAGATTGTGTACTTCCTGAGAAATTTCTTGGAAGCTGGCATAGACCACATTGCAGTTCAAGGGCTCAGGTCTAAATTTTGGAGGTGAGTTCTTGATGCCTAAAAAAACATAGGGTTTTTTGGTGCAAAATCTGCCCCACCATGCAAAGCCTCAAAACAAGACTGCATGTACATCTGTTGCATGTTGCTTTCTGGGAGAAATCTTGAAGCTGGAGGCCACTGAACGGCTGCAGATCCAGATCTGCTCCATGCTGAGTACATCTGTGGTGTAAGAATGCAATGTGCTGTGAAGAGGGAAATGACTAGAAGCCTTCACTTGGCAGGTCAGCATAATATGGCTGCTTATGATTCTATTCATATAGCAGTACAAGTAGGGCTTAGTTTTTTGTGTTCATTTGTCATCAGATATTATCTCTATATTCATAAGAATAAAATAAATGCAGGAGAGCTTGCAAACTCCTTTGTGGGTGTTCAGGTTCCTCTTCTTGATTAGCTTCTTTTTCATTTGTATTAATATAATCTCCTTTTTTGTGGGATAATTTTCTCATTTTCCCGTGGTTATTTCTTGAAATGTTAATACTTATTTCTTCTTTTCTAATTTGTCTTTGCACTAAGATTATTTAATTTTCAATTTTATTTCAAGAGACTTAAAAATGAAGTGCTAAAAAATGAGTATAAGTGTTAAGAATATCAACTAGAGTAAATGTTAGATCATCATCAGAACATCAGGCTTCTTGTTTAATGTGGTTTTGCATTGGCACACCATGTACCTATGTCATTTATAAGCACTGGCACCAGTAGACACTCTATCAAGCATCCAGATACAAAACCTGTATGGTTTCTGCTGGATTTTCTTGTAAAAAACATTCTAGTTTTCATATAACTGAGATTGTCATACTCATGTCTGGTCCCTGTTAAAAGGCAAAGGGTTTGTAATTTTAAAATTTGGGCTTCAACATCCATATAGCCACCACTGGTACCAGTGATAGAGTCTCCAAGGGCAGCCTCTATCTTTGAATTTTATATGTCAAATGCAAATTGTAGCATGCTCTTAATTTTGTGAACAAGAATATTTGAAAACAAGACATATAGGAAAAGAACTTAGAGGCACATTTCAAATACACCAGCTGAAGAATTAGAACATAATGCCACAATGCAACATACAGGAAAGCAAATCAATGTATCAGCCTGTATGAAAAATCAGTCCCCCTTCCAGAATAGGCATGCTGTGGTATAACATCTACTGTAGTGGGCTGCTTCTTTGAGTTTATAGAAACAACCCCTGAGGAGGACCAGCACATCTCTTTGAGATAATTTAAGGCAAACAAACAGCTTTTTGGGAAATCAAGGGGGGGAAATAGCAAAAAAATAACAAAATTTAAATAAAATGAAAGCTATAATTTATAAGAAAATAATTAAAAGAAAGACCTAAAATTATTTTTTCCTCAAATTTTACAATTAAAAAATAAACATAATATTGTCTTCAGCAGACATTGCCTACAGCTAAGAAAATATTGTTCTGGTATATCCAGCTCAGTGCTTGAAGGGAAGCAGCAACTCCTGCAATGTGTAGGATCAGTAATGAAGTCCAACCATAGGGCTGGGAACGTGGGACAAAGGCCAGTCTTCAAAAAATGAGTCCCAAGATTATTTGGACAGGGTATTTGGACACGTACTCATGGAATCAATAGTTCATTACAGTATCAAAGGCAGATAAAGATAATAATTTGGAGGAGGGTATTTATTATAATAATAATAATAATATTAATAATAATAATATTACTACTATTACTATTATTTCTTTTGTGCTGGGAAGTTTTATGTAACTAGAGGAGGGACTGAGGCAAAATAACTTCAAGCTGATGAATTTTGGTGAGGAATTGAATTAGGACAAAATTTCCGTGCTGGTATGTTGTGATGAAGATTTAGGGAAAATAATATTTTGTAATATTCAGATAAGACAATACTGCAAAATCTCCATTGACAGAAATGGAGATTTTAAACTCTCTCACCTAGACCATATATTACTTCATTCCCTCTCTAAATATTCTTGTGATATAATAGCTGGAAAAGATTACTTTTCAAAGACACATGGAGGAATGTCTCTTAAAATCCGTTTCAGTTTCCAGTGTAGCATTTTGTTCAAAAAACCTGAAGGAACATTAGCAGCAGTGATGGCTTCTCCTTGGAATCAATGAGTGAGCAAGGTTATGCCATTTGAACAGTATTGATACTCAACTCATATGCTGCTTATTAAATACATGCAACACAATGGTGACAAAGTTGAAAAGAGAAATTATATGATGAATGCTTTGGGAAAAAATGGTTCTTTTGTGAAAACATGCAAACAGAATTATATGGTTAATTATTCATATAGCTTTAATAAGGACAGCAATTCAAAATTCAGAGGAAATGCCTACAGTGTTTCAACAGCAAGATTAAACAGCATCTATCAAATATAAAACAGTCTGTAAAGATAATTATCTCCAATGTAATTTGACACTGAAGTGGTTCTAAGGATGCAGGACTTGGTCTGTAGTCAGCAATGGCAACTGTTCTGTGGTTCTTAGCATGACAGTCAAAGCACCAAGTAGAAATGACCACCAGAAAATGCTTTTGACATAACTACAGGTAAGAGATAACCAAGCAGTGACTGCCATTATCAGAGTTTTCCATGCAAGAGATTCAGTATGCTCTTAAAAAGTATGTGGCGTGTGACTACAATGTCGCTAAGTTATGACAAGGAAATATCTGTGATATGACAGTGGCATCGTACAACTGTCAATATAAAGTAAGTGCGATGGGATTGCTCTGTGCTCTAAAGCAACTGTCATGTAATGGGGCTGTGACTAGGCTGTAATAGCAGTGTGACTGCAACGTGCCAGCAGAGTGACTGATAGGTAACTCTTGCAAGAGATGGTTCCCAAGTAAAATTGGCTCTAATCATTTTGAAGTGCTGTGGACCCCATTTGCAGTGACAGCACTGCCCATCAACTTTGGTGAGCTTTTAGTCAGTACCTCATGAGAGACCAAGGCAGTTCATTGCTGTACTTCTGGCAGTCTTAGAATTATTCTGAATAAATATTTTGATATCTGTTCAGAGTTGCACTGTGCCAAGAGAGCTGACTCTAGGTATAGCCTCAAGTGTAAATACCCCTAAGCCAAAGATAGGTAACACTGGCCAGTGACCAAAACACGGGGTCAGAGTGGGCTCCCTGGATGTCACAGCAAGAAGTCTCACCCCTGGACCCCATAGAACAGTGTGGTAAGCAGAACTCAAGCCCTAGACCTTGAGTTCTTGACCTCTTTGCTGGTCAGCCCCTCTGGCTCCCGAGAATTAGACCTCCACAATGAATGTTATGGGCACTTGGCAAGTAAGGAGAGAAAATATGGCAAATTAATTAAGAAAAAGAGAAGAATTATTATATTCATTTCACAGATGGAGATATTGATGTTCAGATTAATTGATTTGCCCTGAAGCCATGCAGCATGTCATTAGCAGCCTTGTGAATATAGTAGTGTTTCTTGAAAAATGGTTTCTGTGGATAGTCTTCAATTTTCTATTATATCAATGGAGAAACCTATTTCTCTAAAGAGGAACACTATTTTTTTGCAAAAAGGAAGCTGTTAGAAGCTTTCTATTATTTTTACCTTTTGAAATTCTTTGTCTCCTCCCCTCCCTCAGATTTCCTTATCTTTCAGTTTGCCTTAAATAAGATTTGAAGCATTACAGCTAAAATGAGGGGAAAAAAAAACCAAAACAACAGCAGAAAGGTTAAAAGTGCTGATGGGAAATTTACACTGAAATTCAAGAAAATAAAGTAGTCAGATTGCTGTCCCCTTGCATTCCCACCATCAAGAATCCCAAATATGTTAGTTCATGTAATGGATCATTGGTATGTATGTCATTGTATTCAGGTCACAAATCAAACCAACTGTGTTGGAAAGGAATGCAAACATCATTCAAGTGGAGAATAATATTTCATACTAAACAAAGAAGGACAGGAATAGAGGTTTATCCTATCTAAAAATGGTTCTGTTTCTGCATACCAATGCCTTCTATCAGCAGAAACACCTGCAGCCACCATAAGGTCCACCTTTCAAAGGGAACATTTTCATCTTTTCCCTTTTTCTTTAATATAAAGGAGCAAAATAAGTAAACTGATGTGCAATTAATTGTAAAGGCTCACTGCTGAAAGGATTTACTTGTGGTTCAGCAGTGTAATCATCTGTTGGGCATTTGCTATAAATCATGGGTGTCTGCTGTTGTCTCCACTAATTAGTACACTAACTTATTATTAAGTCCCTTAAATATTATACAAGATCTGGGCTGTGCACAGAATTACTGAGGGAATGAGAACACTTGAAGTTTTATTGCACAGCTACAAAGCATACAGTAAATATCTGGGTGGTGGACAGTTGTAAGGCATAAGACAAGATGGAATATATATCCTTTAGTAAGTGCTCTACCCATCCATAATTATAAAAGCCCTTTATTTCTCAGCCTTCAGTGTGTCTGTTGAGTCACTCAGGCACCAAATAAAGGTCTCAAACACAATAATTCAAAGCAACTGGTACAGTAGTAAGTGAAGTTTTAAACAACAGTAGACAAGTTGATTAGAGCCTTTGGAGATGCATGCCCTGAATAAAGGTTAACCTTTGTGAACTTTGAATACAAAGCTTTCAGATGAATTTTATATGAAATCTAGTGACAAAGAAAAGCACTATTCAGCAAGGGCTGATTAATTGATTTACACTTCATTGTAAACCCCTGACAATGATGGAAAATAAATTTAGCAATGCGCTTTGTAGTCATACATGTTGACGGGATCTCACTAAAAAGCAAGAATCAGAGCACATAAAGGCCCTGTTGAATACCTCTGAAGATAGTCTGGTGAGTGAAATGTAAAGCCAGGATTTACAAATATTACATAAGCGAACACTGTTACTGCACTCAGGCTGAAAAATCCTGTTCAAATCCAATAAGTGGTTTAAGATGTGTAAATAGAGGTTTCTGCAGGGAGTCAGGCATTAGAAGCCACCTGGAGCATGTGGTAAAGATTGTATCCATCAATACAGCAGCTGGGCTGAAATTATAAAGAGAGCTGCTTTCCATCACGCTTGTTTTAATGCATACATTTCTCCTGTCACTAGCACCCCAGGAAAACTACTAACTACAAAAATGAATGGTACCCATTACCTGATATTCATACTTGTGACAACAGAGACAACAATCACAACACAACAGTAAGCAAAAAAACTGATATCTAAATTATTTTTAAGTTGTTGCAGTGGATAGATCTTGAGAACCAGTTGGTAATATTTTAATAACACTGTAGGTTAGAGGAATGAAGCAGGCATCTGGCATTCAATCCAAAGTTTCCTTCTGCTCCACACATTCCATCAAATCATGCACCAAAGCAGTTTAAACAAATCAAGATCAGTAAAAAATTGTTCCAAGAAGGGGAACCCTATGTAAGGTTCAGTTTTATGCCAGCACCAGGGAAAATTTGACATTGGTTTTCATTGTGATTATTTAAAAATAGCACAGATTTACTGTAAGTGTGTTCCCAGTGCATAAAGACTGCTTTTTAACCCCACATTAGTGTTGGACTGTCTGAAGAGGCAAAGTAGGCAGCTGCTTGCCTGAGGTAGTAGCTCAGGGCATCAAAAACTCCTCTGCAGTTTCCTTCCCAAACTGGCAAGAGTCATGGGTGAGAGAAACATGGTCTTCAAATTACAAAAAGCTACGATGAAAGCAACGTGCAAGTGTCACTCCAAAACAGGCGAGGA
The DNA here is from genome assembly GCA_013397075.1 of Rhabdornis inornatus. Classification (NCBI taxonomy): domain Eukaryota; kingdom Metazoa; phylum Chordata; class Aves; order Passeriformes; family Rhabdornithidae; genus Rhabdornis; species Rhabdornis inornatus. The sequence continues at coordinate 1,429,777 of VWZS01009400.1, read as the reverse complement.
AACTGTTAAATTGCTCATTGTAAAGTCAATGTTAAAAAATAATAAAAAACAAGCAAGCCATATTGCATGTGTAGGGACAGACTGTGCCACTAAGCCACAGGCCCCAGCCGTGGGTGGAGTAGCATTGTTCCCCAGCAATTAAAATGAACATGCTCGCCACACAAAACTGCAATGTGTTCCTTCCTCTGAGTTGTGCCCTCCTTCTGCCCTCCTTCTGCTCCCTGACACAACCAGCCACAGCAGTGAGCCGAAACTCTCTTGTGTTCCAGGGAATTTGGGGGACTGCAAGCCTCACTGACATCTCATTGCAAATTAGGAGGTAAACAGTGTTCCCTGAATGATTTCTGTCCTTCTTCCTGTGCATCAGTTCAAGCATCAGAACTGCCAGTCCTGTATTTAGGTTATTATATTATTCCCTGTGGATTTTGAAGGAATACATTAATACTGATTCTGTGTGTACAGCAAGAAGCAGGTTTGCAGTGGGATGGATGAGATGTAGGTTGTGTGGTGGTTCCTATGCAGATCTGATACACAAGGTCAGGCAGCTGGATATCACCCTCCATCCCAGATCTCACAGGTCAGCAGCAGCCACCTAAGGAGAGAGGATCCCATCGATTCCTTATCATTTTTCTTGCCTTACTTCTGGTAATTATGTTTCTTTTTAATTGTTTATGAAGGGAATAGCAAGACTGTTTTTAAACTTTACCAGAGTGTAGCTTTTCGATCAATTAATACTTCATTGCATATGAGGAAAGCTGATAACAGCCCAAATTCTTTCACTGTTTATTTTGCTGTGCAGCTTATTTTCTCAGTAGCCAGCTTGTTTTAAATGTGTTAATGAGGGTGCCACAACCTTGCTCTGAATGATTAGTGGGCCAAACCAGTTGAGATGTTTTAGGTGTCCTCCAACATACCTGAGCTAACATCAGAGATAAGGATCACAGACACTAAGTTGCTACATGAATAATCTCCAGCCACATCCTGCATGTGTGCACAGATACACTGATTAACCTCCCTTGGGCTCCCTCCAGGCCTCATGCTTTTTTTCGATGGCTATCACTCACCCCAACTGCAGTGATAAAACTTTCCATCCCCACGTTATTTTCTAGAACTTCTTTCTGAAGTATTGATGGAGGAAGGGAGTATTTTTCCCTGTGTCCTTGCCTCCAATCTGTAAATCTTTTCACTCAGTGGAACTCTGTCTCTCTTTCTGCTGCCATGGTGATTCAATGAGTTTGAGATTATTTTGCTAAACCTGCCTCTCCCAAGAGACAGTGGTTTGATTCTCAGTATTCTTAGACAGGTCAAGAATCACATTAGCTCAGGGCAAAATTGCTCACTGTACAAGGAGGTGAGTTTCAAGATCTTGGCAAAGCAGCAAAAAGGACTTGCTCTTGACTCTTGTGATAGATGTCATGATGCTGCCAAATAAAAGCAGTTTTGCTGAAAGAAAACTCAGAGAGGTATTGCTGCAGCCAGGGACAAACCAGCAGTGCTGCAAACAGTCCACCCACAGTGGAAGAATACGGCACGACAACATCAGGCATAATAAAGGAAGAGATGGCAGGTGAATGACATGCTTATTTTGCCTCTTTGAAGCCATTTAATTTGAGACGAATTGTTGTGCCATAGCTACTCAGTAGACCAAAGGCAGAAGCACATTTATGCTTTGCATATCTGTGACTTGTGTTGCACAAACAGCAGTATAAAAGGCCACTGTTCTTGGTTTGCATGTGCACACGATTAGGTCCATTCACAAATCCACTTTATCCTGCCCTGTTATTTATGTATACACCAGTCAGCTACACAATGCAGCACATGGCTCTTCCTGAGCAGGCAGTCTGAAAGTTTCAGCCTTCCTATTTTGAAACAGAACTGAGTAAATGATTAGAAAACTAACATAAATTGAATGATTTTCCTAAAAATTATTACAGGGAGCTGTGGTAGTTATGTCGTAGTTATGTCTAATACTGGAAATATTCTATGAATATTTTCAAGATGATGACTTATTACTGTTAGGGCAGATATATCAAGTCATTAAGAACTGACTCTTGTGGACCTTTGTTTCTCACCATTAAAAGTTCAGTAAAAATTGTTTTACCCACATCTGACTTGAAATGCTCCCAATATGCAAACTTCATGTTGTGGCTTATTTATGTTTTAATACCTTACAGATCAAGCTTTATCTAAAAACTTTAAAGCATTTGCAAGCAATAGATAATGCTACAGTCCAGTGGAACTTATTATAAATTTTATTAAGAATTTTGACTCTGAAATCAACTGATTTCTAAACTGCTTCTCAAATTGAAGCTGGTTTGGGTGGTTTTATTCATGGCAGTGGCTTTCTACAGTTTTACCAGTACCTTTAAATTCTGCCAGCAGTCCTGCATAAATCCAGGAAACACCTAACAACAATCCGGTTGTGTAAAAAGGTGGTGACCTGATTAGCTGCTCATCCTTACTTATACTTCCGTACTTGCATACTACTATGAATATTTTGGAGTAGGCTGCATTTCAGTTTATAGTAATAGTTAGTCTACCATATCGTGATGCCTGCAGGCTCTTTCTTCTGTGACCATGAACTTTAACTTCTTCTATATGAGTGCAAGGAATTTTATTTCTTAATGTTTATGTTGTGCCCTGACTTGTTCCACATGACTTCTTTCTTCATGTGTTATTTTTAGCTGCCAGCCTTGTAAATGCAGACTTACCAGTACGTAGAGTTCAAGTTCAATCTCAAAAAAGCAAGGCTTTTAAAAAATAAATATGTTGTCTAAGTACAAATTTCAGGAAAGAAAACATTCTCACTTGAAGCAATGTCAGAGTTTTTGATTTCTGTGATTTAGAAAAACATGATAAGGAAAGAAATTGGTGTAATTATTTTCATAGAAGTTTGCAATTTTCTTAAAACAGTTAAAGTCATTAATTTGTGAGTCATTCAGAGCTGCAAACCAGATTTACCTATATATGAGAATACATACCTGAACTCCCAAAGGTAATGGTGCTGTGGGTTGTTTGTCTTGGAAAGACATTTTTGGCCATAATTTTTAATATGTACATATGTTTTTTACAGGAAATTTTGTCTGTTTCTGCTATTCTCAGGGAAAGCTAACAGAGAAAAATTGACACTGCTGTCTAGCCCTGGGAAAGTTATTAAGGGATTAGATTCCCTTGGCTGGGAGCATGAACCAGCTTTCACATTGCAGCCAGGACTGTGGTGGTGTGTCCTGCTGTAGAGAGGGAACATCCTGAGTCCATTCTCCTGTAAATCTTCTGCTGCCCAGCATTAACTGTGGTTGATACCCACTGTGACACACCTCCACAAGGTGAAAACTACAAATGCATTTCACAGTGGAAAAGACAGTTCAGAGATCCATAAAAAGTTCTTGATGGCTCCATCTTACACACAGGGAGGTCCCCAAGCAACCAAGTCCAGATTAGATTCATAGTCCCAAAATCCAGAAAACTTGCCAAAGAGAGGGGAGGTGTTGTGTGTAAAATATGAAAAGGTAAACTTTAGACCATAAACTTGGAGATTTGAGGCTAGAATATTTACTACACCTAAAAGTCAGATTCTATCATACAAATTATGGTCATTTTACCAAACTATGTCGGGAAAAGATTATCAGAGAGATTATTTTCCATCATATGAATAGCCTTTTGGCTGAATATTGAATGCAACAAGACATTTCCTTTCCTCATCCACTTTCCTCCCTCACTTGCTTAAGTGTCTAAATTAGGCTACATGTGAGCAATTGATTGATGGTTCCGAATCTTGACCAGAAATAAATATTTTCTATGCCTGCTTGTCATCTTTTCCCTGTGTCTCCACTTTAGGAAGCTGTCTGGGGAGGAGACAACAAAAAATACTTCCTTGACCTGTGGACTTTCCTCTTAGAAAAGCCCCCTTCTCCTGCTTTGCTGCAATGAGATTGATCCGAATTTTTATCGTTATTTGATAAAAAGTTGAAGATAGATAAACATAGTCTTCTCCATTATGAAGGAATTTGTATAAAATTTTCTGTCCCTGGATCAGTTCCAAAGCTGCTATCTCTGGATTAATGGTTCTACCTGAGCTGAAAACAGTGCTTGTAGTGCCAGTGACACAGGAGCTGAATCAGTATAAACTGTAGCATCAATAGTCCACCATCACCATATTTGCAAGTAGCACTAGACATCTTAATACTTGTGCCTTTGCCTTGTCATGAAAATCCTCTTCAAGAATATGAATCATCAGCTCGATGTACATTTTAAATCAGGAGGCATTTTATAACCAAAGGTACAATTCTACTCAGAAAGAAAAAATTGTGAGCCTTCTTACTAACAGATGGGTTTTTTTTTTTAGTTTTTGTTTGCAAATAGTCTCAGTGTGAGCATAGCCAATGTGGACATGTGCCTTCTAAAATCTATAGTAGATAAGGAGGATGGATATTTTTATGTGTTAGGGATTCTATTCATTGGGGGGGTGTTGCCAGCCAAGCATGTAAGCATCTATTGAAAAGCTCAAATTCAGTTTACACACCGGTGTTGAAAGTCAACAGACATATTTGAACTGTGCTTAGAATGATGGAATTCTTATTTTTCCAAACTGATATTTTTCTTACTCTGTGTTGCCATGCCAGAAAGGGTCACCAAGAGTAGACTGTATGGGAATCACTCTGACATTAAAAGGTACATTTGTTGGATCATGCTTCGTCTATTGCAGGATTTTACACAAGTTTTTATATGTTGAACTCACTAGGAATGTAATTTTGTGTGCTTTTATATGTATGTTTTAACTGAAGAAACATCCTCTCTCTATCTCAAAGCTCAAGGTATTTCTAAGGTATGTGGTTTGCTTTGTAAGTGCAAACTTTCCCTCCTGCCTGGACTCCCTAATCACTCATAAATAATACAGGCCATAATACATTCCAATTTTTCCAACAATATCTTCTTTTTTAATTTATCCACTTTTATTTTTAGCATTCATAGTGAATTGGCAAAAATTAAAGCTAAAATAAATACATCCTTTAGTAAGGAAGACAATTTTTTGGAAAAAAGTGCAACTAGGACTGACTAATTTCAATTAAAGTTGTGTATCTGATCCATACGTTTGGTTCTGTATTAAAGTGACAGCTTAATTGGCAGTTGTGGCTGGATCTAATTAAATCTAATAAGGACAATAAGCCTTTTTAGGTTGGCATGTAGATACCAGCAAGTTACATGTGTACATTGCTGTGTCATGTACTGGATATCTTGAAGCAGAGCAAATATAAACGTCTTTCCCGTGCATCTGCTACCCATGTAGGAAAACAATGTCCTAAAACCTTACATATGTGAAGGAAAAATTAACCTCTTTTTCATATTTATAAATTATCTTTTATTAGCATAAATATCAGCTTCAATTTTTAAATAGGGCTTGGCCAACTTAATGCATTTTGAATATAAAACTAGTCCAAGCAGATGAGGAAAATGCACTTAGAATTCTTTATTTAGAACAACGTTGTTCTCCTGTTGAGGAAGATTCTGTAAGTGTTGCTCCCTGAAAAAGTACATTTTCTGTCTGTAGCACTGAACTCATCGAGGTTATCCCTGTCTTTACATTGGTTTTCTCTTTGCTTATTTATCTGGGAAAGATGTAGACTTTCTTCACTGACGGTACGTACTGCAAAGTGCTTGTTGCTGTCTATTGCTAAATTTGCTTTTTCTTCCATCTAATCTGATCCTTTTGTTCACTTAGGTATTCACAGAGTAAAAATGCCTCAAGGAGACCAAAGTCAGCTGAAAAAATATAAGGGATATGTTCCAAGAAAGTGATACCAGTATGTTAAAAGAAGAAAACTGAGAATCAGAGGAAAGCTTTATAATTTAAAATTAGCCCAAAGCAACAGTGTTATGCCAAATATTATGCAGCATTTAGGTGGTAAATCCTTGCCATCCTTGTCTTCTGTTGTTTGGTACTTATTATCTGTAATGTTGTAATTAACCTCCTTCCTTTGGGAAAAAATGAATAAATAAAATTAATGTATATGCACATTTTTGTGTATATGTGTGTGTATATCAATGTACTAATAGCTATATACCTATGGAAAGAAGCAGATCCTGTTCTCATCTCTACAACACACATCCCAATGATTCTGAAGAAGCTATACTAAGCAGAGCTTCTGCACTGATTTGCCTTTTAAGGAGTTTGGTGTGAGACAGATTTTTCACGTGTGCTCAATACTCATCACTCCAACTGACATCAACAATAGTTTTGTTTTGAATGCACAAAGAGCAAGATAACGCCAACTAATCAAAAAAAGTGGTCTCACAGGTCTTAGGTTGGGTACCCTGCATCAGTAGACACTTTAGGATTACTATCTATGCCTCATATCCCCAGCTGAACCATAAAGAGTAGCCACTCCATCTCTTCACAAGGCTGTTACGAAGATAAGTGTGATTAAACAAGATTTGGATAACATTGTGATGAGCACTGGAGAAACATTAATCATTCTGATTTTCGAAGGTTGTTTGAATAGTATGCATCAGGGGGCTGCAAATGGGACAGGAGGAAGAAGAATGGCTAGTTGTTCATTAACTGAGGAAGCATGATCTACTTCATGCCCTAAGTGAAATCAGGATACCATGCAAAAATGTTTTTTGATGAGGTTATCAGAGACTGTATTACTAAACTTACAGAAAATGCATTTTCTAACTTTTAAGTGCTTGACTTTCTAAGCAATATTATGATATTCAACTTGTTTTTTAAACATTTTGCTTGCATTAGAAATAAATTAAATTGCATTTTCACTTTTTCGAATTTGTGATTTGTATAAAACATCAAACATTGTTATAATTATTCTTCCCCCTATACTTCATAGTTTTGCTCAGTGTCTGCTAAGATCTCCCAGTCAAGCATTTCTTGCCTGATGTATTAACACAAGTTATCACCGAGGCAATTTTTTCCAATCTATTCTTGAAATTTACTCCCTTTTGAACATGAAAGAAAGGTTGGTTTCCCAAAGTTTTTGCTTCTTCCCTGAGCATCAGCAAGGTTATTAATAGGGACTCAGTCTCCCTGCAAAGCTCTCCTCACTACCTAGGCCACCACCACCATGGCACTGCCTCTCCTCTCCCATCACTGTTCTCGATGCACCTTCTGCACCCTGGCTGCTCTGGTGAGTGGCTCCACATGCACACCATCTCTTTTATAGTTTGTGGAGGCTTTGAGAAATTAATTGTATGTATGGCCTGGTGAAACTGCTTTGCTTTCTTCCATTGTGACCCAATCTGGTCTCAAATAAAAGGCCACCTAGCTTATACATTAAAGCACAGAGAGAGCAAGTGGTTTCTCTTGGCAGAACATTTAATGTAAATTAGCTAAGGAAAACAAGACCCTTACAATTTTAACATTAGATGGAAACTCATGCAATGTACTACAGCCCTATTCCAGCCTGGGATGTTTTCCCTGACCCTGTTTTATCAGCTCTGTACTTGGAATTCTGACGGACAGCAACTGGTACATGCTGCAGACTACAGTTCTGTGAGCGTGTTTGGTAATGATCACACCACCACAGGAGAAAATTGGGCTTCCAGAAATCATAGTCTAGAGGCAAAGAGATTTCCCTTTCATTAAACTAACAGCAGAAGCTCTACTGAGCTTTTCACTGCAAGCTGTCACTCTTGGATGTTTCTATAGACTTTCCAAACTGCTAAATTGCAGTAAATAGCAAATAAAATAATTTGGCCCAGTCATCCTTTGGATCTATGAAGTTTTTACATCTCAGAAAGCTCCTAACAATCAGACAAGCTCAACAGATTTTTAAAGAAGTGTAATCAAAAGCCTGGAGGATGTGTTAGAAGTATGAGCTCTGCCTGACTCTGCTAGTGCAGATGAAGCCAACTGACAGTGCATTATAAAGAATATATGTCTCTATAGCAATGCCTTTCATGGAAGAGCACTTGATACTTTCTGACGATGAGCAAAGGGATTGAACAGTGTGGTTTTAGTACAGTAGTCATGCACTCCCGGCTATGTGAACTGAACTCAGAGATGTAACAGACAGATGAAATTTTTGACTGATACTTGATAGTTGCTGCTACCAAAAGATCAGTAATTTTTGGACCTTTGAAGCTAATTTTGCATTTTTTGTTTCTGTAACAGGACACTCATTAGAACAGGTGAATCATTCACTAATAAGCTGCATTCTCCAGAGATAAACATTTGTCACTGCATATTTGTATTTTTTTACATTTCAATTTTGTTAAGCATGATATAAAACAGTAATTGTGGACTTCTACTTTACGGGATGGGTTTATTCTAGGGATGATTCTGCATGAATCAATACTGATCCTGTAGAGCATGTTTTAAAACTGCTCAGTTGGACTCACCATCAGAGAAGACACAGTTGCTGTATGGCAAGGGTGCCTTTGCTGTGTTGCATGTATAGTTCCAAAATCACAGCTTGTTCTTTGGATCATCCAGAAAGACAGAGGGAGAGAAACTGCTGGGTATATAGACTGTGATTGCTTATTTTAACTCAATATAAAACATAAGAATACAAGACTTCTGACAGCTTTAAAGCTCAGCAATCTCCAATATGTTGATTCTGCTATTCTATACATTTAATTTTCTTTTTAAAATGTATCATATTTCTCCAAGCAGTGATTTGCTTTTCAAATTATCGTTGCCTAGCTAAGACTTGTGTACCAGGTGCCATGTAAAAGCATGTTAAAAGTAGATAAAAGCAATTTATCCTGCCCTCTAATTAGAGATGCCTTGTCTTTACCACTGACAATAGCAGCATGCAGCTGTGGCAGAGGAGAGATAATAGCACCAGAGCAGAGAGAAATTAAAGATAGGTTATCATATGCTGGCTGATGTAGAGTGTCATCTCTCCATTGCATTGCTAAGATGGTCCTTAGAAAGAATACTAACTTAGCTCTTGGCCTGACTCAAGCAGATTTATTTTAGTTATTAAATCCAAGGTAAGATTTTATTATAATGAGGCAAAGGGGGCAGAATAATAATGTCTCCATTAAATACACAGAAAGAGAATGTGACTCGCTGTGATTACTGTATCAATAAATACATGCACACCACGTCCCAGTATGTGCTGGATCTTTATGAGGGTGGGACTAAGATTCATTTTGCCCTGCATAGAGTTCCTCTTCAGATGAAGCAAATGAGTGCCAGGGGTGTCATATAGTGGGATAGATGACTCGGTGGCATGTCTGCTGGATGATACAAAGAGTACCTTTTAGTTCAGCAAGAGGCTCAAAATGAATGGGGAAAGGGTGGCCTAAGCCTGTACAGATAGTCTCATTTTTATATCCTGATGCCTCAATATGCTATGTACAGGGAGTCTGCACTGGAAAAATTATGTGGAGAAAGAAATCTCCATCAGGATTAGGACTGAGCAGTGTCTGAACTGTAAAGGGTCTTGATGTGGTGGACCCAGCAGGGAGAAATTCAGTGGGAGTGGAGCTGAATAGAGGATCTGTTTTGGTTTTAAAAAGCAAATATCCTCATATTGTTACAATAATACTGGGGTAAGACTCCTAAGTCCTAACCACAAAACTGCAGTCTCCAAATTATGGAGGAGTTAAGAGAACTTGTTCTTTGTCTCCAGCAAGATGCTAACAAGGTAGTCATCATCTCTGCACTTTGTCCAGGTGAGAAAAAATCTAAGACCAAGGCTAAAACTCACTTCTGGGCTAAAGAATAGTGATGGGGAGAGGTTGTGTTCAAGGTTGTGGTAGAGAATTAGATCATGACTAGGAAATGGGCTAGATCATGCCTCAATCATCTGTACTCATGCCATCATTAAATATGTCTGCACTTCAGAGTTAACTCATGGTCAGATCTCACGGACCGAATGAAATGGAACATCATACTGAGGAAGCATTTCACATCCTAAGTCCTGACTACAAGAGATGGGTATTATGCATCTTTCCAATGTTCTAGACATATCTGCAGGCATATTAAAACTGAAAGAATGCACTTTACCTCCAGTAAGTTCACAGACAACACCAAGGTGGGAAGGAGTATTGATCTGCTGCAGGGTAGGAAGGCTCTGCAGGGTAGAGGGATCTGGACAGAGTGGATCAATGGGCTGAGGCCAATGCTGTGAGGTTCAACAAGGCAAAGTGCTGAGTTCTGCACTTGGGTCTCAACAAACTCTTACAGTGCTATGGGTTTGGGAATGAGAGGACAAAGAGCTGTCTGGCAGAAGAGCCCTTGGGAGTGCTGGTCAACAGCCAGCTGAACATAAGCCAGCATGTACTCAGGTGGCCAAGAAGGCCAATGGCATCCTGGCCTGTATCAGCAGTAGTGTGGCCAACAGGACCAGGGTAGGGATTGTCCCTCTGTAATGGGCACTGGTCAGGCTGCACCTCAAATCCTGTATGCAGTTTTGAGCCCCTCACTACAAGAAGGACATTGAGGGATACTGGAGCTTGTCCAGAGAAGGCAAACAGAGATGGGGAAGGGTCTGGAGAACAAGTGCTGTGAGGAGCAGCTGAGGGAGCTGATACTGTTTACCCTGGAGAAAAGGAGGCTCAGGGTGACCTTAACACCCTCTTCAACTACCTGAAAGGAGGCTGCAGCCAGGCATGGGCCAGCCTTTTCTCCTAGGTAAAAAGTAATAGGATAAGGTCAAATGACCTCAAGTTGCACCAGGGGATGTTTAGATTAGGAAAATTTTCCTCTCTGAAAAATTTCCTCTCTGGTTGGATATTGAAACAGGCTGCCCAGGGAAGTAGTGGATTCACCATCCCTGGAAGTGTGCAAAAGGCTTTAGCACTTGAGGATGTGCTTTAGTGGTGAACACAGAGGTGTTANCTGAAAGGAGGCTGCAGCCAGGCATGGGCCAGCCTTTTCTCCTAGGTAAAAAGTAATAGGATAAGGTCAAATGACCTCAAGTTGCACCAGGGGATGTTTAGATTAGGAAAATTTTCCTCTCTGAAAAATTTCCTCTCTGGTTGGATATTGAAACAGGCTGCCCAGGGAAGTAGTGGATTCACCATCCCTGGAAGTGTGCAAAAGGCTTTAGCACTTGAGGATGTGCTTTAGTGGTGAACACAGAGGTGTTAGGTTAACAACTGGACTTGATGATCTTAGAGGTCTTTTCTAGCCCTAATGAGTCTACAATTCTGTATCAAGGCACAAAAAGAAAATCAATTTTAGTGTACAGAATTCAGAATCAAAAATGACTTCTGCAAATCTAAGCACACTTTCTGAATGAGTAAATATGGCATTGACATTAAATAAGTTTGGAAAAAAAAGTTTGTTTAGAACATAATATGCATAAAAATATGGATTTCCCTCTACTGCTCTTGCAGTCTGAGAACAGTGTTTATAACTCTCCTCACGCCATGGTACTCCATGCACTCTGCACAGAAGTTTTTTCCACTCTGACCTGTCTAGCTTTTGATTTAAGGAAAAAAGAAAACAAGATATACCCCTCTACTTCTCTTGCTATATCAGATACAGACATAGATTAAGGTTTGTTGACTTGTTTAGTTGTTTTAACATGTTAGTAATGCCACTTGCAGTACTTTAAATTTTCTCCACAGGTCTAACAAATAATATTTTAGTGCTAGTGGGCAGAGCTGGAGGGGAAATTGAAGCCAAAAATCAGTTTAACTGATTTGATATACACTGGTACATTTCTCCAGATCTTTCACCTGACTAGATCTTATCAGGGATTCACAGAGATCAAATTAATTATATATTAATCAAAATGTTTGCATTACTGCTGAGTCTAAGTAATTCCTTTATAAGGATATTGCCTCTCTAGGGAACTGGAGGTAAATCTGGTATACATGCTCTCAACTGTGGCATATACAGCTACAGAGAATGATCTCCTTGGATTAAATCTGAGCTCTGTTTTCTGTTTTGAGAGAACGTGAATTTAAGCACTGAAATCAATGAGTTCATCCATTCCTACATTGACAGTACAATGCAGAGAATAGGTTCAAAGGTCTTAAAATTGTATTTATATAGTATCTGAAGTATTGAAAATTTTTATCCTATAATTTTATATTTATATCCTGTGGTTCTGAGCTTTTCAAATCCTTTTCTAACTTTATAAAAATAATTTTACATGATGCCTAGTGAGATTACAACGTATACTGCAGAACCATAGCTAGGCTTTCAATTAGTGGCCTCATGCTGCTGCTTGCTCTTACTGGGGTATTGTTTTGTTTCTCCAGGACCACAGAATCTTCATGGTTTAATAGCAGTTAAGTCACTGATTCTGGTACACCTGTAAGGTTACTTTGCTTAATAGACATAATTTTTTTCAGGCTGCTGTTATTTCCTTTTGTTCACCTAGTAAATTTGTGTTTGCAAAGGTTTATGATGCTGGCAGCATTGGGAATCAGAGTCTCACGTGTCTCTAAGTCACTAACACTGTGAATTGCTGTGACTCTCTGAGATATCATGCTTTCCATAGGATCTCTGTCTCCTAAAATCTGTTGAGTATATGAGCAATTCATCCTCTCACCCAACCAATTTAATGATTGCTGGTGTGACCATGTTTCCTCTTGCAACCAACATGCCTCTATAATGCAGGTCAATTGCTGAAGTAGCAGGGGAAGAAGGAAGAAAGGGGATGTATCCCATGAGCTAAGTGGATGTTAATGCATACAACTGCCTCTAGCATGGAGGGCTGGGAAGCCTCCATGAGTCTAACCTGGGAGGACTGAAATCCCATGAAGTGGATGGAGAGTGGATGAGTGAGCTCACAGGGCAGTGGGGGACATGACTAGAGGTAGGGAGCTTACATGGAGGTCCATCTGTAGAGCAAATAAGTCAAGGTGGAGAAGAGAGGAAAATAGACCTGTGATGGAGTGGAGGCATGATGGTAAAGCAAAGGCAAAAAATGAGAGACAGGGAAGAAAGGGAGAAAAGGATTCAGTCAACTCAGTAGCTGAGAAAGGGACAGCTAAGTCTGTATTCTTATCCTGGGACAAATGAACCTTGGTACACAACAAGGACAGCAATAGCTTTCTGCCACCTCAACAATTTTTTAAATCATAGTGTTACTCAAATGTGAACTGGCCTCCAAAGATGTCAGCAGATATTTGACTGAGGCTGTATCCACCTTCTGTTCACTTCAAACTTGCCAAAGAAACACAGTAGGCAACTGCCAACAGTAAATGATTGCTGAAGCAGTAAAATAGCCATGATCTTCCTGACTTCACTTCCAGACCTGCCATGGGTGCTGCCACCAGGAAAGTGCCTGGATGTGTGGGGTTGTGATGACTACTGAGGGCATTCTCCTGCTAATACCAGTCCATAGCCCAATCTTTCCCCTGTTCATACTAGTGGCAGGAATGGCAAATTTTCTTCCACATTGGCCTCACTCTGCTGCTTCCAGTCCTAGGATCTTTGATTAATCCAGATCCTTGAAAAGTCCTATCTGAGGAGCAAAACCAGATTTTCATACATTGTGAGAAGACATAATCCAGTTTCTGCCCTCTTCCATGCTTCTTACATTGACAGTGGGAAAATGTTACTCAGTCTGGGAGAGGAACCTTCTGTGAGCAGAGAAGATGCTTTTGCGATTGCTTCATGTCGTTGGAGAGGCACAGACAGGAGCTGAGCTAGTTCAAAGGGGTATCATCAACAGGGTCCATGGTTTTGTAATTGCCAGTGATTCCTTTTCTGCTGTCTAAGAGTCAAAAGCAGATAATTTTGGATGTGAGAGAAGATGACACTGCCAGTATCATGTATATATTTATACTTTTAATGTATATATTGGGTCTGGCAATGAGGAGTCCGAACTGGTGACTCTAGCTCCAGCCTTGGTGTGTGATGTGAGTTTGCATTCATCTTTGAAGTCTGGTCTTTTAGAATGGAGTGTGTGCAAACTGAAGCACCTTTGTGGGGCTAATTTAGCATAAAAATAGGGTAACAGCTGACCAGAAACATATGGATCTGGTTGGTTTCATGAACAAGCAGCTAACTTGTACTTACAATTCCATCAGCTGCACACTTGCCAGGTCTAAGGCTCCATTTTCTGTCAGTGGGAGGCACAACTTTCAAAACAGGATGCTTAATACTGTGAATTAAAAGTAATGAGAAAATAACGTAGTAACTAATTTTCTGCAATGGTGGGCTTTGAGGGTAAAACAATTCCTATTCGTAAAATATTTTAGACTTTTGCACAGAAGTGTAAATTTTACAGAGCAAAGACATATATATGTATATATATGTATATATGTATATGTAATTGGTGAAGTGCAGTATTTTTGTACACAGAATATTTTATTGAGCTCTCTAATGGACTAGGTAAATTGATTGCCCCATAAAAAGTTTACCAAGGCAATAAAAAGATCAAAGACATTTTTCACATTGCATCTCCAAACATCTAAACCACTGAAGTTTAAGAGTTGTAACGTGACCTTCCAGCCTTGGAAAACTTGTTACAATGACTAATTGTCCTGCTTTGCACTTTCAAAAGGTGACGACTGTATATAGAAGTTGAGATCTAAAGGAGAATAGGAGTGAAGTGTGTGTATGAGAAAGGCAGAAAACCAATTCTGTAAACAGCCAAAGGCAGAAAGTTATAGTCACAGGCTATAATTAAGGTCTAATGAAAAAAAAATAGGCATGACATAAACAAAGGGCAGAAGACTTGATTGTAACAGTAGGATGGAAAACATTCAATGAAAGGCAATGTCCTAATACAAATAGAATAAAGAGAACAAATAGAACAAGAAGTGGAATCTTGTGAAGAAAGCCAAATATGTGTGCAACTCATTTACATTGCAGGAACTGAAATCAGAAATCACATATCTATTTTTCTCCTTGATGACCAAGATTTCACCATCTAGGTGGAACAAATGTGCCAATTGGTAGCAAATAGAGTTTCTATCATGTAGATCAAAGCACTATTTTGTCCTCCCCAATACTGTTACATGTTCATGTAAAGTGAGTCTATGAGCTGGCACTACATGCAGTGAAGGCTTGGCCTGAGCAACCGTACAGAGGAACAGAGCTTTGGGCTGGGACAGCTCACACAGACAGCAGCTTTCCTCTGCCATGCCTCAGCAGGGAAGCCCCAACATCAGGATGCTCCATCATCAGCCCACCTGCCTGGTCCACAGCATGTTCATGCACAGGACACTGACACAGGCTGTGGGGCTCCTCAGAAGCAGCCCACAAGAGAACAAGCTGATGGGCTGGGGCTCACTGGCAGAAAGCAGCACATCACTGCACAGCATAGCTGATGACACTGCAGTGGGAGCCCTGAGCACAGCGGGGCCCATGGGATAGTTCTTGTCAGGCTTTTCTCCACAGCAAACAGCCAAACTGCAGCATGGGCACAGAAGAATGTTAAAGCTGCTCCCAGACAGCATGGGAAAAGTGAAACCATTTTCCTTGAGGCTCCCAGGGAGAGAATGGCATCACCCAAAGTTTGGTCCACAGTTCCCAGAGCTCCTAAATGCTGAGCATCTTCTGCAAGCTCTGAGCCTCCTCAGCTTCCCAGGGTTTCAGTGAGAGCCAAGAAATCTCAGTACCTCTTCACACAAAGCACCCTGAAAAGTCAGGCTCCTGGATGAAGTGTGTGCCTCTTGGGCAGTTGTAGGTGCTCCTTCTGTCTGCTCAAGCGTGCTTGTGTGTTCAACAAATCATACATAATAATGTCAAATTATTAATAACTTGTGAAATTTCTGGAGTGCTTTGGGAATATTTTCCTAATGTTTTATGCAAACTACTTTGCTTGTTTCTTTGAGAGCCTTTATTTGCTTATTGAGCCACTGATAATTTCCAGGACAAAATGAACCTATTTAACATTAAAAAATCCACTAGTCCATGCAGTAGAAGTTGTAATTTTTTTTCAAAAAATTGCGAGTATTTCTTTGTACTGGAGAAAAGACCACACAGGCTTTAACCAAGTGAAAACAGCTGTGTACAATCTCTGGTACTTGCTTTGCAGGATCACATCTGTGTGGTCAGCATGTGCTGCAATACTGTGAGCAGACTATTTATAGATCAGCTGTTTAGATGTGGTGATCTGTCTGAAAGTGTCAGTAGCAGCTCTGTTTGTTCACTTGATCTTCACATCATATTTGGTCTGATTGTTAAAAAGAGTTTGAAATGCAGATACAGCTTTTGTTTATTCTTTGTCTCTCAGTGTTCACTAAATATTCAGCCAGAGTATTTTCCAAATATCCAGTCCTACTCTGGGAATGACATAAAGGGTGCACACTCTGCTTTGCTTGTGAAATTCAGTATACAGAAGGTCTGCATAATGCCTGTTTCTTACTTTATTTCCACTTAGACTGTGTCAGGCTTTTTGTGTTGTGCAGGGGCTGTGTTCCTGCAGAGGATAATGCTTAGCATGTGTATCCAAGGTGAGTTTCCATTGTAGTCTATCAGATTGCATCAGACTTTCAAACAAATTCAGTCCTGGGACTGAGTATTTCCAGAGCTTTGGCTGCCTCCTCCTATCTAATGAGAATACCTCATGCACTTTATTAGATAACTGCCTAGAGAAATATATAATTTTGCAGGATCTCATTCTTTAATAGGCATTATACTGCTGAGGTTGTGCTATAAAAAGTTTTAAATGGACAATGGATAGCATAGGTTTGCAAAATAGCCCTGAAAAAACATTATTTTCTCAGGACCATTCAGTGAAGAAATATTGGATGTAAAGACATCTGTTTTTCTGTCCTCATATTAACAAAGACATGAAAAGGCCAAGTAGAAGAGTTGCACCATTACTACAGTTTGCAAATAGCTGTGGTCACTCTGTTGTTTCCCACATTGGGGTTAGAAGGCAAACACATGGAGTGGTGTCACACAAGAAGGGCGAAGGCACAGGTCAAACACATGCACAGAAGTGCTGAGAAGTAACTTGAATGTTTCTCCATTAATTGAAAGACCACTATAATGTGAGGATGAAATTATGAAGGTATCCTAGCAACTGTGTTTTCAGAACAGCCATGGCCTGTAATATTGCAATGAATGCCAGCCACATTTTATTAATTCAAGAGGGTGAGAGCAGATAATTTTAATTAATAAAACTTAATGGCAAGCTCCTAATGCAGAAATTTGATAAGCCCCCTATTGTGGGCACCATTGCTACAGTTCTGTAGAGCTTTTAGAGTTTCCTAAATCTGAAATTATGAACTAGTCCTAGACATGTTAAGATGATTCTTATGCTATTCTTATTTTGGAACATAAGCATGGTTGTAGACCAGGACCTCCTGCCCTTGCTATAATAACAGGGAAAATACAAACAAGAGGGGGAAATGTCTCCTGTTCAAGGGGGCTCTGCAGTGACACCTGAGTGCTGCCTCCTGAGCATGGCAGGCGAGGTGCTGGGGCAGGGCACAGGCTGGCCGGGAGCAGGCGGGGTGGAGCTGGGAGATTGAGCTGCTGTGCCAGCAGCACACATGGGTGTTGCACAGTGGCAGCCAAGTTGGTTCCTGGGCCAAGCAGCTGTCATTTAAACAGCAACAAATGGTTTGCTGTAGAGCAGATGGAATAGAGAGTTGACCCTTTAATTTATTCACATGCATGTGTATATAAAGAGAAGATTCGTACAAAAATCAAAAGTTAAAAAAACCCCCAAAGCTCAAAACAAGAAAGGCTTAATTACCCAGGTTATTCCATGTGCACAATGGCAGAAAAAATAAACTAAGCCTTTCAGCTGGTGTAATTCAGGTTAGTTTTACAAAACTTATGTTGCTGCAGTGGATTTCTGCCAACTTCTACCAGCTGATGATCTGGCTGATTATGTCTGGTAATTTGTTTGTAACGTCCATAATGCCTTCTTAGACATTTTAACTCTGGAGATGATTTGTTGGATTCCACATGCTCTGGGATGATTATGAATTTTTATGTTCTGAGAGAGCCAGGTCAAACCACTGCTGTTGGCTTTCCCTGTCAGTGTGTTCCATCAAGACGTTTCCATTTGCAGTTCAGCCAGGGTGTACAGGCATGCAAGTGCCAGCCAAATTTGGAGGATGCACATCCCTCAGGCTTCTGGAAAACATCTTCCTGAGATGAAACCCAGCATTGTGTTCTGGTGTGAGTCCCTCAGAGCCATTTATCAGTACAGACAAGGGGACTGTTCTTGTGGGAGAGCAGGAGTGGAGGGCTCCCAGACCCATGCAAAGACCATGTCTTTTCCACAAGCTGTCCTGCACCCTGACTTACTTAAAAACAGGACAAAATTGGCATCACTCTGTGGACCAGATCATCAGATCATTGGCTGGATGTGAACTATAGTTTGGGAACTGCTGTTGTAAATTTATTTATGAACCAGTGGAAAGTTGGGGAATTGCCCGCAGGGCTTGATTTTTTTCCATTGGACTCTCCGAATTTTCATGTTTTGTAAATACTCAGTGAAGATAATTTAATTGAGGGAGGTATAAATGGGACACTGTGTTTGAAACTGCTTTGTGAATGAGGCAGATATATGGAAATATCCCCTATACTTGTGCTGAGGTTCCACATGGATCATACGCACATCTCTGAGAGCCTGTAGAAAGCACTACAACATACACAAGGAACCCTCCCAGGGATCAGAAATACGTCTCAGTCTATGCACAGCTGGCATGCTATTGCCACTGTCACGGGCTAGCCAATTCAAGAGGTTCTGGTTGGGTTTTTTTACAAAACATCCATGATAGCTGTTTCAGTATGCTGCATGAACACTGGAGGCAGCTTTCTCACACAGCAGGAGGATTCACAGAACTTCTTGTTTCGCTTTCCACAAATATTTTCTTAACATAAAACATACTTCACATAGAAATGCACAAAATAAATGCACATTTGAACCCAACCTAAAGGTGAGGTTCTGCCACACCCAGTAGGTGAGATGGGATTTCATAAAGGTATGAAACTCTTACAATGCCAGGATACAATGCAAGGCATTCCTACTTTTTTATTGTGTAAGGCAACTGCTGTTGATCAGATCAGGTATCCTATGAAACTGAACATTCTACAGTAGGTGTTAGGGTTTTCTGGTTAATTAAAGAAGACAAAGCAACATTTCCTTGAGTTAAAATAGATATTGTCTATATGGAAATTACTCATTCTCAATGAGAATTCTCAATAGAATGGCCAGCTATGAAAATTTTCACAGACAAGAATGGCAAACACACAGCAATTTGAAAGTCCTGTAAGCTAAATCATGGAAAACCTTCCACACTTAACAATTTGCCTTTACATCATTGTAATTTGATGCTACCTACTTTCCTAATTTACTTTTACTATTCTTGCTATAATGAAAAATTAATTATCATATGCATTTTAGGAGTTGAAACATATTTTTTTTTTTGTGAGAAGTGCCTTATTCTGTATTTCTGTACATTCTGGGACACAGCTTTTGTTTCAGCTGAACCCTATTATGTCTTAGGATATTTACCTCATGAAACATTTTGTCCAACTCTTTTTTTTTTTAACCTTCTTTCACTTCTGTAGGAAAACTGTAGAGTACAACTCTATTTTCTGCACTCTTTTGAGCTTGATGGAATCCAGTCTGCATTGCTCAGACCATTGTCCAAGGCAATGGCTGAGCCACTGGAGAGGATGGCTGAGAATTTGTGGAGGATTAATGTCTTCCAGGGGATGGAAAAGGGCCAGGGCTTACCCTGGGAAATTAGACCCACCAGCATAACTTCATATCCTAGGAAAAGCACTCTAGACTACATAAAAGACAATGCAAGGGTTGATTTGCTACATTTTTCATTTTTAAAGGCTGCAGTCATTTTATTTGAATCAATTCTCTTGAAATATATTAGATTTTAATTATTTTTTAAGATTTGTTTGTATATGTATATGTGGTGTTTTATTTCAGGCTTTTCTCAGGGGGAAGGAAGGAACACTGGGGAGAATAGCTAACTTGTCTTTCTTCCTAAAGAAAGCTTTTGGAGCCCTTGGCCCCAACTCAGATACAATTGTTTAAAATTTGCTGTTGTCCAGTAATATTTGTATTTTATAATACAAAAATATTAATGCAAGCAATCTCTTTTCAAACTACTGTTCCAATTAAGTAACTCTCCAGTTGATTTTATTGTCAGAAGGTTTTCAGCCCTAATATTGCAGAAAAACCCTGTGCCCTCCTTCTTCCCCTAGTATTTGTGATACCTTGTTTTGTTATAGAATGTGATTTATTATTTAATTTTATTATGTACAAACAATGCAATATTTTATTTGGAAATTAATTATAGTAGAAATACGTAACACTGATGCCGAATTCTTACAAGGTTGTGTTTTGTAGCTGTTAAATTGTTTCCTAAGCATAATTGTTAATGCTAGATCAACCAACCAAATGTTTTTGTGAGGCTTATATTTTAATCTGAAAGATTTTATAAATCAGTTTTATTTTGTTGACTTGCAAAATGAAGAAAAAGTTTATTAACAGTTGAAAAATGTAAATGGAATAATAATGTTGATCTGTTTTACATTTCTTCACAAAGTGCTAAATACAGAAAGAAAATAAGAAATTAGAAAGATTGTACATATTTTGTGAGTATAGATTATTCCTTCCTGTTTTGTCAAACCTGTTTTATAAATTTCCATGTATTTTAGTATTTATGAACATAATGTAAATGTCTAACAGGTCTGTTGCCAAAGAACTGTATAGATCTTGCCATGAAATTCCAGCCAACACCAATTTCTGGTAACATTATAATCAGCGACAATGCTGTACTTGCTGAGAGACACTGAAAACCAGTCTGACCAGAAAAATAAAATTTCTAGAGATAAGAATAAAAGCACAAAGATTGAAAGATTTCTTCACAGTCAGGAAGGCACAATCTGAGTGAAAATGATCTGTCCTTTGCAATTTAGCACAATGCCCTACAGAATTTTTGTCTTTACCGCTCCTTTTGCACCTACTTAGAGATGGTCGAGAAGCTGATGGGTTAATTCCTGCCACAAAGCTTTGAATTAAGTAGTTTTCCTTCAGGATTCTTCCTGAATTTGCTGAAGGACTGAGCCATGCAGCCCTTTTCCAGTAAAGCCTTGCGTAAAAATGAGCTTGTGACTTAGTTAACTATTTCTGTAGGTGGCAGTGGTTTCTCAGCTCGGTGCGTCCCCTCTTTGAGGACAGTTTCAAACAACAATGTGGGCAGAGAGACAGGAGCCCTGTGAGATGGCTGCACTCAGAAACGGGCACTTGCAACAGCAACTCTCTTTATTTCCCACTGAAACAATGCAACGTGAAATGACATGGTGTCACCAGCAAGGAGTGAGGCATTTTGCCCTTGGATGGCTGCAGTCCAAGATGGATGGCCTTCCCCTGGAATGGGTGGCAGGCCTCCAGCCCCAAAAAGCACAGGGGAACTGAGACCCCCATTGCTGCTTTGAATCATCACCCTGAGAGGCCACACCAGAGCTGGTTCTGACTGTCTAATGCTGGTAAAGGTCCCCATGAAACAAACAGACATTATTGGTGATAAAGTCATCAAAAACCATGACAAAATGCAGGTATCCTTTCCCTGTTTCCCAAATCTCCCATGTCTGTCTAGCCTAGGTTTTATGCTTATTTCTTCTGAAGAGGCCCCTGGCTTGTTAGGACACTGGAACTGTAATAATTATGACATGAAGCCTCGACATCCCCATGTAACTCAGCTGATGGTGGATATCTGTTTGCAAATTGTCCAGACCATGAGACCTTGAAATTAATTTATGTTTTGAGCTGTAACTACCGTATAACATGATACACTTCAGCTGGCAGATGAAGTAGATGCTGGTGTGCCTCTAAGTAGTATCTGAATATGAAGAGAAAGGCCAAGCTGGATTGTCATAATTTCATTGTTCATGAGTCTCTGGTCCTTTGCTTTTTAGTGTTGCCTTTAAAAACACAAACTACATATCTCAGAGGTATAGTTCTCCCTCCCTCCTTCCATGATCTTCCTATGTGATCTAGGGCATGTTTCTGGGTGGCTGGGATTATTTTCCCTTCACTTTGTTCTTTACAATTGCAATGTTTTGCAATGTTTTATGTTAAAAGGAAAGGGATAAAAAAAGGCCCAGCAAAATTGGAAATGTCTGATCAGCTTCCAAAATGATCTGGCAGCTAGTAAATATTTTTTCCCCTCACACTTTTCTATAGTCTTTGCTTTAGATACAGTATTAATAATAAAAATAACAGGGAAAAATTCTGGAGCTTTTGATTGTATTCATCTTTTTTCAATGCCCACTGACACTATAAACATATTTTGACTTCTGACTTGGGAATAAACTTTCTAGGATATAACATCTTTGCATTCTGTGTTCGAATCTACACCATACTATAAAGCCTTTCAGAAGGCACTAAGACATAAGGTTTTATGGATTGATTGGTCTTTTTTTCAACTGTATGATATTGCAAACTCTAGTGTGCTGTCTGAATGCTCACTGGGAATAAACATTTGAATAAGTGTCACTTTTTTTCCAAACCACTAAGACTATTTGCTCCCAATGCAAAGAATACTGACTAAGATTTCCAAACATTTTGGGCACCCAAATCCCATTAAAAGTAGTTCACCTTAAAACAATTCTGTCATTCTGTCCCACGTTGTTGCTTGTGACAGAATTGTGATTGACTGAATTTAAAAAATGCAAATCTCTGAAGCAATCTTTTAAGAATTCTTGGAACTGCAAGCATGTTTAATACTCATGTTTAACTTTCAACAATGTCTTATATGGTGGTAAAAAACAGCAGTGGAACCACTTGGTTATTTGGTATTTGGCCCAAAATACCATTAATGTATTTGTGCTGTCTGTAGATTTTGATGTAAACTTTATCTAAAACTTTAGTTTCTGAGTCTGTTGCAGTGCCAGAAGAGGCATGGGTGAGTTTCCTGCACAAGGACACCTCCCTTCTGTCCTGCAGCAAGCAAAATTTGTGACTTGTGACTTCAGTGAGAACACTTATACCTGGGACCCTGCGACTGAATGACACTGAAATGTGTCTGAAAATAATGGAGTGAAAAGAAACCTTGTTGGCCATAATACAAAGGCCAACAAGGTTTCCTTCTGGAGTGTATTCAAAACAATAGGAAAAGCTCCTGTTTGCTTCAGACTGTTTTTTTCTCCAAGGTTTGCAGGTCTTTTTCTCTTGATTGTGTTTTAAAACAGTAAGAAACTCAGTGACTAACCCAGAGAAGTGATAAAAGATTTTCTTTCATTATAACAGTGTGTAGCATAATACCAATACTGACAATCAACTTGATATTTGTACAAAGTTTGATTTTAGAATTTCTTGAGAGGAAATTTAAAAATGTTAATTTCCATTATCTCCATTTTACAAATATTTAAAAATATTTCCTTTTTTCATTTTCAATAGTACTGTTTAAAAGTTGTCCTATTCATATGTTCTGTTGACTATGTATAAATTTTTCCTTCTAATAATTCCTTGACAGGATGTATTTACTGTTATTCAATCAGCTGTATTCTTACAACAGTGCTGCTGAAAATCACTCTGTACTTGTGAACATTTCCTACAAAATCGTCAAATACTTACAGTTCAGAGTTATGACACTCTTGAGGGATTTGCAACCATCTCAAGACTGCAGAGAACCAAAAGGAGTCAAAGATGACAGTCCTGCTTAGGTGATGAAGCGTAAAGAAGTTTCTCGATGCTGTAGATTTATTAATCACAAACACTACTTCCTAAATGTATTTTAAGATGAGAAATAAAATGCTCCTAACAATTTCTTTCTTCTCTCGTGGTGCCCAGCACAGGCCAATAGTAATACTTAATAAAAAATAAAGATATTTCGAGTGTTCTTTTGTGTGCTGTAATTGAAGTCCAAGTCCTGTCCAAAGCAACACGAACAAATCATGTGTAAAGATTGTCATCTGGCAAATACTGTCAGTCTCTATCTTCCAATAGAATAAATATATTTAAAGAACATGGATGTTAAATGTGTGCTATGTTCTAATTCTACTTAAATAATATATGTACTTTACTTAAATAATAAATGTACACACATATTAAATTCTTCCCAGCAGCAACAAAAAAACTAAATGAAAATATAAATCTTATTTTTACTTCTACATAAAATGCTATAGTACGAAAATCATATGATAAAGTTAATGAAATTGAACATCTCATTATAATGATAGTTTCAAAAAAGTCCAAAATGTAAATTCATACACCTTGTCTTTATCTAGTATCTTTCTCTGCTTGTGCATTTAGTTTATTTTATTATTTTTTTTTTTTCATTTACTGTCAAGAAGGTAAATAGCATGACCTGGAAAATGTCGATCCAGGGAATCCAGCTAAAAATAAAAATTAAAAAAAAAAAATTTAAATGTAATTAATGACATTCAGCAAGGTTTGCATGAAAATAGATCTGTCAAAAATTGTATTGTTAAATTCACAGAGTGGATTGATAAGAAAAGTGTGCTGAAATAACAAATACCCATAAAGAACCTAGTCTCCCAACAATATTTTGGTATAATACAGTATATGTGATACATACAGCAAATACTGTACAGGTTAAGCCTAGTTACCAATAGAATGTAAAAGGCAATTGTAAATTGAAATAATTGTCTGACAGGAGGTTTCTAGTAGGTCCCTGTGGGATTTATTCTCTGTCTACATACACTGTCCTTGGTGGTGGTAGGAAAAACAGCATAAAATCATTGCTGGTAACATGAACAAATGATTAAAAAATTAAAGGTAAATAAAAAAATAATGACAAGGACCAATAAGATGTGCTGGGAAAATGAGCTCATTGTAACACAAGTGAATGTCAGATCATGCTTCTAGGAACAAAGACCCCAATCTTAAAATAGGATTTCCTCTTGCAAACATGTCCTCTAGGACTAGGAAAGATGGAGGGGATATTAGTATAAACAGACAGATCTGCATGAAATAACAGTAAAGCCACTTTGGGTATATGAACTTAGAGACAATGTTATCATATGGATGAAAATACTGTGATTAATGCTGGATATGTTACTCCAATATTTTTGACTGTACTTCATAAAGGAAACTTGAAGATGCAGAGAATCAGTGCAAAATTAGTCTGGTAACTGGAGTAATTCTATAGAGCACTGATTCATAAAAATCCAGAATTCGTTAGCATAGTCAAGACAATTTTAAGGAATAACTTGGTATCTTAATCTAATGAATGTAAAAAATGGTGCAACTATTGCAATTCTTTGGACAGCAGCTATGTCGGAAGTACGGCTTTTAAGTAAGAAAACACCTTATAGAATGGTTTTTGTCTTCACATTTTCACTTACATGCATGGTTTTAAACCAGCTCTAAAAAGTGTGCTTCTCAATATACCTGAAAAAGGGGGAAGCTCTGACTCAAGACTTCACCAATAGGATTGTTTACCTCATGCAAGGCTACCTCTGACTGCAGAATCAATAGCTGTTTCCTCGAGAAAAGAGCTTGGAAACAGGACTTTGCTCATGTGCTGCTCTGCACCTCTTCCCCCTTCCTGGTCTTGCTGCATTAAAACTTGGCTCCCTGGTTTTGCTCTCAGTTCCCTGGAGACCACACTGGACTGCTGAGTTCAGTGTCTGTCTTCAAAGGGACACCAAGTCAAATATGCTCCTGTCTTAACCTCCTAACAACGAATTAATTATAAAAGAATGCATTTTGCATTTTGTGCTTTTTTTTTAGTCTACATTTTAAGTCTTTGTTCTTTGATCTGGTTTTGTTGGTTTGTTTTTTTTTTATGTTCAGTGAGATTGACAAAAGCCTAATTTATTTTCACGCTGTATGAAACACAGAGTTCCATACCAGGTTCAGTAAAGTCTTGGGACAGAAGTGATATGAAAGAAAACTTTTTGACTGGTAAACTGGGTGACTGTACGTGAAGTCATGGAAATAAAATCAAGTAACATGTGTATGCATGCACTTAAGTCCCTAAGATGTTTTCAGAACAAGACCATTCTATAAAAGCCTTTTTTAATATGTTTCTTCATGATTCTGTCTTCAAATGCCATCTGACCTTAATAAAACTGCCCTGGCTGCTTTACAGGGCATAACATACTGTTCCTAGTGGTCTCTTGCAAACAGCAGCATTTTTATAGTGTTCTCTGATAATCTTTCAGAGCTGAGCCCAGTTCCTGATAAATTGGTGTTATTCTCCCAGGCTGATTGTGAGCAGTTATTAAATGGGTAATATGGTGTAAAACATGACCAGGAGTTCATGTGTGGAAAATTTTAGACAAAGTGTGAAAATTTATATTTGAATAGAGAAAAATTATTCTTCATGTGATTATTTTTTTTTTTAATAGGAGCCACTAATCCTTAGGAGGATAAAATGTTGTGTTTATTCTAAATTTTCTGTTTGGCAAATGCACAGATTTTAGCAAGTATTTGTAATAGTGATGTTTATACATTTTTGCCACCAATTAAAAGATGGTTTTGCACTATTTTTCTCCAATTCCTGGGCTTTTTTATTATTTACTGTTCTCTGTTGTATGACGTTTCTTTCAGAAGGTGCTGTGCTTTACATAATAAAATTCTGTATAAAGTTTTACTGTATTTAGGCATATTTTCCCAAGAAGTTGCATCCAAAATAATATTCAAACTCCATCACTAAATACTGCAGTTAGATAGTATTCAACTGCAAGGATATTGTTTTAGCCCAATATAGATGCTCAAATAAAAATTAGTAATTAGCACAGACCACGCTGTGCTAAGTCTACGGAACAGACTGTATCTGCGATGTTTTTACTTGTATGCAGCTCAGTAGTTTTCTCTCCCATGTTTGCTGATGGTTAAATTCTGCAGTGAAGTAGGGAGGCCATTGTGCAAAAATTAAACCCTAAATTCTTGGCTCCTTCTGCAGACTTTACATTTGTGCTTGTAGAGGGATCTGAGGCAAGTCTTGCATAGGTAGCTGAAAATCTTTCTGCCAAGATGCTGCAGAACCTAATAGTCAGCAAGAGTCAGCAACCTCTGACTTGGTTGTACAAAGCTCTGCTCACACACTTCACAGATCATCTTCTTTCTCTAAATGTCTTTTTGCTGCCAATTCATATGGAAAAGGTTTACTAATTCCACCATTGTGAGCTAAGGCCTGTGAAAGGGTAACAGCTCATTTGGCTTTTGTTGTTGTTGTCTTTCCCTGTTGTAAGTATATGTCTAATATTCAGCTCAATTTCAGCCCTTGCATAATTGTTTTTTCCTTCCACTAAATCTCAATTTAGAGTTTTTTTTCACAGGTATATCTTGCATTTTTCCACTTTTAATCTTATTTTCTTGCTCCTCTTCCTAATCACCTGATGTCATATTAATTTTTTTCCCTCTCTAGCATTTGCAGTTCCTCCCACCTTAGTGCAATCTTTGATTTTCATTTATATGCTACGTCATGAATGATAACATCAAATATGCCTAGACTGAGTACTTACCCCTGCAGTACCCCAGATGAAACCTCTCCCTCCCCTGAATTGATACATGGTCATTTATCATTCCCCTTTGTAATTCTCCTGGAAAGGTTAGATCTAATGGGTTTCTAAGCAAACACATAAAACCTTAACTTCCCTATCAGAAGTGAAGTGGTGGAAGACGGAGTTAGGACTGTCTTTCATCAACGTAATATTTATAGCCAAGCAAATGAACACTTCAGCTCCGCAAATCCTAAATTTGTTGCCAGACAGTATCTGGAGATTGTTTTGCATGTTTTGATTAAATGCAGATTCCNAAATGCATTTTTTTTAAATTTTTTTTTTTTTTTTTTTTTTTTTTAACAAAGCCAGGGTCCTGTTTTTGTTCTTGTTCTTTGTTTTCTCTGGTAAGAGTCTGTGATGAATGAGATGTCCAATTAATGACCCACGTCACTGAGTGTAAAAAGTCTCTTTGTTCATGAATATAGCAGTTCACTCAAATTAACTTTTTACAACAGTTCTGAGGCAAAATCTAAACCTCTGCTCAATCCAGGCACCTAGGGAGGCATGAAAAAATAATAATTCTCAAGCTTTAAAACAGCCAAGTTGTTTTAGATATATATTTATTTTTTTAAATCATTCAGTCTGCCAGAAGCTGGACACAGAGAAAAGAGGTAATATTTGAATAAATAAGATTTACCCTTTAATATGTCCAGATTGATTTACTGATGTCTGTTTCCACGCTACTTGAAATGAAGATGCTTGATTCATAACCATGTGAAAAAGAAAGAGCTGGCCATTTGCAATATTTGTGCAATTGTATTATCAAAATTTCAATGGAAAACTAAGTACTCTACTGCTCTCAGGGATGGGTGGGTTTTTTGTGAATTTGTGATAAGGATGAAAAGAAACCTGCATCAGGAAAGGGACCAGACTGAAAAAATACTGTTTTCTTTTCAAGCTGAAACTTTTTGCTGAATTGGAATCACCCTTTGGTGCTCCTCAGAGAACCCCTGGGATACACCTGGCTCATGGGAAAGTGCCTTGTGTCCCCTGAAGCAGCTCTTGACCCCTGCAAGGGCGCCAGAAATGAAACTTTGAATGGGGAGCCACAGGTTTTATCAATCTTGAAAATACAAAGCAATTTTACAATTCAATAGCTCTCACCACTGTAGCCTGCTGCATTTCCAGTAACCCTTTCATATGACTCTTGCAGTCAAACGTTGAGGATGGACAAAGCTATTTGCCCTGAAATACTGGAGCTCTGTGAGCTCCATTTATTTTTTTTTTTGGTGTTGTAGTATTTAATCAAAGCCATTGACCATCATTTTTTTATTGTGAATTGCTACAAAAAAGGCCTTATGTTAAAGAAAAAAACAGAAATTCTAGTTTTTGTTGGAGGGTCCAATGGATCAGATTAGTGCTGGAGAACAAAGCGGCTCAGCTGCCTCTGGAAGTGTTTGGGCCCACGCAGTTCTGTTCAGCTGAGAAGAGCTTTGCTGTTTTGTGCCCAAATCGGACCCCAATTGTCCCCACCCCAACACATCACGGCACCATCATGGCTTCAGGGGCAGAGCTCAGATCAGTGTGGGCGTGGCTAAATGTTATTCCATGCCATACGTCACCCCAGGGGCGTGGCCTCAGGAAGAAAATGAGCCTGTCCCAGAGCAGGCACCATTTTGCCTCTTTCTCCAGCAGTCAGCATGTTGGCATTTGCTCCTGTGGATCTGGATATGGGGATCCCTCTGCTGCCCTGCAGGTCCCTCTGCACTCTTCTCCATAACGCAGTTAGGGGATGTGGTGCTGAAAGGAAAGCAGTGAAACATAAATTGAGGGGTGTTGGATGGCAGTGCCAGCAGGGAATGGGCTGGTGGGGGTGACTCCAGTCCAGCTGAGGGGACCCAGCCCACAGGAGCTGAGCCAAACCCACTCATGCTGATCTGAGAGGAGTGCAGTGGAGCAGTAGGAATGGGGCAGCAGCCTGTGGGACTGACCTCCAGCATGGTGAAGCTGTGATGCTGTGGAACAGGCACCTGTGCAAAACTGAGCCCAGCAGAACAGTGACACGGCCCGACTTGGAAGATGTAGCTTTTGGGAGTTTGTCATTGTTTTTTGCTGTTTTAGGCTGGGAGGAGCAGAACACTAGTTGTGGGATCCCCTTGCCCCTTCACCGTATTGCCTTTGTTCCTGATGGCCATGTGCCCGGGTGTGCAGGAATGGTTGCCATCTTTGTCTGGGGAAACCAACCTGTGACCTACAGGGAGTGTCCATCATCTTGTTTTTGTTCCTGGTGGTGAACACCTTTTTTAAGGATAAAATACTTTCTCTTTTCATATACTTTTGTGATTATTATTGCTGGTGTTACTGTGAGTTTCTTCCTCCATTGGCCTTTGCTTTCAGTAAATTATCTCAACCCATAGCCTCTGTTTCTATCCCTTCCTTACTGGGAGTGGCTTATTTGGAGGCTAAATTGCTGCTGGTGTTAAATTACCACACCTCAATCCCACTTCCTGCCAGGCTAGTCCTGCACTGCCTTCAGTGCCCCAGCCAAGTGGCTCTGAGCCCCTAGACAGCTCCTGCCATCTTCACTGTGGAGGGCACACAATGGGTTCCTTCATCACTCCCAGATGGGTCAGACAAGGCCATGCTGAGGCACTGATGATTCTCAAGACAGCTTCTCCTTTGTATAGCAGCAGACTATAGAACAAAATGTGCAACGTGCAACCACAGAAGCAGACTAAAGTCAGGTGTAACACCTGAATTTGAAAGGGCTTAATGATTAATTTGGACACTTAGAGGACAAAATCTGATTTTTACCTCTGATTGATGATTTCATTTTCCCAAATGCATCCACATGCATGATACCTATTACAAATAATAGGTATTAATTGTACTCTCTTATGATAATTCCTTAATAATTACTTAAGATCCATTACAATTTTAACACTGATCAGAACAGGGGTTGTATCACAGTTGTCATTGTAGCTGAGTGGTGTAATCAGTCTGATGAAGTGACATTTTCATACTTCCCTCTTCTGTTTCAGAAAAAGTGTTCTCTGAACGGTCACTCCTGAAAAAATCCTGGAGTGGGACATTCTTGTTTGTCTGACCACAGTCCCTTAAGAAGATCATGGGCTGAACCTTGGTTTCCCACATTCTCTTTTGTTTTCTTTCCAGACCAGTCTGAGTCCTTTCTACTAGATAACAAGACAACTGAAAGTCACGTGCTGTCATGCTCAGTGACAGTGCTGAAATAATTTGATCAGTGATGCTTTTTTCCTGCTAAAAGTCTTTATGAACATTCTGAAAAGCTCTAAAAGAGTTTATAACCTTGTGTTTCTCCTGTGTTGTGTATTCTGGTTTTGTAGTTGCACTAGAAGTAGAGGAGCTGCTGTGAAATATTTGCTACACAATACCTGTTATGTCTAAGAGAAAACTAAGAGGCAATATGCAAAACAACAAAAAAATGCTACCCATGGTTGTATTTTCTCTAACACCAGTGCAGAGAGAGGAAGAAAAGGCTTAACAAAAGTGTACAAGCTTAGAGTGGGAGATGGTTGGATTGAAGAATAAATACTTGTATTCTGGATATTGGTCTTGCCTTCCACTCGGTTTCTATATTACACACCAGGCTGCTGAACAATGGATGAGTATAAAGGGAAAGAAGATGGAGAATGAAGATACTCCAGAGGAGAATGTTGCAAGTGCTTTTACATAGTGCTGTCCCTAGAAGCAACAATACAAACCAACTTGGTACCTCACCAAGCCACGCTCAGATTCTGAATGATTGGTTGTCTGTGTCGTCTTTTGCATGTCTTTATTTAACCAAATGTCCCAGGCTGCAAGCAATAGAACAGTATTTAAATATGAATCTCACTAGCAGACTGCTGACTCTGGCTTTCTAGTTCATGTAGGCAGGTATGGGCAGTGTTATAAAGCATTCTTGACAAATAATATAATACTTCACTAATAGGCTCTATATTAGCCAGAGGAAAGTTTTTAGTAACTTGAGAATCCTGTTAGCTAGTAGTGCTTGAAATATAATGACGATTGCTCTAAAAGTTGCTTTATTCTGCTTCCCATAAGACATTTCCTGTCCGTAGGAGTCACTGGTAGGTTGAAATATCAAAATATTCAAGAGAACTTTCATTAAATATCAAAAGCTCTGAATTTCCCTAGAGAGACTATTTTCCCTATCAAAGGATGTGAGAAATTATCCAGAATCAGTGTTGCCAGAGTAGACCCTCCTGCTTCCTCCTCTCTCCCTCCCCTCCTCCTTCAGCTCCCTCTGAGGCTGCAGCTCTCAGCAGCTCTTTCTCCATCCAAGTGCAAGAGTCAGGGTGAAAAACAACAGGTCATCATAACCCAGCCACGTCTGTCTTCCCCTGTCAGCACGTTCCACCAGCACCTTTAAAACCTTGCTGCTGTTTTGTTTACTTTGCCCTTTTTCACATTCCTTTCTCTGAGGGTAAAGCTGGGGTAGTTTAACAACTCACTGCTGCCAAGAGGGAGGTCCTTTTTTGACTGCTCCTCTCTCAGTCAGGCTCTTCCTCTTCTCTTTTTGAGCCATGTCTGGTGCTCATCAGGCCTTTCACTGGTTCAGCTTGTGAAGCCAGCAGGAAAATTGTCACTTTTTTTGGTGGCAGCCTTAGATGTCTTGCCAGGGAACTCACCTAGCCCAGCACACGGCTGAATTTCAGAACCTGTGCAAGGAAAAAGAGTGAAGATGAGGGCAGGTAAAGGAAAGCAGGAGACTACCATTCAACACTTGTCTGCCACTAACTTGTTTTAGGTGATGAGATGTAACTAGATCCTAAAGTTCATTATTGTCCTGAGTGAAATTTAAAAAGAACAAATGTAAAACACAGCATAAAAGAGCCACATGCCAACTTGTTGTCCATGCACTGAACTAGTCTTCATAAGAAAGAAACAGATTTTTGTGCATTAAGTTATGTGATCCCTAATAGACTGGTTTTTCAAGTGGACACCCATGTGTTGTGGTTCCCTTAGGCTCCTGAAAAATCCATTTTTCTCCATTCTATTTAATTTTGCCATTTCCTTTGCCTTATATGTCTCAGGATTTGGCCCCAAGAAAGAAGTTTTGAACTTCCAGTGCTTATCTGTTAATGGTATTAAACCATTGCAAAAGAATAAGAATACAGGCTTTTAGGCCTGGAAAATCCTAGTTCTTTTCTTCATTGTTGAAAAAAACTTCCTGTTTCCCACCTCCCATCCAGTGTCTTCTGAAGCAGTCTAAGTTGATGTGAGTGCATTTACCATCACATTAAAAACAGTGTGACTGAGAGATGAGTTTTCCCCTGTAGAGGTGTGTAGCAAGATTAATTTCTCCTGTCTGGAGAAATCAGAGTGCTAAGCTGTGCTGCAGAAGTGCTGGCTTGTGTTACAAGTCATATGGTCATTAATTCCTGAGGAAAAAAGGTAGCCCATTCCAATCAGTCCGCTACATGGAACACACATCCCTTATGAGAAATGCTCTTGAGAACACTTTTTGTTACATGTCTTGTATCAGTATTTCCATAGAGCACACTTATTACCTTTAAACTGTAAGATTAGAGATTCTAAACTGAAGAAAGTATATACCTGCTTTTTTTCCTTTTTTATAATGATAATAATTGTCTTTTCAAGACTGGAAAGCTTTTCAAGACATACCATAAAATGTTGTGTTTTTTTTCCAGTTGCTTTACTTGAAGGTACAACCCTTTCCTTTACAAAATCATCCATAGATCTCTGCTGATCCACCTGGTCTTTTACATTTGCTCATTCCTAGTTTATGTTAGGTTTAGATCCTCCAGATACACTTTCAGCCTCCTGGATTATATCCCGAAACCACAGCTCCTACTGAGAGGTAGAGGAGAAAGAAAATCGAATGTCCCACTAAACTCAGTTGAGGACAGGCTAAGTTGAACAAAGAGGTTTGTCCCACAGCAGAACCTACTACAGACAAATGATACACACCTAAGTAGAAGAGCATGTTACACATTCATCTGTATATAAAGCCAAAGGCATCCACAGTCCAAAGCCATTCTGGCAAATGAAGTCTCTGGAACTGGTATTGCTGGGGTCAGATCGAGTCACATGAAGAAAGAGAGGGGGAATTCTCGAAATATTTTACAGCATTTCTTTTTTTTTTTTTTCTGTTTCTCTCATGAAAAAATTACTACTCAATTTCACAGAACAGTGTCTTCAACTGAAAGTCCTCAGGCAAAAGCTCTAGGATGTTGGATAAAAGCTGAAACAGGGCTGTTACATGGTGGTGACACATCACTTGCCATAGCAGACACTTCATCTTCTCCCCAGTCTTTTCATTGCTTGAACATTTTCCATAGAGAAGTTACTCCAGAAGGTATTGTTTGGGTGCTAGACAGCTTCGGTCATGCCTGAAATGCTATTAAAGCTATGTGGGAAAACAGAGCTCTTCACCAGTGTCCAGAGTTCCTTGCTCTCTGCCCTTCCCTGGAAGTGTGTGCCACTCTGCCATGGGTGTCATGAGCCTGGTTTGCTAAAATCCTTGCAGTACTCCTGCAGAAAAAGCATTTAGTCTTCCTCACAAGGAGGATGGTCCCTGAAGGGAAATACAAGGGCTGAGCAACTGGAAGAAGAGGCTGTGTTTCACACTGCAGGAGGGATGCAGTTTCTGGGAAGGAGGCACCACAGCTGCCCATGAAAAGGTTTTTAGTGAAAGTTAATAACATTTCAGGTGCTAAGTGAAATGTAGGGAAATGCTCAGATTTGATTGCAAACCTAACTTAAACAGAGATTGAATAGTATCAGCTTTCTGCAGGCCTCCCAAGCCATGAGACAACAATAAATCCACAGTCAAACACCACAGAGAACATCTTTACTTGTGTTCTCTTGACTCTGTTTTAGTGTATCCTTCTCAGATCTGGCTTAGCAGGAATTTGGAATTATGCGGCATTTTTGCTGCTTTACTGTTGTGTTGCTTTGATACGGAAATTTTCTTAAGCTGTAAAAATAGCCTGTATTTCACAGTAGTGCTAAAGCAGCAGATAAAGGCAGATACCTATATCTAGATGGGACTGACTGTTATTTTTCTGTACGTCATTTCATCCCTAGAGACCAAATATGTCTATAAAACATAAGAAAACTGTGAAAGCTATGTGAGCTCCTAGGGGTGATAATACTATATAAACTAAACAGGATGAAAGACATCCTGGTAAGTATACAGGCTTGCCTGTATCAGTTACAATGGTACAGATATAATTGCTTACAGTTCTAGCCTCAAACATTAAAAAGGCCTGCCATTTAGCCATTCCACATTAAATAAACTACATATGATGCTTTGATGTACTAATCTTCTTTTCCTTTGAGGGTGCCTATTTAAATCTGGTAACACCTTGCCTGTAATGATGAACAGTGAGGGTCTGAGTCTGCTTTCAGATTGGTGAGCAAGGTCAGATAGTAATCCCAGCATTAATGGAGTTGCATGAAGCCTTGGTGCTCCTGGCTTCACAGAGAAAAAACATGCAGCTCTGCCTAGCACCAGGTCACAACTCTTGAAGTCTGCTTAGTTTCACCTGAAGTTCTCTCAAAAGCTTCTCTTGCCCCTGCCCAAATGATCCTTTGCTCTGCACAAGCCAGATCTTAACAACTTTTGTTAATACAGTTGTGTGAGTTGGTAGTGTAATTTATTTTTTATGACACTTTTACTAGGACAGATTCCCTAGTAGTTGAAACATCAAATCCTCTTGCCAGCAGAGTTTGTTTCATCCAAGGGATGGGTGAGGCATTCCTGTTGATAACCATTGCATCTGTACCGGAAGGATCTCGAGGAGCTTCACCAGCAAATCTTTTTATTTCCTAAGAATGAGTCTTAAGCCAGGTTTGCATTTGGCTCTGTCAGGATTATAGCAAGTCCTGTTGACAGTTCAAGAGATACAATAGGTATGTGCAAAAGTCATCTTTAAAGTTGGTAAAAATTCTTTGTCTAAAAGTGACTGTCCATAAACTGAACATGTAGGACCTACTGTTCAAAAGTTTGGACATCACTCCACCATGGTACTTTAGAAAAATTTACTTGTAATAGTTTGCTTCAGACAAGGTATTTTCAAGTCAGCATTTCTACAGGATACCTTAAGAATGAAGCCTTCAAATTTGTGAACAATGATTTTCATAGTGCACAGATGTTTTTTGAAAAATTGGAACTTACCTATGAATTACTAGCTAGAGATAAGAAATGATGTTTTGGGGTTTCAAACTTTTATTTTTTTTTCCTTTGATAATGGATTTGAAAATTTAGGAACAGAACTTTGTTTTAGATCAAGTCAAAGAAAACCTTAGGCATTTCAGCAAACAAAAATATCCACAAAACCTATTACTAATAAAATAATGTTGTCATATATCAAGGGAGGTGAACTGAAAAATCTAGGTATTTCAAAATACTAGCCAAACCCATAAAATTGAGGGGGGGGTGTTTAAATTTCAATTAATTTTTTTTCATCGTATTCTTTTTCAGAATGACATTCAAATTAGGAGTTAGAAATAATTCCAGTCTCTTCTTATGGGGAGTATATTACTTATCAATAAATTTGTTCAGTACAGTCAGCCTGTTCTTGCTTTTTTCATCTGCTTTTCAAAACAGAAATAGAATTAAAGAACCCAGAAATACTGCTAGTGGTTTTTTCCTTAGTGTGTGTTTGGTTGTTGGTTTCTTAAAATGAAGGGGTTTCTTTATGGTGATATGTATCAAATTAACAAAGAGAATGACAATAGAAATTACATTTTCACTCTTTTGTCCTTATAAGGCCTTATGCAGAAATCTTTTATTGTTGATCTTCCTTACAGCAGAGCTCCACAAAACTTTAGTTGCCATTTTACTCCTCCAGATAAGAGAGCTGCATTGTTATTTGGTCTAGGTTTTAACTTAAATAACAAATAATTTATTAAGAATAACTATTTGACATGGCAGCAGTATGATTGGCTTTAGCCATATGCCTGGCACTAAGCTGTCCAATACTTTATTCTCAGTGCGTGCAAGCGGAGTATTCCAAGTACATCTGAAAGGCAGAGAGCAGTGAACTTTTTCAAATACTCTGTATTATTTTATTTAACAATCATTGGCCTAAGAGACTTGGCGCAGGGTTCAGCCCTGTTGCATTTAGCCATTGGAAAGGTTGCCTGTCACTGTGAAATAACATTTGAGTATTGATTGAGTATTGATTTCAGTGGGACTGACTTCAGTCCCATTGATTTAAAAGATGTTTGGGCATTTCTGAAAATCCCACTCGACATCTACCTACAATGTTAAATGCCAAATTGCCTTAGAAAACTCTGTCTCTTGGACAGTAATATGACATTTTTTAAATGCAGTGTAAGTTCCCGTGTGATTGGAGCAGTTTTGAAAGTTCAGTCCATCTGACAGCTCATTTAGGGTAAGTACGTATATTGCCTGCTTTCTTGGACCTTGAACCCGTGTAGGCTGGGACAATATTTGATCCATCTTCATTACCAGAAATTATCTAGTATAGATCTTGTTCTTTGATCGATTTTATTATTTATATGCATAGTTTAAAAATCAGCTTTTGAAAATAGAGTTGGTATCACAGCACAAGTACCTTCAGGTCAGGAGAGATGAATAAACTCCCTGTGAATAGACTGTGTACAGAGGCCATGAGGAGTGCAAAGTTACAGGGATTATTTTAAGCCTCTTCAAACTGTTTCACATTTGGTGAAGAATGAAAGCACATGTATAACTTGGCTTGGTTAATATGTAGTGATTTGGTATCTCAGAGTTACCTGAGGATTTCTGAGCTCTTAAGATGCACTCTCAAACTTATATCCGGTTTCCAAATACTTCCAAAAGGTGTGTTGTCAGATCTAGAATCTGACCCAATAATGATTTATGGATATTTGGAAAAGTTCAGAGAAATTTGTGCTTTCCAAAATCTAACATATCCTAGCATCTGAGAATGTCTTACTTTTTCATCTTTAATTGTTTGCAGGTTTCTTTTTTAGGCTGCAGTATTTATTTAATTAAGTACTTGTGTTCCATAAAGCCTCAGGTCTGAAGAAAAATGGACAAGAGTGTGGTGGCTGATTACTCTCTATTTTTTTTATTGGTATGCTAATTAATGTTATAACAATAATATTTGCCTGTGGTGGATGTTGGATGTTAGGCTTGCATGTACACTGTCCTGCAAGACAGTTTTACTGCTTTTCACAGCTCTTGTTGTGTAAAATAGGCAGCACAATATTGACAGATGATCTAGTATTAGAGCTAGTCTGTGTATCAGTTCAATAGGAAGGAAGAGAAAACATGAGTACTCCAGCTGGATTGGATTCTACCCTTTTAAACTATCTATATTTGACCAAACACCACGGAAGAATGCACATCATATGTACAGATCTTACTCCTGAGGTATCTCAAAAAGAAATTTCTGTTAATCTTTTCATTCTTGAGAAGTGAACTACAAGGGTCCAGTATATACAATTTTTTCCTGGCAGGAAAGGAAAAGAGAGCGGGAGCAAGGCTGGTAAAAATGTTGAATAGAAAACAAGGTGTGGTCAGGGAGGGAGTTCGTGTTCCTGTGTTTCCTTCGGTAACACACAATAACAGCCATTCCACCTGTGCCCCAGCTTCTTACAGCCACAGCAGCCCACTGCTTGCAAAAACAACCAAATAATAAACTTCTTACAAAGAAATTAGCACATGTACTTATTTTTTCCCCTCTTCTTTTGCTGCCACTCAATCCAACTTTACTTTCCACTTGCCTGGAAGCAGCTGTGCTTCCACTTTTTAATTGGAGAAGCAGTACTGCTTCATATGAGTAGCATTGGCTTTTGGCAGCTTGAGATGTGTTAAATTCAATCAAAATACCCATGAGCAGCAGAGAAATCAGACATTTTTTCCTTCCCACTCATTACTTGTGAAACCTGAATCTTTTCCCAGGTAGTAAGCCTTTCAATTTTTAATTCACTTTTTAATATTTTTTGCATTTAACTAGGTTAAGTTGAAGAAAGATAGTATATTATATATATATGTATATATAGCTATATATGAATTTGTGTAGATGAATGAGATTATTTTAAGCAAACCAGTTATTTCCCACCACTCATTTCCCAGGCTGGTATGTCATTGTTATGAAATGTCATGTCTCTTTGCAGACTGCCTGAAACTGATTGACATAACTGGAGAGGATGCCTTGGAACTATTTCATGGGAGTTGAGGGCAGTTGGAAAAAACCTCACTTGTCTAAAAAATCACAGTTTGAAAGAGGGGAGGGAATTAAATGTCTCGGCATAAAAAAAAAAATCATGAGTTTGAGGCATGTAAGGTTTTTTAAAAACTGTTTCATTTCCAATTCAAGATGATATTTCAAATTAGGGGAGGAAGCAGAATGCCCTTATTTCGCATTTTGACACTGTTTTCATGAATAAAATAGGGGATAAGTCTAGTCATTGGCTAAATTGGAAAATATTTTAACTGCCTGGAGAAAACAGGTTGCATGATTTTGTCAAGGCCTTGTGCATACTTTTATGAGCAACATCTCTATACATCAATCTAAATATTCTACTCTGCACACATTTAAGTTAACAAGTCTTCTCTCTCTAACTAATGTTGAATAATGGAGAAGAGACTGGCAGAAAGAAGCAAAATCTGTGTCATGGATTTGTATGTTAAAAAAAAAGTTGAAAAAGCAAAGTTAAATCATAAATCCTGTCTTGTTTGTCTGATGTCAGAAGAACATGAGACTGAGACAGATCCTGGAAGGCATGTAGTTAAAAGATGCCTGGTTTATTAATTATTATTTAAGTGTTGTCAGCTGCAACATCCTTCACTCAGTTTGGATAGCTCTTCTGTAATCTATATCATATCTGTGCCATCCTCCCTATGGAATGTGTTGACATGCAGAAGGGTTTAATTCTCAGAAAAATAATCCGTAGTGATAGTGGGGAGAGCTGGGGGCACAAGTGGAAGGGAGCACTTGTGTGCCACCAAGTGCAATGAGAAGGTGATGGTGCAGGCAGCTGGGCAAGGGAGATGCAGACAGATACCCTGGCACAAAGAGAAGGGGAAGTGGAGATACAGGCTGCTCTGCAAGGAGTGTCCTGGCAACACACAGGGCAGTGTCAATCCGTCAGTAGCTTTGAACCTAACTGTCCTTGGGAGAGGGTGTGGAGTGATGACACTTGCAGCCCTGGTCTACTAGAATATTACTTAGCAAAATCAGTTGTTTTCTCCTCCAGACTAGATCACCCATCCATGCATCAGAAAGGTGCTCTTAGTGCTGTTCAGATCGTCTACATAAATACACACTTAAATAATTTATTGAAATATATATTATGTAGCTGTTATACAGGAACACTTTGGTTTGTCATTGAATATGTATAAGGCAAACATTTTCTCTTAAATGATTGCCTGTGGATCTGCTTGGGTTTGTTGTACCGATTTGTATATAGAACATGCTCTCCTGGAGATAAAAAAAAATCCAAGCTACAAAAAACTAACCAAAAACTTTTATGAAAATGTATAAGAAATTAAAAGTAGTTTCCTAGTACAACACAATTTTTTACATTTTTAATTTTGGTTGTTTGTTTGTTGTTTTTTTTTTTTTAATTTGCAATGCTAACATTAATTAGATGAACAGAACAATCCCCATGCAATTTTCATGTGTATATATTCAAAGCATCTCAAAACAGAATGCAAGGAAATGGTGGAAGATGGAAAAGGCAGAAGGAAAGAGATGCAGATGTGGTCTTTATGACTCAATGTTTTAAATTCTTTTCTATTATAGCTGTAAAATCTCATGGGACCAAGCGTGTCTGCCAAGGGTGCAAAGGAGGTGCGAACTTGATCCACATAGTTTTCAAACTGATGAAGGAATCTTCTGGGATTATATACATCACTGTCTCTGTTCTAGAGGACAATGATTGATTTAGATTTCTTCCCTAGACTAACAGAGCCTGGCTCCCTCTAGAATCAATGGAAGTAGTAAGACTGCCTTTACAATTATTTAACTCAAATGTTGTGTCTACCTCTCTGAGTGTTTAAGGGGTCATAGGCTAACTGGTCTGGCAGACCTTGAATTAATTGCTCTGACTCATTCAATGCTTTCTTGAATTTCAATTTAAGTACCCACTATTCATTCATCTTAGATGTCACAGATGTCACAGGAGATAATCCCTCTACATATATGTTTAGTCCCCTTAAGCATATTCTTTAAAGGGAAGAACATTCACCTACAAGACAAGACAGCTGGAGTGAGGTGCTTGGACATATTTGTTCTTGGTGTAGCTGTGTCTTCAGTAAAACCTGTAAAATTCACTTTTGCTTCAGTGGGAATACAGGCTGCCAAGCCAGAATGCTTGTCTTAAAAGTGTTCTTTATGTCTGTCTTCAAGTGTCTCAGCTGAATTATAAAACAAAAACACCTTGATGCCCAACAGAAACTAGCATAAAACAAGGAGACTAACTCTGCAAGCCGGAGTCTGGTACCTGTGAAGATGTCTTTGGTCAGGACAGTGTGTGCTAAAGGGGGTGAGGCTGCTGGTAAACTGATAAGGTTGATGAGCACTTTGGCACCAATTTTCCTGCCCGAGATGGAAATGGCCACATGGGGGGCTGGGGCACGAGGCGAGTGGATTGGGGGAGTTCAACTTTGTAAGCTAAGGCAAACAGACTCCATCTCTGAAGATCTGACAAAAATAAAGTGGCTTCTAGCAACTAACATCACAGTAGTTTCTCAGGCACAGTATTTTAAAATGTTGGCAACTACATCTCTGCCTAGAAATTCTTAGGCAGTCAGTGTATGTTACTGAGCTCTCCAGTATTTGAAATCCTGCTGAAGCACAGAGATAGAACACGAATGCCTGATCTGCTCAGGTATCTGGATGCTCCATAATGTGCCTCACATAGACAACTTAGCTAGTGTCAGTACTGCAGAGATGAAATAAGTCCTGATGAAAATGTGGGGCCACAAAGCAGAGAACACAATGAAACTTGTAGCAAATATGAGAGGCCTCTAGAAATATCAGTCCACTACTTGCCTACAGAACAAGAAAATAAGTAGGTGTGATAGATTTGATGGCTGTTCTGGAACTGGCACCTCCAACATTTTCCACCAGGTGAAAAACCTGACTGTGGGACATTTCTCAGGTGCACAATAAAACTTTTGAGAATCTTGTTTTGGAATAATCTAAGCAGGAGTGAACTTGATTTTTTCCAGATGCTTGCTCTTTTTCCTTGTTCTTTTGATATATTAATATACAGTTCACTTTTTCACTTTAATCTCAGAGGTTAATTTCTTACTCTGAAACAGTCCAGTGGACCATAAGTTCTCTTAGGGTGGTGATGATCAAGAAATAGACCTAATTCAAAATTGTTGTTTCCTCAGACTGAAAATACTAATGTATATTCTTACAGTGTGTATGAGGTGTTAGTGAACTGCCTTAACTACTGTACCCTAGACCAGAGGCATGAATTCTCACCTTGCTACAGATCTGTTCTGAGGTTTCCTCCCCGTCAGTAGAGCTGTAACCAACTTTTGACTGTATGGTTCAGGCTGAGGTACCACAGGCCATTGGATGTTAAAACCCACCCGTTTGTCTCTGTGCTTTTAATTAGAGAAGGTGGCATGCCTCAAGTACTGTGGTAGGCAAAATGTGCTCATGCAAGCCACATACTGTATCAAACTCTTCAAATTGTCATTTCCGCAGATACTTGGCTTTCAAACAAATATCTTTTGGTAATTTAGTGGAAATATATATATATATATATTATAATATAATATGTGGAACAAAACAACAAAAAACAAACCAACAAAATATGTGAAAGGAGAGCATGGACATGCAAGAGAGAGAGAGAAAGCATTCAGTAAAACAGTAAGATTTGAGAAAAAGTGGCAGACAGCTAAGTCTTTGGAGTGCCTTCTTTGCTGTGGGTTCATGCTGTAAGTCAGACATATTTGAACAACAACTGAATTGTGTGTGCATAAAGACACTGGAAATTAGCTGTGTGCTGTGGAGAGTTCACTATTATGCCCAATTACTGAAAATAGTGAATTTAGTGTGGGGTGGGTGATTGTCTTCTACAGCATGGAAAATATTTCTGTATTATTTCTTTGGTATGAGACATATACGGCAAAAGCATTTAAAGTAGCCAGGTAAGGCTCTGACCATACCCTTCCTAACTGGAACTGCACATGCATATATATTATTTTGCATGACTGTAATGACAGAAAATTACACTTCAACACTGCATGCAGCCTAGATATTCTAGGAACAATACTGTAGACAAAACAAGGGTAGTCCAGGAGAGAAGAAAGAAATTATTTCCAAAATTCCATAATCCTTTTTACCTCCTATCCTAAAGCAAAGCATTACTTCCCTACAAGAGTTATT
Organism: Rhabdornis inornatus; assembly: GCA_013397075.1. Lineage (NCBI taxonomy): Eukaryota > Metazoa > Chordata > Aves > Passeriformes > Rhabdornithidae > Rhabdornis > Rhabdornis inornatus. The sequence goes on along the minus strand of VWZS01009400.1, from coordinate 1,387,123 downwards.
TCTTTTTTTTTCTCTTTCTTTATGTGCATTCACCCATCCAGAAGAGAACTGAATTAATTCTTCCAAATAGGTAGTGATTGAAGGAAAAAAGCCCTCATTTTTCTTTGCAATAAAGTCTTCACTACACTAAGGAGTCAAATGCATCTCTTCATTGGCATCTGGTAAATGTAATAGCCATAATCATATACAATGTTATCAGTAGCTGGGGATGGAAGAAATAAAGCACTAAGTTCAGCAAATACATATTTGACACAATACAAAGACTCAGGGTAGATTTCAGAACTAGAAGGGCTCCAGAAACTGTTCTTCATTTAGTGTTATTAATCTGGAGCAAATAGAGATGACTGTTCGGTGTGGGCAGCCATCAAAATCTGCCACAGGAGCACAGCTATTGCCTGATGGTGTCGTTGAAGATTTGAGGTAGCCTTAAAAAAGTAGCAGATAAAATATCATTTAAGTATACTTCTTAGAAGTGTTTATAAAACTGCAGTATAACCATATCAAAATAGTGTGATGTTATCACATCATGTGCTGAAAGGGCTGCTGACTGGATTCCTGATTGGAAATTGATGATAGCACTGCCTGGCTACTAGAAGTGTCCCTCTAGGAAACCACATACTGCAGCTTTCCTGCTCTGCTAGCAAGAAACACTGGACACATGGCTAAGACATAGTTATGACATGGTCTTTGGAACAGGTGAGACCACAGGTAGCAAAGCCCAGTTCTTTATAAAGTGTGGGGCTTTCCCAGAGAGGATGTGGGGTGAAAGGCTGGTTAGAAACAGAGCAAGACAAGTTGGAAGGCAGATTTCTCTCCAAGTAGACATTCCTGGATGCTCTTGAAACACTTATTAATATTTTAGCCTCTATATAGGAGCATCAGTAATTTATATTATGGTTTGAAAGTTTTCCTGGCTTCCTGAGTGTCCTAAACAAGTTGTAACTTGGACTCAATAGAGGATCTTTGAAAAGCTCCCACAACTGTCTGATGCAAGCACTTGAGATGAAATACAGGCTCATGTGCCATCCAGCTCCAAACTACCAGGAAATAACTTTACAGCTTCCTCTTGAGGTGTTTTTCCATGTTAGGATTTTCCACACTGCACATTGCCACCATGCATGATCTTAACCTACAGCTGCTTGCTGAGACAAGGAGGCACAAATATGTGGCTTGCTCGAGAAGTTTAAAGCACCACTTTGAATCAAGCTCAAGTCTTGAGACTCTTATGTATCACCCATTAGGTTTTCCTTCCTTACCTTACCTCTGGGAATGGAAACAGACCACAAACTCCACACTTCTTAGAGCAAATTACCTGCTTTGTTATTCTGTCTTTCAACCTTTGCCATAAATTCCACTTCATTAACATTGGCTGAAACACCTCACTGAGTTGCACTACTTGGGCTATAAAATGTGTCTGGTGATAGGCCAGAGAATATATTTAGCCTTGACCATGCAAAAGAGCAGGATCGGGAGGCTCTGTCTGTTCTGTCATAAATTGTCTGTGAATACTAGCAAATACAGATTATTTATTTTCTTAGTTGCTTACCAGTGTGTTGCAGTGTCAATGTGTCTCACCACACACCGTGGAAAATGTTTTTTCATTCTATGCTAGTGGGCAATAATTTTGAATGGACAGCCTGTGCAAAACACTGCAGGTTAAATCCCATCTGGATTAAGTCTTTCCTCCCTGAGTCAAGCCTTGGAGTGATGAACTAGCCAGCAGTTCAGCCCATCTGCAGATCATTAATGGTACATGTGACAAAGAAAACACCTGAGCAGGGAAGCAGAGTTCACAAGCAGGTGTTGCTGTCTAGGGAACAGGTTGAGTTCTGTAAGGCACCTGGAAAGCCTCAGACAACCAATGTTTTTAGCAGAGCATGGCAATGCACCTCCTATGCAGTGCTCTGATAGCCTAAGATCAGGTGCAACGAGAGAGAGACGCTGAACTTTTGTGAAGAATGCAAGAAAATTGATTAATCTTTCTCCTGTTTTGAAAGGTATGTGATAGCTGTATCCTGAAGTATCTGGGCTCAAGCTGAAGATACTCACCTGGAGAATGAAATTTTTTCTCACTTTGACGTCCCAAAAGCAGTGAGGAACTACAGCATGTTCCAGTGGTACTTGCTCTATTCTGTTGGTAAGCCAGTTCCACAGAACTGGAGATAGAAGGGATCTACTGGATTTCCATTAACTTCCAAGAGAGTCCATAGCAGACCAGCATAAGTAGACCAGGTTAATAAAGGTGGTGTTGTTTTGGGTTTTTTTTATACAAGTACTTGCAGCTTTCCATAGGAATATGTTGAAATGAACATTCACCAATTTCACACAGCTGTTATTTACAAAAATAGATAAACACTTTCCTTCAGTGAGAGGTTGTATTTACTGCTTTATTTATCGAGGCATTTATGAGGAAAAAAAAGGTAGTTTGTGTCTGAAAGCATCAGAGAGAGCTGGAAAGACAGACGTGAGAGCAGAGACTGGGAAGGCGGTGGGTAACTGGCATAGCTGGAGAACCAGCTCTTTGCAGCTGATTCAGACACCTTCCACTGCTATTGTTTCAGGAAAGTCTTGGCTTCTCAGAAAGCCCTATATAAAATGGATACAATGCAATACAGAGTCACAGACTCAGAGGAGTAGTATTAGTTCAAAAGCACCTTCAAGCAAACGGGAAAGTTGAAGTTATTGTTTGCCTTATATTTTCAACATTTTATTTTGCTTGCTTTGTTTTTTCAGGGTGGAGGCCATCTAAAACTCAATGCCACAAAACCACCCTTCCCAAACCCTATGGCTTTGCAGAGGTCAAAACAGGTCTCTGGTTTGTTGTTTTTTTTTCATCCCTCTCTGTTCACTGTAATAATAATACGTCTGCATTTTTATTCCTCAGCAAGTGAGACATGGGAAATGAGGCGAGTAAAGGCATTATCAAGGGCAATAGACAATGGAAGGTTGACCTAGGTATATGGTTAGCTAAATTACGGAAGGGGAATGTGAGAGAGATAAACAAGCATCCAGGAAGACAGCTACTGAATTTTGCCACTAGTAACATCTCTTGAAAGCTGCTATCAGCACCACTCAAATCTCTTTGATCTGGGAAAAGACAAGGCAGAGTGCAAAGCTTTTTTATGCTCCTAAACAGCTTTCCCCTCAGAGACAACCGTGTGATCTACTGTTCATAAGGATATTTGAATGTGAAAATCAGGAATTAGGTGAATTAACCTTTATACTAAAACACCTCAAATACCTTGGGTTCAAAAGCTTAAGTTGCACTTGAATGTTGTTGCACTACTTTTGCATTTATCAGTCAGGAAAGGGACAGCAAGGAAGAATTGAAGGAGAAAATAGGCTGGGATGGAGCAAGTACCACGAGGAAAGAGATAAACAAATAAATTGTGACAGGAGACCAAAACAGAAATGGGAAGATATAACACAAAGAGAATACAGTCTTCAAGACTATTGCTAGGAGTAGGAGTAGGCTATTGCTTAAAATATTCTCCTACTCCTAGAAACATAAACGTCATTATTTCTCTTTAAAAAGGGGGAAAATAAGAACAAAAACAGTGTACGAAAAATAATTTTCACTCAGAAATAAAGAAAGGTGGACTAAGAGAATTAAAAGTCAGCAAGACTCATTTCCTCTGCAGAAAAAGTGCAAACATCTAACGAGACTCCTGTGAGCACCTACAAGATAGCAGAGCAATAAATTACCAAGTGGAAGGAAACAAAACATGCCAGATAACACTACAGAAGGAATTAAGGTTAATAAGACTTCTAGATAAAGCAAAGAAATAGGTGTCATGCATCTTGACTTCATTAAGATTTTTTACACTGTCTCACGTGATATTCAATAAAAATAAATGAAGGATACATTGTCAGAATGTAACTGTGTGGGAAACTGTACACAAAAAGTAATTGCTAGTTCACTATCTGACCAGAAGGGTGGATTCTTCAAGCTTTTTTTTGGGCTCAGTTCTATATTTTAGTTTAATTAAGAAGCTAGATGGTAGACTGCACATGATACCAAGTCAGGATGGACTGCAAAGGCTTTGGAGGATGAAAATGACCTTGAAAATGGGCAATGGACTAAAGCAGAGAGCATGAGAGTGTGCAGTGCAGTGTGGAAGAGCTGGCAGTGTGCTTGGGCTTCGGTGGGGGCTGCAAGGGTGTGGAGTGGATGACAAATTATTTTTTCTTCAGTGAAGGAGCTGGAGGCCAGAGCAAACACAAAAGTAACATGAGTGAGGAAGGTCAGGCTGTAACCAAACCCCCAAACATCATACTGGGTTGTATAAACAATGTTGGCATATATAAGAAACATGAAATAGCCCTTCTACTTTCTCACCTCATCTGGAGCACTGGGTCCAGTTTGGGGCACTGCATTTCAAGAAAGATGCAAATCAGTTGGAAAGAGTCCAAGGAGACGAGCATGAATGATTGAGGGTCTGGAAAACATGACCTGTGAGGAAAGACTCAAGGCAGTGAGGTTGTTTAGTCTGGAAAGAGGCAAACTGAAGGGATATATGGTAAGTCTTCAAATGTTTAAAAGGTAGCTGCAAAGAGGAAAGTAATAAACTATTGTGAATGTCCAAAAGAAGTAGCGGTCTTAACTTTCAGGAAAAGAGATTAGGGGTAGACACGAGGAAATGTTTTCTGTGGTAGTATCAGAATTGATTGGGTAGGAAGCCTGTACAAACTTCACTGTATGAGGGCTGATAAACAGGTTGGACATCCATCTGTCAAGAATAATTTAGGAATAGCTGATCCTGACTTGGTGGAGGGGATGGCCTAAATGATCCCTTGAGATACCTTTCAGGCTTGTTGCTGCAGCATTATAGTGAATGGGTAGAAGAAAGCTGTGGGTTTATATTCATTAGGACAGGTGATGCATGAAAGAGTCTGGTAAAGAAATAGTCACTCATAGAACTTAAAAAATTTCAAGTTAAATGTACATGATCTTCTCTTCTTAAACCCAAAATCTTCTCAGAGGGGTAGGAGCCAATATCTGACCCAATTAACATTTCAAGCACAGTAGAATTTGGGGATGTACCCTCTGTCTTAGACTGTACCACCTAACCTTTCTGCAAAATTTGTATTTCTCAGACCCCCTGTATGAGATACTGATTGACTACTTGTTTGGGTTTTTTGTTTGGTGGGTTGACTGTTTTTTTCCCTTGGCAGTGAGATAGTTGTGTTTAGTCAAATATGCTTCTGGATAGGTCAGGACTACTATAAGGGAGCTTACTTACGGATACATATATGTTCAAAATCCAGTTCCAAAGCAAGGCTTATTTTAAATTGTGAGTCTAAAAATATTTTGAAAAATTTTCCCTTCTTTTAATCCGATAACTTTTTTCATAAAAGGGCAATAATGTGTACATGACTGTTTCATCTTACCTAAGATAATTTGTAGTAGACATTTTATAAAAAGAAAACCTTCATTATATGTGGCCATCATTCTGGATCTTTACATGTCCTTGTGATTTGTGTTTTCCTTGCTGTGTCCTGAAATCTCTAAAGAAGCTCCTCAGTGTGTACTCTGGCTTTCATCTAATCAATTAAAAAGGAGTATTGTGAAAATAATGCAATCTTTTTCAGAATTTCTATAGATCTACTGGTTGGCATTACCTCAAAGTTGTTTGATCTTTAGAAAAATAGTCCTGGTTCCATAAACTCCCTGAAAATTGTAGAAATGCAGTGTATGTAAGACCTTCTGATTCAGACCACTGCAAATGGCTGCTATAGATCTCTGCGTATGGCTCATGTTGGATGCTTGTGAAGCACTTCTATCAGCTACAGACAGTTACCTTAAAAGGGATCTGCATCCAGGTAGATGGTTTATAGACTGTCAGGCCACACTGCTGGTTTAGATTTGAGGAATTGCTTTGTAAGAACAAGGCAGGTTCTATTTTTGACATTTCAGCAATGAGACCACTTGTACATTATGACCCAATTTGATTTACTGTAAGAAAATAAGAGTGCTGTAATTTGTAAAAGACATTTATTACATGAGTCAAAAAAAAGTAAAAAAAGGGGAGGGAAGGGGGAGAGAAAGCAGCTTAACATCTCTGTCCATCCCCATCTGGTTTTATTTTAATCTCACTCTAGTCACATATGAAATTTTGCTTAGCTGTCTTCATTTTCTTAGTCAATCTTGATTAATGGCCTTCAAAGTAAAAATAATTGGACTGCATCAGGCTTGTTTTATAACTCTTGTTCACAAAGAATGTGAAAGGCTGGAAAATGAGCCTAAACAGAAGGAATGCATTACGTTAGCCTTTGAGAAAGAGCAGTCCTCCAGTTGTGTTTCACTGTGTATTTTTATAACAGGCGCCTCCTTGACTGTCCATGATATTGCAGATATGCAGTGCCAAAAGCTTTTGTGTACTTCATCAGGCTGACCATGTCACCTCACAATCTCCCTGCAGCCGTGTGTGTGCAGGGGTGGGAGCAGAGCCAGCCCTGCCGGGCAAAGCGCCCCAACACCCGCCCAGCCACTGGGCACCACCAGGAGCAGGAGCTCCTGAAGCTGAGGGGATGCTTTTGGGCAAGGGCTTTCCTAACAGCTCTGCTCCCACTCTTCAACAGGGTTGCCATGCGGTGTAGGGAGCACAGAAGAGTAGTCATATGTTGATTTTAGCTGAGGTGAATGTGGCCCTGTGGTTTTATAATTGCCTTTATTCCCCTTCAGTCAGTTCTGGTGGAACAATACACAAAACTGATTACAAATTTGATATTTTAAAAAATCTGCTACATTATGGAAGATTGCAGCAATTTACTAAGCTCAATTAACTTTTAAATAAAGAGTGTACACTTGTATTTAAAGAAACAAAAAACCAAAAAAAACAACCACCACCAACAGCAAAAACCTCACTCAAGACAAACAAACAAGCAAAAGCCTTTTTCTTTGGTGTAATAGGAAAGGACCTGACACAGGAAGTTTTTTTCTGTTGGGACAAGCATTGTTTCAAACTTGCACTTTTCTGTCAGAAAGTTCAGGAGATTGAGTGTAGTCCTTCCTTTGTGTAATGCACAAAACAGATTATTGTGCTTGCATGCTTATGGCAAGATTCAGTATTATGTTCTGCTCACCAAAAAGGAAGAGAGCTTTCTGTTGCACAGCACAGGGGTTAAAACTTTGGTATTAACCAAAGAGAAAGAAAATTTTTTCTTTTGAATTATGTATGTTAAGTTAGGAATGACATGACAGTCCTGTGAAGTTATACCTCATACTATTTCCCCTGTACAATTTTGAAATAGGAACAGTTTATGCTTTTCCTGATACTTTTCATGTAACAGCCTCAACATATGAACTGAACTTCCATTAAGCTTCTTAAGATTTCTCTGGAGTATGCATGTGATATAGTTATAATACTTTTGCCAGATATGGCTGGATCCAAACTTGGTCTGGAGACGAACATTTTCCCAGAGTAGATGAGACCAGCTGCTGAGTCCTGTATCTTCTCCCAGCAAGGCAAGCCGGGGTTATGCAGATGGTATTTTCATGTCAGTGCAGATCAAGCTGTGCATTAACCTCATGGCATGGACCAAAATCAATCTGCAGGGCTGCCTGTATTCGGTGGGAGAGGAATGCGTATTTTCTCCTTTTCACAAAGTGGCAGGGAAAATACATATATCAAGAGATCCCCTTGCCTGCACCACAACATTTTATGTGCTGTTCTTTTAAAAAGTTAACGGTGTATTGTAACCCAGACATGTGACCTTCAACAAAGCATAGTTCCACCATGACACTTCTCTGTAATGTGTCACTGGCTTTTGGAAAGTTGGTTCTTACAGCAAATTCTGTTGGGCCCAGGGCAAGTAACCAAGATCCATGAAAAGCAGAAAAACCTCCACCATCATCATCACTGCTACTTGCTGGAAAGTGTTGGATTCTTCAGCTGCAAAATCTTCTCAGACCCTTAACTTTTCTTCAACAGAATTCTTGACCTATCTGAAAAGATGAGAGAGACCTTTGCCAGGCACAAAAATGAGAAAGTATCACCAGCTGGAGAAACAGAAGTACTAAATCGAGAAAGTTTAAAATTTCTTATGGCAGTGCCCTCTTGTTCCATAGATATATTTTTCAAGAATTAATAATTCCCATTATTTAAAGCTTTGTTTCCATTTTGGCTTGGGCTACATTGTATCATTGTCTGTTAGACAGCTATAGGATGCATCTACCTACATAAAACTTCTGTGTCAATCACAGCTGCATTTTTCACATGGAAGAAATGAGAAGCTTCAACACTTAGACAGTTACTGTCCACATAACAGCAACAGTCTGAGTAACCAATCTCTTCCTTGCACTCTTTGATTTTTTTGAGTCCACCGTGATACCTCCTCTGCTCATTCTTTGTCTTGGAAAGACTTGGCCACTGGATACTGTTGTGTTTGTGGATGATGCTGTGTTTGATGATTTTGCCCAAGTGCTACATTTAAATCTTACAGGCAGGCATAGGAAGTGGTCTGAGCTCCAACAGCACAATATTGTGTGAGCAGCCCAATGCTGGCTTTAATGGCCTGGACTCCTAATGCTAAATGTCAGTGGAAAGCTGCCAGGTACATGTCCTAACTGGCTATATCAAAGCAGCAAGAATAACAACTATATTGATAGTGGTGCTTAGATTAGAGAGGAAAACCTAGAGCATTCTGGTCTGATTTACAAAGTCCTGCTTGTATCCATTTGCTCATATTGCTCCTTCTTTTCATGATTCACTCCAGCCACCTGTTTTGCCTTAAATTTCAATAAAAGTAAGCTTTTTGGGGTTACTTTTCCATAAGTTTTCTTGAATAACTGCTGAAGTCCTTAGAATAAAAGAAAGTTTTTCATCTCATCTGGAAATGATAGGGTTTTTTAGAACTAGTTTGTTTGCTTTACAGAAATAAGTTATTTTTTGGTGGTGTTTGCTTCCCCTTGGCTTGAAATGATTTTTTTCATTTGGATTACTTGTTTCCACTTGACCAGCAACTCTCCCAGTCAATTATTTGCTTAGTTCAAGCTGTGACTGCCTATGTGAAACTGTGTTTTCTGTTCCAGTTGTAGTGGAAAATGACTGAAAATATCACTGGATTATCTTATAAATCAGCAGTGTATTATATCTTATATTATGTGCAGAAGATGTGATAGAAGTAGGAAAGGTATCCTAGACAAGGGTAGCAGAGATCCACAGGTATGGTATGGCTTTCATGTCCAAAGAGGCTGAACAGAGTAGGACTTTTCAGCTTAAAAAAAATATTGAGATTATATGAAAGAGGTACATGAGAATATTTCAGAGAATATAAAGAGGGAGCTCACTGTTTCTGTCAATAGAAGAGTAAGGGCAATCCAATGCTACTAAACAACAGGTGTAAAAGTCAGAGAAATGTTTCTCCAATAGCCGCCACAGTCTCATTTTGTAACACACTTTGCTGAGGAGGCTTAAGTTTGGAGAGGATCAGTAAGAAATTAGACTTTCCTATGGTTTGATCAGTTTGAAACAAAATTGAAACAAACATCCAAGGGATATGGGAAATTATTCCCTGCTGCTGCTGCTTCTTCCTCTCAACTGGTTTGGTCTCACAGACAGGACCTGTCTGGGAGCTGTTGATCCAGTGGCTGGCCAGGACATGTGCTGGTCCTGCCTGGCCACAGACACTGGGCAGCACAACATCAGCAGCTGTTTTCAGATGCCAGTGAAGAAAACCAATGACTCAGTGACAGCATGTGCTTGTATCCTGTGCAGAAATGCTTTCCACACGTGTGTGGTGAACACAAGTGTATCAGACGCTTTGAAGTAAAAAGAGAGTAGAAATGCCAGAGAAAAGTAGTTTGTAGTTTGTTATGCTTCCACAATATTTGCCTGAAGATGCAAAGCAAGTATCTAATTACTGGCATTGGAAACGAGAAATCACCATGCACAATCTTTGTGAGAGTCCTCAAAGGCTATCTTTTTTATCTAATTTTTCCCAGGAAAAAGTTTCTGAAGGGAGCTGGTGCATAATGAAGAATGCTGAGAGTCATATGCATATTTTCATACAATATTTTCATACAATATTTTCACAATTCCAATGTGGTATGTGATAGAATAACAGTGGGAATGTGGCCATTATATATTTTATAATTTATAAATTAGTTTCCTTTCTTCTGTTTTGGTTTGTTTTTTTTTTTAATTCTAATTGGCATATCTTCCTTTCTGAAAATTGATTTTTCAGTTCAAAGCAGCATTCAAAGGAATGAGAAGAAACTGAAGACATTTTGAATGCATTTACATACTTCTAAATAACTAATCCACTTTTTCAGTGAAAATGAGAGACAAGTATTTACATTTACTCACCTCAAAAGAAGCTGTGAAAATATTAACGCTTTCATCCAATTTTACTTATGCCAGCAATTCTGTTTTTTCTGTAAGAAGTCAGCACTTATTTTACTTCCATCTAGGACATACATATCTTGAATTCTCAAGAAATAGCATGGGGTATGTAGGTATGTTCAAGTAGCTTACAGCTGCTGGACTTAGGAGTTGGCCTTGCCTTGCTCTTTACACACAAGAACTTTTTAAATTATTTAAACCTAAGGATTTGGGTTTTGCAGTGCTGATATACTCAACCTGTGCTTGAGCAATGGACTTCATGTAAACACTGTTAACAGTGCCAGCAGCCTGTGACATACAGTCACTTCTAGTTCATTTAAGGTTCGGAAATGAAGTCACCTTCATGCTAACAGTAGATCATTCACCTCATACAATTTAAAATGCTATTGCTCATGGTGTTGTTGGTATAAAATGTCAATATGATGCTCACCTTGGATGTGGGAATGGATATTAGTCTGAAAATGCTTTTTGTTGGTTACTCAGGCTGAACACTACCATGTAAAACTGCATTTGTTTATTTGTCCAAAAAGATTTAGGATTGAACATCATCTTTATCCACAGTAAACATTTTGTTATATACAGTATACTAATTATTGTTGAACTGAAGTGTTTTTCAGTCCCACTGGCATAATGGAAATTATACTTCAAACTACATAATATTCTTGGAAAGGGAATGTAGACTTAGCAAAGAACATCATCATTTTGCTATAATGATAACATACCTATTTACATAATGATAATGTACATATTTACTGCCAAGAATGTTTGTTCTGCATTAGTGTTCATAGTGTGGCAGGGAGAACTGCAAAATGGAACTTCAATTTGTGCCTGGTGGCTGTTGTCTTGCAGAGAAGCGGAGAAGGGAGAGCAGGCAATGGCATGTTTCTGGAAAAGAGAAAGAAAAAGGAGTAAGGCTATGTTCTAGGCTTGCATTGTGGACAAGATCCAATCTGAGCGTGTCCATTTGCTTTCCTTTCTTCATTTTTTTTCTAAGGGACCTTGTCAAGTAAGTGAAAATCCTTTGTGAGATTCCTGGCAGCAGGCATCAAAAAGATGCTAAAAATCTATGTTAGCTACGTGCACTTTCTTTGAAAGCATTCTCTAGTAATGCCACTGTTGGAATCATTTAATCTGATAGATAAAAAAAAAAAAAAAATCTACATTTCTGGCTTCATTTCAAAACCTGTAAATCTTCGTATACATCTAAAGAAGCAGGAAATCTTAGTCTTGGAGGAGACAGAAAAAAGTTAGGAGACACTGTTTGGTGAGCTGTCATATGTTTTCTGAACTTTTTGTAATAGGAAGAAATCTCTAAAGAGCCCTTTCCTTCACTCCTCTAACAAAGGCATGTCCCAGTTTATTAAAAAATCATACACAACAATGCTGCCTGCCAGGTTTTATAGCCCTAATGAAAATTTGGTCGAGAGCACAAAAAAATATCTGGAAAAATGCCTGAAATTTCCCTGTCGCAGATGTTTCAACAGAAGGTGCTTGCATGGCATTCGTTAATGTAGCGCCATACGGGACTCGGTATGACCACTGCAATAACCAGTAAGTAACACACGCAGTGTGCGCATCACTGCGCCAAATTTTCCGTCTGTTGTGTGGGGCTTGCATCCTGTGGATTGAGACGTACCTTGATAAAACTGTATTGTCATTCAATGATAATATTTGTGGATCACTCTGCTAGAAAACATCCTATCAAGGATGTGGGAGGTCTGTGTAAAGTCGGTGCTGCTCATTGGTATTGCAGTCAGTTAGGAAGGATGGGAATGTTCGTATTTATGCCCCTTTTTTAGCCTATCTTTCAGATGCCAATTTACAGGAGCAGCACTTCAGATATTAAAGCACTTTCTCTTTGAGAGAGGCTGTTGAATTTTAATTTCAGACATTAAGTAATTAAAAGGGGCATGTGAAATACAGTAATTATTGATACAGTGGAAAAAACTACACAGATATAACATTCTCCTGGTATAATTATTTTTTATTTTGTAAGTTTAAAAGAGGAATGGACTAAAAGGAAAAAGGAAGAAAATTCTGGACTGCACTATACTTCATCAGCTCTGGTTTTATGTCCAGAAAGGCAGAGAAGCACCTAATAACCAGATACATATGTTTCCCTGTGTACACAGATTAATATTGCCTTCTGCTCTTAGAAGAGAAGATGTGGAATATACTGCTTTGATTTTTGTGTGTCTGAGGGAGGTGATGTGAATTTATCCTATGAGCAGAAGTGGGAGTTGTGTGTACAAATCATCCATGCTGTGGTGGGGATGTACATGAGTGCTTCTCATGGATCAAACCAACACCCTTAGAAACACTTCCACAAGAGTTAAATCTTCTAATGACGAGGGGTTTGAGATGCTTCTATGATCTTCCGTATTTTTCCCTTCTTACCCTCTGTTTAACAGTAGGATTTCCTGGACTGTTTGCTGGCTCTTTTGTGCCACAATGATCAAAACAGGAAAAAGTGCTGAGTCTGACTTACCTAGAAACTGGGTTTGGGTTCAAGATTGAGGAAGGGCAGAGATTCAACAGAAATCAGGCTTTTCCTGTCAGCTGAGAGAATCGTAAAGGTGCCATCATATTTGATTAAACATGTCTCTAGGAGATTTCATTCACATTTGAAATGAATCTGGAGAATAGTTAAGGGCTTAACACAGAAGGAAAAACACTGAAACAGATTCAGATCCTAGGGTTGTGAAGATACATTCAGAGAACTTGAACTTACACTTCATCTGAAAGGCAAGGCTTTGCTCTGTAGTGGTCCTACTAGACTAATATCCCACTCCAGTAAAACCAGTTAGGATATTTATGCTCTTCCTACAAGAGACTACAAATGTCTCTTCTTTTCTTGGATAGAACTAAATATAGATATTTCTGAGAACATGTAAACCATAATAACTGGAAGTCATCTCCAGACAAATGGAAACTGCTATATCATAATAGATTGTCCTTTTTGTTTGCCAAGCACTATTTATAGGACAGTACTATTGGGTTTTTTTGTTTTTGTTTTTTTTTTTATTTTTTATTTTATTTCCTATGTGCTTTCATGTATAACTTTTCAACTTAGGGCTTCAAATTAGGTTTTGGCCAGTGGGTTTTCATGACATTATAGATTCAGAAGAGTTCCCAGGACATTCCTGTTCAGGAGAGTAATCTATCTTTAACTGTTTCATAGCCAAGTTCACAGTCAGGTTTGCTGCTGTTGCCAGAGAAGGAAGAGTTGGGGTACCTCCAGTTTTGGCTCCTTGAGGCATCATCAGCTGCCCCTGCCATGATCTCAGCAGCAAAAAGGATCAGGCAGCCCAACTCTCTGATGCTGGTCTCCATCCCAGTTCACCTTCTTTGGACCATTCCTCCTGTGGCAGGACTACCCTGACCATTCTTAAGTTTCTGCCATGCTAGTGTTGAAAGACCTTGAGTCTGCTATACCGTCAAAGACAAGGTTTATAGAGTTTAGGCATACCAAATGCACAGAGATTTCCTGGGACTTCTGCATGAGAATTACAAAGAAGCCAGCATAATCTTGTCATGTGGAAAATTTGCTTAATACTGTCTCAGGAAGAGTGGGCAAGGCACACAGAACTGCCTTTAAAGCCTTTGCAAACTGAACCTCAAGAAACTTGCAACCAAAATGTAATTGTATGAATGAAAAAAAATGTAATTATCCAACCTTTCCTTTGAGTTGGGAAGAGATCAGCATTATTAGAATGGATTAATTTCAGTAAGTCAATGGTATCTGTTGATTCTACAACCATTATTATCTATTTTTCCTGGATATAGAATTGGTTGAATTTGCAAATCAAATTTCCCTGCACTCTATAAACCTTTTTTCTGGAAGTTAAAGTGGCTATTATAGAATTGTTCTAAGGAAAATAAAAGTATGGGGAGGTGGAACAGGAGGAAAAAAAGAAAAGAATAGGAAGCACTTTGATTAATGGCCACGAGGCCAAAACATGCTGCGAGGGTTGTGTTCTAACCTGGTGTCTCAGAAAAGAGGTGTGCTGTTTTATTTCTCTAACCATATATTTATTTGTAATTTGTTTTGCCTTTTGTAAGTTTTCTTTTTGCTTTTGTAAGCACTCACCTGCTCTATGTTCCCACTGGCTTCAGCAGGTAGATTCCTTTTTATATTGTCTCTGGAAGTACATAATTTTCTTCAGGTGTTTTAATGAACTTGGTCAGCATTAAGGGATCAGAGAAATCAGAGTTGAAAATGACACGCACCATCCACTCCCCAGAAATTCCCTGACAAGCAGGATAATATATCCCTGTCCAAAACTGCAGAGCTACTACCTATGTCTTTATCTCTCAACACTGTTTGTAACTAAAATGCTTGAGGACCTGAGGATGATCTCTGTGGGCTTAAGTGCTCTTTATGGCAGAATATGCGCACTTAAAGGTGATGAATCTGCAACTACAACAATGGGAATTTGCAAAGTAGTTGTAGGAGCCCTGCCCAACCTGGCCATTTGCACAGGAACGTAAACAAGGGCAGTGCAGGGAAGAAAACTAAGAAAAATCATCACGTAAAGTATGAAATTTCCAGCCTGACTGATAAAAAGAGCACCCAGACACCTACGAAAGAGGTTTGACCTTGCAAGATTTCAAGTAAAATATTTCTATGAGCAGAGATGTTAAAGCCATACTTCAAAGCAACAGCCTTTCCCTCCTCCCAGGTGCCAGGTTGTAGAGCTTAGGAGCACTTTTGATTCATTGATTTCTTTTCTCTTGGGAGTCGATCTTCTCCCCAGTATGTCTTTCATTCATTTACATGTTTTTGTTATCATGCACAACTTTTAGTAGTGATATGGCAGTGCAGTTCACTAGAATGTGTTTTTTTGAAAGGAATGAGTCTCCTAAAACCTCTGTATTTTCTTTGGTAACTGTGTAGTGCTGATATGTTGATTGCTTGGATGTTTCTCATTAGCAACAAAATAAGTGAGATTTTTGGTACAAACTTGGTGTGCATTTGTTCGTGTGTGAGAAAGTAAAACAAGGAGAGAGAGAGGGAGGATTAGTTTCATTCATTAACCCTGAAATTTCCATTAAATTTGCAAAGTCAGAGGCCAGCTGTGTTACTGTTAATCAACATAAAAAATATTTACTCTGTGGCAGCAATTTTCTCAAATACACTGCACTGTGGCAAAGTCCCTATGAGTCATTTTGACACATCATAATTCATTTGCTGAAAGACCATTTTGTATATAAGAACGACCATATACACACTGCAAATTTCTGGTTTTATGGGACACTCATCTTCAAGAGCATATAAAGAACCTCATCTATCTCTTTGCTAGGCCAAGGCTTTTCCTTTTACAGTAATCAATACTGTCCTGTACATTTCTGCAGAATTCGAGATATGATGCTTTCGCTATTTATTATGAAACTGGAGATGAGAACATTTATAGATTTTTTTTTTTCCATTTCATCTACCCTACACTCAAAAATGTCCACAAAGAGTTTTTTTGTGTCTGTATTTTGCCTCCTTCGCTCTCTGCACCCAACAAGATTTCTTTTAGAACTCCTTATCGTAGCTCAGAACTTCCATCTGCAAGAATGTCTTGTTTTTCTACAAACAGGTGGTCAACTTCTCTAATTTAGCCAAACTAAACATTCAAAGCTGTTACTCTTGGAAAATAATATGGAATGCAAAGGGTTTACTTTTTGGACAAGAAATGGCTGGCAAAGAAATTAAAAAACCAAATTAGTTTTACCTTGCCAACACTCCAAAACCAATAAAAATTGGTACTGCTCATCCTTGCCTTGCATCTTCTCAGGACAGTGGTAAAATCCTATTGGTTATTATGAAATGGCCTTACAGAACAAGCAGATCTTTCAGACTAGCTCATAATTATCTTTTAACATATCACATGATCATTTGTCATTAGTATCTATGTGTATTTCCGTTCCACTGTCTCATTTTATACATTTTTTTAATTCATAACTTCATTTTGGAGCATCTCACTGTAGGTAGAAACTATGTGGGAACCATAGTATTACTTATTTGTTGTAGATCCAAGGCCTCGGAAAGCATAATTTTTTAAGTAATTTTCCTAAGATCCTTTTGAGATATCTTCTTTACTGTTCAAATACTGTTATTAAAAGATTAGTAACTAAAAGATAAAATATGAGAAAGTAAGAGGGAAGAAGCAATGGAAAAATGAACTCTTCAAATACAATGTATATGTACAATATGAACAAGTTCTTTCTATAGGATAGGAATCAAGAATAGTAAAAATACTTTTTAAGAACAAGAAAAGTTTTGAAGGTTGTGTGTACTCTCAGAAGAGTCAAGAGTTTTTGTTTGCAATTTTCCAGATATTGCCTATCTGATCTAGCAGCATTGGCATTATTCTGTGAGTTTTTCACTGCTGGAAGGGAGCAGTTCAGAGCTTCTCCTTCATTTGGCGTCTCAAACATAAGGTAATACAACATGTACAACTGCTCAACATATTTACCCCATCTGTATATTGTATTCCAGCTTGCTAGTTAGCACATGGGATGTCACAGAATCACAGAACAAGCTGAGTTGAAAGGGACCCACAAGGATCATCAAGGCCAAGTCCTGACCCTGCCCAGGACATCCCAAGAGTCACACCATGTGCCTGAGATCACTGTCCAAACACTTCTAGAACTCTGCCAGGCTGATGCTGTGACAACTTCCCTGTGGAGCCTGTTCCAGGGGTGCCCAACCACCCTCTGGGTGATGAACCTTTCCCTAATATCCTACCTAAACCTCCCCTGGCACAACCTCAGGCCATTTCCTCAGGTCCAGTCACTGGTGACAATTACATACCATTCCATACCACGGTAGGAAAGTTACACTTCTTAAAGAAATTTATGCAGAATATTAAGGTTCAACCTGTTAGTATTTCTGTATCTGCTGTAAGGTTGTACAAGTCTGTAAACAATTAAAACTTTTTTTTAAATCTAAGACTGTTTGCTTGATGGAACTGTAACTTAGGCAGCTTTCATTTCCTTGGGAAAGGTACTTTTCGCTAATGGCACTGTGTGTATTCCCTAGAGATGTGAGTTATGTTGCACTGGAAAGAAGCCTTAAGGCTATCAAGTCCGTGGTCTTTGTGCTGCAGTACACCAATGGACCCTATAGGCAAGTCTTTTTACTCTTCTTATTTGCCTTTTTGAGATAGCCATGCACCAACATACCAGAGAGATATCCTTTCTGCTGTTCTAAACATGATACCCTCATACAATACTTGCCTCTTTTTTATGTTGTTGTTTTTCTTCAGCTTTCATATTGATAGCTCGCAGTCATCTGTGGCTGACTGTCATTGCCAAGTCCATTTCTTCTGTCATCTCCTACTGGTGACTTTACATGTCCTAGCAAGCTTTTGTCAGGAGCAGATGAGCTGCTGTGGATACAGACCTGTGCAAACATGTTGGTTACTGCTATGTGCATGCCTCCTTCCTTCCAGCATCAGAGCTCACTGGTCTTACGCCACAAATTAGCTTTATGTCTGCAACCTAAAGGAGCCCTAAATGAGACACCGTGAACTATCATCTTGCCCTCACATCAAAAATGGAGATGAGCCTTTCTTGAAGAGGTGGACAAGGTGTGTTTCGCTTACTCCGGAGAAGTGCTGTACCATAAGTGACAATGTTTACCAGTGGAAACCAGCCACCCAGCACTGGCAGTGTCCCAAACTGTTCCTATTCCAACCAGCCACACGCCTTACTTGTCGCTGACGGATTCGCCGTGTGTGTGCAGTGGATGACTAGTGGTGGCTTTGTGTTGCCAGGGCACGATGCCACAAAGCTGCATTTCCCCTCCGCATGGCCTCCATTTGCCTTTTTCCGCATGATTATCACCCATCTGTTGCCCTCTGCCATGTGTGGGAGGGCAGCAGATGGGCCAGAAAACTGGAACACAGGAAAGAGAGTTCTACTGAGAGGCAAGGAGAGAAAGCGTAAGGTCAGGGGAGAAATCCTTTGACTATCTCCAGGAAAAGGAGCACTCCATGGGAGCGTACTTGCCATCGATGGAAACCCCAGAAAGAGAAATTAGGCAAAAAGGAAACCAGTCAGAAGGAAACAATAAGGATTTAATGCCTTTTGTTTCTCACCTACAGAACCATCAGTTGCATTCAGTTTATTGACTTACCTGTAAGGACCATTGTATTTATTTACCGACATAAGACAGCATTGCAAACCCATGGTTGTTAGACATGTGAACAATTCAGCTATTTCCAGGCTCCAGCTGTGGCACTTTGGCTTAAAGGCTACATGATGCGAGTAAGAGACCAAGATGATCTCTACAGAGCCATCACAGTGCCCTCAGCATTTGCAGCCTCTCTAATAGATTGGTAAGAAAAATAACAACCAAAGTATTTTCTAACTAATTTTTTCTTTACCTGCAGGAGAAAGAACATTTCATAAATGCATGTCACCAATGTTACAGAGATCCTACAGGTAGTAAACCAAGTCATCTTTCTTCAGCACTAATTCTACTAGGTTCTCATCAACAGATGCTTGTTGATGTTCCCATTGGTCATAAACATACTCATTAGCTTTCTCTTTTAATTTATTTATTTTTAACTGATGATACCAAGAATTACTTTGAAGCAATTGATATTTTTAGCAAGGGCAGCTTGTGAATCTGTGTCTCTTTTATTTGTAGTTGTCAGTGTCATTCCGTTTGATTCCAGTGAGAAATTAAAGTTTATGTTCTCAAATCCACTGATGTTAGATGCTGATTAAATGAATATTTCAATGTCCCTCCAGCATCAGGTAGAAATAATGTCTGCAACTCCAATATCCCCTCAGAAAAAAGTCTCAGGAAGTTTTTCTCAGAATATGCAAACACTCTGCTCATCTTTACCTCCACCTCTTCCACTTGCCCAGCCACAATGCAGATAGAAGTGTAAAAATTGCGTCTTAAGCAGCATTTCTGAGTTTTCTCCCTAATTATCATGCTTTCCCAAATACCATAATATTCGATATTCTGTGAAGGTGAGCATCACTGAATTGTGGAGAGCTGAGTATTCAGCAAGTGATCAGCACATATACAGCATTTCAGAGATTCAAGTCCTCACTCGAAATAAAGTAAATGCAAGGGGTATTATGAATTACACCGGAGGGGAACTTAAGATACAGGTGGCAGGAATCTAATGAGGAAAAATAAAGTAGTGTTCAATGAAAGAAAAGAAGACACACTTTTAATATGTTTGGAAGCATCCAGTTAAAATTAGTGATATTTTTCTTGAATGGCTACATGTGTATGAGTATGATATTTTTAATTAGCATTGATTAGTGCTTAACACTTATTTGTGATTAAGGGCTGAGGATCTGAGGCCTTCAGCATCACACAGGATCATGCACCTTCAGGTGCAAATGAATTGCATGCAACCTTCAAATGATATCAGATGAGATCAAAGTCAAAGTATGCCCTGATTTCTTCCTGAAAAAGACTTGTCATCAAGCTTAATTCTTTCATCATGAGCAATAACCAGTGGTACAACGCTAAGCTACAACACCCAAATCTGGGTGATTTGGGGAGAGGAGAACAAAGAGAAGTCCTAGTAATGTCTCAGGAGGGTAGAGTAATAGCTCATATTTCGTACTCTGCATCTGGCAGAACAGGAACTTTAATTTAGGTCTTCCTTGTTCACAGCAAACCAGTCCTCTACATCCTCTCAGGTAGAAGCCAAAAAGAACATTTTCAGTGAGGTGTCACTACCAAACATGTTGGAATTGGACTCAGAATCTCCAGGTGTAAGAGGTGAAGAAAGACATGAAGCAAACGTTGGCAGTCAGCTGGACAGGGGCCCCATTTCTGGTTTGGGGTCACTAAAGTTTGTTGACACAAGCCATTTTCATGTTATTGAAAAATTTATTTTTCCACTGCAAAAAAGGGGAAAAAATTAAACTCTGGAGGCTGTGAGAAAGTGGAACTGCTGTCCCCTCTTCAGCTCCTTGAGTGATTTCTGGTTCACACAGAAAGTTGACCATCCTTTGAACCATCTTGCCATGCAAGTCTCTGCAGTAACAAGTGCCTTGTTTATAATCAGTACTAAGATACAAAAGAGAAATCTCTGGCTCCTTCCCATGCTCTGTAGTTAACAAAAATCTATTCAGAGGTTTGAATTTCCGTGCAAATAACCCCCTCATCTGCAATAGTCAAAGGAGTGGAAAATACAGGAGAGTCTTTGGAGAGTTAACACCCAGACCCTGTGAACATGAAGATGATTATTTTCCTCTACAAGGCTTTTTCACATGTGATAAGCTTGGCATGTTGCCTCAGTTAAGTGTCAAGCCCTGAATGTTTTTGGTTTTGCCCTGGTGGTCCTGAGGAGTTACTGGAATACTTGTTGGACCTGTTTTATATCAGTGTGTGCACTGATAGTGACATTGAGAAGAAACAGGTAGAGGAGTGGAAGGGGGATCTGGATTTTCTCTTGTTCAATTCTGATAGCATTCTCCCTGTCTGCCTAGGCAGCCCTACAGCTTCCTCCAGTCTTTCTTTGGCTCTTTGACTGTGCTTTTTACATTATTACATTGTAATCTCTTCTTGGGATTTTTTTTCTTTTTTTTTCCCCCTCTCTTGCTCCCAAAGGATAGTTGTCAAAACTCCTTATCTGTTGATGAATGAAAGGAATTTTTGTCTCCACTGCCTGGAACTGGTTAATGCAATTCTGGACAATACCACCAGGTCACTGAGTCAAGTGAACAGCATAAGTTTAAATACATAGAAAGATTTTGTTTGGTGCCAGTTTGTATCATCATTTGAAGAGATTTTCTGCCATGCAAGAAAGTGAAAAAGACAAGACTGAAGGCAGTTGCAAAGAGTTTCTAGGATTGAAGAATAAACATTACTAAATTCTACAACTTAAATGTTGGCAGTGGAAATCAAAAGAGAGATGCTTTAACATTTGCACTAAAAGGCATTTTCATTCTGTTTTTGGAACACTTTTTCTCATTACTGTTCATTAGAGTCTGATGCCAATCATATTGTCGTGTGTCTGGTGTGAGAAATTGTACTTCTGGCCAAAACCTGCTTATCTGGGTAAAGACAATAGACATTGTCTATGAACACAAGACCAAACAATAACAGCTATGCTCTCTGGCAGTGACCCAAACCCAATTTTATAAGGTCCTGTGAGTTTAACATCCATCGAAATGACACCTTGAAGAACTGAAATTTCAACTGTTAAGGAAATACTTAAAAACTCTGAAACCTAAAGCCCAAGTTCATTTCTATTTTCAGCATTTTTCTTTAGTTACAGTGCTGAGAACAATCTTGAACCTGCTTTTGTTGAAGCCAAATATGCTATTGCTTTCAGGCAGCATGAGGCAAGCATGAGCAAGCTCTACCTGTTTGTTCCAGACACGGTACTACTGTGTCCCAGTCTTGGACTGACAGCTCTGTTTGGGACAGAAAAATCTTTGAAAAACTAGATAAAATGCATGTGTCTGTGACTCCTGAACTCTTCATAGTTCATTGAAATCATTACTAAAAATGATTACGCATAGATTCTTGTGTTGATAACACTTCCATGTGACCATATGTAGTCATAGAGAAAATTCATGTATTTGTGCAGAAATGTGCGTTACCCCAAGTAGAAGCTTCATCCCAGTATTTGCACAAACAAAGCTCTGCCTGGATAAACATGAACAACAGACAATCAGCAAGCAAGTATTCCCTTTGAATGGAAAGTCTTGGCTTGGAGCTTGAGCCAGACTCCTGGAAGCCAACAAGAGTCATCCCATGGATTGCAATGAGCTTTGTATCATGCCCTTTATTCATAGCAGTGTTTGCAAATCATCTTTTGCAGTATTCACCCAGCTGAAATCATACTGCAAGCATATTCATATGGTATATTCACATAAATATGTGCTGTGATTCATAAACAAATTGCATTTGCATCTGTCGACTATGGCTGAGGAGCAACAATAAAGAAAATAACAACAAAGAGGAAAGGGAGAAAAAAGTGATAACTGTGTGACAGTGAAAGGAAGAAACTCAACTACATTTCCATATCATCCCAGGTATCAGGTAGCAAGGGCTTAAAAGATTCTCTTAGAAGTTTCAAAAGAGTTCTGTGCAGAAAAAAGCTATTTAATTACTGTAGACTAAAAATTCCACTGTTTACTTCAGACCATTTTAGGAAAATGTTTATACAGTAACTTATGCACTTTCCATCCCATCTCTTGCACTTGCAATCCTTTCTTGACTTTTCAAGAATTTCCTTTTTAGACATCTGAATTTTAGTTTGAAAAGCCAGTATGAATGGCAGAAGGATTCAACACCAAATTTAAGGTTCTCTGGGGACAGCTGTTGCATTGCAGTAAAAAATTGCATATTAGGAAAAATAAAAAACTTTCTTTGGTGTGTGTATGTACATGTATGCTCACACTCTCAAAAGCCAGTTTTAACTTGAAAACAATTTTTGATATTGAAAGCAATAATTTTTCATACTGAAAACAATATCCAGTTTTAACTTGAAAACAATAATTGTTATGTCTGTTTTCTTAGGAGAGTGCCAGCATTTGTTTGTATTAATTCTTTTTGTAACACTTTCTTCTAAGCTGAGAAAATGACCTCTCAGCTGATTCCACCGCCTCTGGTTTATTAAAAAGTGTCAGTACATATGATTAAAGAAATACCTACTTAATCATCCTCCTTAGTATGCCAGGACTTGTAGGGAACCAAGCAAGGTCCTTGTCACCCCCTCACCCAGACCTATGTCTGTGCAATCCACTGAGCTGGCTTATGTGCAGTGTTACAATGCTGTTATTTCCCAAGCCTTGAGCCAGGCTTTGAAATGCATTGCATGTTTTCCCTTGTTCTTGTTCTGAATCCTGTCCCCTCTGTACAGACTATCAATAAAAGAAGGAATCAGCGTTCTCAAAGCAGACTAATTGTGTTGGATGCCCAATTAAAGACAAATTCAATGGGACTGATTTCATTTCAGAAGGTATGGAAACACACCATGGTAAGACATGTTGGTTTAGATTTCCAAAACCAATCTTATCTTCTGAAAATTTTATTCCAGATTTTTATAAGCCCTAGGCTGTAAGGACCGAAGAAACCTCCACCGTAAGACAGATTCTCACAACACAGTCAGAGTCTGTGTGAAACCTCATGTTGCCTGTCTTTGGTTTAAGAAATAAATGAGTTAATCATGAGAACACATATCTGGGGAGTTTCAAACTATAGAATCATGCAGGCTTTGTACAGCTGGGCACTCATAATCAGTTATAGCACAAAAAGCAAAAAAGTCCTTATTACTTTCCATATAATTTTTTATTTCTCTCCAAATATCAATGTTATATTGACTGTTAATCTGAAAAACCTCATTTAATGTCAGCTTGCTCACAGTTATGAAAATTCAGGTAATGTATTCCTGCTACTAATTGTATTTGAGAAAGTGTTATTAATTTCATATATCAAGTTCGTAGTGGCCATCTGTTCCCTCCGAACTGCTGCGTCTCCCTCCATCTGCCCTGTTTTTCTTCTGCTAATCGGGTGGCAAGGGCTCAGATGATTGGGAAGTTTCACTCTGACTTTTGATTTGTCACTCATCATCAAGCCAGCTGTGCATTTTTAAACAGACTCTTGCAACGGGTGGTGCTGAATTTAAATCTTGCTGTCTGATTTATTTTTTTTTTAATAAAACTTTTTTTATTAAAAAAAAATCAAGAAGAAGACAGATTGTATTTTCTACTGTGTAAAATGTGCTTTGCTGCCACTAATTTGGCTGCATCTGCACTCTCATGAATAAAGATGACGGTACATGTCCAGGATATTATTAGGGACTGTGGAGAGTGGGGAAGAATTTCAAGTGTGGAAAGACACCACAAGTTTCTAGCGCTCAGAGTAGTGAGCAAGCACATGTCAAGGTTCTGGCTTCAGCTGGCACTGACTGAAGTTAGTGCAGACCTTTGCAGATACAAATAGTAGAAAATGTTCATGCTTTAAGTAGAGAAAATTATTAAAGAAAGGTAGAATGGTCTTTAAATGCTTTTCCCTCCTTTATTCGCCATGAATCCAGACACAACAAATAAGGTTTACTGGTGATCACTGAAAAATCTTAGGATCTCTGTTTTGTATTGCTGTGAAGTTCACATTTTCCCTGTTTTATGATTAAGGGAATTATCAGACAGTCACAGACTTTGAAGTTCTTGTGAAGCACGAATTCCCAGAATACTCCCAGCGCTCCATTCCCAAGGATGGCCTATAGTTGGTGCTGGGAACAGGGAGACCTGTAGAAGATCAGAACAGTCAGACAAGATGAACTCTGCACTCTAAATAAAGTAATTTTGTAATTTCTGGTAGTAAAAAGGTGGTCGAAATTCTCAAACATAGCTTTCATCTCCTTTCCAAAATCCACACTGTTTTTAGCTATAATGATTCTAGATCTTTCTGTTATTCATGCAAATGTGCAATTCCTTTTGACTGTTGTTGAAATGATTCAAACCTCAAGTGAAAGATTAAATATTTATGCCTAGCACAGAGGGGATATTGCAAGAAATGATTGGCTGAAATTAAAGCAGACAAACTTCAAGCTGCACGAGAGGAGGAAATTCCCAGACAATGAGATGTATTAAAGTGTGGAATAAAATTGTAAAGGATATTATGAAAGCCTCGCCACTTGGCCCATTTGAAACAAGGGCTGACAAAACAGCCTAAAACATGCAGCAGTGGAAATGAGGTGA
Organism: Rhabdornis inornatus; assembly: GCA_013397075.1. Classification (NCBI taxonomy): domain Eukaryota; kingdom Metazoa; phylum Chordata; class Aves; order Passeriformes; family Rhabdornithidae; genus Rhabdornis; species Rhabdornis inornatus. Next base: position 1,362,095 of record VWZS01009400.1, on the reverse strand, counting down.
ACAGGACAGTTTATCGGGCTCCTTCTACATCAAATTTCTGTTGTTCTGCAATCTGATTTATGAAACCCAGACAGCACAAGGACATTTGCAAGTGGGATTTTATCATAGTACGTGAAGCATATGATACTGTTTTACAGCTCAGAGGTGAAGTTTGATGACTTCTCTTTGCAGGGGTTCATGAGAACATTTCCTCTGCTTTGTATTTATGAGAGGTCTGAAAAAAAGATCACATGTGGAATCCTGTTTGCATTAGGCAGAGACAAAAAAGAGAGACTTGCCAAATCTATCACGTACTCCTTGCAGTGTATTCTCCACATGGATATATGTGTACCTTGGATCTTTGGGGCAGTTCTGTACGGGAATGGGAATATTATCTGTACTGAAAAGTATTTCTGTTAAAGCTACTTCTGAATAAAAGTACTTGCAAAATTTTTATGTATCTATTGCAATATTACAAACATCTCTGTTTTGTTTTATTTTCCCATTTCGGCAGTCCCAGCATTCTGATAAAAATATATATTTAAAATTGTCATGTTTCACCCAGGTCTTATCTGCTGCCAAGAAATACCACAAATATTACCTGTTTCTGTTGTAAAAATGTAAGTGCAAGCCAACCTGTTCTGAGGTTTTCAGAACCGAATCAAACATCTCACTTATCTTGCCAGCACAATTCAATAGGTAAAATGTTCTACTGGGTTTCAATGGGTAGAAGCAGAAGGGGGTAGGAGCAAGAGGAGGGCTGTCACAATGTCCCCTGTCTGACAGTATTATCAGGATTTTTACAATCCTGTGTGCATCCTTTCATCTCATTTTATTCCCAGCAAACATAGTTTTTGTACATCATTATAATGCATTGTATTCACAGGTCACAGCATTTGTATGCGCAGGGGACCAGTTAAGCTTGTGGTTGATCATTTCCAGGTAGACTTGATACACTTGTGGGCGTAACCGTGGTAACTGAGTGTCACTTTTCTGGAACTTTTCCAGAAACATGTACCCAAATACTAGATTGGCAATGTGGAATGAATCTCTAATTAACTTAAAAATAAACTGAGTTACAGTCCAAGTTTTGCAAGGTAGCAAAAACTCCTTTTGGATTTAAATTCTTGCCAAAAGGGCCCTGTAAACTAAATATGAAACTTGACTCTCTTTCATCACCTAGCATTTTTATGTTACCAGCTGACGCGGCCTCGCCCTCCTCCTGTCCACCCCGTCCGGCCCGACTAGCCCACGAGGGCGAGGCTCGGCGCCAGGAGTGGGCCGTCCCCCGGAAAGATCTTCTGTCGGGAGTACGGCTAGGGCTCCGGGAGCCCCGAACGAGAGACGCGTGTCCGAGGACCACAAAGGATCGGGCGAGACCTTTTGATGGATCCACAGGGTTTATTGATCGAGGCTAGGGTGAGGCAACTAGGTCGCAGGGAAGGGAACCACCAAAAGGCGAAAAAAACGAACCGACAGCAACTTAAATACAGGACCTCCCCCATGGGAGGGTACAAATCAACAGCCAATAGAGACAGTGGGTGGGAGGAACGCAGGGAGGAGACAGTGAACCAGTTTTCCAATGGGACAACACTTGGGCGGGGTACAGAACGCGAGGACAAATCACAGGCAGAGAAAACACTAACTGACAGGGAACTTTCTAGAACATTGGGAGTGGCCAGGGAGGATTGACAGGGGCTAGGGAGTGGTTTGAGGGAGAAGGACAGGGAACATTCCACGTACTTGGGAGGGCCCGGGGAGGATTGACAACTAACTGTGAGGGGTTTGGGGAGGTGCAACAGGGCAAGGGCGGGAAAGGAAGACCTGGGGCAGACCATTACAGAAGGGGGAACACCAGGGAGAAACCATTACAATTAGAAATGAAATCGACTTATAGTAAACTTAAAACTTGTGCACCGCAACAACCAGTGATTTTTTTTCTATAAAAATACATTATTTAGAAAGAAAAATCAGAAGTCAAAGCACAATAAAGCTATCCAATTTTAGTAAGTATCATAATGTAATTCCCTTAATTACCTTGTAGTTGTGTGTTTGTTCCACTATACAGCATTTTAATGCATCCCATGAAGAGAAGCATTTCACTGTGGATACAAAATCATGGGGAAAGGTCACATCACGTTGTTTTCTGGATCCTCTGCAATATGAGGTCTAACTTGCTCTTATTCTTGAATTTTTCAACTTGCAAATGTTTCTTTTGTAAGGTTTTATGTGTGTTTGCTTTTGCTGAAGTGCAGGGAACTCCATAATTGCCATTATTAATAGTAGTGACAAAATATTTACCTGGCATCATTACTTTGACTACAGTCCACATGTGTAATCTCATTCTTCTGTTTATCAGGTAAACAACCCTGAGACAATTAGTGCCATAACAAGTAAAAAGCTGGAATAAGATCAATATCTCCTGTAACAGCTCCCAGCTCATTACACTTCAGCACAGCTATACTTTGTTGTGCAAAAGGAGTCCATCTGTCTTTCCAAAAATCCAGTTAGAAGTCACAAATGCTATGATTACACAACATATTAATGCAACTAGTGACACGCAAAAGTAGGTAGAAGCAGCAGATGAAAAACATTGGGTAAGAACGCTTGTAATAAAATTAGCCCTTGTAGAGCACACTAACTCATATCTTGTGGGAACTTTCAAAACAGGGAGGATGCACAGCAAAACAGCCCACATATAAACCTGTTGCAGAAAAGGTAGCTTTGCTTTTCATGCTTGACTTGGAATCCAGAAAGGAAGAGGTTGCAGTACTCATCAAGGCATGTCTCAAGGTGATTTGAATGCAGATCATGCTCAGGAAAAGAAGGTTAAATAAAACCAATATATTTACTTTATTTCTGGGTCATATGCCAACCTCAGAACTGGTATAATTACCCTAATATTCTAAGTGGCACAATGTTCTAGACAAGATGAGGCCACTACATCACTGTTCTGCCCTGAGGAGTCCCCTTTGCAACAGAAGAGGCATGCCAATGTGCAGTGATGTTCTGCTGTCTTGGGGGCACTGACAAACACCCAGTGCAGCAGGATTTGGAGCTTTTCACCAGGAGACAAAGAAAACTTCCCTGAATTAACTAAACACTTCTAGTCCATCTCTGACTTTTCATTGTTTTCATCTGTCATTTGTCATTGGTGAATCTCTGGAGGTGATAAAATGGGAATGGATACCAGATAAAAGCAAGCCATGCCCTAACCCTTTCACAGTCACAAGGATAAGAGTCAGAATCTTAAAGGAATGTGTCTAAATTCATTGATGTCAATTAATATTAAATGTCTAAGCACCTTTAAATATCCAGTTTCAAAGCACTAGCCTAGAGGTCATTTGTCTGTAAAGAATGTGTTTGCTACAGGAATAAGCTGATACATCCTCTAAGAGGTCTTGATTAATCCAATTCTGTGCTTTCCAAAGGAGCACAGCACTACTTTCCTTTCCAGTATCTATGGCTGAGGACAACTGACAAATCTGCCACCATCAATAATGTGGCATAAAATCTATAAAATTCCTATGTAGAAGAATTCCATGCTCAAAATGGTTCTTTCACTGCTTTCTTACCAACATACCGTAGATTATCACAGACTGTATGGTAAAAAAACACTGTGGGACACTGAGCCCAATAGACAACCCAATCAAGGCAAGAGGCCTGTATAATTAATGACTGATCAGAGCTATTAGTAGCCAGAACATTCAGACTTCCCTTCTTGAAGTCCACCTGTGAGAAAGAGGATGTGCAATGTCTACAGAGACAAGATAGAAATGTACAAAGCCTTTATATAAACTTCTTTACTCATATTTTACAAAAAAATTGTTCCTGAGGAAGAGTTCTTCATTTTCCAGACAGGAACGGTGAAGTACAGTATATGCTAGGTTAAATTACAGACCAAAGTTTTTGTAATGCCAAAAATTGGAAAATAAGTTGGGCTCTGGCCATGTACATACCAGCACAGTAATAATTTCTTTTCCAAGTCTAGCCCTATGCCTTTTCAAATCAATTGTTAAGCTGCTAGATCAGATAATTGATGACTAACAATAAAACATGTTTCCCTCTTCTGATTTCTTTCCTATCCTTGTGACCAATGGAAAAAAAAGAAATAGTTATGCTATGTTTTGGGAATTTATATGTACATTTCTCAATAAGAGCAGACTTAAGTAAAAAGTTGTGTCCCCAAGCTAAAATACCACTATCCCCTCTCTGCATGGGTAATGGAACAGATTCACTTCCACTGTAACATTGGACTGAATTACATGTTATAGTCCCTGACATGCTTTGACATGACTAATGTGACCCAGCTGGTCTCTGTGGTAGAAAAATGTGAACATAGAATGTGTGTTTTATGAGACACACATATAAGTTGACAACAAAAAATGCCCGTGGTTTTGTTTGTGTGATTCAACCAAAAATAAAAATGAGATAAATCCATGAGCTTATAAGGCTCTGCAAATACACAAGCTGTCATATTTCAGTATTTACCAGTATTGAAAGGTGGTGGGTAACAGCGTGTTTGTAGACAGTGGATTTCCAAGTGTACGTGTGTAAACTGTTCCCTCTGTCATTTAGAGGATGACCATATAGCCAGCTTTTTTTTTTACTGCAGTGTTTAAGCAGGAACCATATGATACTATGTTTTATTTAAAATTGGTCTTGTACTACTGAGGCTGGAAACTTGTATCTTTAGAACAATTTCATATTGCACAGTGCCACCATATGTTGCCTACTTTCGTGTTTTTAAAGAGCTTGCTTACTGCCTAAAGGTAGCATGTCTCAAATTTACAAATCACATATTGCTTGAGGGCACAAGTGAAACCATTGATTTAAGAGAATGCAATATGCTTAGTTTAAAGGTGTTAATTCAACTCTATCATCTTCCAGCTTTCCTTACATTGAAATATATATTAATGTGGAGCCAGGGAAATTAAAAATTGGGACTACAGGTTCTGTAATTCAGTCTTTAAAGGAAAGAAGAAACTGGCTGATTAGGTAGACAGACACGTTTAGCATAAGTGTTCTTGGAACCTCTTGAAGTGAACACCCTGAATTATGAAGCTGGCCTTTTACATTTCTCATCATTAGTGTAAATGGAAAAGTAGCCACCAGTATCTTGCAACTAATTTAGCAGATGGACTTGTTCTAACATTTTCTCTGAATTACCTTGTGCATATTTTAAAGGGGAAACTTGTCATTTATTTATATATTTTAATATTTAACTTCCTTTAAAAATTTGGATTGCTCACAGTAATTTAATATATTTCTATTCAGTGTTTGCCTTCAGATAGCTGCTCAAATTTGAAGATAGAAAAGTCTTAATCCCTCCAGAGGTAGAATAATTACCCTATTCTCTACTGCTTTATCAATTCTAAATTAAAACATTTCAAGTGATGAAACTTCAAATATTTTCCTTAAATATGTACCATAACAAAATAATTTTCTCTGGCTTCATAGCCTAAGGGTGATGAGCAGCTCTTACAATATTGTCATTATTATTTTATTTTGCTGTATTTCTATTAATGTACCTGATGGGAACTGATGCCAAAAAAAAAAAAAAAAAAATTGTAGTCCTGTTGTAGTGCAGTGACCCATAACAAAAATGAGTCTGTCTCCGAGAGCTCACTGTGTAGCCCTCGGGCATAAATACACAGGTGGACAAAAAAGCAAACAAACAGTACAAAGTGCTGATGGAACACAGAAAGTGTCTGCAGTCGAGGGTTCAGACACGGGGGATCTTGCTTTCTTACTGCTTGTAAGGAGGGAGATTGGGTGAAAACCAGTCTTGCCCTCAGTTTCCAGCATCACTTGTGCAGATCTGGACCAGTGATTCTGTCCAGCACAGTGTGAGCCAGTGCAGTAGCAGCGTGGAATGTTGGAGAGTTTGAGCTGTTACAGAATGAAATCCCAGAATACTGTGGAACCAGGGGGTCCTCTAAGAGAGATTAAAGTGCCAACTTTCTACATTTAATGGGGAAAAACATTCAGAAAAAGCTCAGACATGCTTCATAAAGAAGCCAGCGTCTGATGCTGCTGCTACTGTGGCCTAATGGAAATAAGGGCGCTCTGCAAGAAGGGCTCAGGACAAGGGTCAGTACTGGCAGGTTGTCTTTTCATCACTTTTATCACCTCAGTGTTAAATGGAATGCTGGTAAATATGTCCAAAATGAACACTGAAACAGATCCTGAATAGGTCATGCAATTATATGCCCTGGTTTCTGCACTATTTCATTGTGGCTAAGAGACTAGAATGTGAAGTTTCAGATATAACCTTCATTTTTTTGCATAAATCCTGTCCATGTTTCATGCATTTCTTGGTTTCTTATAAAATTGAAAATAAAGGCATTTTTAAGCACTTTGGTGACAGGTTCCAGATAGAGTGTGTTTTTGGGAAGTGCTGACACTGGCTGCTGGGACTCACACCAGCAAGTCAGGTAACTCTTTAGAGGAGCCGGCTGTGGCGTTTGCTGAACAGAGTCTCCAGTTTCCAAAGCAAGCGTTCAGTCTATGCAGCTCACAAGTTATCCCCACTAATGAGGACCAGCACTGGTGGTGTCTTTACAATGCTTACACATCACTAAATAGTCTTCAAAAAATACCACTGTGGCTTAATTTACTTAATATTAGTATACATGTTAACTTAATACCTTTCTTTCTTTTTTTAAAAAGGGCAGTTTACAGGATGCTTTCTTGTCAGGTAATAGCTCTCTGGATTAATTCAGCGAGCCCTTTCTTGTCAGCACAGGCGGCAGCCCCCTGCCATGGCCAGAGATTAGGTGCCCCCCAAGGCTGCGCCGAGCCGGTTGGCGCCTTTATGCAGGCGACCTTTGTGTGGCCCATGCTGTGGCTGCCGGTTTGAAGGCTGTGAGCAGGAGATTAGGCTGTCCCCAGCCGGCCAGCCGGCTCTGGGTGTGGCTCGTTCCCATTTTGGTGAGCAGATGGTGGCAGCCCAACAGGTGCACCCTGATGGCAGCAGCGCATCTGCTCGCCGGGCGAGGGGGAGGCTGCGCCCCAGCCCCACACCAGCTGCACTGTACAGGGCAGGGCACAGGCAAGGTGCTGAGAGATGGAGGCTTGTGACCTCCAACTATTAACCTTTATGCATTACACTCTGGAAGGGGATGGTATGGTAAGAATGCTTTGATCTGAATATTATGGGATGAAAAATGACCAGAGACTAGGAGGTGATTGATTGCCGGGTGTAGGAAGCGGTGGGCAGTTTGATTTTAGGCTCTCTAGCAAGTGGCAGGGTCTCTCAGGCACTAAAACTCACTCCTCCTCTGCAGAATGTCTCCTTCTTTGCAGTAGTTGTTTCTCAGGGCATCAATGAATGGAGACTGCACTGGTTACACTTTATTTTGGTTTTCTACTCAGAAAAAGAACAATCAGACTGTGATTTTTGAAGCCCTTCATGTTCAATCCCCCTCCCCTCCCCACCAAAAAACCCAGTCTCTTTTATGCAAAGACACAGTCCCTGCACTTGGGGCAACATCATGTATTAATCTGTTAGTTTACTTACAAGCAGCACAGGAAGGAGTGGACTCAAAATGAAAATAATACTCCATTTCCATGAAATGTTTGTCTTAGCTTCTAAAGTTTATGCTCTGTATTACCTTCTCACTTTATACATGTCTGTACCCCTTCCTTCCCAGCTTGACCAGATCCATACTCTTCTGCCTCCCAGTTGCTTTGCTCTAGCCCTAGACCACCTCACCTATCATCCTTGCACAAACAAGCAGCTCTCCAGCTGATCTTCTTGGCTCAGATCTAGACTATTTAGCTATTCTTACTTTAACTCTTCTCCCTTCCTGTTTCCCCTTTTGCTGTGCTTTTGGTCTGACTTGAAGTAAGGTCTGCTCTTCCCCCAGGGCCCTTTAATTCTGCTGATGTTCTGGGTCCCTTGCAAGGTCTTCACAAACCTGGCAGTTTTGCTAGACTAACAGCTGTCTCCATCTCATGTAGCTCTGGGGCTTTCCAGGGTCAGAAGCACATCATGAAGCAATGAATTTCACGACTCTCATGTGGAAAAAATACTGGCTCATATAAGCTTAGAAAAAACCTTCTGGTCCAGAGGATACAAGACAACCTGATGGAGTCCCACAAAAAGGAGCTGCTAAAATGCGGCCAAAGATGAGAAAGTGCACTGGATGTGTTTGCGGTGGGGTAAAAGGGTGGGTTATTGCTCTATACCTTCATGTTTCCAGAAAGTCTTAATGGCTGGGCTGAGTTGCAAGCAGTTTGTTATTTCTGTTGGTCAGTCTCAGGTCCTCCCATGGCTGGAGAAGGGAGACAGATGCAGCAAGAAGTGTTTCCATCAAAGCAAAAGTTGAACTACATAATGTCTGGAAAGATGAGTGGTGGCGTCCAGACTTGTCTGGGTGCCTATTTGGGGAGCTGGAGAACAGCTCTAGTTGCAGCTACATGTTTCTTGAGTGTCCTTTAGAGGGTTCATTTGGAAGACAATATAACTAATATTAAGCAGATTGCAGTCTCACACCAGAATTGCCAGGAAAGGGTACAACAGTCTTCCAAAGAGGAAATTCTTTGGTGGGAGCAGGAGCTGGCTACAGTGATGGAGAAATAACTTCATTAATTGAAACCAACCTGAAGGAATGAGAGACAATAGGTTACTGGGTCTGTAATTAGAGTAAATTCTTAAGTTCATAGGTCTCAATTCTTTAAACTCCATTATCCCTTTTTCATCTTTGCAAGGTACTGGTAGTTGCTCTGCACTTAAAGATACTAAAAATCACTTTATTTTGAAAGAGGGAAGGCTTCTCCTCAAATATATTTTATTCAAACACCTTTACTCCTAATTTCAAATGATTATTCAGAAGTTTAGATTGGTGAAAAAAATAGTGTAAAATTTTGAAAGAAACTCTTACTCCAAATATAGCTAAATTCATACATAGACATTTTCAACAGAGCTACTCATGTTTAATTTTTGTGATTTTCTCCAGCAGGTAATAAGTACTTCAGCCATCACAAATACCTATATAATATTGACCTCATGTTTCTGAGGACTTCATAAGCCCTAAGAATAAATCCTTGTGAATATGGGCTCCATCTCCATGCTTTTTAACCACTACACAACATGCTTGAAAAGTGACAGCATGCCAGCAGAGTATTTCACAAAATAATTAAGGTAGTTATAGGGCAGAGATCATTACACACTAAACTCAACAAATTATAAATAATATCCATAAATCCTTTACACACTTGTGTATGACATTATTGTTTTCAAGTCTGCTTAATTCTCTCACATCCTTATCTCTAAGCTCTATAAAGAGTTAGGCTTACTACACTATATAAAAGTCTTTTCAGACCATGGCAAGCTTTTCTCCCCAGATTAAAGCCTATACTGTCTGCTGGTAGGGATGCTCTTATTGCAAGCCCTGGGAGAGTGCTGGAAAGCTGACAGTGCTGTTTTCTTTTGCACGGTTGTGGAACTAGCTCAGAAGGGGTTAAGTGGCTGGAGACCAGCTGGGCTCTGTTAATCTGCAGGGACCAGCTGCTTTGTATAAAAAGGAAGACAAGAAACAGAGTGGCTAGTGCTGAGGGTATTGAATTGCTAAGTTTGGGAAAGAGGGAGTGAGCACTTATGTATCAGCCTTTTGGTGTGCTGGAAAAGGAAGAAGAGCTCTGTAGGTATTTTGGTTTGCCTGAGGAGCTGCTATTGCTGGTGGTGATTGGCAGCCCACCCAGGATACTGGCCTAAAAAGATGGCCCTGTAGAGTAAAAGCTGGTAACTGAGGAAGCTAGGGTTATGAAGTCCCAAACCGTCTCTGATTTCAATTGAATGCTTTTTTAAAAAAAAAAAAAAAGTGGAATCTTTTGGTATCTTCTAGAGTCCTGAAGTTATGAGCCAGTGCCTTCTGTTTTAGCTGTCCCAGCAAGTTGTCTGATAAATACAACTTGTATTTCTCAAATGTGACAAAGGCTTTCATCTGCCCCAATGTGCATTGATTGTGCTTGTCTGTATCACATAACTTCACCTCCTGTAACACTTGTCTGTGACAAATAGGCTGCAGAAAGAAAATCCTTCAATAGTTTTAACTACTTTTCTTTACATATTAACTCTGAGAGATTTTAGTGCTTATTTTACTGAAGCTGCTTTGAATGAAAAAAAAAACTCTGTAAGCAGAAGCTGAATTGCATAATACAAAGCTATTAAACTATATTTAGTGATTCCATTAGAAATCTGCTGTTGAGCATGGCAGAGCATATGGAGAGAAGTTGGTGAAAACCTGATTAAACATTTATATGGGGCATATTTTGATTTAACTTGAATAAATAATTCATTTTTTGTTTTTGTTGTTGTTGTTGTTTTCTTTCCTTCAAAACCACCCTTTTCTACACCTGCTCTGCTAAAAATAATGCTACTGTAGCTGCACTGAAGTAGTAGCAGGAGTGAGTGGGTATCTCATAGCTACCCATCTGCACTGGAGGCTATTCTCTCTTTCAGGTTTGATAGGCCTGTACCCTTTTGAGAAACAAAAAACTTTTTTCCTATAAAATCTCCAGTAGTTTTCTTTTGTTCTTACAAATAATAAAGTAGTGATGTTTCAAGGGCAGTAATTATTATGCAGAAGTTAAGTTGTGCTAGGAGTCCAGATCAATAGGAGAATTTCCCCAAAGCTAATGGGAATTACAGCTCACATATCAGATGACTGATCTATTTTCTAAACTCAGTAATAGTTTTAAAGGGAGATTCATTTCTGAACTTTAACAAAGTCTGGGTTTGATATTCTAGTGCAGACTCAGTTTTTGTACTCGGTTGGGATTCAAAGTCTGATTTGCAGTAACAATAAAGGTCTTTTATGACTTCTTGGTATTAATAATGTGGTATAAAGTGGGTCTAAATCCTGCTTTAAGGCCCCCTCTTGCCGTGAAATATATGGGGGAATTCAAGCTTTTTCTTTAAGAGTTGATCTGAGTGAGCATTCAGGTGCCCCAAAGCATGGATTTTTCTCTGAATCCCCTGAGAGCAAGGTATTTCACAAAAACTGTATCTCTTTTCCCTCCCACTGAGTTTCAGAGTTCAAACACTGGCAATTTCCAGTACCACCGTTTCTTGTCTCCTTGTTACAAGTGAGATTTCATTACCTACAGAACAACCAGTGCCAACTTTCCAGCATCAGCATTGTCCCACGATCTTTTCTCTGACTTCCATCACTCATTACAGCAATGTGCTTCTCTTTCATGGTGGCCCAGCAGATTGCAGAAACATGGGGCTCTGGATCATTACCAGTGAACAGAGTCACTTTGGGGTCATTATCAGAGAAAAGTAATATCTTTTTTTTTTTTTTTAAAGGCATATTCTCTCTAGCTCTGTGTGTCAGCTGTTGTCTTCTGAATCCCATCAAACTTCTGCAACCCAGCGGTTTCAGCTGACGTGTTTCAGCAGGGAATTAAATTATGGAATTTTTTTGGAAAGAGGCAGCTAACGTCTTTTGAAACGGAAATATTATCTCCTGGGTGGAACACACTATGTTGAATACTGAAGGGCCTTATGAAGCTGCTCAGATAAAAGCTTCTGATAGTGTGTGTTTGGCGAGGTATTAATCATAATGTGGTGAAGCAAAAATCCACCCCAAACTCAGAGAGGCTGTGCAGAGTAATTCCTCTAATATTTTGGCCAGTCTGTGGACAATTGCTTTTGGCTTATATGGGAGCAGCCTGCCTGTTAGACTGCAAAAGTGAGCTCTAATGAAAAATAATACTCCGGGCCTGTGTCTTTGACAGTTGTATCTCATTCCTGCAGTTTTCAGCGTGGTGAGAGGTTTGGTCTTGCAGCACAGAGTGTGCAGGGGGAGTGCACAGGTAGCGCTCGGCCAGGGTCGTGCCCACCAGGAGCTGCCGATGCTGCAGGAGTGGCGAGCGTGTGGGGGAAGCTATGCTGGTGTCTGAATTTCATTAAAAATCTGAGATGTCTATGCACACAGCCTTATTCACAGTTTTTTCTGTATTGTGATTTTAGGATATAACAAGGTGTTAACAAGAAAAACATGTTTTCATTAAAGCTGTATACAAAATGTATCTTTGCCCTGAGCCCTTCTGTGTGTTTATTTTTCTGAAACAGTCTGTTACTTAAAGAAACAAACAAAAACTAAAGCAGAGAAAGAAACTTTTTGCTTTCTGAGTGAAGGTCCATTTTCAACCACCTCTTTTATTTCCAGAAACTGAGGGTTGTGAGCTACTGGGTGGGCTGTACTGGCCCAGGTGAGGGCCACACCTCACCTGTTGAACTTATTTAGTTAAGCTGTTGTAAACAATTACTCTGTTTTCTTTTTCAAAGTGAAAACACTGTAAAAATAATAGCTGCCATAAAGAGTGCATTAAACACTTTCTAAAAGGTTACAGTTTGCAGCTGTGAGGTCGCTGCCCTCTGATTACACTGCAGCACTGCCTTTTCCCCTGCACTCCGCGGAGCCTGGGAAAGCATTGCCCTGCCTTCCATGCTGGAGGCGTTTGGCCTTCAGGGTGTTGAGCATTTCCTGGGGGTCGGGACGGGATCAGAACCAGGTTGTGGAGGCCTGTTGGCAATCTGCTCTCACCTGCTGTGTTCTGTGGGTTTGTCCATATCTCCAACCAGTGCCCATCCATGAGATGAGGGTAGCAGCAGTGAAGGGAATCTCTCTGATAAGGGTGGGTAGAGATACAAGAGAAGACAGCAGAAGATAAGGTGAGAAGATGACATACAAAACTACAGGGACAGGAACCCTCATAGGAGACCAAGACAAGGAGTGTTTTGCTGATTTGTGGTAGGCAGAGCCGGAGATGAAAACTGAAAGCTTCAGTCATTTTAGTAATTTTGATTAAAAGAGGTGTGGGCCACAAGTACAGACCTAGGTAAGGAAAACTTTCACTGGTCCAAGCTGGAGTTCATAAAGAGTCATCTAAACACCTGCCAGTGAGGAATGACTGGTTATGAGCAACCCCTTTAGCCTTTTCCCCCCAGGTCTCCCTTGTCTGCCTCTCTCCGCTGCCTCCCTCCTCATCTGTACAGGTAATGCTGCAACAAAACCAGGCTCCTGGTTCAGGTCTTTTGGAACTTGAAGTAGGAGCCCTGGGCTTGTGAAAAAGGAGGAATAAGCTTGGACCTGAGAGTGTGCTGTTTGTAGCTCTTCGTATTTGTATGTTCTGTACTTACAACTGCACAAATTCACTTTTATGATGTGACAGAAGATAAAACAGCCTGTTTTGTCCCATACTCCCAAAGCATTAAGAATCCTTCTGGCATATATGCTGTGCTCAGTCTGCTACAGAAAGGATTTTCCATTTTTTAGTTATATTTTAAAAGTAGGGATATCAGATTTAGGCAGAACTTCCCTTTTTGTCCTTAACCTTAGAGTCCTTTTGCTGTTGTGGTTGTTTTGCACTGTGGTATTCCTCACATATTAGAAGCAGGCAGCTGGATTCATGCTAGGTTTTTAAAAATAAACCAACCTCAAATCTCTCTTAACTAAAGCCTGTGGATTGACTAGAGAAACCAAATAGATACTCTGGGGCAGATCCTTGCGTAGGTGTGTTTTCATGTCAGACCCAGTGGAGCTATGACCTCACTAGGGGGGCCTGCATATCATTTGGATAGCACAGGTGGAGCTGTGTGCTTTTCAAATTCAATGGGCCTGTAAGTTCACATTCCAACAAGATAAAGTCCAGTCCACCAGGAATAAGGGACGTAACACACAACCACGTGCTGGGATTAGTCTGATGGGGACTAGAGATATTGAATTGGGTCTCTAAGTTAACAAGCCTTCATGTATGTTCCTGATCACCATCCCTCTACTTTTTAGTTGCCATGCTTTCTTTCCGCCATACCATAGACTTGGAGCTTGGGATAAGTAAAGACCTTTGGGCCAGTATAGTCATTGTGGAACTGAATGGAACTGGGAGAGCTGCAGTCTCCATCCCAGCCAAGAAATGCGTCTTGGAAGGAATTTTATACTTAAATTGGAAATTAGTTTAGCACTCACATTTTTGCCTACACTAACAGTTTGGGGAGAGAAAGAAGAGGAATACTTGTTGGCAAGTAACTATTGTAGCTGGGCACATGAAAAGCAGTTTTAATCCACACTTAGTTTAGCTGGCAACTGTCTTTGTCATCTGCTTGGAAGGTGCTTAATGAACGCAAGGAAAAGAGCAGCTCATTGTACCTGCTGCCACAAGGAAATGCAGAACTGAAGGGTACATTACTGCTCTCATCTGAAATATGGGGGGTGAAGCTGCATAAAATTTAAACCAGTCAATGTGCATGATGTTCTGTACACTTGAGGACACATGGTGCTACATTGCTACTTTGTGCTTATTTTTTCAAATCCATTAGTGCTGCACTTTCTTGGAATGTTTTATTCAAGAATTGAGGGAATAGTTTCCCTCTGCTTTGTATTTATTACTTAACCTTTATATTCAGAACCTTTATTGCTTAGCCTGAGGAAACCAGATTGGTTATACCTTCTACAAGTAGGTAGCCGCAATACGGGAGGCACACAGCTGTCGTCAGTCTGTCTGTCTGCACAGGACTCTAGCACTATTAAGGCTCTCAGACCTTTCTCCCCTGTGCCACCTTGGAAAGGAGGTGTGTGGTGATGTTACACTGACTTCTCCCAGCATCAGAAACAGCAGAATGACTTAGCTTTGCCCAGGACAACTGAAGAAGAGTTTTAGCCTTCGGCTTTTTGTCCCCTAATTGGGTGTGTGTAAGTGTGTCTTTACAGAGAAATTATTGGTGCTATTTGAGCCCATATGTTGCCTTACTATTATTTATAAAACTGCAGGTGTATTTTTGTATCTGACAGTAATCATTCAAATACCAAGAGAAGGGTCTGCTCTTGCCAGCATCTGTTAGATCTCTACCATGATGTCAGAAGAAGCTGGTTGAGACTGACAGGAGCAGACTTTATACATAGCTTTGCTTATTTGTGCCCAAAGGATCTGTTGCCTTTCTCTCACCATGCTCAATTTTGTGTTGCACAAATGATGTCAGGCAGAGAGTGATAGAACCAGCTCATGGTACAATGAACTCTGAGCACTATCAGCTGGTGGTGGCTCTGGGAAATGCTGGCAGCCAGTACACTGTGCAACATCAGCTCTGTGTGAAGACCCTCCAGCAGAGGAGCACCTATTTTAGAGGGATGGAAAGGCAGTATGGCCCGTGGTCCTTGAAACGTTAGATAAAAAGACTAATGTAAAGCTTTTCTTAGAAAGGAGAGGAGAGGCTCCATTTTCTTCTGCAGTATACTTTCTGTCTGGAGGAAACTTCAACCTAAGAATGTAGTTACTCTTGCCTGATATCAGCCAAGTAAAATGACAGTGTTAGGTATGTGGCTACCTAATCTGTCTCCTGCTTACACTCTTTCCATATATGTTGGAGAGACACAGACAGCTCTGGCAGTAAGTGATTCCTTAAAATGGAGTAGACCTTGGAAGGTGCCTGAAAGAGAGGCCATTCAGTGGACTGGAGTGGATGGGCCATGCCTTTGGACAGCTGGTCTGAGCTGAGCTCTTGGACCTTATCTCATTAGAAGATACATCCAATGCAGTTATAATCTCTTTTCCTGGTTTACTTAGTTACTACTTTTTCTTAGGATATTTTGAGGGAAAAAAATGTGAAGAAAAGGCATGGAAAATGTTGAGAGTGAGACCACAGGGGCTGGACAGGAGGTTCTGTGGATACACATCCAGTAAATCCCTTGCTCATACAAGTATCTCTTCTGAGCTTGGCCTGTCAGCGTCTATTTCTATTATTCCAAACAATGGTGTCTGTTTTGAGCTGGCTGGCTTCATTCTCCATGAGACTTTTTAAAATCTGAATGCCTGAATGTGGGCACCTTTATATATCCCCTCTTACAATACACCTTGTTTATGTGAAATGCCTGCAGTTTGTATTACAAAGGCTGGACATGTCAAACTACCTTCTTTAATGGGCATAATTTTTTCAATAGATTTTTCATGAGATTACCCCACTTTCTAGAATTCAAAATAAAACATAAGTCCTTCTTGTGGGCTGTTTTTTCCATTGTCTTCCACAATCTTTCAGTCATATATACATATATATATCTCCTTACATTAGGTAGACAGCTAATGACAAATAACATTCAATAAATGTCTAAAAAGAAAACATTTTATTTTTCTCTTCTTCAAGTATAACAAACATTTCTTTGTAATCAGCTAAATAAATTACGTTTGTTGCAGGAGTCATTACTGGGGCAATTTCCGCACACTGCTTGTTACAAATAGACTAACCCGATGCCTACAATTAGAATAAATCAAGCCAGCTGAGAAGGTTCAAATACATGACACAAACTTGACTAAATAGCAACATGACATAAAGGGATGCTGTAATGTCTCCATGATAATAGTATGCAAAATGTAAAAGACCGCTTTTCTGCATGCTGCCATATGTCCACTGCAGTTTGTGGACATATGGACGTAGGACTCTCTCATGTGTAATGTATATCACACAGCCAAAAATAAAACAGGAGTAAAGGGCTGATATCATGAACACTGTTTAGAGGACAAATTAAAATGTTTGTTGTGGCAAAAACATGGGTGTACTAATTAATAGCTCTAGATTGCTTACTGGCACTGGCTGCGGCAGCCTCAGGTTTTTGATAGGTTTCAATAAAAGACAAAGCTGAATAAAACTAAGTCTCTGAATATAAATGTAATTGCTTGGATAAGGTCTCCTTTCTGGGGAGACACATTGCTTGACCTTTCAAATTGCAGTTTACAGTATGAATTAAGGTATTTGCAAATTTACTTTGAGTGATAATGTGTTTATTGCTTTCTTTTGTTTCTCACTGGATGCAAAAGTGGAGTTTGAAACATCAAGGAATAAGAAAGCTCACAAGAAGTTTTCGTACTGATGAAAACATTTGGAACATAAATTTTAGTTCTTAGCCAACAAGAAAGTGATAATGTACATCGAGTGATACATGCATGTTGTGCTTTCATTCCTCTCAAAGACAGAAGCTGCCTGTTAAATATTTTCTTGCCAGCAATCAAAATGGTATAGGCTTAAACCTTGTCTCTTTGAGAATCTGGGGAGCTGGTCTAAGTCAAAACGGATGCCCTCTTCACTTAATAAAGTCAGCTATTTGCGTCCTCTTTTTAAGAGCCACAGGCTAAGGAAAAGTGTGAGTAAGACTACCTGGCACCTAGAATGAATGGCAAACAGAATTACAAGTTAAAAATTAATAGTATGTTATTTCCCTGTACTATTTTAATGGTTAATTTTCAATTTTTCCTTTTGTTTTGCAAGCAGAGCTGGAAAAGCACATCAAGTTGCGGAGAGACAAAAGGATTTTTATGGCAGATAGAAGCTGTACTCTGAATATTAAGAACACGAGTGAGATCAGCAGCTAATGTGCACATAGCAACTTGCTTCCATAGGAGAGACACCAATTTCTCCCCCAGAGAGATTAATCTCCTCATACATGAGTCATTCAAGCATGAAGAAATATTCTTTGGACATGGTGCACCAAATGGAAGCCCATACATCAGACAATGATGGTGTATTATATTGAGACATTTATAGGACTGGGACATGCCAGCTGGGATGTGCAGCTTTAAGGGAATAAAAAAAAATTGCATTTTAAGGTGGATCTGCAGAGAAACTCAAGCCAACACTGTAAATGGGTGTAAATTCACTTGTCCCTTCAAACCAGCATGGGAAGAGTCCCTTCTCATGGGTAGTTACTCACATTTTTATCTTGGCTTTTTTCAGCTGTGTGTCCCAGTCTTCATGACAAAATGAAAGGATTCTTGCCCCCTGTGAGAGCTGCACCCTTGCCTGGCCTCATACCCTGCTATAACTCAGATTCTTTCAGAGTTATAGTCATACTAAAGGGTTTGATATATCCTGCAAATGCCCTGAATATTGGCAATCTGAGGTTTCCTGAATAAGTTTTGGAGTGGGGGTTGCAAAGTGCTTAGAAACACGAATTGTTAACTTCTGAATTGCAGATAACAAGGCAAATGTGGATTTTCTTACTTTTACCAAGAAGGACTTTTGGTCAGTGTTTGGCTGAGCAAACACTGCTGTGCTCCCTGCAATGCAGAACCTGTCTTACTTCTGTCAAGCAACATAAGCTTTATCATTCAAATGTTTATCATTAAAACACAATTGACTAATAAATCTTCACCTACAAGTCAGTGTGGGCAAATACTGCTTAGTGGCCATGTTTTTTCATCTGAGAAGATTCCCATTTGCAAAATCTTCCCTGAATTGACAACCGAGGAAAGGAAAAGCACTAGTTAAAGCAGGCACTTTCAAACCAATAGGAGCACTTCAAATGCAATTTTTCTTTTTGCAAGTATATAGATGCACTAAGTAAACTGCTATTAATTATTCTGTATATAATTAACTTTCTCTGCACTTAGGCAGCACTCTTTCTTAGGCAGACACACACAAGTCCTGGTAAATTCACCAAAGTATTTCACAAAATATGATACTCAAAGGACACATAGAGGACAAATGTGCTTGGGTTATGGATCCATCATTGAGGAGTTCACTCCAAGAAGGGCCAGACAAGTGGCTGTGTGCTTACCCATCTAAGACAGCACTTAAGGGGACTCAGACTCACAGGTAACCCCAGAAATACACCTGCACTGTGGACTGGGTCCAGAGATGTGAGATTCCACGTTTGGAAGAACTTGGTAGAAATATCTGATATTGTTCATATGGTTCAACCTTTTTTCAGAGTTCAAAGAGCACCTGGAAGATGAACTCTTAGCCACATGGTTTAGTTTTAGGTAATCCTGTGAGGAGCAGGGAGCTGGACTTGATGATCCTCATGGGTCCCTTCCAATTTGAGATACTCTGTGATCCAGTGGCTGGAAGGGGCAGATATGAGAAAATGCACTTTTCTATTCCTAGTTTCTGCTGTTCACTTGTGGCCACTTTAATTATTCCTGTTTCAACTTGTCTCTGACTAGTTTCTGATTATTTTCTTTTCTGCATGCATCTCCTGCACAGCAGAGATGGATGGTAGAGCCTGCTCATAAAAAATATCTTTCAGTCTGCTCTTAAGAAATATCTTTCAGCTTGCTTTTGGGATAAGGATTTTCTTAGGGCAACTTATCTTTCTTCTCTGGCTTAGATTTTTAATTCCAACTTTACAAAAGGCACAGATCTCCCTTTGCAGCACTTTGTATCTGTTTGTAATGAGTGCCAGTGCAGCCCTCGGGATAAAATCTGGCAGCTGAGGCATTACCTGTGCTCACTCATGGCTCTGTCAGCTCCCTGCAGCCCAGCTTGCAGTGTGATTTCTGCCCAAAGGTGTAGCATGAAATGGGCATCCACTAATCCTGCACACAGCGTGAATGACTGCTCTCCCCACTCCCAGACTCTGCCAGAGTGGGAAGCAAAACATAAACAGATCAGCCCCCCAAAAAGTTCAATTTTAATAAAAATTAAAAAACCCCATCGCAATCACAAAATATTGATCAAACTTTTCCAAGTCTGGGTCCTTTTCATTTCCTGTCATCCTCTTTCTTACAGACTTGTACTTCCATTTATAACAAAAAAACAAAATGAAACAAAACAAAACAAAACAAAAACAAACAACAACAAAAAAACACACACAAAAAAAAAAAAAACCAAAAAACCCTAAACTTGCAGGTTTTTACAGACTATCTGCTCTCTTCAAGACTTGAGGTTGTGAGTGTTTACCTTGCAAAGTATCATCTTTTTATGTCATAAAAATTTCTGCTGGTAGATACTGTCTATCAGGCAAGCTTCCTGCTTGGGATATTTAACTCTACTTCATTTCCCTGGCAGGAAATCTGGATTCTAAGAATCTTTCAAATGTGCTTTAATGGATGGTTGTGAAACATTTTCAATTTTAAATTCCACTTACCTATATCAGGAAAGCTGTGTGTTTTTTCAATAAAATATTTCACTTTAAATTCATTCATGCCTCAGAAGCACATTATATTTTGATACATGATATACAGTAAGAAGAAATCATACATATTTTATGTGCAACACATTGAATTTGTAATATGTGTCTGATAATGACTTTACACTAAGTTCCTATTCCTCTACAGTTGTAGAGGAATAGCAATGTAATTGCTATCCTGAGCTAGACAGAGTCTGCTTTAGTGCTGCTCACTTGCTTATACAAGTTGTGGCAAACCTATAAATCTGATTTGAGTCTCTGATGAGACTTTCATACACCAAGGAGAAAAATGATATGTTGTGATAAAATAAAATCCAGGACTTGTTTTCTTCTAGATGATTCTTTTCTTGTAGTGTTTGGAGACTTCATTCAGGCTTAAGTACTTTGTGTGTATGTTTTGTTTTAGATATATTAGGAAAAGTTTTTCACTAAACATGGCTTCACTTGGCAGAGAGACTTTTTTAATTATTTCAGCAGACTGAGTTGGAACAAGTGCTCAAGCTGCCATAAGGAGAACTAATTATTAGATTTGAGGGTTTATGTATGTATATTTATACATGTATCTGTAAAAACATAAGGGAATAAATGCAATGGACGCCTGATATCCTCTGCAAGTCTTGCATGAAATAAAAGCATAGCAAAAGCATGGAGGTAGGACAGCATCAGGAAAAATGAGACTGAGAGCTAGGAGTTATTCATTTTCCCACAAGATGGTTCTGACTTCCTGCCAGAAGGTCAGCATCTGATAAAGTATTTTACACTAGTGCCTTTCTTTTTTTCCCATGATCCTTAAGAAAGAGAAGGATGTGTGCTTAAGCTGGTAGAAGACACTCATAGATTTCAATTTCAGCATAACAGCACTGATAGTGGATAATAAATAATATTTTCAGTTGTGAAATAGGAGATGTAAAGTCTTTGTCAATGCTGTGCAATAAATAGTGGTGGCATTTTTGTGGCACATTTTTAGAATTAAAATGGGAATCCTCTTATTTCAAAATGCAACATCAAAATATGATCTTATTAACATCTTCAAAGGGAGAACCAGTAGCTCCTCTTCCGCTTTCCCCTCTCCTCCTCTCAATTCTCAGCTTTTTTCAAAGAAAAGAAGCTATGTTTAGGAAACATATCTCTTCCCTCACAGAGATTCACAACAGCTGGACTTCACTTCTGCCATGCAGGGCAGGATATCACTGTACATTGTCTTTCTCTGTTTTACTGAAAACACACATTGAGGCATACCTCTCAGTCAGAGCCTGTGGTCTGGAAAACAGGTGATTTTTACTGACATCTCCTACTCCTGATACTAAGTAAGCTGTTCACGGGCTGGCACAAGGACGGGACCTTCTCCAAGCCACTTGCTCAGAAAATGGGAGAAAATGTATGCTGAGTGGTCTGAGGGAGTCCCCTCCAGAATGTCCCCAGTTGAGAGTTTCTGGCTCTGGCCTTGAAGATGTTCCAGTCGAGTGCCAAGCATTCCTAGGCCACCCAATTAAAAGAGTCAATTAATCGGTGCAGAACAGGAGGTTGTCTTGACTATTACCTAAATCACATCTTTTGCATTTAAATGAAGAAGAAAGAGGGTGGAGATTATTCCTCCTGTAAGTTTGTACTATTCCTAGAACATCAGGGCTCTGATTCCAGTAAGTATTGATGTTGCTCCTTATTATAGATAATTCCTGATTATCATCACCCCTTTACTTCTGTTCTTTTCCTCAAACTCATCACCTGCGCCATTCCTGAACAGTGATGTCTCTTTCTGGGTGCCTTTTCTGCAGCTACCTGCACACAAGCATTCTTCATCCTCATGGGTGCCAAGGCACTTTCTGGGAGAAAAAGAGGAAAAAAAAGGAAATGTTTGGAAAGTGAGAGTCTGTGCTTTTACTGCTTTTCAGTGATTGAATGAAGCAGACATGGTCCTCTCTATAGACACAGGCAGTAGGAGTACATTTTAACATGGATGTATCAAAGCTGGGCCTTTCCTGGCGAGTAAATGAGTCCTTCCTGTCTGCTTTGTACTGAATGTTAGAGCAATTATCAGGTGAGATTGGAAGGGGGACTGCCAGGTCGCTGTAACAATATGTTAACCTGAGGACTGTCATCAGGCTACAGGGACAGCCCGTGTGGGACCCTGACTGCAAACTAACCATCCAGATACGGCAGAGGTGATGCTAATTGGCATTATTCCAGGTCTAAGTGGAATCTTCACCCATAGGAATGGCTTACCTTGTGGGAGCTTCACACACTGTGCAACACCAGCTGATATTCTTTCATCCTGGGCAGAGTTTCTGGGTGGGAAGTCTAAGGTGGGAACTACACAACCGTTTTCTGAGAAGTAGCTTTTAAATAAGCCTTTGCTGTATCAGTGGTGAGCATATAAACTGTTATGTTGTTACCTATGTAATGTGGGAATTTTGTCCCAAAAAACGTTGATGTGTGTCAGAGCTAGCAGAGCTTGGTTTCTTACAGGTGTGCATCCCTCAGGCTTCTCTGTTGTCAGATCAGGTGTTGCTTTTTGCAAATCTTTGTCTGTGTGTGAACTTGGTGTGAGTTCTCTGTGTGAAAAAGAAAGAGCTCATCCTGCTGCCCCTCCTGCAGAGGGCAATAAATAGGGTGTCTCTTTCCTGCCTGGCCACCTAATTTTCTGGAAGCTGTTGTAAAAAAAAATTCTTTGAAACACAACTCCACCCATTTTTGTTGAAAATGGCTGAATAGTTCAGAATTTACAAGCAAGAAGAAATATATCCCAATTGTGTGAACACTCAAACCTCATTTGTAACCAGGATAAAAAAGGACTTTATCTGAAGCCATCAGGTACCAGTCAATTAGACAAAGTAACAAGAGAAGAATGGCATCAGGAAAAATACAAATGATTAATAAAATATTTAAAACTTGATTCTTCCTCAGTTTGAAAAGGTGAATTAATGAACACATCAGTCAAACCCCTGAAATTCCAAAACCTTCCATTTACTCTTATTGTCAATGCATGGCAGGAAAGTAGCCTTCACCTAGAGATAGATACCCACTAAAATGTAATTAACTTTTTGTTTGTGGAAGAATTTTCTTGGGGAATTTCAGATGCTTATTTGGAGCTCTTGAGGGGTATTGAATCTTTAACAAAGACATAATTTCTCTTCAGTGTTCATTTGTTAGTGGAGTGTTAAGAAAAGTAAAGAATCTAGAGAATATAGCTGAAAACATCTGGTTTCTGAGTTGCTCAGATTTCTCCATTCTCTTGGGAGATAACTATCTGACTAGTTCTGCAGCTAACGTGCTGTCCTCTAGGGTAGACAAGACATGGATTTTTAGCATTAAATCTCTTTAAAATTGGCAAAAAACCACAATTTTCTTGATTTGTTAAGGTTGTGTTTTGGCCTCAGAAAATTTTTAAGTATTTCGTATGTATCTGTCATAATCATGAACACAAATACACATAAAAAATGAAGAAAAACTCCTGGTTTTCTTCACTCCAGATGACCTTCAAAATTCTTTAGCTCTGAAAATGTGACCTGTTCTGTGTATCTGAGAAAAAAAGGGAAATTCTGAGATAATTACACAGAACACAACACGAATTAATGAAGCAACAAGCATTTGTGAAGTACCTACACTAGTCTTCACAGATTTTTTACCTAGCATGAATTACATGAAAATCAATTACCTTGGGTTAAGAACTCTAATATTGATGAATCTTGGTAAGAAATTTGGGGGAGGTAAATCAGCAGAGCTCCAGTCTCCAATGTATTAGAACCATATTGCAGGCACTAGGCAAGAAATGGTCTCATGCATACTAATGTAATTAGATTTTAGCTATGGGATTTATAAAAAGGTGATAATGACATGTACATATCTTTATAAAGAGATCTACAGGTGAAAGCAAGAAACATGTTAATAGCTCTACTTTACAATGAGCAGTACTGATTCTTAGCTGAATGTCTTCGAGAATTCAGCAGAGAGATGTTTTGAATAATATACAGGAGGCCTAGCCCAGAGGTTTGAAAGCAATTCTGATTTGATTGTTATTGTAGTAATAACAATTCATATCAGGATGGAATTTGTTATAGATTTTTGGACAATATTTTGTTTCTACCTGTGTCATGCTGTCATATCATGCACTGTTAGTTTATACTTTGCTAAGATACAACATTAAGTAGTGTAAATTTTCCCATTTTAATGCAGAAACATAAGCATTCATGTTTCTGGAATCAAGCTGCGACACTGGCAGCTTGAAGGAAAGAATAGACACTTTCTTTACATCACCCACTTCAGCTGGCTAACCCAGGGCATATTCTGGATGTGAAGAACAAAGAATGGTGAGCTGTAAAGACAGTGGGGTGTTACACTCATGCTCCATCCCTGGTGCAAGCCAAGGGCACATGCAGAGCTGTGCTTCTCAGCACACAGTCTGTGTCTACATGGATAGTGAGGGCGGGCCACTGATGGTATCCCCCAAACTCTCCACAGAGTGCTAGCAACCAACTCCAACCTTCAGTCCGCCCGAATGATTCCTCAAAAATCTTGGCTTTGCATAAGATCACTGAATATACACAGGATTTCCACTGCCTTCTCATTTTTGAACACTGTGATCCACACACCGTCATGCACTCGAGTGACTGCTGGCTAGACCTATAACTTGGCTTTGCATTGCCTGAATTGGAGTGACATTTGACCTTGGCTGTCAGAGAAAAGCTCCACTGTCAGTAATAATTTAGGACCTAATTTTGCCAAATTCCCCCTCATTCAAATGAAGAGTGATTGCATAAAGGAAGATTACAGGACTGGTCCTCTGTGATAGAGCAATGTAAAAAATCCATTTCCCTCTAGAGTTCAATTGTTTCCCATAAACCTGCTAAACTGTGCCTCTCAATTCATCTTGTTAATTCACTGTCATTCTCATTATCTAAGCAATGACGTCAAATGTGTGTCCAAAAGGTTGTAGCCAAAGTAACACTGGTAGAACAGGGTAACGTATAGCATGACAGCTTCAAGTGGCCAGGGAAAGAGATCTACCATAGGGTACTTGCATTTTATTAAATCTCTGAAAAAAACTTTATAATGCAGTCCTTGTATACTATTTTATGCATTCCTAACATATCGAGCCCCATCTCTGTCTGCTCACACAGATCTCCCATTTTCGAAACAAGGCCTGCAATATTTGGGTAAGATGGAATTTTATTGCTTTTAATTGTAGTTCCAGGTTTCCTACCAGGGTTTCATGGGATTAGCAAGGAGCCAGCATATATGCATAGCAAATTGTCTGCACAGAGAACTTAATTTCTCAGTCAGAATACAGGAATTTTTTTTCTCTTTCTAGGTTAGAGGTCTTCAGATAATACATTGTTCTGTTTAACTAATGTAATCTCCTCTCATGAAAGGAAAACTCATTTTCATTAGTAGGTGAGCAGTGGGGTTGCATTAATAGTCAAGTCCTATTCTCCTTTACACTGATGGAAATCCAGATAGTGATGCTGAAAGCAAAATTCAACCTAATGTTGATAAGGTAAAGTATGATTTTGAGAAACCACTTTTCCTTAAAACACAGCATTATTCATGTGATCCCCCTCTTTATCTTAAAACAGCATTTATATGTCACTGAAATTCCCATTTTTCCTTTATCATTTTGCTGTACTCAGTGTAGCAGTAAGTAGCTGAACGTATCTAACTTTGGATGGGTTTGTATTTTTAGGCTGTTTACAGCTGAGGTTGGTTAAATTCTCACCTGTACTCATGTTTTAGGGTCACTCTATAGACATCAAAAGGGTTGCTCTGGGCTGGTTATACCTCCCTCTGTTTTAGCCAACATGGGGAGTCTAGGCATCTTATGCTGACTACCTGGTTTTACACAGCTGAAATGAGAAGCAGTGAGAGCCCCTTCACCTTATGTGACTTAGAGCCACTCCTAAACCACTACTTCATCCCAGTGTGGCATTTCCATTTTTCCTTTTCAGTAAACTAGCAGAATTCAGCCTGGCACTACAATTAGCCACTCTTTTAGTCACCTTCCCCTCAAGCATTCAAAGTCGGGTTTTTGTGCTGTGGGAAGAGAGGTTTAATAAATCACACACACACACACAAAACCAATGTTTTCTGCTTCTATTTTTCAAATAAACTCTGCAGAAAACTTGGGTAAACCAGGCTTTTTCTTTTTTTTTTTTTTCCTGAATCAGGTCCTCGTTTACCGAAAAATGGAATGTTCCCCCTGAATTACTGTTCATCAATAAATCATGTTCATTGCTCTAGGTGTATGACCTTGCAAAATTCATTTCAGTTAGCTGCTTAAGTCTCATTTTACTTTGGTTTTTTACTTGGCAATGGAAAGGCTTTTCTTGCGTTTTATATACATTTGAAAGAAATTATGTTTGTGTACATATTAAATAAAAATTTTCTGTCATTCTACTCAACATATAGTCAGATTTTACTAAGATGAAATACTTCAGGAACACTTCTCTTGATATGGCAAGCAATTTTTAGATTAGCATGTTGTATTTTTAACCTTCATAATTTTCTGGATACAAAAGTAAATCTTAAGTTTTGTTATACCTATAATTGCTCTGACAAAAATATTCACAGTGACATGGGTGGTGGCTTTGGCTACCAAGACAGATTTTCATAATAATGAGTTTTTTCCTGTAGGGGGCTGTGAACTGCTAATTAGCATCTATGACCCAATATTCTTAGCAAATAAGAGTAATAGCAGTAATTTCTAGCTTTATGCAGGGTGCAAGTCTAATATTACCAGCACTTCTGTTTCATTTGTAATTAACTGCAAGCAATTATTATAGAGTCAAGGAAGTATATCCTAATGCTCGTAGGTAATAAAAAAAATTGAAATTATGTTTGTAAAACTCATATGTTTCATGCTGGGTGCACTGATTTCCTTCAGAGCACTGAGATTATGTGCCTATCAATTAAAAATTCTTCTTTAATGTTGCTTTACATTGATATGCTTTTGAATGTTGCTGTATAAGTATCTCATCCTCTATTTAATTCTCTTCCTTTTTTTAAAAAACAATATCCTTGAAATTTCAATTAATATTTTGACCACAAGACCTTACTGAATACTTAATTTGTCTACTTGATCTCAACATAAGATTTAGATGGTACTGAAAGAAGTTGTTTACACTGGATTTTATGAGGTCTGTATCTTAGTGCTGTTAGAACTGTGCCCCCGAAGGCTGGTGGCAGAGGGGTGCGTGCTCATGCAGCACAGCAGACTCCCCCAGACAGAAACAGATCTGCTGCTTCTTTTGCTCAGCAAAATAAGGCACAAGGCTTTCTGCAAATTGACTTACTTTCCCCTGCTTATATTGGTTTCTATGACAGTGGGAACAGCTATAAAATAGTAGCTTCCAGTGGCAATTTCATATTACTGGGATGGCACCGTGATTATCACTGCCTTGAACATCTTTGCAGAATAGGCCTCAGTTATTTACTCAGAAATATGATCTAACCTGAATCTGAGCTCTGCATAGAAGTGAATATATAATAACTTTTGTTATTCACTAATATGTAGATATTGAGGCATCTTCTCCTTTGCAAAATGTCTCCTTCCCTTTTAGGATGAATCAACTTTAACCGATTTTGAACATATAACAATACGACACATTCCTGAGCTTTAGATGCTGTGGTTCAGGTTCAGAGGGGATGGGCATGGCATTTGCTGTGCTTTGGTCCAAGGGAGTTTTTTCAGCATCTCTCAGACTGTCACTCAAGAGATTTGGAGGGCAAGAAGCCGATGTCTTTACATAAGCCATGGATTCCAAACAAAGTTTTTCAAACAATGATAGGCTTTAAAAACACCCTTTGATCATACATGGAGTGTGATAATGACTCTATTGTGCAGCTAGTTGAAAAGAAAGCTGAAGAGACTGAATAAAAAGAAAAAAAAGTTTTTACTTTCATGTTATTTGTTTCTTTCTTCTAGGCTATGTCTATGTCATTTCCCGCTATCAGTATTGTGTTAATCCATCTTCAGGCATTTACCTGGACATGAATGTGAATTAATCCAAAATCTATCCTGCCAACTAACCCCCAAGATCCTTAACTAGCTCTCTTTCTGTTAATCACTGAAACAATTTAGACTAGATTCATCAGACAGATCAATTTGGTCAACTTGGCAGATAGAAAATATAAACAAATCTACTGATTCCATAAAGTCCATGCTGACATCTATCTATCCAGCAGCTTAATACTCATTTGGATAGTTCCTTGTGCACTGTTATCACACAATTTTCTTCTGGTTATTGCCTTCTAGGTTATGTGAATATTGTTTGTTTTTAATTTTATTTTTAATTAAGCTATTAATTTTCCTATTGCCACAGCATTAGCAAAGGTTTGTCTGCCGTGGATATTTATATCTGCTGTTATGTTTTGAATTTTTTTAGGAGTGTATTTTCAGCGTGCGGTTACACAAGTCTGATTGAAGCCTTTTATATTTCCTTGCGTAAACCTGATTTTATTTTATTGGTGATACCTGTATCAATCACTTTCTCAGAAACTTTTTCTTGCACTGTTGTTGCAAGAGAGATAAGGAATTTGTGGATCTGCAAGAAATTTGTTATACTTGTTCAACAGATATATTTTCTTTCCAATCAGAGTTAATTTAAGGAAATCCTACATATTCTTTGCAGTCCAAAAGGATTTATGGTATGTAAATGGAGAGACTGGGAAGGTTTTGTCCTCATTGTTAAGGAATCACAACAACAAATGACATAAAATATGCAAGAATAGAGAGAACTGTTAAAAAGTTTGCGTAAGTAATAAAGAATCTGAGAAGATATGGATTTATGAAAAAATTCAGGAAAACAACTCACCCTACATTTTAGACTCACAACAAAAATCACCCTAGGTAAAATCTAAGTTCTAACAAAAAGATATAAACGTACAAAAATTAAAAGAAAATTTTTATGTGGTGTTTTCTCTTAGGGTGGGAAGGCAAGTCTTAAAGTCTAAAACTATATTCTTCAAAATGTTCTCCCACAAATATTTTAGATGGGGTATATTTAGAATAGCTGTGGGCTATTGAAATGTCTCATTCTGCGTGGATCTGTGCATTACAGGCCATAATTATTATTGGTCCTTAATCATGTTGGGCAGACTGAACTATAGTATCTTAGCTATATATAGGAATGTTCCAGCTTATTTCAAAGTGGGTTTTTTTATCTAGACTGAGGAATGCAATTCCCTTCTGTGCAGCAAGAACTGCACTTAACTGCAGGCATTGGAACATTAGATTGCGTGGTCCAGGGTATTTGCTATGGTTGATGGAAAGAATAAGAACCTCTAAAGGGTGATTCATTCCATTGATCTGAGTTGAGTTTTGGGCATAAGATGATCCAGCATCTAGTGGATCCTTTTTGTCTATAAAATACAAAGACACCCCAGAAAATTAACCTAAATTTATGTCTTAATATTTAGGAGAGTGAGATGAAGAAAATCTCATGCTAAGTATCTGTTTACATCTATTTCAGTTTTTAAGAAAAAAGTATTAATTACATTTATTTTCGGCCTTTTATGATAGCCTACATTTTGTAATGTAGCCCCATTTATGCACAGAACAGCTTCACCTCTAATCCAAAGTATTTTTGGCAATATACTCGTTTCATATTTACTTAGTAAATGCATTTGATAGTGGGGTTTTTTTATGTTCTAAGTTATATGAGAAAGTATTACTTAGCTTCAGTGTATAGTTCAGTGCTGTTATTTTCCATCTTCCCAAAATTTCTATAGTTAGAAGGGAAACACGTTTCCATGCTTTTAGGCTTCCCAGACAGTCAATATCTAAATCTGTAGCAAGAGCTGTGCACAGAATGAAGCAGAATATAAATACAGTTATTTATAAATAGCATTTGGAAAAGTCCACAGAAGTGTAGTAGTGGTGTATCCAGTACAAAGCACTGTTAGCTCCACTTGCCTGAGAAAATCTAAGTTGTTGCACTGGTGTTAACACTAACCATTTAATCCATTTTTGTACACAGATCAGTGGGGAATCATTGAGAGGCAGAACATCACACACATAGATGGCCCAAAGAAGCAACATCAATTATGCCATTGAAAGATACAAAATGCTGCCTTTTTGTACCACATGAAATTGGAGGGCTCAGTCTTCTTGTATAATTATAAGGGAATATAATTAAACCCCAAATTAGTATATCCAAAACATTTCCTGGGGTAAGAGTTCTGTGGGTCACCAAGGAAGACTTTCAGAGAATGTATTGCACCACAAAACCTTTCTCTGATGTAGGGCAGGATGAGCAGTGCTGCATTCTGTTTGAACTGTCATGTTTCTCCAGGAGGAAAGCCAGCCTCACCTTTCATATCCACCACCATAAATCACACATGTCTACTGCAATGAGTTGAAAGCAGAATCTGCCCTACTACCTAGACAGAAGTGACATTTCCCTGTTGTATATTCCTGCAAGTGCCTTGGATGAAGCAGTCCTAAGTCTTCATGGCATCAGCATGCTTGTTTGCAGGGTTTTGCAAAGTAGATTTTTGAACAGTGATTCAAAATAGAGGCTGATAGTTATCATTCTTTTTGCCCTGACATTCTTGCTTGCATTTATAAAAGGATGCTGAAAATGTTTCTTAAGAACTGCTATTCTCCCTGGCCATATCTTCTATTAGTTTAGCAATGTGTGAATTTCCTTGTCATCTTTCTCCTGCTATGACCCCTTCCATCATCTTTATACTCTATCTTTGTGACTTTACAGCTTCCGCTATTACGTCCATGCTTTCCTTTGCCCTTCCTTCTCCTTAGCTTCCTTTCATCCTTTCTTCCTTGGGAAACCCATTTCTGATTCTGAGTTGCCCATCTCTAGATGTTTGGAGCCTTAATTCCAACATTTAGCCTTTTGTATGTAAATCCTCAGGAGTCTGCTTAATGAAGGATAGGTATAGGGAGGGAAACTTTAAAACAACACTTTCTGGAAGATCACTTTAGGAGTTAGTAACAACCAGGTTCTATAAACAATTAAAGTAAGTTCCAAAAAAGTTATACTAACTAGAGTTTTATGGACTTCCCTAAAGACACCTTCTGTGAAGCAACAGTGAGAGCATTTTTCTCTCTGTGAGAAGCAAGTTATGTTGAAACTCTGACAACTAAGGAAGCTGCATATTCTACACTTGTCCTTTGCAAGAATAATTTCTGAAAATGCCTTTATGTATTTATTTCTGTGCAATCTCTAAGAGTGCCTCCACATTATTTCCATGGCAGTGCTTTATTTGATTGATCCATTTTGCACGTGCCTGCCTCCTTATACAGCACACAAAGGAGCAGCTGGTAGTTACCAAAAAGCATATTTCTGTTCCTAGAGTCAGGTTGGTCTCAGGGTAAGAACACCTTGTGCTGTCTTCATTCTGCATGGATTTGGATGCTTGTGAATGAGAAAAGTACAGTCCATTAGTGTGGTCCAACTCCCACAAGAGATAATGGGCAGTTCTCCATTGACTTTAATGGGAAGTAGGATCAGGATGTCAGTGCTTTGAAAAAAACAAAGGTTTTGTTTAAAAAGCATTCATTTTAATAAGAGGGACACAACAGGGAAGTAACATTCCCTGTAGTCTGTAAATGGTTTCTGCAAACATAGTATTCTTGCTGTTTAGCCTCATAATAACCATGCTAATCAGGGTTTCTGTTTAATTTGAAATACATATTCACTTTCCAGACAACACAGGAAAGAAGAGTGCATTTATTGTGCTTTTGGCAGGCTTGTAGGGGTTCCTTTAAGTGGATAAGAACCTGTTTTTCTTCCAGGTAATTTGGACCATCTCCACTCATTTGATTTTCACTATCACCAAAAAGTGATCCACGTAGGAGTTCCAGAAATCTGTAAATTACCATTCAGTTCAAATCCTTAAAGGCATTTCAAGTGCACATTGTAACAGACTCATAATAATCAAGTTGCAGAAAGACTCTTATAACAGCTATCTCTCTCTCTCCTTCTGAATTGCTGAGAAACAGGCAGATGTGGAAATTATGAGTAATGTAATTGATGATCTTAATGCTTTTAAATACCCAAGCTCTCAACAATCAAGATCTATTTGAGTTCAGAATCTAATAAGTAGTAAATACAATAGATTTCAGTAGGATGTTTTATCAGGTTCTCTGCAGTGCTTCCCCCCCCCTCACTTTTATGGGCAGCATTACCATCTAATCAGCAGACAAGTTGGAAAATGTTATGGTGACAGATGATCACTTTTAGTGCATCATATTTCATTTTGTTTGATATGTAGTTACTGTGAGTTCACTTATAATGCACATTTTCAGAGGGTTTGTCCCCAGCTTTTTTAAGAAGGTGAAAAAGAGCACAGTGTGATCCCAGTCTGTTTATTGTCAACTTATTTTTTGTGTACCAAGAAAGAAAAATGCTTGTACAAAACTCCCACAAATAATAAATTAATGCCCTATAGATTTCCCAGGTGCTTTAATTCATAAACCTCTTTTCAGTAATGATGACAGCTCCAAGATTTATTCTGATTATGTACTGAATAAATTCTAGAACCACTTTTTCAACTCAGTGAACAAACTGTGTACAGTGAAGAGTTAATTTCAATTTTTCTTCTGTTTTTCTTTACTCTGCAGACCAGACTGAAAGAATCCTAAATTCTACATTATGTTTCAGCTGAAGAAATAAGAAAACATTTGCCAGTGAAGAACCCAGCTCATTCTATTAACATAGGTAAAGAGCCTAACACCCTTGCTTACGTGTTAATTTATCCACATACAAAAAAAACATGTTAGTGTGAGGTGAGTAAAAAATATTTGCACCACTGGAAAAACTGCTAAATCACATTTCTTCAGATTCTCTGAAAAGCAAAATATGTTGCAGCTTTGCCTTTGATATTTCCTAGTTTGGTAGAATGAAAACAGAAGGCTTTTTTTTACAACAAAGAATATATTTTCACTGTAGAAAGGGACTTTTCTTTCAAAACAAGGGAATGAAAACCGCGAAAATTTGCATAGGCATGAAAAGGCACAATTTTTTTAAGGGGGCATTTTTTTTTGTTTTGCTACAATAATTAAAAAGTACTCCTTTTCTCTTAGGTATAAAATCAGAATATTTGCCACTAACTGAGGTTTTACAAGTGTTCATCTTTCTTGACATATGGAGTGGTCTAATACTGTTGAACTGTTCTTTTGGGGTATGTCCTGTCTGCAATATATTTCTTGCCAAGCATTGAACCAAATCCAGGTAATACAGTCAAACCTGTGGACATGTGAAATTGTCCTCTGGCCGGTTCGGACAGCAGTTAAAATCCAACACTCTGCTTTTGCTCAGCTTGGTGTTCCACTGGGTAATGAGGCACAAAGTAATGAGCACTCTTAGATACTGGTAGTCTTCAGGTGCCAATAGCTGGCTCCTCTTCCTGCAGGCATATGTTCCCTGGATGTCCTAACAATGTGAATGGTGCCTGCTAGGGCACGGTAACTTGAGTTTTACAATATGTCCTTGGCTGTCCCAATGCTAGGGTGGAAGTATCAGCCTCAAAAGAAACACCAATGATCCTGCAGTCAGTGGCCCTTGTCCAAAGCATTGCCTGGATTAGCTCCATTGACAGTGCAATGCAGGCAGCAAAAGATAATCCTACCCAACTCCAGAGATTTGCATGGGGCTGCAGATCTACAGGAACTGCTCCACAGCACCACTGCAGGCTGCTCCTGTACAGCCATTCAGGCAAATCTGAAAACTTCTCCAAATTCTGGAAAGATAAAGCAAATCAGAACCTGTTAGACTTATTTACATTCAAAACTCAAAAGCTGTTAATATTTCTCAGAAAAGCATTTGAGGTCCAGAAGGGAGAAAATCCAGGGTAGTGGTCCTTGCGCAGCACTTGGGTTCAGATTTCTCTCTGGGAGAAGTGCTGTAAGGCCAGCACAGGCTCCAGCTGTTGTCATGATGGGCAGCTTTGGTGAAGGAGCATATCATTTCCACCTGCACGTGTCTGCAGTGAGGAGGGAGGGGAAGCTCTCTGTTAACCACCCTCCTGGACTAAAAAAGCTGTTGAGTCAACACATTCTGTTTCCATGACCTTTGTTTCTGATGAATCAGCATCTTTTGTTTAAAAAAAAAATCTCTCTTGTAACAATTCCAACCTATTCTACTATCAATTACAAAATTATGGCTATTGCTATAAATGGTTTACATTGGAAATAATCAGGAAAGTCAGCCCAAATTGAGTATGCCCTGTAATAGGGAAAGTGTATGATTTTAAGCCTCCCAGAGTACATACAATTTCTCTGAGTTCCCTTGTTCTGAGTATTAGCCCTGCAATTTAGGTCTGTGTTTGAAGCCTGGCAGGTTGGGAGGTATGATACTAATGCATACATTGATTATGAATGCCTGGGTTAAATGAACAATTATTAACTGGTGAATGAGAGAGTTAAAGAATTTCTTCATTTGCTGTTGCTGTATTTCCCAGTGACAACAACGAAAGGAAGCAAAAGAATCTTTTGGATGCAAGATTGTTTTTCCATGGATGAGGGATTACAGATTGGCTTTTTAACTTCAGCTTTTCCAAATAGTTTTTCAGTTATTTAATTTACTCTACATGGAGTCTATTGATTATTCAAGTTGGCAGTCAATTTTATAGGGCACCCCGCTGTTTCTTTGCTTAATGTAGTCAATGATTGTAATTGCTTGATCAGTGCAGCCCATGAAATAGGTTTTGTGTCTTTTTTACAATGCATTGATGGCTTTATCTGATGCAGTCTTGGCAGGGTCTAGGTTTTACAGCACGATCCTGAACTCCCAGAGGTCTCTAGATTAATGGCTATGGCTTTCTGTTGGAGCTGCTGATACTGCTCTCCAGAATGTATTCACACATCTGGCATGCCACACTTGGCAGTTGTGCCAGCTTTTTGTTGCGCAGTTACAGAATATCTCACCAGTGCCTAGTTAACTGTTTTCACTATGGGAATGAGATAAAAAGCCATCCACAGAGTTGTTGGCACACGCTCTGTGTCATTGTAATCACAAATTTTTAATTTTTCTATTACACTTTTTATACGGCCAATTGATGTTTAGAAACAACAAAATACGCATGATATTTTTTGTATGAACTCTGATTTGATTCCACAAAAGATTCCAAGCTCATTGTGATTTCCTGCAAACGTCCCATTAACACTTTATTTCCAAAAAGAGGAATTAGTTTTCTATTGTATTGTCAGCAAATAGATGGATTAAAATGACATCTCTCTGGTTCAAATTTTTCTACAAACAGAAAGAAAGAAAATGCGGGTGGAAGAGCAGCAAGAGCAACCTCATGACCTTGCCTATGAGCGAAGTAATTCTTTTGTCTTTCATTGGTTCATGTTAAATTACTTAAGCTTCATTTAGCTCTGCTTGAAAGTCAGTGTTTCATATTTTGTAGAATTTGAATCGTATTATTAGAAATGTAAAATGTAGTCCTAATAAGCAGGCCAAGAAAATGTAATGAAATGCGCAACACAGGTGCTTAAATCCATGGACAATATAATTATATAGCACACATACACCATTTACAGTGCCTAAGGTGACATCCTGCCAAAAATGTAAAAGTGTGATAGATTTTGGACCAGCTGTGGAATGAACTGATTTCCTCAGCTGAGCTTGACATAGAAACTGGACATGTGCAACCCCTATATTAATTCTTTTCTCTCCAGGTAGTAAACTGTAAATGCATAATGCATCTTTGTGTAGAAAAGGTCTACTGAGAAGACATCTGGAATTCAATATTTAAAATTCCAAGTCTGTCTTTCCACTGAAATCTTAGTTATGTTGGGCAATAACACAGGAATCATATACATATATATGCACAATATTAATAACTCACAAACCATGTGTTAAGAATAAGTAGCCTTAACACAATCTGTCACAAGGAAAAATAATAACATGGAAAAAGATTTTCCATGTAATGGTCATTGTCTTGATATCACTATTGAAATATTTTATGATTTTATGATTTCTGATTATTTTAGTGCAGTAAAATCCAGACACGCTCTAGAGGCCCATCCCAAAAACAAACAAACAAAAAAATTAAGCATGTAAGTAACAGCTCATGTGAACTGTTCCATGGAATTTGTTCCCACTTTATCAGTGTCAAGGCATTAAACAGATGGCTTCTCTCCTTCAAATACTACAAATGAAGTCCTTGGATGTTCTTTTCCATTATGAAAAGCTTATTATTTTAATTTAATATTATCTTGAATCATTGACTTGAAGGATTAAGGATCCTTAATATGGAATATGCAAACTCACAGGAATGAAGGGCCAAATGTCAGCATCAAAAATCTTACCAGAAGACCATCAAATGTAGCTGTATAATTTCCCTTCAGTCATGGAAAAAAGACACCATTACCTTTCCATGTTTTCAGATTTTCTGAGCAGTCATCATGCTTTTAAGCATAAAAAACCCCAAAAATCCTGTGTAGAAGTCTACATTGAACTTCAATCTTTTTCTGTACACTAAAAATGTATGGCTTCTGGAGTTGGAATGGTTTTCTTTTTACCCTTGATGAAACAATAAATAAGAGTAGCATAATTTCTTTACCAAATTGCAAGCCAATCAAGGGGAATCTGAGAAGTATAGATGGTACTAAAAGGAAAAATAAAACACTGTAAACTCATTTTTATATTGGACCTTTCAGAACAGTACATTCTGCCTTTTCTTTTACACACTCTATTTTGCCAGTGAAAATGAAAGGTGAAGAAGTAGGATGACAAACACTGACAGATGAAAACACTGAAACAAGTACGTGAAAATTTTCTGCAACATTTTTTCCCTTAAAATTCACTTGCAAAAACAGTCTTTGTGTTTCAATTGCTTACTTTTCCTAGAGTGACTAAGTAGATATTAGTATTAATACTCATGATAACCTGATACACCTCAGTGGAAAGCACCATGCCTGTTGTGGGCTGAACTTTGTGTGTTCAGTCAGACAACGATTGGACTTCTCCTGAAGCAGGCAGCACCTAAAGTATAACAGAAATCAACTCAGAACTTGTATGAAGAGTCTTGCATGAGGGATCTGTGAATATGATGGATACCATGTTCAGTCAGTCCTGCCCCATAAACCCAGTGGGCATTTTGCTGTGGCTTTTAAAGGGGGCAGAAGGTAATCTATACTTCTTTATTGCATGTTATATTTGTTGAATTATCTTGGAGGAGTGAACTGACCTTGAATTTTGTAAATCTGATGGAAAATATTATGCCTCACTCACTATCTCTTTCACATTCACAACTAATTCTTCACATGGCATCTGGCTCTTTCAATGTTGTCTCTGCATTTGAAAGTCAGTCCTAGAAGCAAAAGGTAACTACCTCTCTTTCTCTTCATTAAATGATTTCTGATATTCCAGGTTTCTGGTTAAGTCACCACATGTAGGATCTGCATGAACCAGCAAGGTCCAAGATGGAACCTTAGCTTTTCTTGTCAGCCTTGTGTGGCAGTCTTTGATTGTCACTTGTGACCTATAAATGTAGAATATCAGATGGCTCATGACAGAATTGTCACAGTGGTCTGAATTTGCCTAAGCAAGCTTAGAATTGTTTTGCTTATTTTTATTTTTGCCATAAATAAGAACATAGCTAAGAAATATATGACTGAAAAATAATCTTCTGAAGTAAAATATTAACACCACTATATTCCATATGGTGTAAATAATAACAATTAAAATTACTGGTCCTTAATTTGCTTTTTCACCTGTGTGCTAATTTTTTTAGGTATGGGTCCAAGACACAAAATCAGCATCTTGAATGTGGTCAGCTTTTGCTTTCTGTCACAGTTTGTTTAAGGTACAGATAGGTAGCCCATAAAGTATATTGATGTCTTCCTTGGGACAGATCCCACTTCCAGTGAAACCAGCAGGAGGGGACTTCTGACAACAATTTAAATGTGAACATTGTGGTTGAAAAGACTAAGAGGTAGTTAAATTAAAAACAAGTAAAATGGTTTAGATCAAGAGCAGGTCCTTTTCTTTAATTTTAAATTCTGTGTGCAAAAGGCACATGATAGGAAAAGACTTTCTTATGCCTTATAGCTCAGACTAACTTAAGCCAAATTTATAAGCCTCTGGAACAGGAGTCATCTCTGCCAAAGGACCATAACAGAGGTGTCTTCTTTCTTTAGCCTAGAAAATCTCAGTTGTACTGGGAACATCGAGATGAGCTTTGCTGGATTTCCAAACCCATTGTCATACTTGGGGTGTAATTCTGACCTAACCTTGGATACAGAGGTACTCTGGTAAGTCGAGGGACAGAGGTGAGATTTAAAGAAAAAAGCCCTGATCTATCAAAACTGTAAGTCCTGTATAGGTCTTTGTATTTTGTTCCTCTTTTTTTATATACTTCACTGGAAATGAAGCTGATGTGAGTTGCTTGTTGGTGGAGGCTGCTCAGCTTGTGTGCTGAACAGGAACAGGACACCACCAAGACATAGATTTGTTGTCCTTTTACATTTCTGCACCTTTACCCTCCTCCCCATAAGCTGCATTCTTCTCATGAGGGCAAAGAAAGTACTACCTCCATTTGCGAGGAGGTTGAGAAGGATGATTCACTTGATGAATTCTTGTCCCAAGTATTACTTTTGTAAGTGTAAATATTACATTTCACCACTCGGGAGCTCAAAAATAATCTTTATTCTTGAAATATTTATACATAAAGAGCATTACTGAAATAGGAGTGCTTGATTACTTGTATTGGGTTACATGATTGTGACATACTTATTTTTAGTCCTTGTGCTGAATGGTAACAGGAGATAGAGATTAAAAAAATATAAGGAGGATAGATTGATTGCTGGAGAATGTTAACTGTTAAACAACTCATGTGATTCTACAATTGGGAGATGGCACCCCTTTAGTTTCAAATTTCTGGTCCATCTCAAATATGCTTTTATCTGGAACAGTTCATACTGTGCTACACAAAGCATAAAGATGGGCACAGTACTCACTTGCCACATAAATGTAGTGCAGATATGCTGAAATGAGACACACAGTGACCTTGAAGACTCAGTAGAATAAATAAAGAAGAGGAGCAAGCAAAGAACCCCGTGTGCCTCAGTAGCTGGTGCATGGAGATGCCTCTCAGCAGAGGGAACCAGGGCAGTGCTCAGAGCACTGCATTATCTGTCCTGTTCCTATCTGACCACAGAGCATAGTCACTATCCCAGGTAATTACTTTGCTGGCACACACTGGAGTTTTTCCATCTGAGCTGTTTCCTGCAGGTACATTGCCATCAATCAGGCTTGTCCTTGAAGGCTTAACGATACGGAATTGCTGGGCATTTATGGGATATGCTCATGCCATTATCAGACAAGTTATCTAAACTTTTGCTTTTAGTCAGATCATTCCAGATTGATCCATCTTACTAACAATACTTCAGCTGTTAATTGAATATGGACAGTAATGTTTTCCATGTTTCTTAATTATTTTACTCTTCTGAACCAGGTTCCTTTAGTGGATATTTATTTATTCAGCCACAATGATGGCTTACATTACTTACTAACTGAAGCTGTATGAGCTCTAAAATCCTGTCTGTCTCTGCTGAAAGCATAGCCCTGCTTTGAAAGGAGCCTGCAAGAGCTGCACAGAAAACCAAGTCTCCAGTGCCAGTGATTTTCATATCAAGTGTGTTTGGTTTACAGATATAGAGTGATTTCTCTAATTGCAAGTCCTTGTTCTCTCTTACCTGTCATCATCACCAACAGCAAAGTCCTCTTAGAGTTCAGTTACCTCATAGCCCATTGTCTCCAGAGGCAGTCCTTAATGACACCTATGCAAAACCATGGACTCCCCTGGGCTCAGGCAGTTGGAAGCGGTAAGGATTGCCGTGATCCTTTAGAAAACACATGAATGATTGAGCTTCCAGCCTGGGTAGCAAGAGAAAACGGTAGAAATGGCTTTTTCTGTCACTTGTCTGAGCAGATTGTTCCAAGTTCACAGGAGGAATAAATCTGCTTTCCATTCTCTGGAGAAGAACATCATGTATTTTCAGGAAATCAAGATACCTCCCATATACCACCATCATATGGCTTTGGGGAAGGATGTCAGTGATGGGGTATCAGCCCTCTGATGACACTAGGGCCTTCTTTCCTTTCTTTTCGTTTCTTTCCTCCATATTTTGTTTAAATAAAACCAGGTACAGGCTTTGCAATGGCAGAGAAAAAAAAAAAAAAGAGAGAGAGCAATCAAGCAATTTTTTTTGTGTTTGTTTAGTTTTGAAAGACTTGCCTGAAGGTTCATTGGCGTTCCTACTGCAGACAGTTTGCGCCTGGGCTTCCTTGCAGAAAAAAAGGGGGATTTTCCAGGCACGTCAATATGTCCTTGGCTGCACAGATACCTTTCACACAAAAGGCAGTTACAGTTTCTCCCACTCCACAAACAGTTGCTCTTTACTTATGCGCACTGGCGCAGCTTCCCCGTGCGGTGTTTAGCTGGTGCTGTTTATGATGGTTGCATTCTTACCAGTTTCTCTGATATACTCTCACCTTGTCAACACTGTCATGCAGTTCTCCAGCAAGAGGCTTTTTAATCTGATTTTCTCTATCTGTAGGTGCTTTTCCCTCATTGTTTCACAACTGCACTGGCTTTGTCTGTCTGCCCATCATCAATAAATTTTGGCCACTTGTAACCCAGGATAGCAATGTCTGTCTCAAAGGGAAGAAACCCCCACATATTTTCTGGAACTTGGTGACAGAAGAAGAAGCAAGACTTGAGCAGGACCCTGCAGAGGGGGAAGGCTGCAGGGTGAGCTCAGGCCATACCTTTTCTGCCTAACCTCAGATATGTGCACTCAGTATCAGGGACAGGTGACAGCGTGTGACATAGTGTCAGCCCTGAGGAAAGACAGGGTGATATTAGGAGAAGTTGATATCTCAAGGCTTGGACAGATGCACTCTGGGTTAAAAACTGGCTGGATGGCCAGAGTCAGAGGGTGGTGATAAGGGCTGCTCCGCCCTGTTGCCATTCACAGTGGAATTCCCCAAGGCTCAGTGTTGGGGCCAGCTTGTTTAATACCTTTATTGATGATCTGCATGAGGGGTTTGAGTGCACCCTCAGTGAGTTTGCTGGTGACACTAGGTTGGTCAGGACTATTGACCTGCTGGTAGGAAGGCTCTGCAGAGCGATCTGGAGAGGTTGGATCAATGGGCTGAGGGCAACAGTATAAGGTTCAACAAGACCAAGTCCTGCACTTGAGTCACAACAACCCCAGGCAGCACTACAGGCTTGGGGCAGAGCAGCTAGAAAGTGGTCCAGAAAAAAGGACATGGGCATGCTGATCAACACTGGATGAACATAAGCCAGTGTGTGCCCAGGTGGCCAAGAAGGCCAATGGCATCCTGGGCTGCAATAGTGTGGCCAGCAGGACCAGGGCAGTGATTGTTCTCCTGTACTTGGTGGCACTAGTGAGGCTGTGTCTCAAATGCTGTGTCCAGTTAAGGGCTCCTCACTACAAGAAGGACATTGAGGTGCTGTAGTGTGTCCAGAGAAGAGCAATGGAGCTGGTGAAGGATCTGGAGACTAAGTCTTAGTGGGGAGTGGCTGAGGGAGTTGAGGTTTAGCTTGGAGAAAAGGAGGCTTTGGGATGACCCTATTGCTCTCCACTACTGCCTGAGAGCAGGATCTAGCCAGGTGAGGGTTGGTCTCTTCTCCCAGACAACCAGAGACAAGGCAAGAGGAAGATGGCTCAAGCTGTGCCAGGGAAGGTTCAGGCTGAACATCACGAGGGGCTTCTTTGCTGAAAGGGTTGTTAAGCATTGGAACAGGCTGCCCAGGGAAGTTGTGGAGTCACCATGTCTGTAAGTGTTCAAGAAATAACTGGATGAGGCACTTAGTGCTATGTTTTAGTTGACATGGTGGTGCTAAGTGAAATGTTGGACTCAGTGATGTAGAAAGTCTTTTCTACCCTTAGGGATTCTCTAAGTCTGTTATTCTAGGGTTGTGTAGAGAGCTCTGGAGAACACATGGAGGGATAGGGATAGTGCAATGTAGCACAACAGAGATTGACCATGATACTTTTGGGTACTCAGTTAGGTTTTTTCACTATTACCATACAGTCCTTTCAACATAATAGGAACAAGAAGCTTGTTGACCTGGCAGAGAATGGCTGCTCCTCAGCACATTAATCATCCTCCCACCAGCGCTCATGGATGGGGTCCCATGGTGGGCACCCAGTGAGGACCATTCTGCTCTGCAGCATGAGACCCACATGAGACCCCACAGAGACCCACATGGAAGACACCTTGCGGTATGTAACAAATCATGAGGCAGCCTTTTCTGGCTGTGAACCCCTTGCAAAGTGTGTTTATGCAGGCTGCAGACCCTTCTCCAGTTGAAGAGCACCAGCGGGTCCCTGTGCCGTCCCCAGCACAGACACCAGCCTGCCTCTCAGTGGCTCCTAGTCTCCTCTTCAAAGCCCATATGCAAGGCTCACAGAAGCAGGGATGAGCATTGCACACTCATGAATAAGTGTAATTGAAATTCTGTTCATAGCTATTTGGGGGGAAAAAATTGCTAGTGTAATTAAAATGCACAGGGGAAAGAGAAGTAGCCTGTACAGACACATTATGTTACACAGCACCCACCCAGACAAAGGTCTTTGTCTATAAAAAGCTCAAATATGTCTGAGATAATTGCTGTTCATTGATTGTGCCTCTGAAGTGGAGTCATTCTGGCATATTCCACCTTGAGGCTGTCTTATACATTTCTTTGAAAGGGAAAAATTCAAAAGTTCAAGTAAAGACACAAGTTCAGTCAAATACGTGGCAGTAAAATCTTGATTTACAGCATTAAGGTTACTTTCAGCTGACCTAGCCCTGAGTGGTGCTGGGCAGTTTTGTCTGATCTTGTGTTAATGCTGTTAGCCTGTGTTTACTAAATGATTTAGCACTGAAATGTTGGGAGTTGCCAAATATTTGTCTTCTGTCCTTTATGAATATTTGAACAGCTCTTTCCTCAGCCCACTCTGAATGCAGAAAAGGGTGTTAAAAGTATCTCACTCCGGTAGCGTTGCTTTGCGGAGGCTGCCGACCAACAACATTCTTGCATCAGTGACGCCTTTGGCGCTGTACTAAATAAACCAAAGGTAGGAGCACAAAAAATGGGCTTCATAATGTGCTTGCATCTTGCTTCTTGTGTCCTACAGAAATTCATATCTGAAAATAGAGGTCTTTAATTGGTGTATAATTTTTTGCTCCCTCTCCTTTTAAATATAAAAGCATTAAATAACCCCTATTTGGACTCATTTTATGCTGAAGGCAACACCCAAAAAGGATGGGAACCTGAGTTCAAACCCAGACTTCATCACAGATGTATGAGATGAACTTGAGTATGTCTCCATGGTGTGTGTTTTGTCTAGACAAAAAAGAAGTGTGAAGTTTTTAATCAATAGTGTGTGTACAAATGTATTAAGATGTCATGAAAGAACATGTATCCTAGAGGTGGCCCACAATTTCTGCATGTAGCCTGCATTACTGCACTACCAGATTTTCTTTTGTCACAGCATTTTTTTACACTTGCCTTTTTGGGGGGTTTGCAGACCCCAGAGTAAACAACACACCACTCTTCATGCACCCGGAAGTGCAGCTCATTTTCACTTTCAAATGTGATTGCACAGGAAATCAGAGTTACTACACCAGATTTGATTGCACCCAGCAATAGCAGTCTGCAATATTTTACACACAGGTTCAAAGTTGAGATTAATTTCTCAGAAAAAATTGACCCATAAAGTAGATAATTTTAAATGTCAGCCTTCCTAGAAGAGCTGCAGCTTTTCACCTTCTGTGACTTAATCTCATGCCTCATGGATAGGAAGTAATACACTTTTTGTGTAAAAGGACCATCCCTATTTTGATAGAGCTGCTGGATTTAATAGATCAGGACTTGATTAGGATAAATCTAGCCATCTCTGGTAGTTCAGGGCATATAATGCTTTATGGTTATTTTTCTTGCATTCTAATACAAGGATAAATTAATTTCATGTGAACTTATTGGTAATCATTTACATTTAGTATGTCTGGAAGAAGCCAAAAGTAATGAAAGGAGACACCTTCTCATTCATTACTTGTTTTTAAATATTCCTCATTTCTTTCTTCCTTTTTTTTCTACTTCCACATGCTGATATTGCATGCATGACTTGCTCTCAGCTTGCTATGAAACAAGCTGGGGCAAGCCTTGTAATATGATTCAAATTGTAAATCTCATGTCTTGCATCCCCCAAACACCTCATCTCATATGCAGTCTGGAACCTTCATTCCAGCACCAATTAGACTAATATATCCACCCAGCTCCGATTGGGGTGATGGATCGGCTGGTGGGGGAAATGGAGGCGATTTTCTCAGCTCCTCTGCATTCCCATAGGCATGCAGCATTTGACAGATTGGGCAGAACTGCCACGAAAGAGTCTGACACAGATGGTGTAATTAGAAAATGCGAAGTGTGAGTGTGAAATTTATCTTTGATCAGCACCTCCTTGCCAGATTGTCATCTATGTTAATATGATGATGGCTTCTTGGAGATGGATAGAAGAAAACAGCAGCCTTGAGGAAGAAATGGAGACAGTTCACAATGTAGGGAAGATATTTTGTTTAACTCTGAAACTCAATCAATTTCAACATGAGTAAAAAGTGATTTAATGTATTTAATTCATAGGAAAACAAATTGAATCTAAATCTGATACCTTACTTTGTTAGGCCCATAATCAATATGATAAAATCTTAGGTTTTGTTGGAAGAAGATAGAGATTAATTTTTTATGAACAGTTAAAAAAAAATCAATCTATAGCTATAGGCACACTTGAAGCGACTATGTAACTCTTTGTAGAGACCTAATGTAATCTAAATATATATAAAAATCATTACAGAGTTGCCTGGACAGTTTTAAGTAGTTAGAAGAAATTTTTTCTCTTTAAGCTTTCCAGTTGCCACACCATCCTCTCTATCACGTCATGGAGTTTATCTACATTCACTATAGAATCACAAAAATCTTTAGCTGTTTCATTTTCCCTC
Organism: Rhabdornis inornatus; assembly: GCA_013397075.1. Taxonomy (NCBI): domain Eukaryota; kingdom Metazoa; phylum Chordata; class Aves; order Passeriformes; family Rhabdornithidae; genus Rhabdornis; species Rhabdornis inornatus. The sequence continues at coordinate 1,317,229 of VWZS01009400.1, read as the reverse complement.
TTTATTCCAAAGGAAGGTTTTGACTGGTTTGAGGGGCTTTTATAATTAAAAATGGATAAATATTCTCTGCCTGAGAAAAACATTCAGATCATTTTTCTGACATCTCCAGTTTTCCCAGGAATCTGATGCTTGGTGCTCTGCAGAGGAAAAGATCATCATCCTTTGGGTGCTCATGAATCAAATGCTGCTCTTCAAACATGAGGAGATTTAGCCTGTGAGAGACGTGGGTATAATTTTTCACGAAGAGAAACTGAGGCAGGGAGCAGAGAGGCACAATGCATTTGGGGTCACAGAGCAGAGGGTGACAGGGCCACTGTGGCTGACAGGTCCCTTGCCCACCAGCTGGGTCCCCCTTCCACACCACACCTGGCAGCCACTGTGATCCTGCATTCGGGTGGTTCGGGAGGTTTAAGTTTACAAACCACTATTCCATAGTTCATTTTGCTAAAAACTGCTCAAATGTTCACATGAGTGGTGCTAATTTTCAGGAAGGTAAATTAGCATAATTAATGACCAGCCAAATTTGGGGGTAATACAGTATGTAATTAACATTAGAGAGTTCTGTTGTACCACCTGCCCCCACATTTCATTGTTGCAGTGTACGAACTGTACAGGAGGCTATTTTCCCCTTTGCTGCACTGAGCAGAAAGCAGCTTTCTTCATCAGAATAAGCCATTAGCTGTAATGGCATGTAGGTGTAATGGAATGTGCTCGAAACATCTGTGCTGAGAGCAGGGGAGAAATTGCTGCATGCAGTCGTAGGCCTTTGGGGAGCTTGATTAAGGATTGCTTCAGAGAACTTGAGATCTGGCTTGGGATGCAAAAAAGAGAAGAAAGGAAAATAACACTAATAGATTTACGGATGTACTGCAGGGAGAACAAAGGATTTTTAATTTTTTTTACTTCCCTTTATTGCTCTTATATTGCATCTGTTCTCTGTTGGGCTTTCTCTTATTGAATTGATCTGGAAAAAAAATATAGCTCAAAATGCAGTTTAGCAAAAGACATCCTTGCTGTATAAACATGAAAATAGCTTGATTTTTTTTTCCTTTGTTTGCTAATGAAGACCTCATTGAAACCACAAATAGTTCTAGCAATAAATATTTATTGCATATGACATTAGCTTAAATATGTTTTCAAGTGATATGATCTCTATCTAGAAATCATGTAAAAACACACATAAAAAAACCTGTACACAAAGACAATTCTTGCCTTGCGTTATTTGCATTTCTAGAGTATTCATCTGATCCTTGTGCTGATTTTTTTTTTGAGATTTCTTTAAAATGAATTTCTGATTTGTTTTTCTTCAACTCCATTTGTTTGCACACATTTTTAATAACCAATGGAATATAAACTCTCAGTACACAACAAGAGTAATTGCAGAACCACTGGGCTATGTCAGTTCTGGCTATTGACCCATCAAACTGTGAAAAATCTGAAATGCAGTTTACAGGATCTTAGGCAAGGTGACAGGGAGGAGAAAAGCAATGTTATAAAAGATTACTTTGATGCCATACAAAGAGAAGGGTTAAATGTTTGAAAAATCCATATTACAGAAAAGGGAATTAATGTGCTGCCTGGGACAGATGTGGATGTATTACACAGAAAATTAGAAACAAACCCACAAATATTGGGTGCTTTAATGATTAAGTAAATCTTACACTTTCTAATTATAAATGACAACAAAGCACTATGTTCACTAGTATCCATCTTCCTTATGAAATAAGAAGCTTTCTGAGTTGGTGCCAAAAATGCCTTGCAATGAAGTTCAAAATATGTAGGGAGGCAAAAATGTAATAAAAATGCAAAAGCTAATAATATTATGGTGACTGGCATTGTTTACAATGTAGAGCACCTGCTGTTTTCAGAAAAAAAAAAAGAAAGAGAGAAAGAAAAAGTGAAATCATCAAACTGTTCTTAAATGGAAAATCTGGGCTCTCTGCCAATTACACAATGTGTTTCAGGTGCACTGTAAATAGGAACAATAAAAGGTGCAGGGGACAGAATCTGAAATGTTAAATATCAGATACACAAGAAAATTATTTGATGATGTTACTTTGAAAGGAAGTCTTGGGTACCTTCCAAATTTCTTCAAAGTGTGAATAGGTTTAAATTTTTGCCTCTGTAAAAAAGTTGTAAAAATCTAATTATCTCTTTTAAAAATTGATTAAATTAACCCCAAAAAGAAAAAGAGCCAAAAAAATCTAAGAAACCCACAAGGGACTTCCCTTTTACTAGTCTATTCAACATGGGAGATGCTTGGAGACTACAGTGAAATATAACAAGACCAAATTCTATGATATAATAATAAAAAGGTAAGCCCACCCACCCCCAGAGTTATAAATTTGGATTTCAGGAGGCCAGTGGTGAGGTCTGGCCTATTGAAGTCAGAGCACGAATTTGCTACACATTTCAGAGGAAAACTCAAATTGTCCCAGGACTGTGTATGAGGGAACAAATGGTGGCCAAGTCCATGTGAGGCACTGGATGCAGGGAAATTTGTCACCAGCTGGCTAAGGCCAGACTTGAATGAATTTGCCTTCTGGCTATAGGGCTTTAGCTGTAGACAAGAATTTTCTTAGACATACAGAGACCAGAGCTGGGATGGAAACTGGTCTTCATTCATATAATTAGAAGGTGAGTGGGAAATTGTGTTTCTTTCTTTGGGAAAAATACTTTGTCTCTGTGTTTTGCTTCAAGAGAAAATGAGAAAGTGAAGAGATGCCTTAAGCATGGTCAGAAAGTAGTTGTCAGGAGACTCTTTCTGAAATAAATGGAATGAATGATGGCACATCCTCTGACCTTGAGCCCTGTACTGCTCAGCTCATGCTGCTCCTGTCTCACCCTGCTCCTGTCTCACCCTCTTCTCCCCTAGAGCAAAGGGGATTTGTCCCCACTGTGTTTGGGGAGCAGTTGCTGACCTGTGCACCTGCATAGTGCTGTTTGGCAAGAGCCAGACTCTAGAGACAAGGGGAAGGGTTAAACAGTATAGATCTCATGGAGCAGTGCTTAAACATGTCCTAAGCCTGTTTGGTTTACTAGTATAGATGTAGCCTTGGAGACCAGAGAGCAGATGCTGTGCATCTGCTGCACTCCCTGTAAGATCAGCCCTGATTATTTCCACACCCCATATCTGCAGGGAAGGCCTGTAATAAAGCAGTAATCACTTTCCTCCCATCCTCACCTGAACCACGAGCCAGATCTTCATTTCAGTAACCCTTGGATAAATCAATAATCCTTCTATGTGACTGAAATCAGACATACAATCTTTGTATTACTCTTTCTTGTGGGCCTGATCCTGCTAGTTTTCTGTCGTTAACATGAACAGGATCATATCTCCTATCAATGGCAGTTTGTTTTCCATTTCATGCTGCAATTATCAAGATATCTGAACAAAGTTTATGACAAGCCATTTCTTTTAACAGAAGGAGAAACTGGGGACACCCATGGTATTCTCATTTTACCAGGATGTAGATTATCAGCCTACTTCCATGTGACATTCTATCCCCATAATCATTTCTATGTTTGCTTCTGTGCCTAAACTAACAGTGTTTCATGGCAGAGAAACAAAAAAAATAGGTATCACAGTTTTCCTGCACTTTTATGCAAGCTTTTTGGAGCACGCACTCACCATGGCATCTTAAAATTGGCAAAGTTAAAAGCAGCAACAGAGAACAGTTGCAGGGCTGAAGCTTGAGCAGTGCTAAGTAGGACTTTGGCTACTATTACCTCTGCACTGATGTCTGGTTTTCTGGTACCAGATCTGAGTGCCAGAAACAGAAGCTGCAGATCTGTTGCAGTGGTGAAAGAAGGAAGAGCATCTGAAATGAGTTCAAAGAAACAACCAAGTTAGAATGTAGAGTGGATTGGAGTAAAGGCACTAGATCATCTCTGCATTCTAAAGCTGTTCAGGACTTTTTTCCTTCTGCATCAAGGGTAGTTGCCAACTAGGCTGAATACTGGTGAATCCAGTAGAGGCTGAATACGTGGTTTTGTGCCACTAGTTCTAGGTGAATGTTCTTAAGGCCTGGACCAGGTGACCTCCAGACAAATTCAACAGTCCTGTGTTTCTGTTATTCGGTGAATCTATAATGACACCTCTTCAAAGTTCTTCACATTTTTCAAGGAATTTGAAAAATATTTATGCATTTTAAAACAGCATGAAGTAGGAGCAAAAGAAGTTTAAAATATGTCTCTCTTCTCTGGTGGATGGAGGTGAACTTTCTCTTCTCCTTGCCCCCTCCATTATGGTTAGTGGTTGTACTCCTTCTCTTTGTGTAACTTCAGCATCTCCTATGACATTCAAATAGCATGAAAACACAACCAAAACTCACAGGTGATGCTGACTCCACTAAATTCAGTGTCTAAGCTATCTATCTATGACTTCACTGGGCTCAAATTTTTATTCTTTGTTGAATTAATTTTCATTCAGTGCTGATTCATGCTTTTAAGATGGACATGAGCAGATACACAGGAAGCATTTCCTGGGATCACTCCTAAAATGATGCATTTAAAACTTCTTTGAAAATAAATTTCTTGCATGAAACTCTTTGATATATTGAAGATAAATCCACTAGCACAAATTAAGATATTGATAGATATGCACAGCTCTTTCTGTGCTTTCTTCTAAATATCAAGTAATTTTCAACAACCCAAGTCTAATTCCCAATGAATTCCCATTTCCCAATGATTCCTAATGGTTTTTAGGTTAAACTAACAGTAAGAAACAAGATAGCTTTAGTTATATAGTGATATATTTGAAGACACATATAACCACAGATCAGATGTTTTTATGCATACCACAAGCATACAATGATATGGCATAGTTAAAAACAAAAAATAATTTAAATCAACCTTTCAGTTATTTAGGCTTAGATAGATCCAAGTTTGTAAGCATCATAGTTTGGTCATCTTAGAGTCTTTTAATGACGTTAGTTAGTACACTTGTTATAGTTAGCACTGTTGTGATATCCAAACTTTTCTTCCCAAAATGGGGAATATGAAAATGGGACAGTCAATTTGAGCCCCAACAGTGAATGTTAAGTCTTAGTGATTTTGGGTTTCAGATATGGCTAGCTTAGGAGAGGCTTGGGACTATGCCCACAGCAAGAAGACAGTCTGACTTACTTCTGCTTCAAGCTTTTTCAAGAGGAGTGTGAGAGCAGCTTATTCCACCACTTCAGCTATTTATTCTCTCCTTATAGACAGTCTTAGATAATAAAAAATAAGCATCAGAAAACCAATGGTTTAAGTACACAGCATGAAATTAAATTAAATCAGGAACCTTTTAAAATAAAGCACAGCAACACCTAAACCTTGTCTTCCCAGATGCTGCAGTAAGCCATAACAGCCTAGTTTCAGGTTCAAACCAGGTAAGAGCAAGGATAATGGCAAGAGAAGTACTGTGTGATTCTGGTGATGGTACCTCTTCTCTGCACCCATTGAACGACTTACTCTCATGTTTCATCATCCTTCATCAGAAATCTTCTGGAAAGACTGAATCTATGGGAACACCATGATATTTCTTAAAGCAGAATATGCATCAAACTGGCCAGTATTAATGGGCAAAGGCAGAAACAGTCCTAAAAGAACCTGTGCATAATTTTGACTACTTCATTAACACAGAATATAAAATTTTACCAAACATTTCTTGTATCACACACACACTGTTCAAAGGAACTCTGGCATCTTCTTGACGAAGCAATCCAGCCTTCTTTTAAAAATTTGAAGTAGCAAAAATTCAACTGTTTTCTTAAGTTAAATACCCTTGTTCTTCAAGTAATCTCCTGCCCAAAAAGATATTTACACACTCTGATCAAATCACTCCTTACCCTTTGCTTTGAGAAGCTAGCCAGGTTGAGTTGCTCTGCAACCACCACTTCCCTCCAACAGATCCAAATTACCTTGTGGCTCCTCGTTTGTTTCGGGGTTTTTTAAAATATGATATTACAAAAGAAATAGTACTGTAAAGATAAATTTTATGATGCTGCATTTGCTAGGTGTCCCCAGTATTTCCATCCAGGGATTTTGTTCGTTTTTTGCACTCTGAGCACATGCTCAGCTAGATAGCCACAATGACTCCCTCTTTCATAGATCTGCTCTTATTTTGGGGTATTTTTTGTGCCACTGATATTTTAGGTATAGGAAAGACAGCCTCTCTTGCCCCAGATCACTGATACATGATAGGTGTGTGCTATCAGTCTGAGTGTCCAGGGTTGGGTGGTAAGGTGTTGCAAGTGGAAGGCCTTTAGCTCTACAGTCAGTTTCTCTACCCCAGACTGACAGATCCTGAGCTTAACCTTCAAGGCCCTTATGCTCTTCTTGAGCTTTTGCCTGAGGGCTGCTGCAGGCAGCAGTTGTACTTTAGAATACATGTGAATCTATTAATGTGGTTACACACGTGTTGTAGAGACACAGTCACCATCCCCACACAACCCCAACCCCTCCATGGTGCTGGCTGGGTCACCCCACTGGAGCTCCCTGCCTGCCCAGAACTCAAGTGAGCATCCACACACAGGCAAAGGTGACAAATGCCACGTGCAAGTGGGAGATAGATACAGTGAGGAAGAAAAAGCATCTCATCACACCTTGGTGCATAGCATTTTATGGCATGGCTTGTCACATTTTGCTGCTTTTATATGAACATCCTCACCACATCACATCAACAAAACAAGATATATTTACTTCACTGTATCCCACAAAAATAACCCTCTGGCTAAAATATGCACTCACCCTTTAAAAAGCATTGCAAAATGCCTCTGATTTCCCTCAGAGGGGATTCTTTGAAAGTCTAATTTTTGACACAGCTTGTTTCACTGATATAAACATGTTAATAGTGAAAATGTCAAAAAGTTTATTGATTTTAATTCTCGAGATGGAAAAAATACATAAAAGTTCTGTTCTGTGCTCTAGGTAAATAAATGAGCATGGTGTTTCTACATTGCAGCCAGTGAACCATGCTTTATGTTACCTTCCTACACATACAGGAGAGTGAACAAAGCTTAGTAGTGGAACGAAGACACAAATTACCTCCAGCCTTTTAGAGGCACAGTAGAGGCTTCAAACACTGGAAGATACATGACTGAAACATCCAGAAAACCCTGTTTCAAAAAAATTATCTCAGGTTTTGTGTTAACTACTGTAATACTAAATAACACTCTTTGAAGAATAGCAAGATCAGACAATGCTTGTTCATTTTACTCCTGAAGGAAAATGAACCTATGTCATGCATATGTGCTCAACTGGGGCACACACATGCAGGTACAAGCATGTGCACACATGTGTGTGTTCACATATATGCATGGGTATATGTGTATATTTAGACAGATGCTTTTGCAAACAAAACAAAAATAAATTATATCTGCCCTTACCTTCCTCCCACTATGAATGGTCTTTTTGTTAGTCCACTGAATAACCATTTGTCATGGGCTTTACTGTACCATGAAGTTATGATTAATATTATGGCTCATGTACAGCGGGTTGAAAAACCATATTCATTTTCAAAGTCACGTTGCATTGATTAGAATTCACTGCAGGTTATTCAAATAACGATCCTCTCTTTTCCCAGGAGAATCTTCGTCTGATTTTTCTTTATCCTCATTAAAGATCCCAGGTGCAGACAAAGCTTTACATACTTCTAATTTGCATTATCCTTGGGAAGGAGGTAATTCACATGCCTTCAGTATATAGCACTTGTTTTTGTAGTTTGCTCTTTCCTATCTGTCTATTTAAATAAATCAAGAAATTTAGCCTTTATAAATCCTCTGACAATAGAAAATGCCAAATTTTATTATGCTTAGTAATGAGCACATGTATTATGAAATATCAATTATAATTCAGATTAAATGAAACAATTTTTTTCTTTGCTCCTCATCAGGTTTTTCTTAAAATGCAATCCCTACTCACTGTCTCAGTGATGGGAAAAGGTGAATTTTTAAAGCAAAGATATAGATTTCATATCAGCATTTGACCGATGTAAGAATATCCCTCAGCAGTCTTTGCGAAATCATTGACAGGATTTAGTCTTTTTCTTTTTACTGGTCGAATACAGAACAGTGAAAGCACATAACATCTGTAATTGCCTGGTGGAACTTAACAGTCCCATTAACCCTCAAAATGCAGCACTGGCATGAATTCCACATCTGTTTTCTGAGGCATAAGTTGTGTGGGCCTATGTTTTGCAACAAAATAATCTGTCTTGGATTATTTTTATCGTGAGCCTTTGTGTAATGAGTTTAGCCCGAAGCATTGACAGCATTGTTGACATTTCATTGAGTTTCCATCCTCAAGAGAGAGGAAATTTTAGCTAATTAAATAATGTTATAGTGTCTCAGAAACTACAAAGGCAATGGGAAACCACACAGCAGTCATACTGTATTTCTTAAAATCACTTGTGTATTCCTGAGGTTTTATTATGCAGAAGTGATTCTTCCAACAGTCTTTAAAGCAAGTCATACATTGGATAAACTTTTCATAACTCAACCTTGATAGTAATATTTGTAAACTGGTTAGTGTATTTGTGAAATGAAGCCAAATGGGAAAAAGAGCTATTAGAGAAATCCTGAAGCAATTATTACTTTTCATCATCTCAGTACAAATGGACAGAATATGTTGCCCATGCGTACTGGTGCCAGAGACAGCAAAGACCTTTTCTCTGTTCCCTTGTGGCCACCCTGTTCCTCTGCTCTAAGGGGATAAGGAAAGGGCAGGGAAAAGATGGGGTCAGGCTGGCTTATTGAAAGGTTGGTGATACAAGGCTGGTCCCTTTGGGATGGTGGGAGGTAATTCTGAGGAAAGGTGGGGAGTGGTGGGGCCAGTGGGACTCATGCCCCAGCACCACACACTCTGGTGCTGATCCCAGCAGGACACAGAAGGTGCTGCCAGCCACCTTCCAACACCATCAGCTGTTTCTGTGGGGGGTTAGCTGCTGACCAGAGAGCAGCTGCCCCAAAATGGACCAAAACAAGGGGCAAGCATTATGAAATTTTATTCATAAAATAATTATGAAAGTTTTGCGGGCCAAGCCAAGGTGCCTTCCCCAGCTTCTGCATTCCCTGACTCCAGCTGGCCCCAGAAGCTGGTTGTCATCCCTGATGCCCTGGGGGCTTGGGGCACGTTTTAGGCAGGACCTGTACCAGTTCTCTGGCAGGCCAGCAAGCTCAAGCTTCACTGTGAGCTTGGGCAATTGCTAACTCACTGCTGGAAAACACCTTCACTGCACACAGAGCTCCTGATGGGCAGAGGAAGAAGAGAGACAGAATCAAACTGCTGCTCTGCTCAGCTTTTGAATAGGGCTTATCCAAGCATGCTGGGACACCACAGTGAGAAAACAGCAGGAAATTTGACCAGTTCAGCCTAACCAGGACAGCAGGACAAATCACTTCCCTCAGATCTGTCCTGAGTGCAAGGCATGGCAGACAGGTGACTGGAAAGTAATTCAGCTCACCATTCCTACAGAAAACAAAATAAATTGATTGCACTCTTCTCCATGTGCAGGCAAGTGAATCCTTTGTTTCCAACACCTTTACTTCTGACACAGAGGCCCCCCATCTTCACCCCCTTGTCCTGCACACCCAGCATCTGTGATTCCCTTAGAGGGTGCACTGAGGGGGCTCAAGTAGAATGTTTCTATAATAACACTCTCAGGCTGCCTGCCACATCAGGAAGAAAATAATACATTTCTACATTAATGATTTAATTTCCTTTTAAAGATGTTAGTGCTTCCCTCATAAACAATGATTTATATATCTTGTTTCACGACTAAAGTGATTCATAGTCTTAAGGACTGAAGTAAAATATAAAGGAAATACAGTTGCTGAAGAAATGACTGATTTTCTTTGCATTTCCCCTTCAGGCACAGGCTATTTGCTGTTAGTTTACACTGATGGCCACTACAATGTGTCCTTCTAAGTTCTTAGCTCATGATAAGGATGTTTTATATTTGCATAACACCTTTCATCTTGCAAGAAAAAAGCACTTAAAAAAAATTAATTAAATTTTTTTATAATCTCCCAGCGTTGGTGATTCAGTCATCACGCTGGTGGCAAAGAAAACTCAGAAATTGTCCCTATGCATCAGAGGTATCAGCCAGCTCTCACATACTGTGGGGCCCAGAAGGGCTGCTGAGTCCTCTGATGAGAGTGTGTGTGTGTGTGTCTGTGCACACGTGTGTGCTGAGCAGGGATCTCCCCATGGCCAGCTGCCTCCGGATGGACTTTGGGTCTTTTCCTGCACATGGCAGCCAGCTGAGGTTTTCAGTTGCACAGAGGCAGAGAGGAGAGCTCAGGATTCCTACCGTGAGCCCCAAAAAATCTTTATTCTCCCATTAAGCCTCAGGGAGTCTGAAAGATTTTATTAGCCTTAATTACGTTTTGTCTGGGATCATGAGGTCGGTGGGCTTGGCGAGCTTTTGTTTTTAAAAACCTAACTTGCTTGCCAGGCGAGTTTCCCAAGCTCTCATTTTATTGTGGTTTCCAGCAGGGGATCTTGTTTCAAGGGATATGATCAAAGTAAAGGACATTTCTTCTGGGACTTATTTTACATAGATTAGATCTCATTATGCAACTTGCTCTTTAGTCTATATTCTTTTTATAAGCTTCTGGCTATACAAATGAATTTTACATAGTAAAGTGTGAATTTATTATAATGAATACACTTTCTGAGTGAAAGGGAGGCAAAATACAGCATAGTGTAATACATTTAAGCTTCCTTATCAACAACAAATTTCAGCATTGCAGCAGTTTAATCTTATCTCAAACAAGGTTGCTGCACACTAATTTCAATGCAAATTTTCAGTTGACTTTTATTTCATTTTTAAGCTAAAAAATATTTTCTGGAATTGTGTCAAATTTTGCATTTTCTTCCTAAATGCATATTTCTAAGCCTTCTTTCAAAGGCATGCATGAATTTTTAGGATTTCAAGATCTGTCCTTGATTAAGTCATTACAACTTGACACCTTGAGAGATCCACAGAGGTGGGAATTTGTGATGATGTTCAGCAGCTACTTCTGAGTACAAAATGCTCTGGATTAGTTCTGTTGGACAATCTCTAACAAGACTGAAAATTGAAGAAATTAAAGGTTAACGAAGAACAGATCTTAGCGTACACTGGAATTCTTGTCCAGTATTGTTAAGGTTTAGGGACTGGCAGAAGCAGCAATCTTTTTTAAAAGCTTCCTTCTAATAGCATACAAATAAGAACAGATTTTTCAGTTTTATACTTCTGTACTGTGCATCTATCTGCAGTTCTATTTAATATGAAATTTGGGTCAGTGCATGTGTGAGCTCATCCAATGTTTATGTAAATTACTTGCTTTTATTTCCTGAATTTCCTCATGTGAGTAAGCAGGTATGTTTTTATTATCTCCTAATCTAGTCTGATTTAAAGCTGAAATTATCAAGTGAACTAGAATTTAATTGTCAAATGGAAGAGTTTTATGCATTTTTTTGTTGGTTATATATATATATATGTATATAAATATAAATACCCTCACTTTTGAAGTAATCTGGTCAATAAGGTTTTTCAATGCAAATTATGATCTTAGAAATAGATTCAGTAATCTTGACTCTTTCTTTATTATAAGTGGGGAAAAATATTTTTATTTTTCTTTCAAGGGCAAAATTTAGGTGCACTTGTTTCTGTCAAGTCACTAAAACTGGTCATTGAGCTAGAAATGTAAGCAGTCTTAGGATCCGTTCTTGTAACTGTGAAATTTATCCCTGCTAAAAGATTTTCTTCATTTTAGGCTGAAATACTGAGGGCAAATTAGAATACCTAGAGGGTTTGCGTTCCCACTGACGCTGTAGTCAATACATTTCATGGACAGGGAATGGGATTTTCACAAGAATTCAGCAACTACCTCCCTCTGGACCCACAGAATTCAGTTCACCACAAGCTTTTCTGAAAAACCCACATGTATTTTCACAGGGACTACTGCCCTATTGCAAATATCCACATGTGAGGTCTACTGAATGTGTGCAGCACGTACTCACTACTTCTTCCCCAAATCTGGTTCAGTCTCAAATGAAACCCATATAAAAGCTTGTGTACAAAGGGGTTAAATTCATACCGACATATTTAATTGCAATCTTATTTACAGCCCATAAGTAGCTATTATATGTATTTCCCAGGTTATGATTCAGAGTTTACACATCTTTAGTTTATTACAGCATAAAGCAGTGTCTCAGGAAAGGAATGTTTTTCAGTTAAATGGTTAATTAAGACTTGGAGATTTTTTTTTTCTGATCAATGCAAGTCAAATTCTCAGTGCAAGTGGTTGAATCATCTTCAGAACTCTGATCATAATTAAACCACAAGGAGCCTGTTATGATGAAATGTGCAAAGCTGAAAATACATGAACCATAACAAAGGATCTGAATTTGCTTCAAGCTTTGCATAAAATGCCATTTCGTACTTTTTTTTATCTTAGTATGAAAAAGCTTTCATCCTGTACCTTTCCTTTTTTTTCCAGAATTTCTTCCAAATTCAGTTACATTTTTCCAACTTAATAATAAATCTTGGACATGTAACTGCTATCTGATTTTCCTAATGTGTAAAATTCCCTATGTCCTCTGTCCAAACAATAGACTTCTCTTTATTTTTTATTAAAAATACAGAATTCTAAAGGATACTCTTAAACAGTTACGCTAAAGTATTTGTAAGTAAATATTTCTCCAAATTACTTTCTCACAGCTGTATAATCCATACATGGTGTTGGTACTCTACAGTAAATTTCTAAAATCTACATTCTTTATTGTGTTCTAATTCTTTATTGCCATAATGATTTTTGTGTCTGTCTTTCTAATTGCACTACATAGCTTTTACAGAATAGCTTTTACACAGGATATTTGTTTTTCTGTTCTTGTAATTTAATCTTGAATGCTTGTAATCACAGCACATGCTTATCTAAAAGGGACCAAATTCTGTTGTCTCGCCTTGGTAAAATCCTCTTTTTAAAACAATGAGTAGGAAATACAGGAATTTGTGAGGGAATATCAGAAGGAATATCTACTGCTAAATAAACATCTAACATTCTCCTCCTCTCCCCCACCCTAAAAAAAAAAAAAAAAAAAAAAGAGAGAGAGCCAAGGAAGATGGTCAGTATTAAATTCTTATAGTTAGATCAATCTTTCCAACTTTGTGAAATTCAGTGTTGGACACGTGAGTAAGATGAAGTTGCAAAGAGTCTGAACAGAGACTACAGCATCAACGAAGCAGGAGTGAATGAACCTGCACAGGATTTTGGTGTTCACGTCTCTCTCTGCTGACAGCAACACCAAAGAAAGCAGGTTGGAAGGTATCTCTGTGTGCACAGCCAGGGGAGAAAAAATCCTCTTCCCTCCCTATTTCCTATCCAGGCTGGAGGGTAATGGGTGTGCATCATTTCTACTGACTTGTGGTATCCAGTGAAGTCCAGAACCAGGCACACAGGTACTGGCCTAAAGTCCCCACTCAGCAGCTGGAGTGTTAGATCCATTAGGAGTAGACAGCAAGGGTGGAATATCTCAGACAAGAGAAAATGCTTCAGAGAGAGAGAGACATCTAAAAAACTTTTTTGAGTCAGATGCTTCATTTCAGTCCTTTTTTGCATATCTAATTAAGACACACATTAAAGGCCTAAAATCCCCTCCAGGAAAAGTGTCTCGGTCACTCTTTCAGGGTAGACTGTGGCACAGTCCTGTGCAAATGTTGGCTAAAGGAGGACTGCAGAGGGGGAGCCTGATGCTCAGAATGCCAGCTTGAGGAGTAGGTGACCTAGGTTTGAGGCCCTATTTGTTGAAGCTAAACCACCCATAGAAATTTCCTTGACTCAAAATAAGGACCAGAGAAGAAAAGCCATAACTGTAAGAGCATTTAGCTGCATATCAGCAGGTGCCTTACCAGCCTAAGAGTTGGGAAACTGTGATGGCTTGCTCATATACTTCTACTTGACACTGCTTAGGTGCCTGAATTCCTCCCTCTGATATGGTTTTTGGTACTTTTATCAGTTGTGGTCAGGCCTCTCAATCTACATTTGCCGAATCCAAGCCCTGTACTACTCACTTAGGGAAAAGAGATACTAATATTAACAGGACTTTTGTCTTCATGATCCTATCTGTGAAGAGATGGTGGTTTCTGTGCCATAAAAGTTTCTGAAACAGCATCTCCCATCCACCAGCACCTCCTTACAGCTGAGGGATGTGCTACTACAGCACAGCTGGCTTTCCTCACTTCAGGTTCAGGAAGTGACTCTCTACAAGCCAAACTGTTGGGGCTTGTTCACTGTATTTTATAGCATAATGGACAACATATCAAGGGGAAAATAATCGTATTTACATTTTTTCTGCTAAGTGGAAGGAAAAGGAAATGGCATTCTAGAGAGTGATAAAATGAGGATGAATTTGTTACAGGAATAGAGTGGCTAGGAGATTTTTTTTTTACATTTTAATGAGTAAATGATATTTTCATCCACTAAAAATACAAAGTACATAAGTAGTATTTACCTACAGATCATAGCATAGCATAGCATGAAATTCTTCCTTTATAAGAATCCTGGCAGAATGATCCCATTTTGCAGGAAACCTTTCATTATGTTCAGGACTGCTTACCTTTAGTAATGAAAGCCAGATCTTTTTCCAGTTAAGCCAGTTGCAAACCTTCTGGTTTTTTCAGCCATCAGAAAAACTGTCTAACCCATATCACAAACATGCATCCTCATTTAGCTGGCTCTGGATGCAAAACTGGTTACTGTCACACTGAGTGCTCATGGTCAAGGTTCAAGTAATGGCTAATGCTCTAAGTGAGGCTGCGCATAAGTGCGTTTTAGTTCAGAATGCATTGTCCTACTTGGTGAACACAAAACAGCTCCCTAGCCATTTAATTATCTGAGATTATAATGATCCTAAATTCGAATAGGATTTTCTGCCACTCCTTCTGGTTTCTGAAAAGCAGTGTCCTGAAGCAAAACCAAGTTGGTTCGCTTTGATTTTTTTGTGCATTTTTAAATATTTTTAATTCAATTCCATCTTTACACATTTATTACAGTGGTTTATATCTTATGTTTCTTCACAATGCTCGTCTACAGTTAGTTTCCCTTTTGGAAGCATTAAACATATGAAAATAGGGTGCACACACATGAGGGGATACTTACTCATGCAAATAATCCAATTGAACTCGGTGAACTTCCTCAAGACAGCATTACTCATGCAAGTAAGTGATTACAGTACTGTGTCACACAATGAACACTGTGGGCCTGATTATCTTCTCACCTACACTGGTTTTACATCATTACAGTTGCACTGGCTCTAATGGAATTACTCTTCATTTTTCCTAATGTAAGAAAATTGAGATCTGCACACCCTCTCAAAAAACATAGTAGTAATAATAATAATAATAATAATATGACCATGGATGAATGATGAGTCATTTAGGTACAATGCAACAGAAGTAGGTCTATAAGTGCATTTCTGTGAAGATCTTGGTATTAACCAAACTCATTGTGGAGTCTGATTCCTATATGACTAGGGTTGCAGAGGGCTTAGAATTTGACATGCAGTGCTCATTATCAATTCTTTCTGACTCTGGACAACAAATTTACTTAAAGTCCCAAGAGAAAGGTAATGAAAATGTTACTGCATTCACGTTATACATAGCACAAGAAAAGAAGAAAGGGGATTAATTTAAAATATTTTCAGATGCTATAAAATGCATGTGTTCTACAAATACTCACAGGTGGCCAAAACCAAAGATCCTTGAGAAACTTCTAAACTCAGTCACAGAAAATGTGCAGAACACACAAGCCCCTCTTTAGACAACAAAATTATCCAGAAAACTAGCAGAGAAGTGCTACAACCCACAAGACATCTTACTAACATCAGTTTTCCTCAGTGGGCATCTCCATGGAGGGACTTTGGACCCCTTCTTCCAGGCAGCTTTGTACACCAAAGAGAATGAGCATTTCCCAAAACCCATGAAGGAATGGTTCTGCTTCTGCATTCAATTCTCAGAATTATCAATTTTGAGAACTTAAAAATTCAGCTTCATGAATTTGCCAAATTAAAAACTCCCTGGATCTCCAGCATGATTGCTTTGATGAATTGAATCCTTCTAGTCCATTTAACATGAAATAACAGACTTGTGCTCATGGTGCTTTTGTTCTTGATAGTAGGAAAACTTGTTACTGAAAAATTAGCTACTCACCCTTAAGTAATCACTAACATTCCAGCTCCTGAATATAAAAATGAAGAAAGAGCAGATGGAAACAAACAAAAATTGTATTAATAATACATAACAAAGTGATGCCTACAAGTGATATTTCAGCAGGGCAAAAAAATAGGAAAACTATGGTTTTCATTGGGCCTTAATGTATGTATCCCTCTCTAATGCTTCCATCTTCAAGCAGTTCTATTTTATTGACACAACAACACAAATTGCAGAAGTAAATTGAATCACAGGCTCAGAATGTAAAAATCAATGAGAAATAATTTTGTAGCACTAAAGTGAACAGTGTAATGCTAGGTATTCATTTAATTAACCATGAGCCTTTCCACATAATGCACAATCATTGCCAGCTTTTCAGCTCACGGTTATTCCAGGAATAATGGGTTTGGGATTCATCTTTAGAAAACCTGCATTAATATTTGAAAGCATTTAAATCCATTAGTGGGTCATCTGAACACTGCAGGTCACTTTTACATTGCTAATTGAAACAATAGTAATGGGTTATAATCTACTATCTAATAATGCCTGGAGTGTTTTACCGCTTTTATATCTGCAGATTCCAGGAAATATGTAAATTTGTTGCTGAAGTGTTATAAAATATGGAAATTTAAATGGAAAACATGGAACTATTTCTTTTTATAAATTAAAAAAAAACCACTCACAGCATTAATAAACTGAAGAGTTACACTATATTTTGATGTCAGGATAAATTCCTTTCTATAGACTTTACAGTGTTCATCGCTTCTGCGCTGTAGGCTTAACATCTGGCATTCACATTTTCAACATTGCCATTAGGAGAAAGTGAATATCATTAAACCAGTGAGTAAACAATCATGTCATTGTTTCCATATGCAAGCTATACATTGACTCAGTCTGCTGTGTTCTGACAGCAACGTGTTTTGTTTTGGTTAGGTTTTTTACCTCCACGATTTGATGCAAACTTTTTTTTTTAATATGGGATTTTCTGTTTCTCCTGCATGTAAAAGTACCCATACAATATGGAAGTCTGAATTTAGGGTGGCTTACTTTCAGTCTTTCGGTTTTGTTCTGCTTTTCTTTTTTTTTTTTTTTAATTAAAAGGTACTGAAAGGTAAAGTTGCCTTACGAATCTTTCAGGTAATTGAATAGAACACAAATTGATACTTAAACCCTCATTTTCGTTTTTAATTAAACAGGCATCTTGCACATTTACCTGCATCTTCATAGGCTTAATTACAGTCTGATTGGGCAAAAAGATCCTGAGAAGAGCATCTCATTACATCGAGGTAGGCTGCACTGGCAGGAATGTGTGGCATGTGTATACGAGGAGGCATGTGTGTTAGTGAACGTGTTTAAATAATTTACTTGGTTAATAAAATATAAATGGCATGTTCGAGGGAAAATTGTGGATCATTGTATCACCTTTGCACTCACCAGTGGAAAAAAAATCAGTCCGTAACGTGGTTGATGGGAGAAAATAAAAAAAAATATGTATTGTGGGTAACATTTTAACACAAACCCATTAAACTGGGAACAATTCTGTATTCAGCAAGGTAAACAAACTTCTTGCTTCCTCGTGACATGTATATTGCCCTAACATGTGCCATTCTGTTTGGAAAATAATGGCTTTTGTGGGTGAATAAACCTCACAGCTTTTATGGCTTATTCCAGAGTGGTGTGATATTTGGTCCTCTAAGAATACAAAGCATCCAAAGCTCACTTCTTGCTTTGTTTTACAAGGGGAAAGGGGGCTGCAGATTGGATCATATTCTGTAGGTTCTTGTTTGAGGAGGCAGCATTGTTACAATAAAGTTATAATTTCATTAGTTCACTTTTTGAACAATAGCTATTGATCAGGGCTGTCAGATGCTGTCAGAGGCAGAATCCTTCCTATTCAGTATCTCTTGGCATGTGAGGAAGAGGAATATAGCACACAGTGTTTCTCCCTGGCTGACTAGTATGCCTCTCCCCAGGAACTGCTCTGTGATGGAGTCTGCAGCTAGGACTAGCAGAGGCAAGAGGGTCCCAGGAGACAGAAAACCTCCTTCTACCCCAGCAAGAAATAATGCATGAGTAGGCACGCCAGCACTGTGGAGTGAGAGCCCTTCTGTGCTCTGGGAGGGCTGCTCTGCCACGGTGATATGGCTACAGTGTGAGGGGGGCTACTTCATCAAGATAGAAAGAATATCACCTCTGGTTTTCATTGCTATGCAGGGGATGAATTAAAATTATCTCCACTGGGAAATGATAAAGATATTTAAAAGGCAGTTTTCAGTTGAATTTCAAAAATATGCAAAGCCAGGAATAGCAAGAAATGCTCACTGGTGGATAGTCTCAGCTCTATCTGGCCATGCTCTGGAGTGGCATGAGAAGCACCTACTCTGAGCCAAGAAGAATGTTATCCACAGAGATAGATTGCTCTATCAATTACCTAGAGCTATAGGACATGCAAAATTCCCAAGACACAACCTGTCACTCTCTAACCTTTCTTCAGCATAGGTCAAACCTTTGTAAACCCACTTGTGATTCTACAGGCCTATAGAGAATTAGGGAGCCTGTACTCCCTCACTACCTAGCACGTATCTTCCCTTGAACTTTTGTATTAGCCAAAACCTCAAAACCTGGGATGTAGTGATTGTAAAAAACATTGGTAGATGCTTTGGCTAGAAACAAGTACATTTCCCCTTCATTTTCAATATACCATGTAAAACAAATCATGGATCATGCATATAGGCAGGAACTGAAGGCTAGTCATGGCTGATAGAGGCCTTCCAGGCTATACAGTAAACTATCCTTGAGCTCCAGCCCTGTGTGCTGGAGAATAAGCTGCCAGTGAGTGCAGTGTTTTCAGCCTATTCTCACATTTGTGCTTGGTTGAGGTTTTATTTAACATTGGAAACCCTAAACAGATGACTGTTCTGGATGATATGGTTTGTGCTGTCGGCAAGCTTGCAAAAGACCACTTATTAAACAAACAGTTTTTATTGTTTTAAAAAGCTTTAAGAAGGCCTTTTCCCCCTATTTTCTTGGAAAGGAGAAAGGTCTGTAATTCCATGGCATAGAAATATTGCTGTACTTTATTGAGGGCTTTTTCTTTTAAAAATAAGTACTCTGCATTGACTGGATAACCAGAACCTTCCATATCTTGCATATCACAGGTTCAAACATAGATGCAGCCATGCACCACCATGTCTGAACACCTGGCCTTGAGAAAAAGAAGGGATTTCTCTTCTGGAGAGGTGTCTGTATCATAAGGACAGTCAGTGTTGGCAATCTCAGCAAAGGGGCAGCAGGTAGAATGTGAGACAAATCTCTTATTTAAACCCCAGAATACTTTTCCATATGCTGCCATGGATATATTCAGATAAACAGTGAGTTCAAACACTGTGGTCCTTTCTCCAGCAAAATTCCCCTCTGAACTAAGTTTTGCTTGAGTGATGACAGTGTTTGTCGCATAATAAGGTCTTTAATTTGCTGCAATGTCAATAAGGCACCTTGTCAAGGATATTACACTTAATTAAACAATAAATAAACCAGACCCACCCTGCTCCAATCAGATAAAACTTGCCTGGCTGCCCAGCTTTGGAGGCTGACAGGGTTCAGGGACTGTTTAGGTGAGTCTGAAGCGAGGCAGAGAAGTCAAGACTTGCCAGGCAGTAACCCCCAAGAGGATGCCAGTGACAGTCTGGGTGAGATGTGTGCCCTGCCTTTGGAGACAGGGAGAAACAGATAGCTGAGTCTAAACAGAACTGCACAAGCAGCAGACAGAGTCTCAAGGGAAGTGTGTCCCTGTTGAGACATTTTCCCTTGGTAAAATTAGCAAGTTCAGCTTCAGCTGTGCAATATGTTGGCCAAAATCTCAAGAAACCCTGGAACCAATTTATTCCATCTGGAAATTAGTTTCAGCTTTTATTGCTTTCAATTTTTCTTCCAGAGCAGATTCTGTTTCCAAAGAGAGGTCTCCAGTCCTTTGTCCTTCAGGANGAGGAGAAACAAAAATTAACAACTTGATTTTTTTCTTGCCATTAATTTTCTGTACAGCTTCAATGGAAGCTTCTTTGCAGGCACATCTCAAATATCAGCATCTGACATGAGATCCTCTTGGAAATCTAAATAATTTCTTCTACCAAGCAGATATTTTTACCTGTTCTTTATATTTGTGATTTAATGAAACTGCAGCTGAGCTTTTTATTTAACCATTTGTCATTAACAGGCAAAAGGAAAAGGGGACAGGCATGGAGAGGTACTCAGTGTCTGTTAAAAACAATCTGTGTGTATTCATTGCCAAAGTAGTTAAATATTCCTAAGTCATATCTGAACATCTGCTTCTGGTTTAGTGCTTTGATTGAAATTATTTTAAATGTGCTTCTACCTGAAAATGATTTCTTTTAAAAGGTGAAGGCTGGTGGTGATTTTCTCACTAAGAATGACAGCACTTCATCAGTAGAGCATCCCTGGCTCTCAGGAAATCCACCATCTGCTTACTTCTCCACTTTTTTAAAGAACAGAAAATCTGAAAACTAAACAGTAACAGGGAGGGGGGAAAAAAAAAAACGCAAAACCTGCAAGTGAACAATCCTAATGGATTTCACATGCAATGTGTTTCTCTGCATAGTTCACCAATTTTCACAGCATCTCATTCTTCTAAACTGGTAACCCTGGGTTATCTGCTAAAAGTTTTTCACCCAGAGCTGCAACCTGTTCTGATGAATGCTGACAAATGAAGTAAAAAAATTATGAATGAAGTCTGCCACCCTGGGCTGACTCGTTTGTAACTCAGAAGTAGTTATTAATAAAGATTTTGAGTGAAGGCAGGCAAGATGAAGGGAACATGGACACAGCTCCCAAATCTATGATTGTTCACAAGGATAAGATTGAAAGACATCTCTAAGACTATGAAATACAAGCTTTTACTACAATGATACAATTACTGTGTAAGTGATATAAATGTATCAATGTCCATCTGAAAGCAAGCTATGATTTCACTCTTATTACTTCTTATTCCAGCTGCTGACTCCTTTACATGCTTTTAACCTCTAATCTTCATTTAATTTATTCATCAAATCTATTAATTCATGGAGTCTCTATTCAGCATCCAACAGCATCTTCCAGCTGAAAACATTTTTTCTGCATCCTGACTGTCCTCTCACCTCCAAGAGTGCGGAAAGCAGTCCTGTTCCCCTGAGGTTTTTGTTTTTTAGATTATAAGAAAGGGGAAGCAATTTGTTTCCACCTGTACAAAAGGGCTTTGTACATCCTGCTAATGCCCTGTCTCTGCACCTGTTCAGTTTGAATTCAAGTCCACTGCACACTGCAATCACAGGGAGAAATGGGTCTTGCTGATATCTCGTGTGGAGGTAGTTGTTCTTTCCATATCTTACCTCAACACACCAGGTCTAAGTTCTTCCTATTCACCTTGGCCAAGGCCAGTGATATCCCTGGGATGACTCACACCATAGGCTGGTACATTTAAGTGACTATAGGTCATGAATCTGAATGTGAAAGCTCGGATGCTCACCCTACCCCAGTGGTTCCAGAATAGATGAGCTCCAGCTTGTATTTCTTATTCTCTAGGAACACAACCCATGTCTCTTATACTTCTCTTCACACTGGTTGGGGCTATCCTGCTGAGAAGCGGGTTGCACATCTTTCACCTGCCAAAGTCTGTGACTTCACACTTGCTGTGATAAAAAGAAAATTAATCCTAAATGCTCACAAAAATCCTCTGCCACAGAAGATGTGTCTGAAACCTCTGAATAAGAAGCAGATGTCACTGAACATCTCCCCTATACACAGTTCCTTCTAGTCCCCAGTCTAATCAAATTGGATAAAGTATGTTAAAAATAAGGACAGGAAATAGAGGGAAGAAAGAAAATCAAGCTGCTATTCAGCTGAAATCCTCTAATCTCTAATAAACTGGGTATTATAGCAAAATTAAAAAGGAAACATATGATGGCAATATTAAGACCAAAGGCCATTAGTAAAGAGAGTCACTGCCAAAGCTCACATTCAGTGATATCTCTGTGCTAATGGACATAACATTCATTAGCACACCCAGGCTCATTCTGGCTCATCTTGGCACTACACTCTTTGCTTTATGCCCCTGCAAGTTGTCTTTCCTTTCCCGTTTTCTCCATCACTAAACTGAAAGCTGTTTGACAGCTTCTGGCATCTCTATTAAATTGTGGGAAACGTGGAAATCGTTAACTTTTGAACCACAAAACTAAAAACACCCTTGCACATTCTGAAGCTGAAACAGGTTGTGAATGAGGTAGCTTCTTCTGGTAGGGCTCACAGGAAGGCATGGGGAGAAAGGTGGGCTGACTCCATTGGCTGAGATTTGGGTTTTGCTGTTGTTATTAGAGATCAAAAGACTGTGATCACCTTTCTGATTGCTCCTTCTCTAGTAAACAACCTCGAAGTGAGTTCATTAAATATTAAAAGGCCCTGATATCTATTAATGTTATCGGACACATGAAATATGCCTGATGGATTTATTCTGCTGTAAAGGAACCATATCCCAGTGTCCCTCCTGGGACCATGCTCCAGCTGTTTAAACTATAATTCCATCACTAGGAGGAATGGTTGAGGCTGACCTCCATGAAACGTACTCATTGTTGCTCAGCCTGTGAATTGTAAATGAAACCTTTTGTAATAATGTTAAAATATGCATGCAGAGGAATTAAAGCATTGGAGGTCAGCAGCGGAGCCTCGCAGTGGGGTCGCTGTTGGCTCGGAGCAGCTGGTGGCTGCACTCCAACAAAAATGATACCCAGAGGTTGTTTAGGGGGCTGGCTGTGTGCATGACTGGGCTTGACAGATCTATTGCTGCATCTCAGTGAATCTCAATCTGGTTTTGATTGTCTTCTGCTTCAGTGTCAGTTGTTTTGAGCACCTTGCTCTTTTGGAGGAGCCAAGTTTCTGGTTACCTTGTCCCCGGTTCAGTGACAGAGCTCTTTATTGCCCTACATGGGATCATTAAAATGCTGCACCACATCTTAAGCCTCAGCTTTCCACATACTGATTTTGAGCCTGCTTTCTAGTTATTTATGACATGAACACTGTCTACATGTCCATGAGAGAAGGAGCATATGCATAAATTCCAGCTAATAAAAACAATGGAGCCTGGGACAGCCCTCCATTCTAGAGTCTGAGGGAGGAAAAACCAGCCAATGCCAGGATGAACCTTGCAAGTTTCTGAAGGGGTTATAAAGCACCTTTGCTGGTTCAACACCCAGAGCAATGACCAGGAGGTCCCTTTGCTCTGGTTTCATGCATTTGGGAAGACACATGTAATTCTGTGCAGCTGATCTTGCACTGTTCTACTTTCATGACACTTTTTTTTCCTATGCTTTACATGCTGTGAGTCCTCAAATGCCTGAAGTGTTTTAAAAGCTTTACAAAAATTAAGTGCTCCAAAAAAAATCTCTGATAAGGTTTAATACAGAAAGATAAGTGGCAGCTTCTCTGCTGGGCTTACCAGCAGTCAGTCAATGCCACATCTTCAGTGTCAGCAGGAAATTGAATTGTGTATCCCAGAAGTGGGGCAATGGCTTCACCTTGGTATTGCCTATGCAAAGGTTTCACTAATTTAGCAACTTTGTTGTCATGTTCTTCAAAATCCTCATGTCACCTCAGATATCCAAGTGAAATAACCTGGTCTGCAAGTTTTGAGTAATGATTTTCTACACTCAGGGCTAAGGACTAAGCATGGGAGAGAGGCCTTGAAAGATTTTTTGATATTTTCTTTTTTGGAGATCTAGATTTAAATTATGAAAATGAATTTTCCAGTCTCATCTGAGTCATAGTTTTCCAGAAAATAATCTTTATAATATCTGGCTCAGCATGATGTTTCCACTAAGATAAACTGGAGACACTGCTGTCCCAGACCAGTTACTGTTGAAGGATTAGGAGAAGCAGTTTAGGTTAACACCAGCTGGTTTCTATTTTAACTCCACACCTGTCCATATACCATAGGAAGAAAAGAAAATAAAAGCAAAGGAAAATAAAAGCAAAGGAAAAGGAAAGAAAAGCAAAGGAAAAGGAAAGGAAAGGAAAGGAAAGGAAAGGAAAGGAAAGGAAAGGAAAGGAAAGGAAAGGAAAGGAAAGGAAAGGAAAGGAGGAAAATAAAGAAAAAGAAAGAGAAGGACTCCACTGTCTAAATAGACTACAGATCACTTTAAATGACTCAAAACTTTCATTAACTCTAGCTAATCCATTCATCTGACAGAAATAGAGGAGGGGTTTTTTATATTATTCATATAAAAAAATCTGAGAATTTTGTCAGGTCTTAATCAGGTGTTGACCAAAACAGGTATAGAAGGAAAAAGTAACCAAGCAGCTTATCTTTAAAGCACTGGCTTTGTTCTTCATAGAGGTAATACTACTGTACAGTATTCCTGTCACAGTTTGAAGATTGGCTTCCAAAGGTCGTGCATTAAAAGTGTTGAGAAGACACATGCAGATTATTCACAGCAACGCAGAGGAGCCTGTTCAGACAGTGCATGTTAAGATCTCTTTTGATTTTGGTTACACTGGCTCAGCTCTGAAGCTCTTTGTACTGAAGACAGCGTGTCTGTGCCCATTGTGCAGTTTCCAGCACTCACTGCCCGTGAGCAATGCCATGAACAGCCTATAAAGGTGTGGACAACACTGGGACAACACCAGGTGACAGCACACTAATTCCTCCTGAGTCTGTCACTGACTTTGGCCAGAAAGGAAGAGAGATGAAACACTGGAGAACTCTGCATCTTTGCAGGCTTTAGACTAGAAGAAACAATAGGGGGGGATGGGGTGGGGGGGGAGGGGGGAATGGATTTTCTTTTTGATTTTTTGTTTATAAGTGAAACATCTGAAAAGGGAAGCTTTGAAAAAGAGAAAGGGATTCTCGATAGTTATTAGCCCTCTGCTTAGCTTTACCCTTTCCCAGATGTTTTTTCCCTGGGGAATTCTAGCAGACAGACCACGGATCATCACAGCTGGCATCTGAACAGCGCCGTGCAGTTAATAATGATTCACAACCACTGCTCCAATCTTGCCGGCATTTGCCTCTGTCAGGACAGAGCACAAATGTGCTTGCAATTAGAAAGGAAGGAAGAATGTAACAGAAATGCTGTTTCTTTTCAAACACGTAAGGGTAATTCTTCATGTAGACTTGGGACTGTGCCCGCAAGTAATTTGCTTTTGTCAAATGGAACATGAAAACCACGCACCCAGTCCTGCAAATGATTACTCACAAGCACAACCTCTGCTAGCACAAATGCTGGCACTGGAGTCAAGAGCAGTCTGGTGTGGGTAAGGATTACTCGTATGAGGAAGAGCTTTCGGGATTGGCCCCAAGAGAGGTATGTGAATACTCCTTCATGGGACATAAGCTTCAGGGAACTCAAAATAGGTTAATTCCATGCCTGATTCATTCCATGGACCATTTAACGAGAGCCTCTGGAATTGTGCAGTCAGTAATGAACTGCCAAGAACCAAAAGTAATCACTGCTGCAATTATTAAAATTTACACTTGGATTCTGTTACCTTTGCAGCAAGTATGGGTCTTGAATTAAGTGGTCCAGAAATCTGAGGACTTCCCACAAAGAGCAGTCTTTTCAAAACCAGAATTCTTTTACTTGTTTTTTTTTGCCCAAATTGTTGCACAAAAGTGCTGTTATGCTAGTTTGTTTTCTTTCATTTTTAACGGGGTCTTTGCACACTGGAGATGCATAAAAAGGCTGCTATATCAGTAGTAATTATGGGCTAATGGGTCACATAGAGACTTCCTTTTTGTTCTAAGCATAGTCTGTCCGGGCATTCCTCTTGATCTTGAAATGTGAAAACAACTTCACATTTTCCCTTAGGG
This sequence comes from Rhabdornis inornatus, assembly GCA_013397075.1. Lineage (NCBI taxonomy): Eukaryota > Metazoa > Chordata > Aves > Passeriformes > Rhabdornithidae > Rhabdornis > Rhabdornis inornatus. The sequence continues at coordinate 1,291,202 of VWZS01009400.1, read as the reverse complement.
GAATAAAATGCACTGCTCTATAACCTTTGTGCTCTTACACTGTGCCTGAGTCATGCAAGGTGTGGGCACATCCTTTTTAGGTAGTCCTGTATTTCCACTGCCAATCATGAAAACTTAAAGCTGCTTGGGCCTGTAAAGTGCTGAGCTTTCTGGCCCTGATCCAGGAAAGCACTTGAGTACAGGCTTAACTTTGCACATGCATCTCATTGGAGTTGATGAGACTACTCATTACACGCTTTCAGATAAGCTGAGTCTGATGGGCTTCACACTAGGATACTTAAAAATCTAGAAGAAAAGCCATAAGCTCTGCTTGTAGCTTTAGAAACAGGGATATTGTCAAAATAGCAGCAAATGGGGGTAGCTGGTGCCTGTTGTTATATGTAAACCATCATCTCAACTTCACTTCTTACAAAATGCTAGATTCATCTTACAAAATTATTTGCTTTGCAGACTACAGAAAAAACAGAAGTACAGGAAAGTGTCAGTGTGGCTTTGTCAGGAACACCTGATTTGCAGTAGTTCTGCAGGAAATGCTCTGGGGATGGCTTACAAACAATGTGAGTCAAGGATGTTCAACTACTGCAGGAAAAGCAAACATATCTTACTGAGTTTTGCAAATAAGAGTATATGTATGGGAAGACAGCTGAAGTGGTCTGTCCATTCCCCTTGCTAGAGGAGTGTGGCTAATTTTAGGCATCTTGCTGTGGGAGTTAGAAAAAAATTATAAAATCTTAGAAAAAAAATTACTTGGGAGGAAAGGCTGAAAGGGTTTGTGTTATTTTTGCTGGGGGCAGTTTGAGAGAAATTCTGGTGCTCACATATGGGACAGAGACAGCTAGGACAAGAGTTAGAATAATGACACTGAAGATTCAGATTAGACATTGGGAAGAATTTTCTAGAGCTAGCACTAACAGAGGAGTCTGAAGAGACTGTGGTGCAGTTTTTTGGGGTAGGTTTTGTAAAACACATGCCAGGGATGCTCTAAGTAGGGCTGCTCCTGCCTTGGGACTGAGTGACAGAGCAAGTTCTGAGGTCCCTTCCAGCCACACCTTGCTTTGGCACCATGCATTTCTGGCTCTGTGCACTGGCATGACAATGTGTCCCACCTACTTTGTCTGTATCTTATTCTCTGGGTGTCACACATGCAGCCTTTTACAGGACTGAACCCCAGACCAACAAAGTGCTCAAATATGAATCCTATAGAAAAATATCTCGTTTTACCTTTTAGAGACAAGTATGTGTTGAGACTTTGCTATACTGGAGGTTTAGGGGCAGGTTATTAAGAGTTCAAACATACCTACTACACATGCAGTTCGAATTGAACATATTTCAATTTCTCTTAAGAGCAGGGACAAGAATATAGATGTGTGCAGCTATATCTGCTTTGAAATATTAGTCTGGTTGACTGTTGGGAGACTCATTCATAAACTCATTTTGAAGGGGGTGAGCTGCCTGCAGAAAGGGAACATACAAGTGGAATCACGAAGCAGCAAAGAATGGCAGAAAAATCCAAAGCTGATTCAGAACTTCAGGGTTTGGGGTCGGACCTGCAATCTCCCAAGTTTCTCTGGCAAAGACAGAGGAAAGTGTGATTAAAACATCAGAGAATTCCTTGCCTCTCTGAGGTGCTCTAAGGTGTGATTGAACCTCTATGAGGAATTCAAAATTACAGATTTTTCCCACTGCTATTTTTTTGGGTGGCAGTAGCAACCTTGTTATCCAGCCACAGCTGGATGAGTAAAGTATAGTATATATGTACAGTTGAGTATTAATTAATAAATTATTTTTGTTTAAAACTTCAATAATTGCACACTTAAATATCAAACATTCACAATGAGACATTTAGAAAAAGAGAGAGTGGAATTTGTGTTGTTTCAGTTACACCTTAGACAAAATACAACCATACTAACAAGTAAGGTAAGTTGAAAAGCAAAATGTTGAAAATATTCCCCAATACAAAAATCTAGTGGTTTTGGTATTTCTAGCCCCATGAGCATATTGTTCATAGCATTCTGTTTAAAACAATTTTCATGAAGTATATATATTCTCAAATTAGATATTACCAGGAGAAGATTGAGCTTTATTTTCAAACACTCTGATTGAAAGGCAGGCACCTTTGGTGAAAAAGTTCATTTCACACAATAGTGCTCTTCTGGTTCAGTAGTAAGGCTCAGTTCAGAAAAATGAGCAGCTGTTGCTACCTGAGCCCCTGTCTGCCTGCTAAGGAACTCCTAGGGCTCTGACCACCACTTCTGGTCTGCCTATAGGATGAGAATAACATAAAGCATAACATGTAGCCAGTGCATTATTCCGTTGTCTAAAAATTATGCTGCTTTGTTGTTTTTGTTTTCCCAGATTTTCAGACTGCACATCCTTAGGAGAGGAGGACTGGTCTGTCTCCCCCAGTGATTTTCTTAAGGTCTAATGATTTCATTGGATTTTTGTAGAGGAGGCATACTTTTGCTCAGAATAGACGAAAAACTAAGCACAACTTTGTAAACAGATGCAATAAGAGACTGATAATTTGATGTGAACCAACTGTAGAGGGTTGTGGGTCTGAACCCATGTTTCTCCATAGGCCCATTTAAGTACTGTTCCCAGGCTGATAAATTACTGCCTGGGTCAAAATGGTCTTCCTCAGATAGGAGAAAGTGTGGACAAGCAGAACATGAGCTAATTTAATCCTTTTGCTCATTTATGGCTGCCTAGTATTAAACCACACAGTGCTGGTAACCTGTTGTCTCCTTGCTCTTTCTGCTCCCTTCCAGGCTGTCCTCAGCTCTGTGACAACTCCCATCTCCCCGCACAACCCCTCTGTAAAATCTGCCTCTTCACTCCTCTGGGGTGCTTTCCTCAGGACCATTAGCAATCCCCCACCACTGAATTGTGAAGAAGGCTTGAAAGCCAAAAACACCCTTTGGCATGAATCTGTGCTGGGCTTCTGCCACCAGCTGACCCGCAACAGTTTGGCATAATCTCCTTCTTTACACAGCTGGGTCCTAGGCTAGCTTTGATCAAGGAAAAGAAAAAGTTGGAAAATCCTTCCCATTCTTTACAGAAAATATGATAAAGACTGCAGCGTCCATGGCTTTATAAAACTTGAGCTGATTTTTTGATGAGATGGAATTGTTATTTCTGGGGATGGAGGTGTGTTTGTGTCATGTCACTCTGCCCTTGTGCACAGCTACCACTTCCCTTTGGACCCTGGCTGAAGGACAACTCTATTTGGAAGGGAGATACTATTTGTTTTGTTGTTGTCTGGGTTTCCTTCTAAAGAGAGTAAAGTTTTAAAAGCTTAAAAGAAAACAAGACCTTTTGATATCTATGAGCATATGGACCTCTAGATGAAAAGATGGCCAATGATTTGAGAGGATACTGGACCAGATTCTATGTGAAGAGCACAAGAGCTTCCCCCTTGGCAAAGGTAAGAAGAGATGAGTAATTTTCAGGTGCTTTAGTTAATACTATATACCTAGCCAGATGATTTTTGTTGTCTTTTTTTGTTTGTTTGTTTTATCCATACCTGATCTATTTTGTATATTCAACGCATCTATTGACTGCAGATACAGAACAAGTTTCTTATTGCTGCTACAAATTCTTATTTACTGGCTGGGCTTTATCATGAGAGTGCCCTGCAGTACCTTGCCTATAAAAACAAATTGTTGGGGGAATTCTGAAAGACTGTTTTGTTCCTAGTTTTTGTTATAAAGCAGGACCAAAACACACTGTGACTTTCTCTTGACTGACATAAGAAATGCAATGTTTTTATTACACATTTAAATGGAAATTTAATGGAAAAAGATTGTTCTTTCCCATGTTAGAACTTGGGTTCTTGCTTGCTTATTTGGATCAACATGTTCTTTTTTAACAAGATTTATTGTGGAGACTGCATTCTGTATATGCAATAGGTTGCAACAAATGTTCATCTTCAGAACATATTTCAGGCAGTGCTTTATTGTTAATATTATAAGAAGCCTATATGTTAAACAGACAAAAATAACTCCTGTGGTGTATTACTGACATGCAGCAGAAAACATGCTGGCATCATGTCTCCATTTATTGTTTACCTACTGAAGCTGCCTCCTAACACCTCTATAAACAATTACAACCAAATTTGTATTTAAGGCTGTGTTTGAAAGACCAAGGCATGATTGTCAATGGGATTTGTTGTATGCAAGGTGACTTAAGGGCCAAATCCAGCTGGGCTGTTGCTGTGCAGGATACAGATTGGTCTTTATGTTGTTAATCTGCTAATTTAGGGCCCAGAGATATTTTATTTTGGAGTTCTAGTGTGGTATTACCTCCTACAAGTGGCACTGAAGAACTAATCAGTAAGTTACATGACATGAAATTTCCTATTATGAATATGGAGAACCTGAAGCATTGCATTTGACTGGGCAAAAAGTGTTTTTTTCACATTGATGCCAAGAAATATTCTACATATAAAAATCAGTTTGTTCCCTTTATCTGGAGAAGACATGTTGACAATGTAACATATTTTAATTCTTTACATTATGTGTCATAGGAAATTATTTTAATCATTCCTTCCTTAGAAAATATTCTTGGAAATACAAGTCTTTCTGTGAAATAGATTTGATGTTATTGTGGCCCTATAGCTTCCACTTTGTATAAACATTCAGAAGCTTTACTAGCCATGACATGAACTTAGGAAGATGAAATTATACACCACAACTTCTAATTGCTTCAGACAAATTAATTTCCAGTAATGTTCTGGGTCTTAACACTGAAATATTTGAAATTTGGGCTGCCAGTTCCAAGAGGAATCAATCAGTAAAGAAACAAAAATAATTGTGGAAATGAAAAATTAAATCTAAATCTCAAAATTATTGGATGTCGTTAGATTTTCTAACCATTTAAAAGGAAAAATATTTTATAAAGCAATTTATAAACAATGTGAGTAATGAATCCATTTGAGATTTTGTTGATTAACAAATATTTAATGATCACAAGTGGTAGTGCTGGGAAAAATGTATTTTTCTTATATTTCTACATAATTTGTTGCCCTACAAGCATCTGTCCCTCTTGCCCCTCCCTGCTGGTTTTCATTAATCTGAATTCTGCATTGGCATAATGTTGTTGTTTGAGTTTTGCCCTTGACAGCAAGGTTGTCACTGACCAACAGGTGGAAATTGGTCATTAACAAGCAAACCTGTGAGAGTTATAATCATAGCAAAGATATCATCTTAAATATGTATAAAATAACTTGGGAAATGTTGCCCTCTTAAAAATTTTTCTAAGCAAGCTGGTAATTCTGTAATATCTGGATCTCTACATGAAGCTCCTGAGGGTTAATATTTCCAGTCATTCTTAAAGCTTCACTCGAAGTTGCTGTCTGTGCATTCATTCCTAAATTAATTAATCTCAAAATTACAGCAAATGTCTGATCTCACATTAACCATATCCAATTACTGCCTAGGTCAACACTGAATCAGACTCAGCTAGCTCATTCTCGGGCCCTTAATGACTTGCCCTGGATCCAATTTTGAGCTAAAATAAAAAAGGAGCCCAGAACTCGGATCTTCTGGGTGCTGCCAATTCTGATGGAAGAAACAGATACCAAGTGAAATCCTCAAAAGGACATCAAAGGAGAAGCTGAAGACCTGGGACTCCCAAGAAGGGAAGAGCTGCAGGCACCAGCAGTGTATTTTACCAACCGGGAGGAGCTGATGCAAGCCCAGCGATGTCAGACAAGCAACAAAGGGAGCCTTTGCTTATGAGGGTACACAATCAGACAAAGGATGGGGATGGGTAAGGGATTTTGTTCTGGAGACTGTCAGGAAAATTAATCCACCAACACCAGAGGTTTATGTCCACAAAAGAGACAGAAGAGTCCTTTTTGCTTTATTCAAATAAAGGGAGAGGCCATGAGGCATTCCCCTGGAATGGAGGGGACGCAGCCTCCTTTTTATCCTATTTTCCCGGGCGCATTTCCCTCCCTCTCTCCCCATTGGCTGAGGTACTTGAGAGGTACAGACTTCCCGGAATGCCTGATACCTAAGGTTCCCCTTTAATGTATAACCCTTCCTTTTAATTTTTAATTCTTATAGAATTCATAGTTTGTCCCCATTGCTTCTTTCATCTTTCAATATCCAATTTCATTTATCAGCAAACCTACAGTTTGTTTGTAAAGGCAAATATCTTCTTCCATTCATCAATCAGTGGAATCCATCTCATTGTTTCTTTTTTCTCTCAGTGCTAGTCTTATCTACCAGCAGATCCACAGCGTGTTTGTAAAGACAAATCCGACATTCTTCTCCAGACTGATATTTTAGGGAGGATAGGTCACAACACACATATCTAATTCAGTTAGGAATACTAACTATGGTTTCCCCCAGCAATAAAAGCTGCCGAGGAGTGGCTGTGCCGCCTGGATGCTGGGCGGGCTCCAGCCTCTCCTCCTGCGGAGCGATGCGGTGCAGGGATGCGGTGCAGGGATGCGGTGCAGGGATGCGGTGCAGGGACCCAGGCAGCAGCTGCATCCCTGGCACACGGACACAGGTGAAGGTGCTCGGCTTTGCCCACCGCCGTGCAGGTGGACTCTTGCCTTCGCCCCCCTGCTCCACCCCGGCTCGGGAAGACGAAGCCCCTGGCTGAACTGGGGCTGTCAGGAAAGTCATCCCTTTTCTTCCCCAGTGACAAATGCGCTTGTCTTCTCGGGCGCCACGTGATGAGACAGTAGTAACTGCGCTTCAGACCAGACGAAGGCACAACCATTCATGATTTTCCATTTTTTGTCACATTAATTTGGGGGGGGAGGGGAAGTAGGGCAGAGAAAAGGCTTTGAATCCAGACAGACATGTGTGTTTTAAATTATGTTTTGTGAATTGAAGCAAGGCAGATGCTTCCAACAAGCACACATTTTGCTACTGTTTGCAAAGCAGACACACACTGGCACATGGTTGTAGGACATGAATTATACTTCTGTGCTTCTGATTTGTAACCACACCTGTATACCCTTAGAAATGCTAATAGAAAAAATACGAATTTAGGCACAAAGGAGAATCTAATAAGAGGAACATTTGAATGGGTAAGGAAATGTCTATTCCTCCCCATACCCTCCCCCCCCCCAGTCATTAGGACTGGAGGAACATGCTTATAGTAATTAGGTAAGATTGATTTAGAGGCTGAACACCACCCACAATTTGTGTAGTCTGGGGTCAGGCAGGCAGCTGCAGAAACCGCTCAGCTAATTATGAGAATTCACTGTTCGTTAATAGAATCTCTCTCCACAAACAGCAGCTGTGTGTTTGCTCACGCAGATTATTAATTCTGGCCTTGCCTCAGCTGCAAGTTTCTGCTGCGTCGAAAGGAATCCTCTGATAGAAGTGTCAGTTATCACCCAAGCGATGCCAGGGGAGAAAGAAAAAGCAGAAAGAAAGGAGAATATCTTCTAATCACAGGTGGATAAAGACTTTTCTGCAGATACCTTCCTTTTCTGCCTCTTACTCCCAAACAATTAAATGCCAGTTTTGGAACTCATTAATCTGTAGGCAACCTGGTGAGATCTAATTTATACCTGTCAGGAGCAATGGGCAGCAGCTAATAGGAAAATAATTGCAATGTAAGTCTACTTTCTCACTTCATAGTATGCTTGCTTTTAATGACAAATCTTTGATATGGTGCATCAGAACATTATAAAAGATATTGTCTGCATCAGTTCTACATCTATGTGTATCTTCCCAGTTGTGACACTTTTTTTTTTAAGTGCATATTTGTATTTTTTACAAAAATTGAAGAGAGGCAACTTTAAAAATGTGGCATATTGTCATTTACAGGTATGAACTTCATCTGAATGAGAAAATAACATCAGCTTTGTATGTAAGATGCTGTATCTTGCTAATAGCTAGATGTAAAATATGCTTATAAATTATTTGTTGAAGTATCAAAACTTGAATTAATCTTGTCCCGGTCAAAGTAAAAAGCTGAAAGTCATACTCATGTTAATAAGCAGCAATGATTCCTAAGTTCTTAGATTTGATAATCATATAGAATATTAGGGCTTTGGGGAGAGCTGAGTTTCCTCTCTGTATTGTATCACTGTCACAGGACAAACTATCTAGTATTCAGGTAAGGTCCCATCCTGCAAAATTCAGAAATATTCTCAGGAATGTTGGCATATCTGTGAACAGAAGGTTCCTGTTGTGAAAGATAAAACATCCATATTGTGCATTTGGATGGAGATGTGTGGGAGGCGTGTAGAATATCCCCATATGCAAAGTAAAGGGGAGCAAAGCCCCACCTTTACATCATATTGCCTTGTGAAATAAGTACTGGTCACGTTTGCTTAGACCATTGAATTAGGCCAAGAGATGAAGACCTTTGCAATGCTGCAAAGCTCAGTTTAATGGCAAGTGAGCATCAGTGTGGGGAAATACGAGTGATACAATGATTTAGTAAGAGCTGTATTTTTGTAATAAATGTAGAATACTGTTGACTGCTGGAAAATTAAGCTGTTGGGTTTGTGGCAGGCTAACCAGACCCAGTTAATCCCCCAGTGCATCTCTGTTTATTTCAACGCTGCTGCAAAGTTGCCCCAAATACAAATGTGGTCCTGTGTGTTTTGCTGCTTTAAATGTTAGCAGAGGACAGCATGGGTCAGTGGACAGTGGTGTATGAGATAAAGCCCTCTAACAAATGCTTTTGGAAAAATTGCTGTTTTTCCTACAAAAGTGAAATGCAAAAAATCCTCAGTGTAAACAGATTGAGGTTTGATTTGGGGGTTTTTGTTGGTTTGGGGTTTTTTTTCGCTAAAATAAATATTTCAATATTTGATTTAAGGCTTTTTGAGAATCCCTTACAGTATTTTGTGAAAGCAAACAAAAATGTTCATGTTCACTCATCTTTTTTCATGAAGGAAAACATCATTTTGTGGCCAGGACTTTCTCCTAGAGTCCTAAATCTGTAATTTTTCAAATACAAACACAGCCTAAATTGCCAATTAAATTATTCCAACTTCCACTGAAATCCCTAATATAACTGTTTCATTATAGATCTTGCAGGTACATGCAGGCAATTGCACAAGGAAAAGCCAAATCTTTTAGATGCCTTCAGCATCTGTACAAATCTGGTCCTTATTAGCAAAGACCTATTAACAGAGAAGGCTATAATAACCTTTTTTATGAGAAGTTACCTTGTCCTATTATTCAACTTTCAATAGTTTGCACATTTAAACCATTCTTTCTCACCTTCTAAAGTAAAAGGTACTACTAATAGAAAAGAGGCATCAATCCTATGAAAGACAAGCTGTAATTAATTTTCTGCAGTGCTTATGCACATCTCTGTGATTACTGTTGCTAAGTATTCAGGGATCAGTAATGACCACTGTGGACTTGTGAATGTAATCTGTGTGAGGAAAGGAATAGATTTGATAAAGCTGCAATAGAGTTGAATGCTTTTTCTCTTACTGAATGTTTGCCATTCATGTTATACTATGAGCACTTCCTTAGGAGATTTGCAGGAGTATAAAATGTCTAAATTAATTCTGACTGTGAATTTAAAGTGTGTCAGAACACCTATGCTCTGGGATAAACCATGGGTTTGGGCTAATAAACTCATTTAGTTACATTAAGATAGGAAAAGAGAATGTGGGATTTGAACAAGTATAAGCCAACTGAAAAAAACAGCAAATTTTCTGATTCTTTTTCCTTGCATTGGGATAAACTACAAAATTAAATCGGATTTTTGTAATGATTTGCAATTTGATTCTTTTAAAGCAGCACTTGAGGTGGGGTCCACATGGCAACTAGTTTTGCATATTTAAAGGGCTGGGAACATTGCATAGTTTAATCACAATCGTTGCCATGAACTTGCAGACAGAAGAGCATTTAAAAGGGCATTTAGAGCTCTTTCTTCCAGGGCTTGTTCTTGCAGTGGTTTGTACTCTAGCCTTTCCTTCCCCAACCATTCCTTCTTTCTCCTTGCACGTCTTTCCATGCAATTCTCCATATTTCGGTATTAGAATCCAACTGCCTAATGAACTAAACACCTTGCAGTCCTACATTTGGCCAAAGTATTCAATGCGTAGCACATATGGCAGCTTTAAAGAGATTTCTGAGCAAGTGTTTGCAGTTGCACTGAGGTGGAGTGGGAGCTACTTCGAGTTGTTTGGCAGAGGGAGCAGATAACCAGGGGTTCTTCTTTCAGCTCACTTCTCTATGACTTTGTAGCAGAAAGTTTAATGGTTTCTTTTTTCTACGGCCTTGAAACATTCCAACAAGATGTCGCTGAATTTTATTGTCATCACTGCCTTGTAGATGGTCTGGGACTTGAACTGGCTGCTATTACATGATTTGCAGTTTTCGTGCCAGCTTCTAAACACTGAAATATCTGTTTGTGCAGTAGTTGCTGTTTATCACTAATACACAGCTTGAAATGTATGTGAGCTATTTTCCCCAATAGGAACTTATGTAAATAAGTTTATGGGCATATCATACTTTCAGCTGTAATAAAAGGGAAATAAGTACTGCTGAATTATGATGCTCTGGTTTTCCTATTATATTAAGATTTTTATCAAGTGCCCAAGACTGAAAAGTTCTCAGAAAACCTAAGCCTTTGTGTCATTAACATGTTATGCAATTTCAGCATAATTCATTCCTATTGGAAAAATGTTGAGAAATACAAACTCTGTCTACCACTTCACCATGAAACCCTTCTCTAATTCTATTGCAGCTCTGTTGAAACTTTGTCAAAGTTACTCCTCCCTTAGTTACATTTACACTTACAAACACTTTTACTTAGTGTGGCTTTTCTAACACCAACATTTGTTGTTTGTGCATCAGTTTGCCAAGCCGTTTATAGAATGGGAATAATTTCAAGATTACAATGATATCTCCAATCAATTATTTAATATATTTATTGAAAAAGGGAGTAAAGGAACTCTTTTGGGTAATTGGTGTGCAATAAGCCACAGTACCAGTTGTATATTCATTTTTCTCCAATGTATGCAATTATCCACTCAGCCTGTATCCATTAATATTATTTTTCTTCCTAAACTGGAAGTATATAAAGCCATTAGAAAATAATCCTAAGAATTCTATTTGCTGAATAAATTTTAATTTGCATGGCACCAGGAATTTTTTATTAATGGGAAATAAATTATTGCAATCTTATGGAAGGCGACAAGTTAATAGCTTTGTGAAAAGTAATGGAGAGAAAATGATCTTGAAAAGGTCAGGTCTCCTGTCACAATGTCTTTATGCACAATTAAAACAAGTCAAGAAAGTGGCTATATAATCAGGACCATGAATATGCATTATAAGCTAATGAGAGGATGAAGATAGAGATAGGTTAGTGCTAAAGTCATGGTGAGGTGGTGACATAAAAATGGTAATTTGTGATGTAGTATTTAACTGCGTGCTTCTGTTTCATTGGGAGAATTAACTCGTTGCTACCTGGCTATTCATTGTTTTACCTTCACCAATATACAAAGTGAAAAGAGATTTCTCTGCAGGAGCACACATACACATGGAATGTGTTTTACTCTTCTGTAAAGATGCTCCCCATAGTTATGCTAATCACTAAATACCTCTCCTCTATCACTGAAGGAAGGCCTCACAAATGTTTGTTACTGTTACATTTTTAGTTACAGAAGTTGAAAGGAATTTTCACATTACGTAGCAGATCTAATATGTCATGGCTCAACCTTTCTGAAAATGTTTTATTTCTTGAGGTGCTCCTGTGCCAGTGAAGCATCCACTTCAAGGTGGGAGGTGTTGTAACCCTCCATGCCTCTGGCATTACCACTCACAGAGGAAGAAGTTCTGTCCTTCCATGTGCGTGTTTTGTTCTGCTCCCCTTTACCCCTTCTCAAACAGAAGGGATAGGACTTTTCTAAAGTAAAGAGGAGGGTCACACCCTTGTATGTAACTAAATAAGTTACTTCTAGGAAACCTTTTTTTGAAACATGCCTGGCTAGAAATAATCATCTACAAGAAGAAATTAACTTAGCATCTTAAGCACTGAATTTCCTCCTGGTAACAGAGGTTTCAGTGGTCCACCCTGCTAATGGGTGCTATTGAGTCTTGGAAATTATTCTACATTGTAATTGAAAATCAGTAAGAACATTCTGATTCAGTGGTCATCTAATAAAATATAATGGTCACTGAACAATGATTTTGATTAGTTAATGGCAATTTAAAGGTTTACAACACCTCTCACAGCATTGCTTATTTGGGTATGCTATTACAAGTTACTCCCTAAGAGCTTGGTTTATGCTCAAAAATAGGAATAACTAGGAGAAGCAGATGCAGCTGGCATCCTATAATGCTCTGTTTGGGTGGCAGAGTCGTATTCAGTCCATGGTGATTAGATTTCCATAGATGGGAATCCAGCCCGTAACTCTTTCCATGTATTGGCTCACTTAGTCTATACTTTTCTTGTTTGCTGCTTGTTTCTTTGCCCATTACAGTATAGTTTTCTTAACTGTATCATCATTAGATTTTGTACACGAGAAGAGAATTAGGTGCTTTTGTAATGAGATTCTTGTCAGGATTTTTTTATGATTTTGGTGTTAAGAGATTAAGCTTGAAAACTTACTCAATGGGCAGAAAATAGGCTACATATAAAATTTACACTTTTGTGTCTTGCCTGGATCTGTGAATTAAGGAGCCTGAGCAGGCTTTGCCATCTTCTTGTTGCCAGCTGTCCTGTCAGTAAGAAACCAGTCAGGATGTTCCTTATCAGGAACCAACAACATTCAGCCTCTTTATTCCCACAGAAGGTGTAATACAGTAGCCACAGTAACTTCCCACCACAACTATGAGAGAGTCACTTCCCTGGGATCAGACCTGCCAGCACTTGTGGCTGTGTAAAAAGCTGAGGCAGAAGGGGTAGGGTTGGTAACAAAGTCCCTGTAATGCTGGTGGCTTGTCACTGTGGGGCCTCAGGCATTTTGCTGACAATATAGCTGTGTATTACTGCTTTGATGCTGTCCCGTAACTGTGTGATTGGTCATGGTAACTGCGGCCTCAGTCCGTGACATCAGACTTGTTTGTAGCATCCAGGCTTTTAGGTCTCCAAAGAGGTATGTGGAGCATGAGCTGCCATTTAAATGTGTGCTTTGAAGAAGAGGGCAGTGCTCCTCATGAAGCAATGAGTCAAGGAAACTGGTAAAAGTGAAGTGCACAAACCTGCAGAGTGAACAGTGTTTACCTGGATCAGCGCTCTTCTAGAGGTCTGTGCAGTTATTTGAGGCTGATCTCCAGCCTCAGAAGGGCTTTCCATAGAGTGTATCTTCATGGTACAGATTAGCTGCAGAGGTCCAAGTAAATCTTCAAGTTAAGGATTCTGATCACTTTTCCCCAGGTCTGGAAATAAGGCTTCCACAGTCAGAGAAGCAGGTTTCTTTAAACTGGGGTAGGAGCCAGACAAAAGGTGTCTTGCAGATTTTTGGCCCAGGCTGGCGTGGATGGAGGCACACAGTGCACTGTGGTGGCTCAGTACCCCGTGCATGCTGGCATTCTGCTCACAGATTGTCACAGGCAGCAGGGCAGCAGTGCCTCCACTTCCTCTGTCTTCAACACTCCTTGTCTTTGACTCAGATTACTGATATGCTTCAGGAGGTGGAGAGGATGGAATGGCAACTTTCCCTGCCTGCCCCTTCCTCCCTTGAGCAGGGCAGGGCACACACTGGATCCCTGTCATATTATCCCAGCTTGAAAACCAAGTTGGAGCACTAAGATATGATGACAGATTTTCTGAACATCAACCAGTCACTCCAGCAGTGAATCCAAACTTACTTGGAGATGTCTCCGTAAGAAATGGTATATAAATATGCTGATCAAGGTCAGCTGCATTTCTCACTTTCTAATGGCCCTGTACTTTTGGTTTATGTGCTGTTGAAATACTTGGATGGTATTTCCAGGTACCTCAGTTTTACTGTAGGGAAACAGAATTCTCATCAAGTGATGCTGATGGGAAGAAATCATCTACTTCATTCACAATACTGGTTTTGAAATTAACTGTGGTGACTCAAAGGGAAAAAAGTTTAAATGAGTAGTTCAAGGAAAACTTTCTGGTTTAGTACAGTTATAGTAGAAAACAATGAGGAGAATATGCAGATAGAATCCCACAAAATATTGCTTTTTTTCTTTGCAGTTATGATGGCTTTCCCTCATATTAAATCTCATTTTGAACTTTTGCTATTCTAAGTGGAAGTGATATAAGGAATCCAGAAGTCAGTGAATATCTCTGAGAGGGTGGAGAGTCTTCTGTAAATACCAGGTTTGTTGTTGCTGCAGTGAGTGGTAGAAACAGCAGTAACATGCAATGTTTGAACAGCATTGCTCAAACACCCAGGTCTGTGGAGAAGTACAAAAAAGGTTATGAGCTACGTACAGAAAATGAGCGGATTAAAAGATACAAAATGCTCTGAGGAGTGGATTGAAAAGTAAAAAGTAAATTAAAATACCATTGCACCAAAAAAATGAGGAAAGAGCTAAAAAAAGTTATAGAGAAAAAGCATTTTATCTAAACCAAAAAACATGATTTATGCAGTATATGTGCTGACCTTGTGCAACTTGTTGCCTCAGGATATTGTTTATCTTAAGAGTTTAATAGCATTTTTTAAAATGAAGATTCAAATTCTATATAGGTAAAATGGAACGTGTATCCCTTACATGGGTAAAAGAGAATCAGTAAAGAATTTTCCATTAGAGAATCTTCCACAAAATCTTAGTGTATCTTCCACAAAATGATGCCAGCAACTGATGCCAGAAGGAACACTACTGTGAGTTATTTCATGACATCAGCACCTATACTTCTGTACAAAAGAGCTGTTCCTCATTCCCTGCTCTCTCTTTTCATTTGCCAACAATCCCTCCTCAGCTTTCCTAGTACCTAATCCTCTGTATTTTCTGAATATACATGAGGGGTACAAGGTGACCTGATAATACAAAGGGGCTCTAAACCAGGACAAGGGTGATGGCCAGTTATGTTAATGAAATAACTTGCCCTATCTCTATTTAAGTTAACATTGAAATTCTGACATACCACCCTGCAATTTCCACTCACCTTTTTTTTCCCCACGTGCAAGAATAAAAAAACTGTCCTTAAGTCATGTCTTTTCCCTCTAAATGAATGCTTTTCTTGTTGTTTCTAAGACTCCTTTCTCTCAAGGTGAATGTGTGCCAGTTAGGCAGAGTCAGAGGTAACACTACTATAGATAAATTTTTTTCAGGTATTTCAGCTGTCAAGAATGAAAACAACTCCCTGTGACACACAAACATAGACTTTTTCTTTGGTGTAAAACAAAGGGCAGCTTTATTCCAGATTAATCAATAGTTTAGACTTTTAGAGTTTGCTAGAAATTTGTTAATGTACTCAACTATTTTCTTGTGTTGAAGTAATGAGAAATTCTAGCAAAACACACTTATGAAAATAGTATGCATGAAGTGAGAAGGAAAGTGTGTGTGTGTATATGTATTATCTATATATATATATACATGTATATATGTATATATATATATACACATGTATGCATATATGTATGTGTTTGAGGGTGAGAGAGTATATCTGTATAAATATACAAATTTCCAGTTCCTGGTTCTTTGTGAGGAACTAATTTGGTCTAATAGATGAAGTGTTTGAAATCTGAAAACAATGTTTTGATGGTCAGAGCAGCAAAAGGGGAAGGTGTTAAATATGGCTTATTAGCATTTTATGGAGAAAAAGAAATTCAGAATCCTCAAGAGACCAATAGAGAGAGGGAAAAATACAGTACACATGTAAATTAACAGCCAGCAATCCTCGTACCCAAGGAAATATCCGCAGGACATCTTAAATCATCTAGAATTTGGGTATACTCATTAACCCATGGGAGTTAACCATCTGGCAAGTAGAATACAGTGCCCTAACTAGTGTTGTTGTGTTGTTGTTTTATAAATCAGGCTGGATCCAACCATACTGCTTGCCTAATGGAAAGTATATTGTCATTAACATCATGTCCATTGCTGCATCACAGTGCATAAAAATTATATATAGCACAAACAAAGAAGTCATCCTAAAAGAAGTATTAGTGTCCATAGCGTTGATTGAAGATGTGATACAATAACTCTGTGTTTAAGTACACTCCTGTAAAGATTTCCCCTTTCAAAAAGTAATGACAGTATTTACCAGCACATGTGCATGGATTTATATTTGATGTCAAATACTGCAAATATAAAATAAATGCAAATGAAAGCCATACAATGTCTTCTCTCTGTAGATTATTTTTTGACTGAAAATAAATCATATAGTAAATGCACTTAAATTAACTCATTTAAGTATTATACAGATATTGGCACAGAAAAAAAAGATTTATTAAACTTTATTGTCATTAGAATCAATGTTATTATTTGGACTTTGGCAGACAGAAATAACAAAAACTTTACGTACATGAGACATCAAGGCATGCTTTTGAACAAGGCTTGCTGGCACTTTTGAGAAGCTGAAAATCAAGCTAAAATATAAAAGCTAAAACCCAAGGCATCACTGGGAGTGCCCATTGTCCTTCCCCATGAGCCATTGCAGACTTGGAGGAAGCCAACATAGTAGCAGGTCTGAGACCTGCTTCAAGCAAGCAGGCAACAACTAAAATCATCTTCCATTGTTTCCAAATGCCTTCAGAGAATTCAGGTACAATTTGAGTTTGTGTGTGCATGCATACACGGGTGTGCATTCAAGGACAGAATAGAGTGAGACAATCCTAAAGAGAGGGAAAGTCCCCCACACCCCACCGTGTCCTTCTCTCCTGCTCCAGCAGTAGGACTGGAAGGCTGTGATGGGTTTTCTGCAGGAGGTGAAACAACCCCAGTGCAGCAGGGTCTGCCCTAAGCACCAATGAACATTGCTGAGACTTTTCTTGTCATGCTCCATCTCATACTGTGTTCGCTTGGTGCCACACAAGCATAGGAATGAATGAGCTTCCTGGCACCCTGGCCCAGACTCTAAGAGGGGATGCAGACCAATCCAGATGGATGGAAAAAAGAATGCATTAAAAAAATGGGAAAGAATTTACCTGAATGATGCACTGTAAGCATAATACACCAACTGCCAGAAACAAAGGGAAAAGCTGAATACAGAAAGTGCTACTGTGAAAAATGGAGAACTTTGTCCCATGGTGAGTGTATGCAGTAACTGCATGGCTAGAATTTAATTTCTGTCACTGTCTGTAGTCTTGATTGGATTAAATTTATTTTTAAAGACTTATCCAATTTCCCTTTTCCCCATTTCCTTTCCCTTGTGATGTTGCCACTCTATTAATAGCTTCCCTAGTGAGATCCTAAGGCAAGAAGTGAAGAAAAGTATTGAGCCAGATCCTCACTGGTATAAATTTATATAATTCCAACTGACCTCAAGTTGTTCCACTAGAGTATCCCAGTGCGTCTAATTATAAACATAGGTTAACTTTAACTAAGCAGCAAATGTATTAACCAAACTGGATGTGGTTTTGGATAGTTAAGTCATTAGTAAATCTACATGGTACCTTCTGTTAAAATTTATTTTCTAAAATAAAATTCCCACTTTATCAGCACAGTAGCACGTTCAATAGGAATATCTGTCAGAGCACAACGCAAGGACACATGCTTACTGTTAATTGAGGTAATAAATGCACCTTGGAAAATCCCGAAAACTTTCTGTTCAAGCACTGCTGTAGCATGCCCTAATTTACACAGTTAATACAGAGACTGCAAACTCCTCACAAACTGAATTAAAGCAAACAAGTGCAAACTGTCTGATTTAGTGAATGTGACTTTTCACACCATGTAACTCGCTTGTTATAAAGCTATGGGATTGCTGATAGGATCATCTCTCCAAACAGCACTTACTAGAAATCTCACTTTCCATATGTCAAAGCTGCAGTGCCTTTATCTTGCAAAGAACTCACTTAAATACTTTACTTGTTTCATAAATGTAATTTTATGGACCCTCTTTAGTATCTGACACTAAGATCTCCAAACTCTGGAACACTCAGATGAAGTACATTGGAGTTCATTTTCCAAAAGTATTTATCATAAGCTATTAGGAGGAGAATTAATATTGCTAGTAGAGTTGACTGAGCTTTTAAGATTTGTCCTAATCTATTTGTGTAAAGAAGGATCTTGTAATATTCCCTGCCTGCACAAATATCAGTCTCCTGTTCTTATTTTAATCTGTAAAATGTATGATTGAGAAGACAAATAGAAGCTGAAAAATGCAAAATTGCTTTTTCAGTGAGTCTGTAAAATTAAAATCATTACAACATAAAACTGTTCTTAGGAAAATAGATCCTAGGATTTAAATATCATAAAATATCAAATGCATTCTTCCTTGCACAAAATGGAAGGTCTAAGGTTTCCCTCAGACTTTGGATGTATCAAAGTCCTCATCTGATTCCCAAAGTACTAAAAACTGGATACTTTTGGGTGCCATCACTCCTCTTACACTACTGCATCACTGTAGTTGAACTGACATACCTTCCTTTGAAGAGGAATAATACACCTACTGATCTCAGCACTGAAGAGGCAATGTTCCTACCAGCTATGGTTCCCAGAGCAAACAATGAGCTCAGAATCACAAAATCACATAATAGATTTGGTTGGAAAAGACCTCTGAGATCGTTGAGTCTGACCTTTGACTGATGTCCACTTTGTCAACAAAACCACAGCACTAAGAGCCACATCCAGTCATTTATTGAACCCCTGCAGGGATGATGACTCCACCACCTCCCTAGACAATCCATTCCAGTGTTTCACAACCCATTCCATGAAGAAATTCCTCCTAGTATCCAACTTAAATCTCCCCTTGAGCAGCTTGAGTCCTGTCATCTTCTGTCTTGTTTCCTGGGAGAAGAGGCATACCCAATCTTGCTACATCCTCCTTTCAGGTAGTTGTAGAGAGTGATACAGTTTTCCCTGAGCCTCCTTTTCTCCAGCTCAAACCACTGCAGGCTCTGATAAATGCAGTAAGGCATCCACCAGTTGGGAATGCAGTGCTCAGCACAGCTAATTGTGAAAATCAACACTCTGGTTAAGATCATCTCTTCTTAGCTCACGTGGTATTTATTGACCAAACTCAAACTTTTTTACAGGTTTGTTATCATCATGGATGAATAAGATCACTTTATAAGAGATGTCATTTCTGTAATCTGTACAATTAAGTGTGTGCAACAGGAGTGGCAGAAATGAATGCACCTGAACCCCTCAAGGAAAAGAGCATGTCAAGTAAAGGTATGAAGAAGGCTAAAAGAAAGGTTTTATAGAAATCTTCTTTAAACGACCAGGGCCAAGAACTTTCCCTTAGGGTGGATTTTTAATTAGTTCATCTTTTCTCTATTTCTTTCATAACTTCAGGGAGATTTGAGAAACCTTCCATCTCCCATGCAGATCACAGAGAGAAGATGAAAGAATAAAGAAATATCTGTTCATCTGTGCATGATGCCAGGCTCTAATTTTTCATATAACTGCTCAGAGCATTTCTGAATTATTAAGTTTAATAAGGTCTCATGGGTCTGTGTGTGTGAATGTTTTAGCCCACAGAGCTCCTCTAACTGCTCTTACGGCTGTGGACTTATAGCGAGAAATCAGCAACCAACACGTAATCTCATTTTATGCCAGCTATTGGTACAGACACTACCCAGTAAAAGTGATGGATATCTGCATTTTATAGATTATGAGTGAGTTTGCAATGGTCTGTAAAGTGGCTGCTTGAGGCAAAGTGGCTTCTTGAGGCAAAGAGAGGGGTTGGCTAAGTCTGCTATCTGTTTTGTTAATCTTCTAACTTTGCTCTCAAGATCAGTCCATTTGTATTAGCTCTCATTCCTCCTAGGAATGGCAGAAAGATAGAGCCTCAGATCTTTTCAGAAGATTTTCAAAAGCTGAGAAAAGAGAAGAGAGATAATTCTTGGAACATGCTAGTTTCCACATATAATGTATATGAAATTCAATGTACTGAACAGATACTTGATCTTCAGTTTCTAACTTTCACTGTTAAAATTTATTTGTAAAGGTTATAAAAAGATAAGATCTACAAAGACCTGTGTATTTACTTAACAAAATATAATACAAATACTCCTAAATCTAGCAAGAATTATGGCAGAGCTGTCTGGTAATTTTTTTTGTATGAATGCTTTTCCAGCATAAAATAAAATATTCATACGACTGTTTCCTAAAAAAAAAAACAAAATCAGTTCTACCAAAACATTTCAGATTTTCTACTTAGATAAAGCAAACTGTTTCATTGTAGCAAGCGACCTAACAAAACACTTTCCTCTGAGCACAACCAGACATTTCATGTGAGACTGGTTCAAAATTAATTCTCAGCCTTTTTTTCTCTCCTGTTAAAGCAGAAGACTGCTACTGTTTTCCTTTTAGGCCCAATATTTGTCTGATTATAGAAAGCACATATTCTTCTACAAGAGAAAACATGTATAATTCCAAATAAAATAAATGTCTACTAGTTGTCTAGCATGTTTTGTTGATTGCAATGTAGAAGTTTAGTCTGTTCAGTCACATGGAGACAAAACTGGACAAGATACCAGGGAAAACACCTGCTTTTTTCCAGAAACGCTCAAGTAAAAGGGTGGTCTTAAGTCTCTGATGAGAAAGTAGCTGTACTCTTTTCAAGAGTTCAAAAGATAATGTGATAGGAGCTTAATTCGAACCAGAAGTTCATAGCAGCGAAATCTCAGCTTCAGTTGCACCTGAACATGGGAGACATTAATGTCTGTTATATCATTGCTGCAATCCTCATGTCCAGCTGAATCCATCTGTGTGTTCTGCTCCAGCCACCTTCAGAATTCCCATTAACACTAACTGCTGCTTTGCTTTCCAACATAATATAATTCCAACCAAATCTCCAAATTCCCTTATTCCTCCTTTATTTTTTTTGCTCCATCCTGTGTATGTACTCATTTAGATACACCTAGACCATACCTACTCTGAAACATGTAGTTTTCTTATTAGTTCGCACTGTGTGAAGAACATAACCCGATTCCTTCAATAGTCCTCTGGGAGTTACGTAAAATAAGTATAAATATGCCCATTCCACAGGTTTGAAAATTTATCAAAATACTCCCAGATTGTTGTACATTGTAAAATGTATTTGCATAAAGTATGAGAAGACTACTTTTCATCAGCTCCATAATTTCACATATGAAACCCATATTAGAGAGTAATCTCTAACTGTCTCTAATGCCAAAATATTTTGAAGTATCATTTCCCACATTTTTCCTCTCTGTTCAAGAGAGGTTCCTACTTTTTAGTCATCAGATCCACCTACACACTTGCCAATCAAGTATTAGATCTCTTAATTTCATTTATTGAAGAAATTAAAACTCTCCCTCCCATTGAAATAGCTGTTCAACATCTGAACTGCATCTGACTTCAGAGAAAATTCAAGCTGATTTATGCATTTCAGTGATGGGAGCATTTACGCCTATCTTCATGGTTTATGAACTGTGACTTTAATAACAACCCAAGCAGTAACTGCCTTGCAGGACAGGCTCCACTGAAAAGCAAAAGCAAATCAAGAGTTCCTTGTGACTGAAACTCCACTCTACTTAAGGGGTTTTAGTTAATTTACCGAAAAAAAACACATAAAATATTACAGTCCACCATGTTCATTCAGGCTTCAATGAGAGAGATCCATCATGGATTTTATTTTCTTACAGATATCTATTTGAACTCATTTTAAAATGACTTATGTTTTATTTTTCTGTTAATCCTATCAAGCTTTTACTCCACCAACAAAAATACCAGCTGAGAGAGAGCATCTGTGTACGTCTCAGTTGCAGTTTGAAATATACTTTATTGATTCACATCTTCCCTGTAGCTAAAAAATACATTGCCAGTTTCTGTAAGTGGTTTGATCACATCCAGCAAGATTTGCTTTCACTGTCATATGATTGGAAATGGAATATTTCTGCAATACCTGTTTTCAGGGGTGGAGCCACAGGTATTCTTATAAATGAGACATACTTCACTCTTTTCAAAGACATTGATTGTTTTTGAAAGACTCAAATGCAAAATGCTTTGAATGAATTGCTAGCCCAGGGCTATATGCATGTTTTAATTAGAATTGACCCTGAATGAAGCAAATAGTCTCAAATACTTAAGATGTTGTTAAAAGTAGTCCAGATTTCACTGCTACAAGTGATTTCTATTTAGAGAAGGAATCCAAAATTGGCTGAATCAAGATCCTACTTTCTTTCCCAGCTTTTAGAGCAGACCATTCAAAAACTTGATGGAAACACGGCTTGAGCCCAAGCTTCTTGGGCAATTAATTCTTTGAATAATTTTATTAACTTCATTTCAGGGTACTTGAAACTGACACTTTGCACAGAATATGAACTGTCACGTCCCATACCCAGAGTGAATTAGTGACACTACAGTCTGGGTACTGTTCTCATTTTTCAGTATCACCACAGGTAACTAACCAAATGGAAGTCAAGAGATGTGCCAGTAAAAAGCATAATAAAGTAAAATGAGCATGTTTTTGGAAAGTCAGGTGTTTGAGCTGCATTATTTCTTAAAAAAAGAAAAAAAAACAAACAACAAAAAATCCAAACTAAATGAAAGTGTTAATATATCCATCAAACTTGACTGTCACCCTAGTGATTGCTGAATCATTCTCTGTCTCCATTCTAATCCACAGACACCAGGGAAGAAGAAAAAGAACAACCCCCCATTCATTCCTCTCACAAAGGCAAATTAGCCAGATTGAAGTCAGCCACTAAAGGAGAGGGAATATGCTTTTGCCACATCTTCCTTGCTCCTAGGTATGGGTCCTGGCAAAGATCGCATCAACAAGATTGGTCCTTCCTGGGGTGCTGGATTTTTGAGTGGTAGCACAGAGGAGCTGGTATAAGGAGGGCAGTGGTCACATATGCCTAGCTAGCTAGCAGGAGGAAGCATATGGCTACCATTTGTTCCACCAACAGTGGTGTGCACACACCACGAGCCCACAGAAGGAACACGATTCCACTCAGCCAGACTTCCTCGCGGCTCTTCCAAGATACTCGCTTCTGCACACTGCCCAGGAAACCAGGCATCAGTTGGCCAAAACACTCCTCATAAGAAAGGGTTCTTAACAGTTCTAAAGCCTTTCTCTCATGTCCTTTACTAAGTCAAGGAAGTGCTTTGTGCTACATTGCACAGATGGCTCGATGCTGCATGTGCACAAGTACAGCTGTTAGGTTTGGGGTGGGTTACATGGAGCTGGCAACTCTGCTTTTCAGTTGATATCTATGAAATTAACCAGCAGGCAGATTTTTAGGGAAAGGAGAGGAATTGCTGTGCAATATTTAAAAAATAAGATATATATTCACATCTTTGGCACTGGATGCAAAACAATAATCTACCCTTCTAACAGCGCTTGAGGCAAAGACCCTATTTTTTCTCTTTGGTTTATTTTCCTGACTCTGTCACTCACACACTGCAACTGGGTGTCAGATTGTTTAGTCTAGTATTGAGACAGCACAAGTGCTCTCATGTAGAAGCTTTATTTCTGGTTGGCTGTAGATCAGCTGGTCTTTTTAGGAGTTGTGTGAATGAGATTGGGCTGGAAAGCACACAAAGATCAGCAGAAAGTGGACTGTGCTGGCTAGTGTGTGCCTTTATGCCAGTTAACTCAGACAGGTATTTGCATCCTGCCCCCAGTCCTCGTGTCTGCACACCAGGGTTTGTCATCCCAGCTTAGAACTGATTTCATCCCAAGCAATATGGACACCTGGAGCTGCAAGTAAGTGACACTGTCTTGAGTAAATGAACTGTGAATATTAGGGAGAATATATGCTAAGCCACTTGAGTGCCATTAGTCCTTCATTGCCATCCCCATAGAACTGCTTCATGACTAGAGGATCAAGTTCTCCCCACCTTACTGAGAAAGAACCAGAAAGCTGTTTGACACATCTGAGCCCCCAAATTTTAAGGCACATGCCATCAGATGTTTTAATGTGGCAGTTCCTCTATCTGTCAGATACTGAATTTGCACTGGCCATGAGAATGTGGCCCTACTAATCCCAGTAGTCAGAGTTCACATCAAATCTGTAATGAAAAAATATATCTATTAGAACATTTTATCCCACTGATATTTAAGCACTAGGTTTCACTACAGCAACTTTGTAACTGACCACAACAGCTTTTTGTAAGTATTGATGTTTTAAATTACCGTTATCGTTGCGTTTGAACAAACCTATTTTCCCTTTGTACCTGTACACTGATTTAATTGAAATTAGATAATTTTTACTATATTATTTGGTTACCTGTTAACTTGATGCAGTTAATACATTCTTTATAGTTTCTCCTGCATTCATGATCCTCACCCTGATAATTCAAGTAAGGGCATTATCTGCTTTGAGTAACTGGCAAGATGTTACTTGGGTAAAATCACTTCACAAAAGTCTACTCTCAGAAAAAGCAGCATTGAAACAGTTCAAACACAAATGTGGCCAAGGTTACAGTAACATGTCTGAACTTTAGAATATGGTTCCCAAATCTCGGTAAAAAGTAAAACCTGAAGGAGCATACCTGCAGGGCCAAACATCAGTAAGCAGACATAGAGAGAAGACTGGCATCTACAGAATATAAAACAAGATTTAGTACATAAGGTGAAAGAGGTATCTAAGGTTCTCAGGGGACAGACTCTTTCAGTCTTTTGAAATAAGTGGTTTAAGTCTTCAGCTCAGCTCCCTTTGTAATATAAAGCCTATGTGTCCTCTTTGAGTTAGACCATGCAGTATTACAATTCAAGTACATGTACTTCATATGGCTTTTTCAAGATACATGAATGTAGTTATATTATATTTCTTGTACGCTTTTATTTTTAGAACAAAAATATTTTAAACTGTGCATGTTTTAATGGCGTAATTGAAATTATATAATCATGGGGAAAAACAATAGATAAGAAGTAAAGAAATATGATTTAAAAATATAATTGAAATAAATTCTTTAATTTTGCAGATAGCAATGAAGTCAAAGGTATTGCTGTTCCTTGCCTGTACCTTGAATATGCATCATCATACAAATCTGTATGGCCCTGCCTTTCTGACTTGACTTTGCAGAGGCCAAAAAAGTGCAGTGACTGCTCCCTACTAACACTGAAAAACAAAGTCATTGGCTTTGTCTGGCATTGGTCCATATCTTTGGTGCCACTATTACAATGGTGACTCAGCCAAAATCACTGTGTAGAGGGCACAAAATATGTGCTTAGTTGGATTCATGACTATTATATTTTAGGATTTTAGTGACTTAACACCTGGAAGCTTTAGATTTGATGTATAAGTGAAAATTTTAGATTTTCTTGTATCTTAAAAGGGAAAAAAATAAGAAAGTGGTCAATGAAATCTGCAAGAACTATACTTTTTACCAGATTATTTAAGAAGGCCAGAGAAAACACTGTTTCTATGCTCTTGAAGAAAGAAAGGAAAATACATCTGAATCTCTAGTCATGATGTGCCATGTTGGTATGCTGAAAGTCAAGCATTATACACTGCCTACACAGAAACCCAGCCACCACAAGGATCAAACTTGTCCTGAATCAATAAAGATGACAGGACTGTTCATAGGATGAGTGAGTTCAGGGTGACATCCTTCCAGTAGAGAGTGAAGAGGAGACATTTGTTTTAGCTGTCAGGAAGCCCCAATTAAAAAAGCTTCTGTCTTTCTAACAGTTAGCTGTGGGAAGTCATTAGTCATCCCAGACTTTAAATCTGACAGCCAGACAGTACCAGCTTTATACAGGAGCAGGTAACATAGGGTGAACTAATAAATATAGTGTACATGTACCACTGGCATCCATATGAAACCCAGCACGGATACAAAGAACAGCAATTATCAGTGGCACCAAGATCAGAAGAAATATATGCTGTTGGTGAAATCCCCACTATCCCCAGACATGAACATAAAGGACACTGATGGATGGCTGTTTACCACTATATGTTAACCTTTCAGGGGACAGGTTGCTTCCAGATCTTGTGTAGGTTACTCACAGTAACTGATGTGAAGGATAGCTCTTGACACAAATTGTCAAGCCACCATAGTTTCCAGCAAAATGGATAATGATGAATTACATCTACCACAAGTTCAAAGATATGACAATGTTTTTGATAACATGTGTCAAAGCTTTCTCAGTTTTGCTGAATTGTCCCATCCATCTGAACCTGTTGGATGTGTGGTAGCCAACCCAGAGCCATCACCACCATGTCTGAAGTCTTTGTGTGGTTTGCACTGGAGGTGCTTCAGGTACTGAGGAAGAAGAAAACTGTCAGTCCTCAAGCAGGCTTCAGGGATATGGAGAAAAGGGGTCTTGGCTTTGGTTTTGTTTACAAACTGAGGAAAAGAGCATTGCTGAGGGAATCCTTGATACTTTTCCAGAAATTTTAATCTAAACATATAAAAAAGGATATTTTGCTGCAAGGTCTGTGACACACAGAAATTGAAAGCAGAACGATCTGCTGTGATCCAAGCAAGTGACATCACAGTTTATACCTGTTACACAGAAGGAAGGCTACCCTATTGAATTTTGAGTCTGAGGGTCATTCTATGACAGGAAAAGGAAAAGAAGAAACTAGCTTTTTTCTCCACATAGTAGCAACTCATTTCTGCTGCCTGTCTTGAATTTAGACAGCAGTTTGTGTCCCAAAAATACCTGGGAGACACTCCTTAGGTAGGCATTCTTATTTTCAGTATGTTTCCTCCTCCATTTCTTCCATTTGTTGCAAAAATATTCTTGTATAGCCAGTCTGTTTCTGTGGGGTTTAGCTATAGCTATAGAAATTATTTATCTGGTGTTATAGTTTAGTCTACAGAGTGTATATATGACTTATAAACTCAGGATATTTTAAAAGTAAAATGTGGAGGGTTTATTCTATGATAGACTTTTTCAAGTACTCCCTTTCTCATGACAGCATAATTTTTATGGAAATAAATGTGACAATACAACTGTATTTTGTAATAACCAGGAATCAAGCAAAAGGAGCTGACTGATTTTGAAGATATTGAGACACTGTTTCCACAGCATTAACCAAGGAAGAATTTGGACTAAAGCAAAAGTAAAATTATTTAAATGGAATCTAAATCAAATATTGTTTCTCCCACTTTATCACTTAGTGCAGATGGTTCTTTAGGGTCAGTACATCCCTTCATAGGTCAAATTGCCTACATGCAGGTAACTGGTAAAGGTTCACCAACATGTGTCCCATTCCTTTCTCCAGGCTTGAAAGTCACCAAAGAGTTTTTTATCATATAGGGAAAAGCCAGAACTGCCACAAGAAAACTCTGTCTGTGACAGTGACTCTCTGGGGGAGTATTGTAAAGTCAAATGGGCATTGAGTTTGATGTCTTTAACTGGCTTTTTGCACAAGACAGAGGCTGAATTCCTTTCAGATATATTACTTTATTCTGTAACACATATCTATTTATTTCAAAGATTTTTGTGAGGGTTCAGTGGCATTTTTGCTTCTACTTATGCAGCAGCGTGTCAGATGTGTTAAGAATGAACAGAGAGGCATAAGCAGTGCAAAATACCCCAAATAAATTAATTCAAAGTATAAATGAACAGAAATAGCATTCAGATTGCATAAATTGTTGTGATTAGTTATTAAGTTCCAATTAATGTTGAGATCCTCTTGACAGTGCTTAAAAGTCACAAAAGGTATGGTTCTTTTGTCTTTAATTTTTAGAAGATTACAAAAAATAAAACAACAACTAACTGCCTTGGACATGCAATGAGCTACTGCATCTTCATGACTTACCAGGTTTTTCAAGCCATGGTACCTGATTCCACTGGTAACTCACAGCATATATGACATCACACCTGGAGTGTAAGCATCATGACATGGACCCAGCACATATATGGGACTGTGGAAGCACCTCCCAGCCTTGACAACTCTTTTCTGAGTCATAATTACACAGCTACTATTTTAAGCACAGTGGCATCGGAAAGTTTTGAAAAGGGGAAAAAAAAAAGAGGCAGATCTAGTGTTCTATGAGCCAGTTGTATAAGGGACAATGAAATCCATCTTCAGAAAAAGAAGGTGACAGGTAGACTGACAGACTAAGCCAGTAGGAGAAGTAAAAAACTGAACATTAAGGTGTAGATGATGAAAGAAAAAAATGGTAGGGAGGAAGTCCCCAAGCTGGTGAGGCCTTAAAGGCTGGGTATATTTTCTCTGGCATCTATTTAATATGAAAACCAAATAATAGTTTATTTTCAGTCTCAATTAGGCAAGAATTGCACAGTCACATACCTGTATACTATATTCTACACATATTTTACATGGAATAAGTGTCTGCAGGTCAGCAGTGTTTAATATCTTTGGCCATTTAAGTTGCTTTTCTTTTACAAACTCACTACTTGAATGGCAAGTTTGACTTCATACATGCATAAAGTCAAGCCTGTGCTTAAGTTTTTATGGGATTAGGTCTTTCTGAAATCTTTATTATTTAAAAAGCAGAAGTCTCACAGCCAAGTAAATTCACTTTGCATTCTCCACATATTTTAATGCAGAAATATTGTAGAATTGAAGCTTCAAAAATACTCTCAGACTTGGAGGAAATATTTTCTCTCTAGATCAATGTTGACTTAACAGCTTTATTAATTTATCAAGAGAAGAGCTATAACTCTATTGTAACTTGCCTGACAATAAATACTATGGTAATTTCCAAGGATAATTTTTTTGTTGTTGATCATGAAATACTAAATGTTTAGTCACTTTTCCCTCTGGATTAAATAAATGCTATTAGTTTTTTCATTTGTGTACAGTAAATATGGATTTCAGGACTTGTTTTTCTGCATTTCTTAAAACATTTATGAACTTTGAACAGATGAATTTGTTTTAAGCATATTTTTTCATTCGAACACTTTTCCCTCTGGTTTTTAATATGGAATACCATTCATCACATATTGAATAAAGCAACTTTTACTTTATTTAATGCCTTGACCCAAATCACATTGTCTCCATAAATATTTTACATTCTGTGCACAACAAAAGTGTGACTACTAAACACAGGTCTGCACTTGTAGGTAGGTAACATACTCTAAAAAAAACCCCTAATAATTTTCTCTTCTCCTGTTTAGAGAGAATTGGTGTTACTAGCTGTCCAACTGATCAGAAGGGATTGTATGTACATATATATATGCATACAGACATATATACACACATATATGACAGTCTGTGTATCTCAGTATGTATAAATGTATGCCTGTGAGTGTATACATATATATTTTAACACTTAGTCTACAGGGATAGGCTGTTGGAAATGTGTAGCAGGTTCTTTTGCCAAGTTTCTGTCTATATTAAATCCATACATACACAAAACAGAAAATATTACTCATTGTATGTCTCTCCAGTAGATTTTTAGTGTGTCTGGAAATGAATTTCCAGACTTGAATCACGGCTGCAAGTACAGCTGCATGTCTGGCAGAGGCAGAGTCTTTGCTGGTGGTTGAATTCAATGGGCAGATGTAGCTTAACAGCTACTTTAGAATTTGAAGAAATTATCTTCCTTTTTTTATTTGTCCTGAATTTTGCTAAGCAAGCACAATAATGCCAGATGGATGTTCAGAAAGAAGTAAGCTGAACAGCAAGGAGCAAAATGGGAGAGTGGTGAATCTCAGGCTGTTATCTCAGGGATGACAAGAGGTGGAGAGTTTCACTGGCACACGTCTCTGGTCATCGTTCAGATGCACTCAAGCTTCTACTTTTCAGAGATATGACTGACTGAATTAAGTGAAATAACAGATTTCTTCTCATTCTGAATACAATGAATAAGATTAGAACAAAACTGGATGTCATACATGCAAATCCAAATTTGATTTCCTTTACTAAGCATTTCATTTTGGATTATAAAGGCACAAAAGAAGGCAGTTCAAAAAAACAACAAGCTGAAAAAGGGATCATTTCAGCTTAATCCTGCTGCCAGTCATGAGAGGTAGAGCATCATGGTTCAGGGCTCAGGCTTCCACCACAAGCCCTGCCTTCACACCTCAGACCTCTCTTGTTTTCCTTAATTAAAAAAAAAATATTTACTAAAAGCCATTGATGTCAATGAGAGACTTTTTTTTGTATGAAAAGGACATGAAAAGGACATCAAACAATCAATTTTAAATTTGATTGCCTAGTATTCCTGGCGTTCTTCTAACAATCCATCTTTGGGAAACTGGCTTCACCAATTCAAAATGATTAGCACTTCCCACAAGCTCATGTGAATATGGCAACTGGGTGTAAAGCCATTTTGATATAAAACTGTGTATTGGCATTTTAGTCTAACTACAACCCTGGCTTAGTCAGACATTCTCTGAAGCCAATAGAACTTTTCAATTGACTTATTTGAGGTAAAAATCAGAATGGAGCTGGAGCTGGACAGTTTGTTAAGGACTCCTATTTTGACTTTAAATCTTCCTGCTATTTGCCACCAAAACTGCACCTGTGTAGGTGCTTGCCCAAATGTGGCCTTAATGCAGCCTGGAAGTGTTCCTACTGGAAGTTGTTTCTCTGAAACCACTGTGGCTGGATTTCTTTGGTAGTACACAGGTAACTGCTTGAGTCCATAAGGAACTGTGCAGTCCATTTACCACGGCTAAATGCAGGTGTCTGTGTCCTCTATAGTGAGTTTGGCATTTGGGGATAGTTTTTGTTTTTGTTTTTTTTTTTCTTTAATAATAAATTATTATTAAAAATTAATTTCATTACTAAGTGTTTAATACCTAACTAAAACCAAAACAACAATAACAAAAAACCCACAAAACCAAAAACTAAAACTAAAACCAAAAACAAAGGAAAAAGGGGAAAAAGATCCCTAAACCACATTTAATCCCATTATACACAGTAGCACTAATGTTAATGCTTTCTTACGAATCCAGACTTCTCTTTACTCTTCTTGCTGTGTTCCAGATCACAACAGCAGGCAGCCTTCATCTGCTTCTAATAAAAGGCAAAAACCCTTCTTCCCTCACCAGACAGTGCTGCAAGGTCCACTGGCAGTTTTTCTGCAGGGGGAAGACATGTAATCTCTCCTTCTTCACTTCCCTGCCTCAGCCACTTCTAATAACGGGGCAAGCCAAATCTCTTTTCATAACCTAAGTCTCGCAGAAAATCATCACAAGGGAAAGCACAGCTTGAGCCTCTGGAAGACACAAAAGCAAATCCCATCAGCGATCGCCTGGTTTAGGTTCATCCCAGTTCAGATACAAACCATGCAGAGAAAACATTGCAAAAAGTATTCAGATAAATAAAACTCTGCTTCTGTGATTGATGTGAGCTGAATAATCAGGCTGCTTACAGCAATGCATCTTACAGTCATCTCTGTCAATAAAACCAAAGTGAATGTGAATAGTAAACTGCAGATTGGCTGCAGTAAGCATTTCTCAAACAGTGAGTAAAAGCACTTAATTCCCTTGCAAAACTTGAAAACCTTCCTTTGAGTTAACTTCTATAGTCATTGAAATAAACAAAATTGAATTTAAGCTAATTAGATAAACGTGTCTTAAAACTTTAGATATCCTAAAATGAGGATAATATTGTAATGTAGTAGACCATATAATGATAATTATTACATTGGACACTACACAATAATTATATGGTATGTACCATGGTTTAAATACAAGAAGAATGGTGTGTCTGGATGTTATTCCTAAGATATTAGCAATTTGTAGTCATACCAGTGCCAATTTAAAACATGATTAAAATTTTGTAGTGGACTTGAGTGACTTGTGTAACTATTCTTAGCTGCTTCTCTGCAAAGCTCTGCCATATAAAAGGAAACTTTTATTAATCAAGGTGGTGTGATTAAGGAAGATGAGGGGAGGAAGGAGTCCCTACAAATGGGTCTCATGTTTGCCTGTGGTTTGTTTATCTTCTCTTGCCTCCACTTTGTGCTGTGGGGTTGGAGGGGGGAGCTGGCAGCTGGCAGCTCATCATTACAGGCACACACTGTCCCATCTGCACTGCTTATGGTGGTGAGGTCGCATGGGGTTTTACCCAAACAGGCTCTCAGGGGTACAATAACATACCTCTTGATTTGGCTGTGAAGTTATACTTATTATTAATAGACAAGATAAGAGGCTGGGGCTCTATTCATCCACTTTAGTGCTAATTATTCAGTTTGATCTGAGCCGATTATGATACTGATAGATAACCACACCACATTTACAGCTATCGCAAGCACTGGCCAAGAACTTTGGCTCATGCTGCTATTTGGTTTATCTGATAGGAAGGGAGGAGAAAAAAAAGAAGCTGCTCTGGTTGATTAGCAATGTGTTGCATGGGACCATTTATAATGAAGCATATCATTTAAATTTTCTTTTACAAATGAGTCCAACTCTCTTTGCAGGCTGCAGGCTCTGTTAATTGTCACAAACATCACTTCCTTTTTTTTTAAACATTATTAGCTCTTTGGCAGGATCTTCATTGTTGACTAAAAACTTGGCATGATCAGGGCTTGCTGAATAATTTAGGTTGTTGGCAGCTGGAGTAGGAGAACACACACACACATCTAGGCAGGCAGACGTGCTGCTTGAGCTCTTTATATAATAGCATTGTATACAAAGCAGAGTATAGTCAGAAATGACTTCTGGGTCTGTTTATAGGTAAACACTGATGTTAGTTTTACAGAAAAAAAATTGAGGGATACTTCAAACTGCATATAATATGTGAGACAGATGCACTGCTGATTGTTCAGATGACTCCCCTAATCTCTGACTTTCACAGAATGTGATTACTGCAGATTCTGAGGAGTAGCACTTCAAGTATGTTTCTGTGCACTTTGGCACTTTGAGTCTTGCGTATAAATACCACTGAACATAATAATGAATCTGTGAGCTTAGCCAGAAAGAGAACTCCTCACACTTTTCCTTTGTGCAGTAAATGTGTCCCAATTGTACTGTCAGTCACAGAGAAAATGTGCAGCTTGAGAGGTGCCCATTTCAGAATTACATTTGTGTGCTGTATGAACTCCCGCTTTTATCACAGTGTCTAGAAGAGAAGTAAAATACATAAAACCTGCTGCCTGCACCTCAGTGCAGGGCACCCAAAGCATTAATGATGAGCTCTGGGTAGGTTTTCCAAAACAGCCATCTCCTACAGAAGTTCCTCCTATAAATTTTATGTAAGAGATGTGTCAACATGCACTTCTTGTCTTGTTCACATCCTTTTGTGCTGTACTTAGCTGTCATTATCACGACACCTTATGGGAAGATGTTTTGTTCATTCCAAAGTTTGAGCAGTATTGAATAATCAGGAGAGGAATCCAAGAAAAATAAAACATGAGGGCCCAATTCTGAGTGTTTATTATCCTTTTGTTTCCTAAGACAAATTATGCACTACCTCTCTATTTTTCCAACTTGCCACACTCTTCCCAGGAAAGCCCTTTCACTTCCATGCTCCTCACTCCTTAATTCCACTTTAAATCCTTTGAGGGCCTCTGCTTCCCAGATCTTTTTCTTTCTGCTCTCAAGCCTTCATCCCTGGAGAGGGAGGACTCCACCAGAAAATGTCCCATGGATTTCTGTGACAGCCACTTGACAGATATGATAGAACATAATGAGAAATGAATAAAACACTCACAGCAGTCTCAACAGAGGGAGCATAACTGAGCTAGGCTGGGGATGAACAGGCTCTTCTTCCTCATGCTCATCTTAGTCTTGTAATCAGTGCTGGGACACAAGGTGGGAAAGGTGGCTGCAAGGACACAGTGTGCTCTCTTGACAATTTTCATCGTTATTAGCTCAGAAAGATTGAGCATCGTTAAACCTGGAATGTCTCCCTGTTATGCTGTGAGACTTCTACACTAAATAAGAAGGGGTATCAGGGTGAATATTACCTAAGCACTGTAACACAGACTCCATTTAGAGCTGCACAGACCTACACGTTTCCAAGAAGAAGCATGAGATAACCATCAGAGTGGTCTTTCTGCAACATGATAATGCTTGCAATCATATGGGAAGCATTTCTGAATTGTACCTAGTGAATGGCATTCCAGTTATTATTTACTTTATAGGTTTTGCTACATAATAATAGCCAGCACAAATCCATCTATAAACGTCCTATGCAGCTTGGAAGACTGCTGATGAACCCATCCGTCATCACCAGGAATCTATTTTATGAGATTCTGTTACAATTACATACTTAAAACATTATAAATAAATGAGCACACCAATAACTTTCCCTTTTTTTTCCTAGAAAACTGCACAAACATCCACCTCATTTGTTAAGAGATCCCTAGGAATTTCTTCTGTTCCAATTAGTTTTGGGTTTGTGCAGGACCTGAATGCTTATGTATACTGAGTGCACTGGCATGTTAAGGCATATATCAGCAATACCAAGGTGTGGGTATGAAGGAAAATGTGTGAAAGGCCCTATCCACACTGACACTAACACATGAACTTTAGGTATATGGAAAGTCTCAGTGACTTTAATCAGAGTGCTCACCCTGCCAAAACTGAGCACATGCCAAAGTGGTTTGCTGTATTGAGACCATATTTAGCAGCTGGTTGTAGTTAACTGTGCTGCAGCTTAGGAAGTCAGTGGGCTCAGCAGCTGATAGACTGTTAGCAACTGATAGCAGCTGATAGACTCTCTGCACAAACAGTTTAAGGGTCTCCTTTCATGACAACAAACTGAGAAAAATTTTCCTACATAAGTTCAGAATTTTTGCAAGAAAAAACTGTGTGCCCACAGTCTGAATTTTTCAGCACATGACCCAATCAATTTGCAGTTAGAAATATTTGAGTTTTATTCCTCAAAATGTTAGGAAGTACTGAGGTACACAAGATTTGGACTGGAAGCTGAAATCTCAGGTCATCAGATAGTGCTAAAAATGTGCCCCACTATGTTTTATAGCAAAACACAGCCTTTATATTTTCTATAACAAATGATAAATACCAAATTCAAAAACTTTATTGGTAAAACTATGAATATAGTTTTGTGCAAACTAATCTCCAGGGAAGAGAAGAGAAAGAAAATCATGGAAGGCCAATGACTGATGCCCTTTCCCTGCTTCCTTTGTCACAGTGAAAAGCATATTTCTTCTAACAGAACAGTGGCAGCTCTTATCTGTATGAGCACAAGGGCCTCTAGAGCATGAGAACCTTTTAATAAAGAAGTCTATTCTTTGTTATAAATCATTCATTGGGCAAGAAGAGACTCTTACATTAGCAGTGTAACTTAGTTTGATGAATCTCATAATGTTAGAGTTTTAATAACAGACCCATAAAAAGGTTGCTGCTCCTACTTCAGCCCAAAGCACAGCAGTTATATACAGGCACACGGCTACAAAATGTCCAGGATGAAGAATTAAAAGGCTGGGATTGATTAGCATTTACAAGAAACTTAACAACCAAAGGCTCTGTAATCTGTATTGGAGTAACACAATGTTGAGCTGATTTTCTATATTTTAATGAGTACTCAACTGTGATCCTAGTGTCACTGTGACAGAGATGTTTGATGTTAGGTGGAATAAACTGAAAGCATCGTTGACTGTGTCTGATCTTTCATGTGTGTCTGCCACAGGAATGGCAAATAGAATTCCTGAAAATGAACTCTGAGGTGAGTGCTGGGCAATAGAGGATCACTTTGTAGATAGATTTCACTGAGGTAAACATTAAAGACTTGTCTACACTACTGTGAAAATTTTGTCACCAAAAAATATAGACCGGTTGCACAAGTAAATCTATTTGGTTTGTATTTGGTCATTGTTGGGGCTTTTTTTGCCTAATGAATATGTAAATTTAGCCACTCCAGCATAAATATCCACATTTGACACCCACAGAAAGTGGCTATATATTCATGTTAGTGGACCAGACCTGGTCAAAAAAGTATAATCTTTGAGTTGACACCAAAAATGTGAGGACATACACTATTTTATACAAAGACAAATAGAAAATTTCCTATTATCAAAAAAAGTATAATCACAAATGGCTTGAACATGTCCTTCAGGTCCATTCTGAGCCAAGCAACACAGGTAGGAAATGTTTAACTCCTTTCTTTTTTT